>JADRCH010000013.1:11192463-11259295 GCA_019843965.1 Rhynchomys soricoides
GGGGGGGGTGTTGGAGTGAGAGTACATGGTATGTGAATGTGGTATGTGTGTACTATAGCACACATGTGGAGATCAAAGGACAACCTCAGGGGTTAATCTTTGTCTTCTACCTTGTTTAGTGTATACTCTCTTGTTCACCATGGATATACTAGGAACTTTGGTCTATGAGCCTCTGGGAATTCTCCTGTCTCTGCCTCCCATCTTTCTGTAATAGCTCTGGAGTTACAGTGCACTATCCAGTCAAGCAAGCTTCACATGAGTTCTGAGGATCTGAACTCAGATCATCATGCTTACCCAACAAACACCCTCCATGTTGAGCCATTACCCCACCTGAAAGCCCAGCTCTTAACTATTCATCTTCCAAGGTTTTTCAATGATCAAATAAGAAAATATACTGTCAATATTTATGATGAAGCAATAAGGGTCCTTTTCAGAAAAGGACCTCATGTTTGTCTCTCACGCCTCTTTTCCCCACCCACACCAAAGTCATAGAGGAGTTATATGAGCATACATCATCATCATCATCATCATCATCATCATCATCATCTAATAATCTTTCTTTTAAAAGTTTAATACATGAAAGAAATTGATAATGGTCTAAAATGTCAATCATATGCAACATATATAGTTAATTTTTGTTCCTTGTGGTGGTTATACTCTACTTAGTATCTGCACATACTGAATTAGAAGATATTGAAAAGAATGCTCTGAAAAAGCATCACTGATATGCTCAGTGTTTTTTCATTAGACAAGTGCAGTCCTTTTGTACTTAGATACACCAGGCAACATTTCAAAAGAATGGCTAGGGGTGGCTATTGTAAGCTGGGAGATAAAAACACTAACAAAATAAACAAAGATAGGGAAAAGCAACATGACAGTAAATAGGTCGGGAAAAAGACTCATATTCCAAACATGAGAACTGAGATTAGAAGACAGAGTCGTGTTTCCAGCACACCACCACATCAGACAGTACATCTATTGAGAGGATGTGCACCCACAAATAGAGCCTAGGTGGCAACGAACAGTGTCACATGCAAATGTGTGTTCACATGTAGGCATGTGTGTGTGTCCATGGGTACATGTGCACATGCCTTAACTCTTAGCCTGAAGCAGTGCTACATCCAAGGCACTATGGCTGGACATTTGTCCCTAGGAAGTAAGAGGTGAAAGACACTTCTATGATAGAATAGTAAAGAAGAAAGAGGCTGACATCTAGGGAAATAAGACAATGTGGATACTAAACCCAAAACAGCACAAACATACATCACCCCAGGGATATCTCTGCCTGGGAAAATAGTGAATGGCAAGAGATGCTGAGAAAGAAATTACTACGAATGTTTTCATTTTCAATCACTTCATTTTGGCCATGATTGTAAAAATCATTAAAAGGGGGGAAAGTTTTCTCAATGTGAAAGAGAGCCTGTGCACAAAAGCTTCTCTGAGGATGAAAGTTGTACTATTGAGGGTTTGGTGGCCTCAGACAGTCACACTTCCCTACCACAGATAAACTAGCTGTGTTCCCTAGCCCTATGGTGCAAGATCTTCCTACGAGAAAGACTCCTTGGATAATTCTGTCATGAAAATATTGATTTTCCCTTATTTCCAGGCCTCTGTGAATAGATACATGTTCATTAAGCTAACTACAAGAAAACCTAAATAAAAAGCTACTTCCCATTCATAGTGAGTCCCACTCAGTGACAATCTCTGTGCTCAGTCTGTTCTGCATGGTGCCAATTGTCTCCTCTCTTTACTTAATATTTATGATAATAAGAATCTAAATGCATACATATAAACATACCTGTATGTGTATGTACTAGTTCATCTATAGATAGATTTTGATTTCAGTTGCCAATGGTTTAAAGGGGCTGTGATGTTGATATATTTACCATCTTCAGAGAAAAAGACAGCACTCTCCTTTCCCTTTACTGAGACAAACACCAGAGAGAGACATAGTTTTCATAGAAGGAAGTATTTATTTTATATCAAAATTACAAGGGTTTCAGTGAGTTGCTGGATCCATTGTTTGCATAACATCATAACAGAGCAAAACTGTTCTCCTCATGGTAGTCAGAGAACAGAGAGAGAGGAGACATAGTTCTTGACCATGCTCACCAAGAATCAGTGCTGTGAGTAGAAAGGGGTACACACTTCATCTGCTCACACTGAGACACAAAGCTCTTAGTAAAAGGCACAGGACTCAGTTCACAACAGATACCAAAAGGCAAAAATTCCCTAATCCTCTGAACGCCTAGTTTGATGTGGGTTCTGGGGATCTGAGCTCAGGTCCTCATGCTTGTGCAGTGAAGTCTTTACTCATTAAGACATCTCTTCAGGCCCCTGCATAATTCATTGAAATGTCACACTGTATTCCACAAATATGCATGTTACATATATTCAGTCCCAAGCAATGTGGATCCTCACTTCATAATGTTTCTTAAAAGTGCAGGCTGTTCTTCATCACCTCTGTCATCAGATTAGCTTGCCTATACTGTCATTTAATGGGAAGACAACATGGCCTTTCTAATTAGTGTCCTGGGATGCCTTGCTCTACAGCAGGTTTCTACCCAGCAGGCAGCATGATATTTATGAATATAATCTGATGGTGTTTGTTCTACTTTCATTTCTGTTGCTGTAATAAAACACCCAGACTTGAATAGGCAACTTAGAGATGAAATGGTTTATTTTTGTTTGCAATTCAGGTTATGGTCTATCATAGCCCCGAAGTCAAGGACAGAACTTAGCTATCCACATATCATGTCTACAGTTAAGAGCAGAGAACAATGAAAGCATGCATTCTTGCTTGTTTGCTTGTTTGTTGTGTTCAATTCAGTTTCTTCACCTTTGACAGTTTATGACTCCATGCTAAGGTAATGGTGCTACCCACAGTGAACTGGGTCTTCTCATATCAATCAACTTAATTAAGACAGTGCTCAACAGATATACCCACAGACCAACCCAATGTAAACAATCTCTTACTGAGACTCTTCCTAGGTAGCTCTAGAGTATGTCCTGTTGACAATTACACATTTTTCTTTTGATTAATATCTTGAATGGATTCAGATTGTGCTACAGTCCATGAGAGCTTAGTTATCTGCAGATTACTATTCTTTCCCATGCTAACTCTCTGGCCTCATTGCACTCCCCACTGACCCAGCCATTTGCACTGACCAGGAACTTTGCACAGGACACTTATGCTGCCTGATTTCACTACTTAGCAACTGACTACCTCATACTTACACTTTAGGTTGCAGTTCAGATGTTAGGAGCACAAAGAAGTGTCTTTCTTGGAAAGACTTTACTTAGTGTATTAATAGTAACTAATAGTTATTGTTGGTTATAGTTCTCTATTAATTCATGTGAACATCTGTAAGTTGACTGTTTCCCATTCTTAAATGAATCATGGGAAATCAGAAACTCTGTTTTTCTAAATAGTAGACCATTTAGACATCTTCCATAAGTTAACTTATTAAAGAGCTATGAAATTAAGTATGCTGCAAGGAACTAGCCCACAGACAATCAATGATGTTCTTTGTGGTGAACAATCCTTGAAAATACTTGCTTTAATCAGACTCCCAAGCTCCCTAGGCTGAAGGCACAGCAGGATTTTTGGTGACTTACACAAACTGGGCTCAGATGCACGAGGTCCCTGGTGTCCTTGACTCTATGTGCAAATAATCCACACATTTTCTTATTAAAAAGGAAAAGAGCATCTAAGGTATTTTATTCTGAGTATTTGTTCAGGGAAGAGAAGTTTACACAGCTTGTGGAGAATTATTCAGCAGGAAATTAAATCTCCATAATTCTGATTTTTCACTTCACTTTCAACTGGCACAGCTTCCTGGCACAGCGCTCTCCCCAAGAACATTCATAATACCACATCCGCCACCAAAATGTGAATTCTGAGCCAAATCACAAAGCTTGACAAGAACCTTCTCTGGAGGTCTCAGATAGGTGATACATCAACCGTGAACATACTACAAGATCAAATAGATACAGGCAGTGATTAATATCTAAGTTTTGTTCAGTAACTTGAAGATTACAAACTACTCACATAACAGATGAGCATAGAAAACTATCTTGCACAATCCTTGTGAATATATTGCCTGATTTCTGCCTTGCTGCAATTTTATAAAACTAATCTGGAGTTTCAACTTTTAATTTTTGTTATTCATTTATTTATTGTGTATATACATGTGTATGCATGTGTGTGTAAATATACATGCCACAGTGTGCATGTGGAGGTCAGAGGACAACTTGCAGAAGCTGGTTCTCTCCTTCCATTATGACTGTCATAGAGATTGAATTTAGTTTCTTAGGCTTGATAGAAACCATCTTCATTCACTGGTTGGCCTCTCGTTAGCCCTTGGGTTTCTATTTTATTGGTCAAGAAACTATTCTACTTTCAAAGGTATATATGATTTGGCTAAGGTCATAGGACTTGGGCCCCAAGTACTGAAGTCAAAATGAGATCTTTTGATAAATATTTTTGTTTACCTGTGCATATTATCATCAGCAACGATCTAACTACTTTATTGTTTTATTTATGGAAGAGATTTGACTTTGCAAAAAATCAAAAAGCTCCAGCACAGAGGAGAATGGTGTGTTAAGCAATCTGGAAAGAAAGCAAACAAGAAAACACACAGCTTGGTTTTCTCCAGACTGAAAGAGTCAAGTGAAGTTGTATATTTTGATTTCCTCCACTTAACAAAGAAATGGCAATGGTTTTTATCTCAACCCAATTAGAAGGATTTCTAAGCCTTTTAAAAAACAAGGAATATGATATAAATGGACATTTACCTGATTTCTCTATATCCAAGGCACAATAGGTTGTCACACTCAATGTGGGTTTTAGGAATTGAGAAAAAATAAATTCTCCCAAACCAAGATAAATAAATGATCTCAAATTTCCAAATAAATAAATAAATAAATAAATAAAATTCAAAATAAATCTCAATTTTAAAAAGAAATAAAGATTTAATTGTGTGCTAAGAAAGTATAAAATATACCATTCAGATCAAAGTCACAGATATTATACCTCAAGGGTCTTATTAGAAACTTGTTTGTTTGTTTGTTTGTTTTTCTACTAAATTCTTATCTCGAACTCTTGTCTTGGTCTGTTTTCTGCTGCTATAATAGAACACTGGAGTCTGAGTTATGTATAAGCAAAAAGATTTACATAATTCACAGTTCTGTGGGTTCAAAGGTTCACATTATCACATTGGCTTGGCTCTGGTGAGGGCTTTGTGACATATGACATGATGGTGGGAATACATCTAGACAAGATCACACACTAAGACCAGAAAACAGAGACCAAAAAGAAGCTAGCTTTGTAGTTTGACAACGACTCACATTCTCAGTCACTAACTCAGTCCCTGACACCAGCATTAGCACATGCAAACTATAGCTGGCCTCAGAAACTTTTTGAAAGGAAGAATAATACATAAAACCTATTATTTTCCCATCTCACTGGCCCACTGATCCATCCTTGGTACTATTTGAGTGTCCCTGATAAAATATACCTTTGGGATAACTGACAGATGGAAAATTTTCACTGGTTACCCATACAAATGGTAGGTCTGAAATACTTAAAATGGCATTCAAGATGCTATGCAGTTGGCCTTCCTCCTCTGTATCTGCCCCTCTGCCCCTGACTTTCTGACCATCTTTAAGTGTCCTATCACACTGAGTATATTGAGATGAACATTCTGTGTTCTCTCCCAGCAAATAACATTAACCTCATTCTCATTAACCTCAGATCAAGTGAAAGATGCTTTGGGAAGCATTTCCTACATCAAGCTAAAAGGGCTGGAAAGGAGAATCTAGTCACTCTTTCCACAGATACAAAGAAAAGGCTCAATTCTGGGAAGCATTTGCATAACTTTAAACCACATTCATGACAAGGTTAGGACAAGAGTCAGTGATTTCTGGTCTCAGTTCACTTTTTTCCATGCATTTGAATGAATGTGCATGAAAGAACAGAGTAAAAGTCAAACCTATGACCACATCTGGGTATCATACCCGCCTGGCTCTCCTCCACAAGTCTAGACTTCCAGGAGGAAAGATGATGTCCTAAGGCATCGGCCACAATGTGTTTCCATATCTGCACCCTTGTGTTGGACTATGACATTCTTCAAATAGCTGTCTCTTCTTCACAAAGCAATTCGAGGTCTATTTCAATCACATGTTCAAGTCCTACCATAAGGAAGTGTCAGTCAGTCCCTTTAACCATTTCATATCACATGTAGCCTCAAAATGGTGACTTCTAGGACAAACCTACTATTAAATGGTCAATGCAATTAAGCAGCATTTTATTTAATCCATCTTTTTAAAAAAGCACATGCATAGTTTTGGTACAGATTCCACAGGGAGGGCAATAGTACCATATTTATATAGTATACACATGTGTTCACTTTAAGTATGGGATGGGTGGGAATGCCACCAAACTCATAGCTTTTGGATACCAATCCCCAAGCAGGAAAACGGCCCAGTTGGGCAGATAGAAGGAAGCAATCAAATCTTCAAATGCAAATGACAGCACACACCCAACCAGAAATAGGAAGAGAGAGAAATCAAAGGCAGATTATAGTTACCCATGAAAGACACCAAGAAGATTCACACAGGGGCAGCAAGATCAAGACATCTAGAAGAATTTTGCAGGACTTCCAACCATATCTGGAGAGGAATCAAAGGCTGACTCCTTGGCTATTGCATTTCAAAATAAATAAAGACTCCTTTACTTCCTTCACAAAAGATCAGCCAAGCTAAATTTATGCTCTAGCATATTACCCTAGGAGCTGTCCTGGAAGAAATAATGTTAACCCTAATACTTCTCTTTGTTTTGCATCCAAGTCTTCAGCCTTTGCCCATACAGCCATTAGCCAGCAAATTAGAAAAATATCCAGTCAAGAAAGATTTGCTGAACAAGATGATGTGGGGTGCTTTAGTAGTTGAAGTGTCAGTCCCCAGAATTACTCAGACACCTCTCCTTAGTTCTTCTAAATGTAAACTATTACCAATTTCTTCTTCAGGGTTAAGCAATATCATCCTTTGGAGTTCAGTCTGTGAGTGTCAGAATCCTTTGTGGGCAGACAAGACCCTTCCAGAGAGAAAAAAAATTAGTTCATGTCTTAAAGCCTTAGACCCGAGAGATGTCATGGAACACTTGAGTAAGAAGAAAGATAGAAAGCAAAGGGAGAAGCAAGAAATCAGACGTCCTTCTATGAGTTAGGTAGCTAGATAATTAGATCGTTGTTAGGTGGTTAGACGCTACATGCTTTGCAGATAAATTACAAATAGGCTTTATCTGCATGCTAACTTCTGTCTTCTGTCAACTGGCTTTGGCTTTCAATAGCTCTATGTTAAGGATTATGAGCCTGTTTCTGAACGTGGGAGGTTACGTGGGCAGGAGTAAATGTGTATTTTCTAAGCCTTCTAGACAGGAAGCCATGGCACCTGGAACTAGAATCTGAGCTGTTACCACTTAGAAGCTCAATGAAGCGACGGACATCATGTTGTCTCCGTGCCTTCCTGCTTTCTTATGCATGAAACAAAAAATAATGATGTTATCGTCAATGGGTAGGGTACAATTATCAAATATGTACCTTCTGGATAAACTAAATACTAACTGTTGGCATTTAGTCTAGGCGCTGCCCCACAGTCACGTGGTAACAGCCAGGTATGCCTGATTGCCCCCCCTCACTCTTTTGGTCTCTCCTCTTCTCCCCTTGCCCTTGTTCCCTTCCCCTTTTCCCCCTCTCTCCCCATTCCCCCCATATACTCATGGCCTGCCTCTCTACTTCTCTCTCTCTCTCTCTCTCTCTCTCTCTCTCTCTCTGCTTTCTCCTCCCTCCCCCCTCCCCATGCCCTATTTATACTACGCCATCATGTGGCAGGTACCACAGGGGAAAAGGACGCCTCAGCACGGGTCTGCAGAGGCACCCGTTCCCCCACACCGGGCCTCCACCAAACACATTCCTTCTTTCTTATCTTTTTGTAAAACACAACACTAACCATTTCGTGTTAGGTCAAAAAGGGCTTATAAAAGTTCAGGTAACGTTGAAGAGTCAGTTCTAGCCTGATCTCCGCACTTTACTGTCTCCAGTATTACCATGCCTCTGCTTTGATGGCAGAAGAATGGTCACAATCAGCACAAAAAAAATACATGACAGATGAGGCCTGATGACTGAAAACCTCCCTGCCTGTGCCACAAGCACCGGCAAAATGAACTTCTCTTTCCTCTTTCCACTATTTCGTTTAGTTCTGAATTAAAGTCTCCCAGGAGCAGCTCTGATTCCCAGGATCAAAAATCACATATAGCTCCGCAAAGGCATCAAAGACCCGAAGAGTATGGACTTCTAGCCGCACTCTGACTCTGTCTCTGTCTCTGTCTCTCTGTCTCTGTCTCTGTCTCCCTCCCTCCCTCTCTCTCATTTACCATCAGTGGAAGAGAGATAATCATGTAGAATGAGGCAGGGAATATTGTCCCTCAGAACTGCTCTGTGGTAGACTATCTCAACAGGCTCCAGCTGGCTGCAGGGATCCTCCAGAAACTGATGAACTGCTGCATTATAAGTACCTCACAATTTAACCCCTTTTCTGCTCAGTTTTAATCTCCATGCTACATGGCTCTTGATCTTGTGGCCTCTTTCCAACATAAACTTCCTGCATGCAACGATTAACTTCAAAGTTGGTTGAGGAACCTCACTTAAGACAGATGCGATAGATAAAGGAGAAGGGAACTAAGCTACAAGGCTCACCACAAACTTTATGAGCAATAAGTGATATAAATGCCTTCAGCATTTATCATAATAGCTGGTACAGGGTGAAACAAGACAGACTTGATTTTTTCATAATTTTTTATAATATTGAATCTATAACATTACTGAGGACTTACTATATCCCATAATAGATCTGAATTGTTTGCATAATGCAACTCTTTTAATTCTCAGAGGTCAATGAAGTAGACACTGACAACACCTACCTTATTAAAGGAGAAACTTAAGATACAAAAAGATTGTTTTCTGTGGAAATAAACTGTAACTGGAAGAGTTGGGATTTTTAATCCTATTTAAGGCTGATTTTAAGACATACTTTTAATTATTTTTAGTATTAAATTTTCATTCTATGACCATCTCAACCCATACCTAAATATCTCTTGATATCTCACAATGTACTGAGATGAGAAAAATACAGTAAGGTACTTTTACTGAGACAGATGGTAAACTGGATAATAGCTCAGTAAAATGCCTATATTTTAATCTTAGGAACCTGTAAATGTGCTACCTTCTGTTACACATAATGTGACTTACATTGTGAAAAGGGGACTGACAGACAAGGTTAAACCAAGAATGCTAAGAAGGTTAACCCGGGTTGTCCTAGTTACGTAACGGTTCCTAAGTGTAATCCCATATGTCCTTAAAGGAGAGAGAAAGAGGGGGACACTAAGAGAAGAGGAAGTAATGTCATAACGGGAACAAGGATTTCGGGGAAGCACACTGGAAACAGGAAGCGGCGAAAGAAGGGAAGGAGGAGAGAAAGGGAAGGAAGGAGAAGTACAGGAATAACAGGAGCAGGGGTGAGGTGAAGAGGAAGTGTAGAGGAGGAGAGAGAGGAGCAGATGGAGTGGTGGCAGTGGAGGGAGAGGAAAAGGAGAGAAAGCAAAGTTGGAAGGAAAGAAAGTACTGAAAGCAATGTGGATCGAATCATGAGACAGAAATGACGACTGCTAATACTGGTTGAATTCCAATTCTGTATGAGGGTGAAGAAAGGCAAGAAGCCACTCTCCAAATGCCATAAACATCTTTCTTTGAGAAATTAAATGCTTTCTAAATTTAAACATCCTTCCTCCACACCAGTCATCTCAAGCCTTCAGTTAACCTGTATAAACCCTCCTGGACAAAGCCAATGTACAGAAGGAAATAAACAATCACTCCTTCTCTTCACTGTCTAGGTAGTTAACACTTATAAAAAAGGCTTAGCAGCAGCTATGGATGGGATAAGAAGGGAAAGAAGTGGTCAATCTGGGAGCCATCTGAAGCCTCTGTCTCAAGGAAAACGAAATAAAGAGGAGGTAGCATAGGGTCATCCAGAGCAAAAATCCCAGTAATCCTGTCAGGAAAGAACCCTTCATAGAGAGCTTCTCATCTGTACTGGGTACAGATAACAGTTTACCCTTGTAAAATACATTTAAAACAAGAGAGTAGAAGAAAAAAACAAAGTTGCAAGTCAAGCCACACAAAATGTAAGCCGAAGATGTTTTGTTTATAAAATTCTAAAACCAGGAAATTGCTCTTTCAAGTGCTGATTTTGAACTTTTTCTTCTTACTTCCTACCCTGCTTTTATTTTTAGCCTTCTGCACTCCCATTCAAGGATGGGATCCGGCCCACAGAGCGCTTGGAGATCCAGAGCACATCTGTAACATGACCTCTATTCTCAACACAATGAAGCTGTTTTGTGGCCACTTAGACTCAAGAGTCTCCATTGCGTACTCCTGTGAGCTCGGAAGCAATTCTACTGCCTTACAGAAATTATTTTAAGTTTTATTTTATTATTATTAGTGGAGGTCAAAGGACATCTTGTAGAAGTCAGGTCTCTCCTCTCACTGTGGGCTCTGTGCTCAAGCTTAGATCAAGCTTGGAGGAGTTGGACACAAGCACCTTTATTGACGAACTGGCCTGACAGTTCAGTTATTTTTTTAATAACTGAAATATGCCTAGATACCCTGTACTATGTGCTTACTATTGACAAAAATTTAAAAATTGGCCTTTTGATTTTGTTCAGGACATTTGTAAAGGCCCTAAAATATAGGAACTGCAAAAGGAGAAAATAATGTTGATTAAAATGGAAAACAATCGGGTACTTTTTAAAAAGTAGGTAAAAACTAATTACTCAAAAACATCTACACCAACATTGGGATCTCTAATTCTATGACAAAACACACTATTAAGAAAATCTGCCTGAATGCCAAATATGTCTGCTTCAAAGACTATTACAGGGGACCTACCTCAGCATCCCTGATTCAGGGTCTTTGCTCTTGAAACTAAAGACTTTATATTATTATTCAGCAATCCAATTAATGGTTAGACTCAAAAATTTATAAAGCACTGAATTAATTTTTAAAAAAGAAACTTTCACAACACAAACCAATCTCTCTAGAAAAATCAAGAGATGAAATATCATCCATTTTTATTTTTTCAGAGCTTCATAACTACATGAAGAGGTGGTGTGCACTGTGGTCTAATGGTTTTGTATCTATTATTATTTATTATTAGTAGTAGTAGTAGTATTAAAGTAGCTTGCAATATTTTGAAAGGAAACATTGGCAGAAGGGTTGTAGTTTTTATAACAGAAATTGTTTGGTAGGGAACATACGAGATCCACCTCGGGGGAAGAGGTATAAGGAAATAACTGGCTTCAAGGAAAATCACACTGGTCCTACAATAGCTGAAGTCACACAGGGTTTATTTACTTTTGGCTTCATGGTAGAACTGGTACCTAGATGAACCTAAAAATGGGCTGTCTGCACCCAACATTTTCAGAGTGGTGATACTCATGGTACAGTTTGATGTGAAGGTAAATGATAGTATAATCCCTACCCTTTGGGGATTGCTTAACCTTAAAACGGACATCTTCCTGTCACATCTCAACTCCCATCAACTGACTTGTCACTTTGAGGAAGTACAGGATAGCTTTGCCTGTTTTCTGTTTCTTTTTTGTTTTAACCACTACCTTCCTTGAAACAGAAACTGTGATTATATAAGAATTGTGTATTTATAATCAAATGGCTGGTTTGACTTTCTGTGATAAGTACCTCCACCCCCCAAAAAGAGCAGTTAAAATAGATGGTTAGGTTGGTTGGTCGGTTGGTCGGTTGGTCGGTTGGTTGGTCGGTTGGTCGGTTGGTTGGTTGGTTTTGTTTGTCTGCTTGAATGGGCAGTGTATCAAGTCTAATGACTGGTGCTTTTTAAAATCTTTACAAATAATGCCGAGAGGATATTAAAGTCCCTACTGTATAAACAAGGAATAAGCTTCCATAGAGTCACCAGCTGGTCAACACCATACAGTCCTGTCAGTGGATAACAAGATTATATAATGCTAGACTACAATACCTTTGAAGATAGAAGGAGTCTGAACCTTGGTTTAAAACAGTGGTAACCTGGTGTTTGGTTACACAAAACTGAAGTGTCTTTGAACCTTTACTCTTAGCCTTTTATATGAGCTATCACATAAAAATACATATCTTTAGTCTCGGAAAGCCAAACAAGATTAATGAAATGTATCAGCCATTAAGACAGTCATAGATAAGCTGTGAGCAAGCTATGTCTTTTTAGACTGATAGATACTCCTAAATATTTAACTACCACATGTTCCTTTCTTGTTTCCTGTGCAACCAAGAAGTCTGCCAAACTTAAAGTCATTTTCAAATGCTCACAAAGAAACTATGGCAGAAAAATTAATCAAAACTCTATCTTTGCAACTTGTTTTTTGTACCAACACCTATTTTAAGAAAAAAAAATGAGCTTTTTTTAAAAAGAAATACATAACCCTCCTTATCTAGTTCTAATTTTCGAAGTGTTTATTCTTCCTCTACTGAGGGAATCCTTGGTGAGCACTCAACTAGGTTTATGTCCTCTCCTTTTTGAGAAGGTCTTCCCACATGCTTCTCAAGGCATCTTGATGGCTGAATTTTTTTGTTTAAAACATGATGGTTGTTGTTTTTTGTTTGGTTTGGTTTGGTTTGGTTTGGTTGGTTTTCTTGCTGTTGTATGTTTGTTTTTCCTTAATGTGCATATTTGCCTGTGTGTACATAGATGAAACCAATACCTGCACTGCCCAAAGACTACATAAGAAGGTGTTGCATCTGGAGCTGGAGTTACAGACAGTTGTGAGCTGCCATGAGGGTGTTGGGGAAATGCCAAGAGCAGCAAGTACTATGGACCATTGAGCAATCTCCAGCCCATACACAGCATTCTTGGTCACTTCTCTTTCTGGCTGTTCATTTTTAACATACAGAAATGCACCAGAGTTTTCTATGTTGACTTTACATCCTGCACTTTGTCTTAATTATTTTTTTAGCTGTAGTATTCTTGTCTATATGGAATCTTTTTAAGTTTTCTGCATTTTTTATTGCGTCAACTGCAAACAAATGAAAATTACTGTTTTCTTTTATATGTGGAAGTCTTTTACTAATTGTTCTTGTTCAGTTGCTTTGGCTTAAATTAAGAGATTGAATCAGTGATCAAAAACCATTCAAAGTAAAACTCAGGAATAGATGGATGTCTCTGCTGCTGGATTCTAAACATTTAAGAAAGAATTAACCTTAATCTTTCTTAAACACTTCTAAAACACTGAGAAATTGAAAGAGTTTCAGGTTTGTTTTCTGAGATCAACATTGTCCTAATACCAAAGCCAAACAAAGATTTTCTAAAGAAAAATTCTGCAGACCAATATTCTCAAACTATAGCTACAAAAGTCCTCAGCACAGTACTAGCTACCTAAAGTATAAACATATTTAAAAGACTGTTTACTATAACCAAACTGGATTCATTCTGGGAATGCAAGAGGCTTCAATATATGCAAATGAGTTAATGTAGTAATCCATATTAACAAATGGTTGCAGAATGAAGGATGAAAGACACATAATCATCTCAATGGACACAGTGAAAACATTTGACAAAAGTCAATGTAATTTTGTGATAAAAACTCTCTATACATTTGTTATAGAAGAAATTTGTCATGGATAATGTCAGGTCATAAACTCAGGACAAATGGCTAAGCTAACTGTGATGCCTATTAGCATACCAAGGTACAGGCTGGCCACTGGGTTCTCTCAAGACCTGTGGCTCTGCTCAATACTTCGCACCCAGCTCCCTACCTTAACCCTCTCCATCCCAGGGGCTTCCCTTCCCTTCGCACAGTCTCTTGTTCCCATGCAGCCCTGCCAGTTCAGTCATGTCCTCTCTTAGTTCTCTTATCATTTCTCTTGGATCACTCTTGGTTCCCTTCAGCTTCCTCTCCTCTGTCTTCTCTCCTATCCTTTTCCTCTCTTGCTTTCTGCCCCCTTCCCCTCATGACTTAGTTTGGGTTAGATTTTTCCAGATGCCCTGGGCTGTACTCATTCAAATCTATAATTAAAAAACTTCCCCTCAACCATACCTTGGAACAACCATGTCCTTATTTAATGCAGATAAGTGATTCATTTGTTTTCCTTTTCAGTGTAAGTTTTCCTCTACTATCAGGAAGGATATGTGGGTGTTAACTACTGCTTTTACACAAGAATCTCTAAAGACTTAACCAAATTTAAATCATCCTCACTGGTATGAATTTAATTTGGTCAACTGTGTTCTTGACTATCTTTTTCTGTATACATTCCTCTCTTATTACTGCAACAAAAATGGAACCATCTAGCTTCATTTCTAACCAGCTAAGCCAGAATGTCTCAGTGGGAGACCGGAGTAAATGTACCTTTAAATTACTCCACCCTCAACACCACCATCTTCCTAATAATCAACCAACCATCCTCTGAGTTAAGAGCAAAGCTTTGTGATGGATGGTACTTACTAAGCTTCAATATTCCTAAGAAGTACTTGAAGATTTGCTTAAAAATGCAAGTTGTGGCTCCCTTGGAAATCAGGGCCCCTGTTGAGATTCTTAGGCTTACAAATAAAATAATTTAAGAATAAACTCAGAATCTCAAAGAGTTTTATCAGAGTTTAAGAGGAAAACCCCCAGGGCAGGCAAGAAGTAAATCTCAGAAGCTGTCCTGAGAAGAAACATGGAGAAGTTATTAGCACAGAGATCAGAAAAATGTCAACATAGCAGAGATGGAGGGCTTCATAGAAGAGTAATGGGAGCAAATGTATCAGGGAAATTATATTTAGAAAGAAAGAATAGAAAAGGGAAAAGTTACAGCATAGTGAGTCAAGACTCAGTCTCAGCCTAACCTACAGAGACCACGCTAGGAAAAGTACAGAATCTTATTAAAGGAATAATTATTTTGTCTATATTTTTAGCATAACTTAAGGTGAACTTATCTTCCTATAGATGGTCTGCATTTTTGACAAGTGGTCCCTTAGCCAGGTTATTGATCCTATCCAACTAGAATGTTAGGATCTTCACCTAGGCCAGAGAATCTACTTTCTTGACCTAAAGGCATTTTTTCTTGATGACCCTTTATTACTACTCAACCATCAGTTAGTGTAAAACCTGATTATTTATTTGCAATGGGTACCAGAGAAGGAGATGCTGATGGCTATGGTACCAACTGAGTGGAATAAATCACTGTGTTCTGATGCAGGCGTTTTGGTTTTGTTTTCTGTTTGTTTGTTTGTTTGGGGTCTGTTTTCCTCTACTACCCTCTCACATGCTATCTTTGCTTTAGTGTTATTTCACAGCCCCTCAAGCTGGTCAACCACATCTCCAAACATCAACATCAGTGGCTGGTTACCAAGCAGCATGGAGGAGGTGAGTAGGTCCCAAGCCTCAGGAATCCGTTAGTTTTGATGCTTATTATATAAAAATCATGTATGTCTTAGTGATGTTCATCTACTTCTCTCTGTTTCTATCTTACTTATGCCAAATTATATCACCTGAATCACAATTACTTGGCAAATCAAACATCAAAAGGTATGAACTGAGTCTTCCTCAATATTTGGGGAGTGGATAAAAATTATTAAAATTTTTAGAACTAGCATTTTTGTTTGTTTGTTTGTTTTTTCGAGACAGGGTTTCTCTCTGTAGCCCTGGCTGTCCTGGCACTCACTTTGTAGATCAGGCTGGCCTCGTACTCAGAAATCCACCTGTCTCTGCCTCCCAAGTGCTAGGATTAAAGGCGTGAGCCACCACTGCCCAGCCCAGAACTAGCGTCTTTTAAAAACAGCTTTTTCCTTCTATGAGCTTCTGTTCCTTATCTGCTTATATGATGACTTGCTCTCCTTCTCAGGTCAATAATTAGAGGGCAGGTTTATGCTCAAACTCCCAACCTAACCCTCCACGACAAGCCAGCTAGACACTTTGCACTTAAACTTCTTGGGAAAAAGAAGACAATATTTAAACATTGGAAGTAAGATTCTTTACCACCCTGACCTTTCATAGGGTACATTTTCTAGGATCTCATTTCTTCTTAAAGATTATATTAAAATTTTATTTTTCTCTAATATTTCAGAACTACAAAACTTGAGGTGAAAAGTGACCTGAGATTTTCTTTTATTTGCCTTTTTTGGAGAATTTTATGCATGAGCACCATATTTATAACACTTCCCCTTCCTACTCCTGTCTGCCTCTACTTCCAAATTCATGACCTCTTCTTAATCATTATAGTTACACACACACACACAGAGAGAGAGAGAGGGAGATGTACACATATGCATACCCTATGGGCCCATTTATTAGTGTTGTTCATACATACATGCATTTAGGCCTGACTACTAAGGAATTAGATCACCAATAAGAAGGCTCATCTCTAAAGAAACTTGATTCTTGCTCTCAGCTACCACTGGTGGCCCGTAGCTCTTCATCCAGGTGTGAGCATGTCAGCTGCTGTTGTCATCATGATGCCTTTCTTAGGCAATCATGCTGTTGAGATTCGCAGATGCAACTTCCCTGTCATGTCTACCTACCAGCATCCCAATCCTCTGGTTCTTAAAACCTTTCTTTTCTTTTTCTTTCTTTCTTTCTTTCTTTCTTTCTTTCTTTCTTTTTTTTTTATTGGATATTTTCTTTATTTACATTTTAAGTGTTTCCCCCTTTCCAGGTCTCCCCTTCAGAAACCCTCTATCACATTTCCCATCCCCCTGCCTCTATGAGGGTGCTCCCCCACCCACCCACCCCCTCCTGTCTTCTCACCCTGCCATTCCCCTACATTGGGGCATCGAACAGTCAGACCCAAGGGCCTCTCCTCCCACAGATGTCCAACAAGGCCCTCCTCTGTCACACATGCAGCCAGTACCATGGGTCCCTCCATGTGTATTTTTTGGTTGGTGGTCCAGTCCCTGGGAGCTCCAGGGGATCTGGCCCATTAACACTGTGCTCCCTCCATGGGGCTGCAAACCCCCTTAGCTTCTTCAGTCCCTTCCCTAACTCCTCCATCGGGGACCCCTACACTCAGTCCAATGGTTGACTGCGAGCATCTACCTCTGCATTTGTCAGACTCTGGCAGAGCCTCTAAGAGACAGCCATATCAGGCTTCCATCAGCAAGCACTTCCCAGCATCCACAATAGTGTCCAGGTTTGATGGCTGTATATGGGCTGAATCCCCAGGTGAGGCAGTCTCTGGATGGCCTTTCCTTCAGTCTCTGCTCCACACTTTGTCTCAATATTTCCTCCTGTGAGTATTTTGTTCACCCTTCTAAGAAGCACTGAAGCATCCACATTTTGGTCCTCCTTTCTTAGGCTTCATATGGTCCGTGAATTGAATCTTGGGTATTCCAAACTTTTGGACTAATATCCACTTATCAGTGAGTACATACTGTTTTCATTCTTTTGTGACTGAGTTACCTCAGTCACATTTGGATGATATTTTCAAGTTCTATCCATTTGCCTGCGAATTTCATGAAGTCATTGTTTTTAATAGCTGAATAGTATTCCATTGTGTAAATGTACCACATTCAATAACCTCATCAGCTATGTTCCCTGAGCCTTAGGTATAGAGGTTTTATTGTAAATGTGCCAGATGTAGTTGAACACCCATGGTCCCTTATTCTCACCATCCTGAGATTTACCAAAGGCTCTCTATTCTAATCAAGCATTATTCAATTTAGAAGAACCTTTTAAACATATAGTATGCATATACATCCCCAAAGCCTATTGTGGTTTAAATAAACATTTTAAGAAGATAATAAACAACAGGGTTTTGACATGCACCAAAACCTTATCTGTTTAATCATAAACATACACATTTGGCTGAGACCAGATTCTTCATATCTAGACTATGAAAAATAAAACTTCAGATTTGGGTTTTGTGCAAAGAAAGTCTCCCTGGAAGCTCGTGACCAAAAAAATAATTCTCTTTTTTCTCTCTCAAGATCTATATGATCTAACTGTCCTTGGCCACAGCTGTCATGTCAATGGGTGAGGTATATCTATCTTCACAGAGGTCTCTGAAAACATTGATCCATCTCTATGGGTAACTCTCCTTGCATGCTGTGTTATACTTTTAGGCATAAAATTAATAAAAGCACAATTTCAGCTAGTAGCAGCTGCCCAGAATTAATAATTAAGGACATAAAAGTGAAAGTGTAAAACAGAAAAAAAAAAAGGGAGTGGGGTGAGAAATCACCCCACACAGAGTGGAGACGGCAGGATGTGAGGAGAGATTGGAAGCACAGAGTGGACCACTTTCAAAGAAGCTTATGAAACATCTTTGGATTTCACCTCAACTGCCTCTAACCTTAGATGAGAAACCAATATGAGGTCTGTGACATTTGTGCCTAAAATGTCACAGACCTTACACTGTATACAGATCCTATATAATGTCCCATCCTTCATTTGAGAACAAAACAAAGGCACAGACATCCACACTTAAGAGTAGTTTGGAACTCCAGCATAAACAAAGGAAATCTGACCCACTGGATCTGGGGTGTAGAGTTACAATGGATGCTAGTAGGGTCTGTGGCTTACTGAACAAACAGAAAATGGGAAAAGTATTCCCATCTATTTGCAGCAAGAGGGATTTGCATTAATTTTGTAACAGTGTGCTAGGAGAATTTCTTCCCCTCACTCATTCCACAGATATTCACAGAAATTTCCAAACCATGTAGTCATTTTCCTTGACATTCACAAATACACCAGATCACATCTCATGAAATCATTCTTGAACTTTAACCTTGTTGATCCTTCAAGTGAAAATTCTTTGGTATTCAGTTCAAGTCAGTAAATTGAGCCAGAGGGAATGGAGAGCAAAATATAGTTTGGGTTTTTTATTATTATTAATTTGTTTTGGGATGTGGGGTGTGTGTGTGTGTGTGTGTGTGTGTGTGTGTGTGTGTGTGTGTGTAAACACATACGTATGTGCAAGTATAAGTACACACATGCCAAGATATAGTACCCAAACTCAAGTTTATCAGGCTTGGCAGTGAATGACATTACCAACTGAAAAATCTTGCTGGCTCTTGAAATTTTTTTTAAGTCTCTGCTTTCAATCTCTACCCCCAGGGAACTATGTAATGTAGTAAAGGCTGGCTCAATACTAACAATGTCCTGTAAAGCACAGAAGCTGGGAACAATAAAATCAGCATTAAGAGTCTTGCCTCTAAGCCTGATGACCAGTCAAACAACTGTGGCTCACACAGTACAAGGAAAAAGCCAACACCCATGAGTTGTCCTCTGACATCCATATGGATACCATGGCACTCACGCGTGCACGCATGCGCACTCACACACACACGCACACACACACACACCTCTTTTAATAATCTAGATAACTTGTAAGAAGGTCATTGGTATGAAAAAAAAAACTAAAAATGAAAGAATTAGGTTGATATTCCCCCAAATGGGATTAAAACCAATCTTAAGCAATAGTGTGTAACAGTGAAAAAATTTTCTAGATGATCATGGCAACAGCTTTGAAACTGGATTCAACCCAGGTCTATCTGGGTCACTGGCAATGCTTCTGATAATCAAGGGATGATTTTTGTGTCTGCTCTTTTCCAGTCTCTGCAACAAAAAGCTTTGCTCCTCACCGTCACTGTTCATAGGACCTTCTGCAGGATTGTCTGGCCCATTTGAAACAATCCCTGCCCAGAAGTGATACATGGAAATGAAGAATAGAAGATGCTTCAATGTGAAATGAACAGAGATCACCTTGGTCCAGAAGTCAGCTCTAATGATGATCAGCTAAATCTTGGCCAAGAAAAATCAATCTTTAGAGAGTTGTCTCATCATTAAGATGAATTAATAATTGTACTCAATACATCCCTCCTAGCCATACCAGAGTAAGAGTCATGCTGGATACATTTCAATCTGCTAATTCCTAACTTATGTATTTTTAAAGAATCTTAAATTAAACAATTATATTTTTAAAATATTTACAATAGTGAAGCTGCTTAATAAAATAGAATAATCATCTTGTTCATGGTACAATAAAATATATTATTCTAAGGTTCTGAGAAGGGGGTTCAGTTGATACAGTGCTTATTATTTAAGCATGAGAACCTGAGTTTAGATCTCCAACAACCATATAAAAAAGCCAGAAATTGTGACCCACACCTGTAACCCCACCTCTGCACCTTATTGATACGGCATGATTCCCTTGGGCTTGCCGGCCAGCCAGTCTAGCCAACTGTTGAGTTCAAGTCAACGAAAGACCCTGTATCAAAAAAATTAGTTAAAAGAAATAAAGGAAGTCATATGAATTTGACAAGTAGCCTATACACACAGACACACAGACACACAGACACACACACACATTTATACCTACACACATAAATGTACACATACATACACCATACATACACACATACAAAATTCTAATTCTCTAAAACTAGCTTCAATAAAAGAATACTATACCCAGAAATGGTACTGAATAATCCTGGTCATCTGTTGCCAAGATAGCTCCATAAGCTTATGAGAAAACCTGCTTCTTAATGCAGCACTGATACTAGTAGCATCCAAAGATGAGGAAGTGAATGACTTAGCGACATATGGTGGGGCATTTTTCATGTCATATGTGGAGGAGGGAGAAATATGATGCCTGCCAATTGCTGTAGAGATTTTTTTTTTTTAAATTAAAATTGTGAAGGAAAGAAGAAAAACATCAATTGAGTCCCTGGTTTTAAGCAGAGAGACTAAGAGCAAAGACAATCTTGTTAATATTCTTGGAAACTTAATAACTAATTTGGCTTCTAGTTTGTATCAGAAAAACAACAGTGCTAGTTAAACACAAAGTTGTCTGTGAGTCATAGGAAGTTCTGTAGTGTGGGGAAATTATATCATACAAGTTTATGGTCTGCTGGACAGTAACTTTCTTTAATAAAGACACAGATGTATGCTTTGCCACATAGGGAAAGGTTTTCAAGTGTTCCCATCATAACTTTGGTCGATGTTTAGATTTCAGTTCTGGCCTGTGTCGCTTTTACTTCTCCAGTAAATTTAACTTTTACAGAATAAAAAACAAAAAACAAACAAACTTTAAGGAAAAGCCCCTTGACTTCTTCCTCTTGTATTTGCTCTCCTTTCCCAACGCTATGGCCTTGGCCAGAGAACAACTGAACAACTAAAGGGTAGAGAGGATTTGGGGGTCTTCTTTTTAGCAACTTGGAAGACACCTATATAACTAGAATTAGTTATAGAGATGCTTCAGATCAAGGAAAACCAATGCCTATGGAAGTAAGTCATGATATAGCTAGTAAAAAATGAATATCCTGATTTGTTAAGATAATAAATTCCTTAGGAAACAAAGCATGCTTTCTCAACATTGCTTCCTGATATCAGAGTGAATCAAATCTTGAATATAAATAAATTTCTATGTCCAGGACTTTCAGACGTACCCAGGTCATGCAAAAAGCCTGAACATTTTTTGTTCTAAACCTACAGGAAGCCAAATGCTTGAGGATAGCTTCAAGTCAGTGTACCACTGTGAATCTGGAGAAATAGGAAACTCTAAGAGGGTGATATTTGCTTAGCCTGAACTGAAGCCTTGGACTGTGAAAGACACTTAAATAGTGTGGTAGTTTTGATGAGAAATGTTCCCTGTAGACTCAAGCATTTGAACTGTTGGTCCACAGTTGCACTTAACAGTATGCAAGTATGTCAATGAGTTCACACACTTGCAGAGTTGCAGAGGGTTGTCCAAGTTAATACCTTGTAGGATTAGGGTAATTTCGTCCTTTACAATAGCTAGCTAGTTTACAAACAGCAACCAGTTCTCTTAACTCCCTGTGAGCCCTCCTTGCAGTTTCCAGGCAAGCCCCTTCAAACACCTCTCCCAACCATTTCTCCCTCAGTTCCCCAACAGTCCGCTTCAACAGTCTTTTCTCCCAGCTACAAACTATAGTAACTGTTCTAGCCTATCTACTCAGCTCAGCTTCTCCCTGTCTCTTAAGCATATCTTATGCACTAACTGCCTTCTCTTTTTATTCTGCTAGCACAAATACCCTTTCTCAGCTTTTTCATATCCTATACTGTTCCCAGAAATCTAAGAAGCAACCAACACTGAAAGTCATAGGGTCAAATAATTCTAACAGCTAAGAATTCTTAAGAGGACAATTGACTAGCAACTGGAGATCCTATAAAGGACCAGGCACACAGGATAAATAACACTACATTGCTTAGATTTGCCTTGAATCAGAATCAGTCACCTAGCCAGGATAGTGTCTTAACTTCCTTCTTTGTGTGTTGACTCCCTGGAATAAGGAACTCCAAGTAGCCAGGTGGCATGTCAACTTTTCTGTTTCATAGAACTATTATGTCTTTTGGTGGAAGCATACTTTCTTTGGCAATAAAACCTTCAAGCATAACTCAAAAACAAGAGAAAGAAGCAAATACTGTACCATGACATTTCTCCTATTACCAAAATTCATGAATGTGGGTATCAAGGGGTAGGAATGAAAGTGGCTCTTTAAACTTTGCCCCCTAAATTACCATGCAACCATACATGCAGTCCATTCCTGACTGTAATGTGCACAGCATCACTATGTTTCAACATTTTCTCTACCATATAATATTAAATGCATTCATAATAATCTATAACTCAGAATAAAAATTCTGAGATACAACAATTAAGTGGTTCTGGTAAAAGGAATGGACATCAAAAGGCTTAAAAACAAATTTGTATCTCCTTTGGGATAGAAACTTGTTGTGCTTACATTTGTACATGGGCTAGATATGTCATAGGCAAAAGCAAGATTTCATTATTATCTCTATTTGTATGGTGCTAATGGGGACTGAGTCCAGGGTTTCATGTACAGTAAACATGTGCTTTACCGCTGAGATACATTTGCAGCCCTTATCATTTTTGTTTGAGAGTTAAATATATTTTAAAAATGTGAACAGGTAACAATTTAACAACTAACAACTGTGGTGTCGTGGTGCTATATCAATTTATCTAACCAGGGATTATATTCCCAGCATCCTCTCTTTTCATGGCTCTGGATAAGAGTTGGCCAATATTTTAAGGAGAATGGAAAAAAACAAACATAGCTCAGTGAACTGTAGGACATGTTACTCAATGAAGGTTGTGGTGATGATGCTGCCATGGTCAAAATATGTTGTTATCTATCTACTGCTCACAGTGAAGATGAAGTAGCATCTTCACTCCTGAACTCCAGATTCTTCTAGGTCTCTGATTCCTGAAACACAGCATGAGCAACATCATGGCAAAGAGTGCCATCTTTTCTGCGGGTCACCCATAGGGAGAGTTTGAGGAGGTAAAAGACAGATGAGTATGGGGTGGTCATCATGAACTCATTTTCCTGGCTCTAGCTTTTCTATTCCTACACATGTCCACCTCATGTCTCTCAGTCTGGATGGTTCAACTCAGCTTCAGAGATATCAGAAAGGCATAGAACCTTCCACCAGCTCCCATTATTCCATTGATCTATGCCCTATAACAACACTTTTACTTATGATCATTGACATACTTGAGGCAGCCCTAATTAATATATTCCATCTTATTCTACAGTCTGAAAGAAGAAAGACAATAATTAAAACCCCAAAATCTCAGCTAGATTGCTAGAAAGATTAAGAAAGAGAGAAAGATATATGATACAATATGATATATATGATGTGATGTGTATGTATGTGTGTGAACGAGAGAGATGAATAAAAGTTTCTTCCTTTTTTTGTCCAACCTAGAAATGAAATTTTAATCATTAAAATTTTTCATAACACAACTCTCATTTAAACTACATGGCATGCTAGCATCCTCCAGCCAAGATAGAAGGGGGGGGGGGGGGAGGAAGCTAGGACAAGTTGTGGGTAAAACCAGGACATGTGTACTAAGAAGAAAGACTGTCCCTATCCACAAAGAGATCAACAGTCCAAACCAACCAAGCACAACTCTTATCTGGAACACGCATCTATCAGTCTCCATACAAAGAGTAGTCCAGGATTAGGCAACAAGAATGTGCTGGTCATTTGACAAAAGGATCAGATGCTTTAATTAGAGTAAGGAGGCCCATCTGGTCTAGTCAGGGGGAGCACTCAAACCCTTTATGCTTATTGGTAGCAGAACTTCAGCAACAGGTCCTTTTACCTTAGTATCCTGAACCTACTCCTATATCCAAAGACCAATAATCAAGTTATAAAATGAAGAAATAAGTGAATGATATCTACCCTGAAGGCTAAAAGCAGGAAATGACTGATGATGTCAAAGATTGATACCACAAATACCAATACCAATAGTCTGACTTAAAAGATAAAACATAAATAAAATAAATAAATCTTGTCATTCTAACTCCTTGTATGTGTGTATGCATAATCTGCATACAAAGATATGTTTGTTTTTAATACATAGAATAAATTCTAAAGTTACATAACATAAAATTTATTACATATGTACATATATGTGTATATACAGAACTAATAGATATCTCTTTGAGCTCTAGATTAATACATATGGAGAGAAAGAAAACATACATCATCCAAGTCAGAGCCTTAGATGCATTTATTAGTTTAATCCTTTTATAGGCTAGACTAAAGGACCTTTTATCTTCCACTGAAAAGTATAACTAACAAAATGTAGTAGATAAAAATGTAAAAGGATAATGAATATGGAGAGAATTTAGAAAGCTAGGTTGGGGAGTACTGTTTTCCTTTTGTCATGAGCATCAAAGGTAAACTGCTGACAGGCTTGCCTTATTGTTTACAGACTATCTTGATTGGCTTCTCAGCCTAAGCTAAACAGAATGAAAATACAGTAGCAGTGGCCATGAATCTTACTCACACAGAATGCTACCTACCGGTCTTGGTATCTTTTCCTGTTGCTGTGATAGACAAAAGCAACTTAAGGAAGACAAGGTGTATTTTGGCTCACAGATCAAGGTACAGTTCTTCAGGACTGGGAAGTCACAGATGCAAGAACTTGAAGCAACTAGGTATATTATGTCCAGAGTTGACAGAAAATCACAATGAATATGTGAATGTTACTGCTTGTGTCACTTTCTCTACTCTTATACAGTCCAGGGCCCACTGCCTAGGGAATGGTGCTGCCCACAGCAGGCAGGTCTTCCTACCTCAATGAATATAATCAAAATAATTCCCAGATGATGTGTCCAGATGATGTGCCCAAAGACCCATATCCTAAGTAATTCCAAATTTCTTTCAAATTGGCAACACTAAGTAGCACCTAGAGAGCAAATGTTTTTACTGGCTAAAGTTCAAACTACTAAAGAGAGTGTTTTCAGAAGAGAGAATACTTCCCAACCCATTATATGAGAGGCCAGCATGACTTTAAAACAAAACAGAAACATTCCACAAAGGATAACAAACTGCAAGTCAATAACCCATATGACATGAAAGCATGTGCAAAAAATCCTCAACATATACTAGCAAAATGATATGGCAGCATATAAAAATATCTGTGTCTCTCAGCCAACTGAGCTGTAGCCCTCAATGCATAGCTTCCTCAACATCAAAAAATGAACTTAACTTACCACATCATTGAATGAAATACGAAAAATCCTAGAGTTATCTCCATCTGTGTAGGAAAAGCATTCCACAGATTTTAGATTTATCTATGATAGAAAACATCAGCTAACTAAACACACAAGAAAACTATCTTAATTTAGTAATTTATCTTAAAAATAAACTACAACTCATATCACAGTTGAGAGTAAAAGACTATCCATAATTCCTACAGGTGTGAAGAAGGAAGCTATTTCTTCTCACCATATCTCTGTCATTACAACAGAGATCTCAACACATGCAAAATGGAAGGAAAATAAACAGCATGCAGCTTAATAAAATAAAAGTATCATTATTTACAGACAATATAACCTTGAATATGTGGTATGTAAATTAATAACAGCTCTATAAGAATCAGGTTTGCTTTGTATAGTGATATTTTTACAATCCTGTTTTGGTTTTCATATTAATAATAAGCAGTTTGAATTTACAAATCTAAAATAATTTAGGCCCAATGAATAGTATGAAATCCTAAAGCATAAATGTTATAAAATTTTTATAATTCTTCACAATGAAAACACAAACCATTTGCTGAAGAAATTCTAAACGATATAAACTAAAGATATGCTATGATCCCAGTCATGACTGCTAGAGGATTATAGGCTTCTGTGGAGACTGGGAATGGAGCCACATGTGATCAGATTTTCCATGAGTCATTCTGTTGCTTTATGGGCAACTTTACATACTGCAGGGCAGTTTGTTGCACAGCATATGGGTTGTAATCTAGAAACTATTATCCCTTGACAAAGGTTAGCCATCCTCCTTTTAAAAAATGGCTTTTTATTCAAGGAGAGTCTCTTTGACTTCTCACTAGCAGGAAAAAAAACTATGTAAGAAGAAGTAAACATTTTGACATCTGTGACATGCTGTCTTCTGATTATGTGATTACAAAGAATGAAACAAATGAGTAGAAAATACCAAGATTTTCATCACCACTAAGATGTCAGAACTCTACTGTCTATGTATTAACAATTCTTTAAAGAAAAGGGCCACAGAGACGTTGACTATAAACTAAGTAAGAATTTTGGTCACATATTTATCCTACAGACAACCCTGATTTATTTCTCAACATCGTTTTCTTTCAAAGTAGATACTGACTATAAGGGAGAGTTAAGAATTCTTAAACTCATCCTTTGTTTATGTTGTTTAAGCTCTGGTCAACCAGATGAACCCACTGCTGAGTTCAAACACTAGCTCTTACTAAACCAAGCATTAGAAGAGATGGGCACTCTCCCATGGCCAACACATGTAAAGTGTTTGGTCCTGGAGCTGAGGTTAGCACAGTTACAGCTCACGGAACAAAAATGTACCCTGGCATTGTGTTAAGGAAAACCACTTCCAGGCATCAGATAGTTGGGCTGGGATTTTTTGGTTCTAAGAATTCTGGCTACTTAGGAAATCTCAGAATGATAGTGACAGCACTCGTGTCTAAAGGATCATAGCATCAAAGAAAACTGCCTTTTGCCATATTTTCTCATTCACGTTATCATGGTCCTTGCTGATTATGATTTGCAACATGTGAGAATCATGTTGCAAGTTGTGATATGGCTCAACTGGAAACTGGAGGTGATGTAAAGTGGTGCTATAAAATGTAGATGCTCCTAGTACTGCATCTAATAGAACCTCTCTCCCCTGCCAAGTCAGAGAGATTCTGCTCACATGGATGGCCTTTCATCTTACCCTTACCAGCACTAGAAGATTCTCTCGTTTCATTCTTCTTCTGCTTCACCCAGGTCTTATTTAAAAGTCTTTTCTTCTTTAAAGCCTTGCCAGATTTCCTAGGGTGATGTTGCTTTCCTAGTACTGAACTTTTAAAAGTGCTTCTTCAGTCTTTCCTCCTTCCCTCCTTGAAATTCGCATAACACACGCAGTATACATCTTAATCCTGAATATGTGACATCTGAAGATGAGGGATAAGCATTATGTTTCATACCCCCTACAGCTATAAACCTGATTCTAAAGACTATGACAGAATCACAATTAACCAGGAAGCAACTGAATAAATGATGCTTTTATTGCTAGAAGATATCCTTTTTTTCCAAAGCTGTAAAAGACATTGTGATTTCCAGTTTCACTTCTGAGAATTTTGCACCAAGTTTCTGTATTATGCAATGTCATTAAATGCATACTTGAACTTATGTCTATTTTTAGAATATTCTACAATAGCTTAGATAATAATGGGAAATGATCCTTGGTGTTTGGATTATTGTGGGAATTAGTTGAGACAACCAAATCATTTTTTAAAAAAAAAAAAAAACACACAAAGTACTATATAAATAGGCAAATTTGCCATAAATTCAAAAGTATTTTAATATACTTTCTTGCAAAGAATATTAGTTATGTGATATTGGTACTATAAATAGATTTATGCAGAAAATCTGTTCTCAGCAGAATTGTGAGAACATCCTTCCGTTGGTACTAGCTGTATAACTTACATGACTTTAGCAAAAGGGAAGAACATGGGACCCTGAGTCAGCAGAATTGCAGAATTAATTTGAATAATAATTTACAAATGATTTACTCCTTATGGGCAGTTCTTCAATGCTCAGAATTTCAGTTTCTCTACAAGGTGTAGTGATCCTGCCTTATAGCATGTATCAAGAACTGAAATAATGAGTATACAAATGTCTTGTAAACTGCAGTGTTTCCAGTCATTATAGATATTAAATTTATTATTGCCAACCATCTATTGAAAATCATTGCATAAATTTCATCCAAAATTATGTGTCAACAGTCTAAAATATCTCACCCTGACAGATGTAACTTCTAAGGTCTTTCTGGTTACTAAAAAGCATGGCCAACCTTCCTGGGTTAGCAGTTCAGGATGTACACAACACAACATGAAAGTATGTCAGGCTGAAATGTTTGACTATTAGAAAAGCAGAAAGTGACTACATCAAGGAAATCCAGATCATAGAGGACTTCAATTTGAGCAGAAAATTTTCACCAATATTAAATATTACAGTCTAGCCTCTTTCTCTGACTTCCAGTTAGTCTAAAACATTCTGACTTGAAAAACAAATGAACTATAATGTATTTACTTATTTGTTCCATAGGTATTTATCATGAGCCAGCAGAGATACCCCTAAGAATGCTAGGTCAAGGCAAAGAGATGGCTCAGCTGGTAAAATCACTTGCCATGAAAACCTGATTAAAACTCTGATTCCTGGAGCTCACAGTGAAAGGACAGAGCCAACCCTCAGAGGTTAACATCTGACTCCACACCACATCTGCACATCTCTGCTTTTATTTTATCTAAACTATATTTTACCTCTCTTCTAGAACACCTCCCCCACAGTGCCACATTTCTAGCTTCCTGGCTTCCACAGGTAGTCCAAGTTAAACACACGAGGCCAAAGTCCCAGAACTAGGATCTACATATGACAAAGGATGCATTCCATTTGCCTTTCTGGGCTTGAGCTGTCACAGTACAGTTTGTTCCAGTTTTGCCCATTTACTTATAAATTAAATATAAATTATAATAACTTTTAAAGTAGCACTAGGTTGCTGCAACACAATGATATAGTATGGTTTTTAAACCATACTCATATCACATAAACAGAAAAAGTAGAGTGAGTCTCAAAATAAAGATTGGCATGGTAAGCTGTCTGCACAAAAGATCGCCTCTGACAGACTACTTGAAAATGTCTCCAAACAGGGTGAAGTGAGGCTGTTTCTCAAACACAAGTAGAAAGTTTCTAAGCATATGGACAAACTGATATGTGGAAGGATAGTTCAACTTTCAAGCCAAGGATAAAGATTATGACAAACTTTCTGTATGTTTGAGGAGAGGAAAATTCTTGCCCTCTGCTTCTTGAACAGAAGGAAGTGACTGGGTGGTGATTATGGAGATAGATACAGTTCCCTTTCATCTTGCATTTTACTTAACATCTAGCTCTTAAATCTTCCTACCCTTCTTACAAGTTAGAATGACTCAGTATGACTGAATTGATGCTCACAGCTCTGTTTAGCTTTAATAATGAGCTAATTGCCAGAACTACTTATTAATTAACTGTATTATTCATAAAATATACATGACAACAGGATGTGAAAGAGGGTGCTTTCCCACTGTGTTAACATTGGCTAATACACAATGCCTGAAATTAAAGGGCAAAGAAGACCTAATATTCTAAGGGGAGGTCAGACTGTCTACCGGGAGGTACTGCAAACAGGCTTAGGAAACTTGGGTTGTCTTTGTGGGCACAGACAACCAGGAATGCCTGGTGACAAGTAAGAGGACATATATATTTCTTTTTAAATAATATTTCATGATTCTGAACTCTCCTGCTTACAGACTTCACTTTCAAAAACCTTGAAGATACTCTCCAAGTTTGTGCCTCACTTGGCCTTGAACTTGACTCATGCCCCAAGCCCTCCCCCACAAAGCCTAGAGGCTAGAAGTTTCTTGGAGAAGCTTGATAGGACAGAAGAGACATGGTTGATTTAAACTATAAACAATAAAACTATTAACTATGTTGCAAATCCTGTGTCAAAGCTTAAAAATGAGGCTGAGGAATGTCTCAGTCAGTAAAGTATTTGCCTTATAAGAGCAGGGTCCTGATTTCAATTTCTGAGACCCATTTGTGTTTTTAAAAATCAAGAATGGTAGAGTACTTGTAATCCTAGGATTAGGGAGGAAAAAGTAAGCAGATCCTGTGGTTCACTGAACAAACAGCTTCATCTACTTAGCCTGTTCCAGACAAGCGAAAAGCCCTGTATCATAAATGGATGGAGCCTGTGGAATTACACCCAAATATGCACAAGTATACATGTGCATCTACACAGACATGCAACTTCATACACACAAAAGTACACAGTAGAAAATGCCTTCTCTTTATCTACTGTGTAGAGCAAGTTCTTCAAATCCCAGCTCTGTTTATGGAAAAGAAATTAAAAGCAATTTCCACTTAGACACTTGCTAGATTCAAGAAGAGATGCGTGCTTTGGGCAGTGGAGGCAGATACAAATCAATGAAAATATGTATCCTTTTGAAAAGTTAGGCTTGGGAGACTAAGGGACACCCAAGTTCTGGTTGAAATAGACGGGAGTGATCTGAGGACATGTTGAAGCACCAAGTGTGAATCCTTCACCCCACAGGTGGTAGTAGACAGGACACCCTCAGATTCAAGATTCTCAGAGAAGTACATGCAAAACATGGCCCCAATGAGAAATGACCTGGATCTCCCTTTATGACATCAGAAAGGCAACCAGTATTATATGAAATGAAAGTAAGGCAAGCTAGGAGAACATCCCTCCCTCCCCCTGTGCTCTTGTCCCCAGGCACTGCTGTCTATCAGCTGAGACTGCATGGTAGGTGAGGGTGGAATGAATGTCCCAAGAAGTAGTGGACAATTTTGTTGTAACCCTTTTATTGTGGATAGCCCTGGAGTTGCTTGTATTTTGATGCTAATTCTGCTCTCTGGGAAGGGCTGTGAATGAGGAATGAGGCAGGTAGGTACTCAAGTGACTTCTTCTGAACCATCCCCTAATGAATAAAAGAGCCTATTACTGGGTGAGTAGGCAGGACTTCCGGGTTGGATGAGGGAAGAGAGAAAGCAGGGTAGCAAGAGGCCTTTTTGGATGGGAATAGCATGAGGACAAGATGTAGCTACAAGTGTCTCCCAATTTCAATGGCAGATCCGACAGGATTCACCTCTGGAGGATTTAGATTTAATAAGGATTACAAGATTAGGATTTTAGTTGTTGTGCCCAGTGATTGAGTTACCTTGTTTCTGAACTAAGTTTGTGTTGTGTTTTCATTCACGTGATGGCTTGTCTGGTTCCAAGAGAGAAAGGTACAGAGGCAAAGAGTGGGTTTGCCTGATGTGCATCACAAAGGCTGTGGAAGATTTGAAGGATGGAGCTGGCATGGTAGCAACCTGCCAGAGGGAACTTAGCGAATTGAATCAGGTGGGGAGATTTTGGAGCTCTGAGTCAGAGAATCTCCATGAAATAAGAACTGGGGGTTGAGAGTAGCTGGGTGCAGCGCGGAAACTTGCCTTTCTATTTTATTATTTCCCCCAACACCCCTTCTTCGACCATGACTCTCCAACACTGAGGGCATTTCAAACTGTGCACACTGAGAAAGGAAAATTCAGATTAAGTAAATCAGAAGCTTTCTACCCCCAATATTCCTCTTCTCTACTTGCATTTTACCTTTTGTTAAGTCATCTCCCCACCCCAACAGTCTCTTTCTAGTCTCTCGGCTTCCATAAGTAACACAGTTAAACACATATGGATAAATATTCAAAACTGATGTCTGTATATTTCATAGAACATAGTGTTTGTCATTCTAAGTCTAGGTTATCTCCTTTATTATAGTGTTTTTTAATTTCAACTATTTATCCACAAAATTTATGATTTTAATTTTCTTTATAGCTAAATAATATTTCATTGTGCATATGTCCCACACTTCCATTATTCAGTCATTACTTGATAGACATTATGGCTGATTCCATTTCTTAGCAACTGTGAACAGAGCATCAATAAACACGCATTTTCAAGTATCCCTATGGTGGACTATAGAGTCATTTGTATATGTGACACAGGAGTGGTATAGCTGGACCATATTGTCTAATTCTAACTTTTGAGAATCCAAAATGGTCACACTAGCTTAGATTCCTAGCAACAGTGTAAGGGCTTTCCTTTCCCCACACCCATACCACCATTTGTTGTCATTCATTTGTAAATTAAAATGTCCTAAACTCTGCAATAGGCCAAAGTGAAATCATGTGTTCATATTCAGTGATCAGAAAATCTTTAATAGCCTTCTTGAGAATATCCAGACAAAAGGAAAGAAGGAATCAATAGAACAACTTTAAAAGAAGAATGGAAAGAAAAACAATCAAGTTGCTTCCTACTCACTCCCACCCCATGACCTACAGTGTTTAATGAAGCAATTATGTGTAAAGTATGTCATTTAGTTGTCATAAAACCCTATGACTAATGTCTTGTGTGATGGCTCAACACTTAGGAACATGTAGAGCTCTTACAGATGATCCAAGTTCAGTTCTCAGCACCCAAGCTGGACAGTTTGCAATCACCTCTACCTCTATTTCAAGAGCATCTGATGTCCTCTTCTGGCCACTGAGAGCATGTGCACTCATGTGCACATACCCACACAGAGACACAAATACACAACTGCACATGAGTTTACACAAATTCATGAAATCATATAAACAACTCAACATCTGAAAAAAAAAACTCTCTCCTAAAGTGGAAACTTCTAGTTCTTTGGAAAGTTATTATGTCAAATGTTGTTTTGCTGGAGAACACAGGTGAAAGGATATTGTGCTGAAGCAGACACCTGAAAGAATGTTTTCCTGAAGCAGACACAGGTGAAAGGATGTTTTGATAGAGCAAACACATTTTTGAAAGGACACTTGATGAAGGAGTATAATATGACCCCACAGACAGTGGGAGACAAACACTGAGCATTGGTTTGGTTTGCTCTGCCTTACTATTCTTGCTCTATAAAGACGTGCATGTATTGGTTTGCCTTACATAGCATTGTTGAGCTCAACTTGTAAGTACTCTGACATTGAGAAAACCTTGCCCAAGTACTGCTCATGAGGTTCCTGCAGCAGCTTGCTGCTTTTGCAGCCTTACCTCAGGCCAGTTGGCAAGCTTGACAGTTTCTTCAGGATTAAACTACAGCTGCCTGGTGTCTGCTTGCTGAAAGGATTTGACTGTAGCTGCCAGTTTGTGCCTGGTATCGGCTTGCCAAAAGGACTGGACTATAGATGCTAAGGCATATTTGTTATTTGCTACAGGACTGAACTGCTGCCAAAGAAGATGAAGTTCATCCCCAATGAACTGTTGCTGAGCAGGTCCACTTCTCTCATATCACAGTAACTTTTCTCTTCCACTACCTCTGCTTGGTGGTGGGCTGGGGAGAGGTTGAACCCTTATTAAATGTAGGTTGCAAAAAAGTTATGCCTACTTGCTTCTTCTAAGCCTAATCCAAGACAGAATTTTGAACCAAAAGAAAAAGAGGGAAGAAGTGATCTACCGAGTTCGGTAGATCAAGCTTATCAGACAATTTCACTAAAGCTGTACTCTTTTATGTCTATGTCTTTGACCTTATGCTGACACAGGATGCATAAAATTATGCAAGACAGATAGGGATTCATAACAGGAAAATCTCCATCATCTATTCATTGAAGTTGGTTTAGTTATTAAAATTAGGCTTGAAGTCTCATCCCTATGAATTCTCTGTGACTTGATTATACTTTGGTGGCTGATCCACTTTCTACATTTCACACGAAGCTTGGGTATTTGCTTTTTGCTTTGTGGAAAAATGAAAAATTACTGAAGGGAGTCATGGGTCAACATCCCCTGCTTTAAGAGCTATCTGACACCAACATACTGTTGCCTGTCCATACTGCCAACCACCCTCCTTCCACTTCCTTCTTTTCATTATTTGTCTTGGGGACAAAATGAAAATCAATGAAAGGAAATAATGCTTGTGCCCTTCAGTGGACTTCCACTTAGGCACATGGTGCTAGGTGTTTAGCATGTGTCATCTCACTGATAAGTGGATATTAGCCCAAAAGCTCGGAATACCCAAGATACAATTCACAGACCATATGATGCTCAAGTAGAAGGAAGACCAAAGTGTGGATGCTTCAGTGCTTCTTAGAAGGCTGAACAAAATACTCAGAGGAGGAAATATGGAGACAAAGTGTGGAGCAGAGACTGAAGGAAAGGCCACCCAGAGACTGTCCCACCTGGGGATACATCCCATATACAGTCACCAAACCATGCACTATTGAGGATGCCTGGAAGTGCTTACTGACAGGAGCCTGATGTGGCTGTCTCCTGAGAGGCTCTGCCAGAGCTGACAAATACAGAGTGGGATGCTGGCAACCAACCACTGGACTGAGCAAGGGGCGGGGTCCCAGATGGAGGAGTTGGAGAAGGGACTGAAGGAGCTGAGGGGGGTTGCAGCCCCATGGAGGGAGCAACAGCGTCAACAGGCCAGACCTCCCCACGCCTCCCCGGAGCTCCCAGGGACTGGACCACCAACCAAAGAATACACATGGAAGGACCCATGGCTCTGGCTGCATGTGTGGCAGAGGAGGGCCTTGTTAGAAATCAGTGGGAGGAGCAGCCCTTGGTCCTGTGGGGGTTCAATGCCCCAGTGTAGGGGAATGTCAGGGCGGGAAGTTGGGAGTGGATAAGTGGGGGGGAGCACCCACAGAGAGGCAGGAGAGGGGGTATTGGATAGGAGGGTTCCAGAGGGGAGACCTGGAAAGGAGATAACATTTGAAGTGTAAATAAAGAAAATATCCAATAAAAGAAAAGAAAAAAAAAAAAGAACTGACAAGTATCTGGGGTCAAAAGAACTTACTTATAGGTCTTCCTGACTCTGTAGATATTCTATGTCCTTAATTCCTCTGATGTAATTGTAGTTATGCACTGTTTTACCCACAGGCAGTCTCAAAAAAGAATTAAAAAAATCAGAATAAAATAAGGCTGTATTTCCTCACATCATGTAATGTGTTAACTTGAGACCAAATCTACTATTTAAAAAAATATATATACATATTGCTACAGTCACAGTCTTCATCCATAGTCTTAATAATTTATAAAGGAGCAAGTAAAATTTTTCTCTTCCTTCACAAAGCTATTTTTGTTAAAGGCAGACATGCCCTCCAGTAATATTAAATGTTGGGCAGGCAACCAAAATATATTGCCAAATTATTCTCTGCATTTGGTTGTGTGCAGCTATTTCTTACATCCCCAGACAGCCAGCTTTCTAGACTGACAATGGCTCAGCAAATTTGCTTCCTAGCACATTTGCCATATTTTAGAGTTTTTGCGATGGCAAAATTGGAAATATCAGATCTCCATCTCTCTGAAAGATATTTCAAGGTGAGTGAGATATGTGCAAAGAAGTATGAATTCTTCACATACATGAGACATGGAAATACCTATGTTTCTATAATGATGATCCTATTTTCATTTTAGATATTATCTCTATGTATATGATAGTCTCAGAAGAGAAAACCTGTCCATGAAATACATGCCAACTACAAGTATGATATAGGCAAATTAGAGTCTATTGATCTATGGATTATAATTTCTAACTAGCACTGGTGAAGCTTCTTGACGGATGTCTAAGATTTGAAAATATGATATACATTAGACACACCGAGAAGCTCTGCTATCATTTGTATTTAGTTTTCCCACTAACAGCAAACATGCTGAAAACATGGTGCCCAATGTGACAGCATCAAAAGGTAATAGAACTTTTACAAGATTGAGCCTAATAAGAGGTAAACCAGTTAGCTGGTAATGGGTTAATGCTCATCTCACTGGAGTAGGTTATGCCTTTGGGGACCAAGTTATTTAGAAGAATAGTTATAAAGCAAAGTCACCCTACATGTTTGATCTCTTTTACATAAGACACCTGTCTGTGTGTCTGCCCTATGACATCACTTGGATCAATGATGTTTGAGACTTCCACCAGATTAGTAGAACTTTCCAGCCTACTAATCTATGACTCAAATACTTTTTTCTTTATAAAGTACCCAGTCTTGGGTATTTTGTTACAGCAGTACAAAATGGATTGATATAGACTCCATTCCTGAAATTTAGCTTAAAAACTTCACTGAAAAGGAGAAAAGTTTGAACAATCAAGATTGAAATCTGAGACCATAAGATTAAAAATCATAAACACTCTTTCATCTGCCCACTTTCCAATTTCCACAGGAGTAGACACATGGAAATGAAAAGAAATCTATATGATTACAGAAGATGAGAAGCATATGGCCAAAAAAAAGAGAGAATTGAAGAGTTGGCCAATCTCAGACTTTTAATTACAATCTTTTATTTTAGCTTATTGAAGTATAATTGACAAATAAAATTATATAATACATATTCAAGATGTAAAGAATGATGTCTCAAGATATGTAGGCATTGTTATTTCCAAAATTAAGCAATTAACACCTACATGTGTATAAGGTCAACTTTGTGAGGAAGTTCCTGGTGTATTGTGTAACTTTAGTCACTGTGCTGTGCATCATTAGATATGCAGAATCGTTCATCTTATAATTATGATTTGTACCCTGTGACCGAAATCTGCTATTACAGTCCTCATCCCAACTCCCTAATAACCACCCTTCTGCCATCCGTTTCTATGAGTTTGAGTTTTATTCCACAGACAAGCAAGAGTGTACATTATATTTTTCTTGTTTGGGCATATTCTGCTTAGCCTGATTCCCTACCACCACCACCACCCCACCACCACCATCACCACTACCACCACCCCACCACCACCATCACCACCACCATCACCACTACCACCATCCACCCCCAGACTCGTTTATACTGTTTTAATTGGCAAGGTGTCTATGTTTTTTAAAGCTGACAAATAGACTATTACTGTACTTTGTATACATTTGATAAATATTGGATTGTGTCTAACAAGCATTGTATATAACATTACTTATACTCATCTGTGGAAGAACAACGCTCTATTTGTTTTGTATCATGGCTAATATCAATAATGTTGCAATGATTGTGAAATTGTTGCTGTCCTTTTGAGATTGTAGGATTGACTACTTTAGGATAAATATCCAGAAGAAGGATAGGGTACCTCTAATTATAATTGGTAAGGAAGCACCATCTTGCTTTGTATGCAGTCCTGGTAACAATCTATAGGGATCCTATATGTTCACTTAGCAAATACTGTTCTTAAGTTCAGCTTGAAAAACAACAGTCAGGATTTTTTTCAGCCTTCTTTAAGGATGGTTTTGCCCAGTGAAATATTCATAGTTGACATTCTTAGGTGATAGTGCCTTCTTTTGTCCCTTTGAATGTTCTCATCACCCCTTCATTAAGAAATCTACAAATACAGATATCAGTTTTCCCTTATATATGGTAAGTCTACCTTTTCTATATGGCCATGACTCACACTTGATTATTTATCCCATCGTGGTGATGCGTTCTTTGAGTTGAATGTTGCTAAAGCTCTTTACGCATCTTTAGACCTTCCTAGCTTTCAGGCATTATTCACCTCTGCGGCTTTCTGTCATTTTATCTTTTTCTCCTGAAAATACTTCTTTATATAACCCTATTCATTCTTCTCCTCTCTCACCCTTTACTAACGGCATTTTCCGAGACTCTCTGTTACTATTAAAGTTCATTAGTTATTTCTCCTTGATAAATCTGTAGTTGACACTCAGTTGCAGTTTTCATTTCATTTAGGATAGTCTCCAGCTCCAGCACACGTTTGGAACTATGGGGGAAGCTTAGATGCCTGGAATGCACGCTCAAATGCAGGTTCTAGAACATTCACAGAACGACTGCTGTCCTGAGAACTAAGATAGGAATACTTTTGCTTCAGTGGTAGCTTCAGGTCCTCAGTATAAGTCTTCACATCACACACACACACACACACACACACACACACACACACACACACACTGATACTGGAGAGCAAGCACGTGCAGAGCACAGTGGCTCTATGTCAGAAAGGACAGAGGACCAGTTGACAATTTCACAGTTATAGGATCTAAGGCAAGGACACTCAGAGCATGATAAGATCTGGGTCCTAACTATGAGTTCAGGACCTGAGATTCAGTAGAGTTTACTGTGACAATGACTCAGATGCTCTAAGATATTCACTGAGCCAGGGCCTCTTGTGAAGGTCTTTGCAAGGCATCTAGGACTCAAAAGCAGGATAGGACTAGCCTGAAGCAGCAGTGCAGTCATGTTTGTAGCACAGGAACATGTGACCACTTATTTGGAACCTGAAATGGGGGGGGGGCAGGTACTCTCTTAAGATGACTTTTATTGTAAAAGGTTGTCAGTTAATGACTTGTTGTGATCATTAGTGAGAAATGAGGCAGGAGAGATGGAGGCTTGGGTATGAAGGCTGGGGAGATGAACAATGAGGGATAAAGGCTGGGGAGGTAAAGGCTAGGGAATGAAAGATGAGGGATGGAGGATGAGGGGATGGAGGATGAGGGGATGGAGGGTGAAGAATGGGGGATGAAGAATAGGGGTACCAATTTCGGTACCTCTTACTTTACCTGCCTTCACTGTTCTGTTCCATCTCAAATTTAATCATAAGTGAGAGTTAAATGTACACTGGGAAAAATAAATGGAATTAAACAACAAGCATGATGACTTTTCTGCCCTAAATTCAGAGTAATTATGCCATAGGGTAGCTGTGTTGGGACAAAACCTGAGATTGCTTTCTTTCTTTCTTTCTTTTTTTTTTTTTTTTTTTTTTTTTGGTTTTTCGAGACAGGGTTTCTCTGTACAGCCCTGGCTGTCCTGGAACTCACTCTGTAGACCAGGCTGGCCTCAAACTCAGAAATCCAAAACCTGAGATTTCTAAGTTCTCAAAAAATTCTCAGAGAAAAATTTCTCTTCCCAGAGCACCTCTAGCATACCCCTGACCTGGATTGTTACTAATCTTTGAATGTGGTTAGGAGGTTGACATAAGCATTCCAGAGCAAAGACAAAATGTCACCACCAATGTAGGAAGTAAGGACTTTGCTCACAAAACAGATTTCTGATTGAAAATTGTTAATTATCGCTCTGCTTTAGCCCTAAGTCTGTACTAAAGGCAAACTTAAGACCTGCCAACAATGAATTACATAATACCCAATATAGTTCTTGTTTGTTTGTTTCTTTGTTTGTTTGTTGAGACATTGTCTTACTATGTAGCCCTCTCTGGTCTATAATTCACTATGTACACCAGGTTGGCTTTGAACTAACAGTGATCACCCTGCCTCTGATTGACAGAGGATTAAAGGCATGTGTCACCTTGTCCAAACTAATAGAACTCTTGTTTAGAAGCAGTTAGACCAGATTTGACCACCTTTTTCAAGATGGGTAAAGAAAAAAGAAAAGCATGTTTCAGTTTTTACACTGACAGTGCTCTCTGAATATGAGAAGTTGTATTTTTTTATTAAACATCTGCTTCTGAAAAGGAGGGGGGAGCATGTAGAACAACTTTATTTTATTTTTTTAAATGAAATTAAAGAAAGAATTAATTTTCTAAGCAGATGGAGAAAATAATTTAAGTGAAAAATTAGAAAAGCAAGAAACTTTCATTTGGAAATTTAACAAACATCAAGAACATTTAATGTTCAAAGTATAATCAGGACAACTGGAAATTAGTTATTTCAGAAATTATATTTTATTTTATGAGTTAACTTTTTAAAAATATGAGACTCTCAGCCAAGCGGTGATGGTACAGGCCTTTAATCCTCTTCGTGAACAGCATTCATGAAGCATAAGCAGATGGATCTCTTTGAGTTAGTGGCCAGCCTGGTCTACAGAGAGAGAGAGTTCCAGGACAGCCAGGCTACACAGAGAAACTCTGTCTCAAAAATAAATAAATAAGAGAGAGAGAGAGAGAGAGAGAGAGAGAGGGACTTAGAAATTTAAAAAATAATAATAAAATAAGTATATTGGTCTTTATACCCTTTCAGGGCTGTGATGAGAATCAAAGGGATTGGCTCACACTGAGGGCCAAAGGCTCATTTTAACAAGTACAGACCTTGGGAGCTTTACTCCTTTGATTTATTTTCTATATATGAATGTTTCATCTGCATGTATGAGCATGTATTACATGTGTGCTGGGTACCCATGGAGGTCAGTAAAGAGTACCAGATCCATGGAATTACACATGGTTATGAGCTGACATGTAAGGGGCAACTGACCTTAGGTCCTCTACAAGACCAGCCAGGACTCTTAACCACTGAGCCATCTCTCCAGTTCTGCTCAGTTCTCTTTTTGCATGAAGAACATACAAGAAAAATGGAAACCAATTACTTTTCTTGGACCCACTGGAAAACTGAGGTTGGAGGGAAAACCACACCTTCAACTTCTGGGCATTTGGGCATACCCAGAAAAGCATATCTGAGCGGTTTATCTGCAGCAGAAGAGTCAGAAGCCACAAACTGGCAAGTGCCCTGAAGTGGTAGCAGGGGTGCACTGTGGGTGGTGGACTGTGACAAGCAGCCTGGACCCTGGTGGAGGCCAGGCTTAACCCCGGCTTAACTCCAGGCAACCCAGTGGGGCTAGCCCTGCAAGGGACCAGAAAGTGTTTTGCCAATGCTCCCAGGAGGCCCTTGGCTCCTGTCAAGTAGCTACAACCCCCACAGCCCCCTGTAGAGAGGTCTGTCATGTAAGAGCAGCACACCAAGCCCTCCCACATGCGGATAAGGTATCCCTAAACTTTCAGACCAAGCCAATGGGAAGTACCTGCTGTCAGACCCTGACCCATCCCAAACTGTATATTAGACCATCCCAAACTGTATAGGAGAAATCCTATTCAGAAGGAATAAAGGTGTGAGAACTACTCTGTTGTCTGAGAGCTTTGATCGTAAGAGCTGTAACACTGCTGCTTGGGAAGGGGTCTGCTCTCCCAAACGCCACCAGAAGCTTCCCGCACTCCTTGCCAGCTAGTCAGCCTTTCATGGGCTCAGCCCAGGCCTGCTTCAGCACAGGGCATTGGGTGCAGCAACTTGGAGCAACTGAGGCAGCAACTTCAGATTCCGAGGTAGAGGTGACACCCGTCCCTGCTTGCACTCTCCCCTTTGCCTAAACCCTCGCACTTGGCCGGGCCAGAGATACTGAGGAAAGCCTTCAGTACTTAGACCCACAGTGTGCCATGGTGTAACTGCCTCAAATGACAGTATTCAGTGAGCTGCAGGAGTCTAAGTGTGAGATTACGTGAGAACGAAAAAGAATTGTGCTGCTTTGCAAGCAATCTGCCGCATATCGTCGTAAGTGGAGCATCTGTGACTATTGGGAATCCCATCTTTCATGCTCATCTCTTTCCTTGCTTCTGTTTATCACAGAGGTGATAGCATTCACTTTATCTCCTTTGCTTTCATGGGATTCGAGTCCAGTGAATGAGTCAGGCCCAGTCTACTTAACGCCACCTCATCCAGGGCCTTTCAATGTCTCTTTGTTCTTCTCTCTCTGTAATTGTGAACCTAAGCTAGGAAAACAGAACTTCAATCCAGAGACCACATACAAGCATAGACAGGACAGCCCAGATGCTTAAACATGGTGGGACAGATAAGGTGACCAGAATTTTGGACTGCCAGTGAAATCAAGCCCTGACACCAGCGTACTTACTTGACCCTGTATCCTGTGATGTAACCAAAAGATATTTATTCAACTCAGTGCTGACCATGCTTCTCTTATCACTGAACTCCTTTTTAAATGATCCTACTCAGCCAGCTGTAACCCAGAAGATCAGAAGTGAGAGGAGAATAAGCTGAACCGTGAAAAAACTGAAGGTTTCTTAGCAATGAATGGCACACTAACCTAAGTGAGAGCAAAATCCTGAGGAGGAAAACAAATGTCTGTTTGTGTACCACAAGATTAAGAAACAAAATATAGCTGTGCATGGCGGTTCTGTCTGCAACCCCAGCAAGGCTGAGGCAGGGAGATTGCGAGTTTAATGCCCACATGAGCTCTAAGAGTGAGTTTCCAGCCAGCTGGGATAACTTAGTGGGACTCTGTTTCAAACTTTTTGAAGAAAGTCAAATATAAATAAGTGCTCATATGAATCAACATTTAAGAGTACAAGTGACCTACTTGGAAAAAAGGTATGAATAAGTAAACTCACAGTGTATATTCAAGTCAACAAGATACAATTGGGAGTCTGACTTGCTGTTCAATTTGTGAGGCTGTTCCTGATGGAAAGATATTACATACATTTTAGGTATTAATGTGAAAATAATGAAGCATTTATTTGGACCTTAAAAGTACACAGTGCAATTCTTGGAGAATCAAACCAAATAAACTACATGTACACCTGTAAGGCAGTGACTATTACAAAAGCAGCTCACTACTGTAAAGATCTAGAGTAGGGCCAGTTTCCACAAGCATGGTGACTTTGAGGAAGGCACTCAGTTCTTGGCTCAGATTCTACATTTATGCAATGAGGTCTTAAGTCCTCTTCTGATCTTGTGCAAACCAAGCAATACAATGGGCGTGGGAGTGTTTAACACGCAGAAGGTATGGCACAAAATGCACATTATAAAACTACGGATAGAGTAGAATGAGGAGAGAGGTTTAAATGAGGAGGAGACTGGAGGACAGTGTGGAAGATGGAGGAGGAGGGGTAAATAACATCGAAGCGATGTTTGAAAATCTATATAGAAACCTAACACACACACACACACACACACACACACACACACACATATATCTTGCAAATCTGGCCAAGAACAACCCATAGCTGGGGAGCTCACAGGTCCCTCAGATGAACCTACTACTTTGCTGAATGGAAATGGTATTAAACTGCCCTCTCAACTTCTATCTCTGTGTCCATAGATTAATGTAGCTCTCTGGTCTCATCAGAGAAGTTTCTGTGTGTAGCAGACAGCAGTTAATGGAGAAATTCACCGTGGTTCAAAGTGCAGAAAATGTTTCTGTAGCATCCTCTGCTACAAATGGGACACTTATATCATACAAAGTCGCCCCCAAAGCTCAAGGTCCATTGAAGAAAAGAGAATGTAACATTGTAATTCAGAGGTCAGGGGGAACCAGGATAAAGCAGTATCTTCTGAACATGATAGGACCATGAACTGTAAATAGGTGTGGTTGCCTGCACAAAGCAGCATGAGATCAAGCCAGCCAACATTCCAACATGGCATGAAAGAGGTTTATGAGCCTCCAACCCTAACTGAGATGCTGTTTCAAGTTACCAGCTCTGCAGGTGGGAGGTTTAAGGTTGTGGCTTCTGGAAGATAAACCACAGGTGGCTGGCCAGCACAGACTGGAATCAGCAGGTTATGGAAAATAAAAAGAAAATAAACAGAAAAGGAGAACATGAAGATGGGAGAAGGTAGGTGTGAGAAGATTAAGGGAAGGAATTGGGGGTAAAAATGATAAAAAATACAATGTATGCCATATGCATAAATTTCTCAAAGAGTTAATACAAAGAAATTAAGATTAATTTTAAAATTTAATGTTAAGAGGTGAACAAGCTCAAGTAATAGTAGAATAGAACGATTACAATACTATACTGTATTAATGGTCATACAAGCATGGTCTACTTACCCATTCCTCTACTTTATCCTCTAAGATGGTGTGCTGAGCACTGGAAATAGCTCACTTCCTGGGAAGAACAGAGATTGGTCCCATAGTGAAGACTGGTAAACTAATAATTTCCAATAATTTCTTTCTGGATATTCTTACTGTATTTTCAGATCATGGTTCATCACAAGTAAAAGAATTAATAGAAATAATGCAGGAGCAATGCCAATAAAGGATAGACTGTGATATTCTAAATTTTTATTGGTATAGTTTTATTCTTCTTTTTTATTTTATTTTAGTTTAGTTTTAGTTTTATTCTTCTTTAAAGTTTATCTCTATCCAAGCAAGGAGAATTATAAGATAGATTTTCATCTTAATGAAAAATAATTATCTTAATAACTTTTCTTTATGGAAATTACAAATGACTTTTAATACTTTTATGACAAACAAATACTGTGCAAAGTTATGTAATTATTGAAATAAATCTCATCCTTATTCTATGTATTAAAATGAGAGCTAATTGAAAGAACAAGCCATGCTTTCTTAGTATTATAATACTACACAGTAACCGGTACACTGCCTGGAAATCAGCCAGGCTTTACTAACTGCTGATAAATAAGTGAAATAAACCAGTCATCCAAAGATGAGTGTTTCACTATTCCACTGATACGACATAGCTGAAAGCAAGGACTTCAGAAAGGACAGGGACGAATGAAAGTTACCAGAGGCATCGTTTAGGCAGGGTGTGTCAATAGAGAAAGTTGAATAAGTTCTGAGAACTTTCCAGACCACACTCTATCAACAATGCTGCATTCATGTCAAGTGTGGTGACACATACCTTATCCCTAGCACTTGGGAGGCAGAAGCAGGTGGATCTCTGTGAGTTTGAGGCCAGCCTAGTCTACCTAATGAGCTCCAGGACAACCATGGCTACATAATGAGATCCTGTTTCTAAAATAACAGCAACAACATCAGCAAAAGAACGTTGTATCATACACTTAAGAATATCCAAAATATTTAAAGAACTCAAGGAGCTAACCACCAAAAAAACCAAACAACCCAATCAAAAAATGGGGTAGAGAACCAAACCGAGAATTCACAACAGAGGAATCTTGAATGGCTGAGAAGCACCTAAAGAAAATTTCAAAGTCCTTAGTGATCAGAGAAATGCAAATCAAAATGACCCTGAGATTCCACCTCACACCAATCAGAATGGCTAAGATCAAAACCTCAGGTGACAACACCCATCCTTTTGGGTCTGAGTTACCTCACTTAGGATATTTTCTAGTTCCATCCATTTGCCTGCAAAACTCAGGATGTACTCGTTCTTAATAGCTGAGTAGTATTCCATTGTGTAAATGAACCTCAAAAGAAGAACACTCCTCCATTGCTGGTGGGATTGCAAGCTGGTACAACCACTCTGGAAATCCATCTGGAGGTTCCTCAGAAAATTGGAAATAGATCTACCTGAAGACCCAGCAGTACATCTCTTGGGAATATACCCAAAAGATGCCCCATCATGCCACAGAGTAATATGTTCCACTATGTACATGAGGCTTTGTTTGTGATAGCCAGAAGCTAGAAACAACCCAGATGCCCCACGAGAGAAGAATGGATACAGAAAATGTGGTTCATTTACACAATGGAGTACTACTCAGCTATTAAGAATGAGACCATCCTGAGTTTTGCAAGCAAATGGATGGAACTAGAAAATAGTGAGGTAACTCAGACCCAAAAGGACATGCATGGTATATACTCACTAATAAGTAGATATTAGCCCCCTCCAAAGTACAGAATACCTAAGATACAATCCACAGAACTCAAAAAGGTCAACAAGTTGAAGGGCCCAAGTGAGGATGCCTCAATCCCACTTGGGAGGGAGAAGAAATCAATCACAAGGCGGGGAGGAAGGGATAGAGGAGGGAAAGGGGACAGGGGGTGGGGGAAGAGAGGAACATGATCTGATATTGGGTGGGGGAAAAGAACTGAAGCCTTGAGGGCCAGCAGAAAGAATGGAAACAGGCAACCTTGGGAAGTAGGAGGTTGGGGGGACCCTCCAAAATGTACCAGAGACCTGGGAAGTGAGAGACTCTTGGGACTCAAAGGAAGGGACCTTAGATAAAATGCCCTTCAGTGGGAAGAGGGAACTTATAGAGCCCACCTCTAGCAGAAAGACAGGGCAATGAGTGAGGGATGGAGTTGCTATCCCACAGTCAAAACTCTGACCCATAATTGTTCCTGTCTGAAAGAACTGCAGGAATGGAAATGGGGAGCAGCCTAAGAAAAAGAAGGTCCAGCGACAGGCCCAAAGTGGCATCCAGCTCAAGGGGAAGCCCCAAGGCCTGACACTATTGCTGAGACTATGGAGCACTCACAAAAAGGGACCCATCATGACTGCTCTCCGAAAGACCCAACAAGCAGCTGAAAGAGTCAGATGCAGATATTTGCACCCAACCAATGGACAGAAGTTGCTGACACCTGTGGTTGAATTAGGGAAAAGCTGGAAGAAGCTGAGGAGGAGGGCGACCCTGTAGGAGGACCAACAGTCTCAATTAACCTGGACCCCCAAGATCTCTCAGACTGGATCACCAACCAGACAGCATACACCAGCTGATATGCGGCCCCCTACACATATACAGCAGAGGACCACCGGGTCTGTGTTCAATCAGAGATGATGCATCTAACCCTCAAGAGGCTGGTGGCCCCAGGGAGTTTAGAGGTCTGGTGGGGTGCTCTTAGGGGGATAGAGACATCCTCGTGAAGACAGGGGTGTGGGGAGGAGGTATGGGATATGGAACAGATGGAAGGTGGACCGGGAGGGGAATAAAATCTAGAGTGTAAAAATAAAAAAATAAAAAGATTAAATGAAGAGTAGGAACATAAAAAACAAACAATTCGTTAAGAGGGACTGGGGATGTAGCTTAGTTCATACAATTCATGAAGCCTTGTGCTTGCACTTCAGCAACATATATAAATATATATGATAGCATGCTACTGTAATCCTACCTCTCAGCACGTAGAAGCAAAAAGAATCAGAGGTTCAAGGTCATCTTCAGCTACACAATGGAGCTGAATACATGAGATCCTGTTTCTTTTCTTTTTTTTTTCTTTCTTTCTTTTTTCTTTTTTTTTTTTTTTTTTTTTTTCCGAGACAGGGTTTCTCTGTGTAGCCCTGGCTGTCCTGGAACTCACTCTGTAGACCAGGCTGGCTGTTCCTTTTCTAAAAAAAAAACTTACTTTCTAAGAGGAAAAATCTTTGCTTAAGTAAAATATAAATTTTCTAAGAGCTGGAAAAGGCAAACTATTTCTAACTACCTGTGGTTTTCCATGATCTCCTTCTTCTTAGCCCCCTTCCTTTGAACTCATCCCTACCCTGTGCATTTACACAAACAGCATGAATCAACTGATGCCATCTGAAATCTGTATGCTCCTGAGTTTTCTTAGGACTGTAAAGAATGTAATGTAACTAAGCACTCAGGAGCTTCTGTTTGAAATGGTGTCTCCAAAAGTATTTGGAGTTTGACATTAGGTACCAACTGAAGTGGAAACAAATCTGTCCTTTGGTCATAAAACTTCGCTTCATCTACATGATAAAACCTAATGCTGCCCCACAGTGAGAATCAATCCTTATCCATGTGTAGTACTACTTGAAATTCTTTTAGCTTTCCTGGTGTGTGTGTGTGTGTGTGTTTCCATATGAAGCTGAAGATGGTCGTTTGTGAAGAACTGTGTTGGAATTTTTATCAGGATTGCATTGAATCTATATATTGCTTTCTGTAGGATGACCATTTTTACAAGACTAATCCTACTGTTCCATGAGCCTGGAAGATCTTTCTGTCTTCTGATATCTTCTTTAATTTCTTTCTTCAATGTCTTGAAATTTTTGTCATTTGTTTGGTTAGTTACCCCAAGATAGATAGACAGATAGACAGACAGACAGATAATTTGAGGTTATTGTGAAGGATGCTGTTTCCCTGATATTTTTCTCAGTCTACAGGTCATTTGTGTATAGGAAGACTACTGATTTTTGTGAGTTAATTTTGTATCCAGATACTTTGCTGAATGTGTTTATTTGAAATAGGAGTTCCTTAGTATAATTTTAAGGTCATTTATTTATACTATCATTTCATCTGCAAGTAAAGATACTTTGAGTCTTCCTTTCCAATTTGCATCCCCTTGATCTCCTTCAACTGTCTTATTGATAGCCAAGACTTTAAATACTATATTGAATAAGTGAGGAGAGAATGGACAACCTTGTCTTGTTCCTGATTTTAGTGAAATTGCTTTGAATTTCTCTCTATTTAAATTGATGTTAGATATATTGAATTATGTCCCTTGTGTCCCTAATCTCTCCAGGATTTTTATAATGAAAGGGAGTTAGATTTTTTTTCAAAGGCCTTTTCTTCATCTAATGAGATGATGGTGTGAGTTTTTTCTTTGTTTATGTGGTATATTACATTTATCGATTTTCATATATTGAACCTCTGGGATAAAGCCTACTTGATCATGGTGGATGATCTTTGTGATGTGTTCGTGTGTTCGGTTTACAAGTGTTTTATTGAGAAAGTTTGAATCTATGTTTACTCAGTAAACTAGTCTGTAATTCTCTTTCTTTGCTAGGTCTTTATGTGGTTTGGGAATCAGGGTAACTGTGGCCTTATAAAATGAATTGGTCAATGTTCTTCTGTTTATGTTTTTTGAAATAATTTGAGGAATATTGTCATTAGCTCTTCTTTGAAAGTCTTGTAGAATTCTGCACTAAAACCATCTGACCTTGGGCTCTTTTTGCTTGGGATACTTTTAATAACTGCTTCTATTTCACTGTGGGTTATAGGACTGTTTAAACTGCTTATCTGATTTTTGGTAAGTGGTACCTAATCAGAAAACTATCCACATCTTTTAATCTTCCAATCTGGTGGAGTATAAGTTTTCAAAGTATGTCATTATGGTTGTGTGGACTTTTTCTGGTGTCTACTATTATGTCCCCTTTTATATATCTAATTTTGTTAATTTGAATAGATATTCTCTCTTCCTTTTAATTTGAATAAGGGGTTGTCAAGCCTGCTGATTTTTCTAAAAAAAACCCAATTCTTTGTTTCATTGATTTTTTTTTGCTGTTGATTGTTTTATTTCAGACCTGAGTTTGATTATTTTTTGGCATCCATTCCTTTGGGAGTTCTTTTTGTTGATGTTCTAACCTTTCAGGTGTGCGAATAAGTTTCTATTATGAGTCTCACCAGTTTTTCTACATAGGCACTTAGTGCTATGAAATTGCACCCCATTGTGTCTCAGAACTTTGGATATGTTGTGTATTCATTTTTATTCAATTTTATAATGTGTTTTAAGTTCTCCCTTGACTCTTTTTTATTCAGTAGAGAGTTGTTCAAGTTCCATGAACAAGCTGTTATTTCTGTTGTGGATGTTCAGTTTTAATCCAAACTGGTCAGATAAGATACAGAGTGGTATTTTAATTTTCTTGTATCTGCTGAGATTTGCTTTGTGTCCAAACATGTGGTCAACTATAGGGAAAGTTCCATGAGATGCTGAAAGAAGGTATCTTCTTTTGTGCTTAGGTGAAATATTCTGTAAATATATGGTAGGTCTATTTGATTTATAATGTCATTTAACTCCAGCTTCCCTCTGATAAAGTTTTTGTCTATATTACCTATTGACAAGAATTATGTAATAAAGTCTCCCACTACAGTGTGTGAGAGTCAATATGTGGTTTAAGCTGTAGTAGTGTTTCTTTCACAAACTTGGATGTCCTGTGTTTGGTGCATAAATGTTAAGAATTGCACTGCAGATTCTTGATAGATTTTTGCTTTGGTGACAATGTACTGTCATTCTCCATTTCTTGTGATTAGTTTTGGTTTGAGGTCTATTTTGACAAATATTAAAATGGATATACCAGCTTGCTTCTTCAGTCCATTTGCTTGGAAAATCTTTTTCCATCCTTCTATCCTGATGTGATATCTGTTGTTAATGGCAAGGTGTGTTTCTTGGACCAAGAGAAGAATGAATCCTGTTTGCATATCTAGTCTCCTGATCTGTGCCTTTTTATTGGAGAATTGAGACCACTGATGTTGAGAGATATTAATGAAACACACTTGTTAACTTCTGTATTTTGTTGTTTTGTTGTTGTTGTTGTTGTGTTGGTGGTGGTGGTGATGTTGATGGTGGTGGTGGTGGTGGTGATGGTGGTGGTGGTGGTGGTGGTGGTGATGGTGGTGGTGGTGGTGGTGGTGGTGGTGGTGGTGGTAGTGGTGTGGTCATGATTGTGATTAAGGTTTCAACTGTAGTCATGATCATGGTCAGGATGGTGTAGTGTTTCCTTTCTTTTGATTTGCTGGTCTGGGATTATTTATTCCTTATGTTTTCTTGGGTCTGGTTAACCTCTGCAGGTTGGAGTTTTCCACTTTCTGAAAGCTAGACTTACAGATAGATACTACTTTATTTTTGGTTTGGTTTTTTTGGATATTTACTTTATTGACATTTCAAAAGTTTTCCCCTTCCCAGGTCTCCCCTTCAGAAACCCCCTATCCCACTCCCCTCCCCCTGCTTCTATGAAGGTGCTCCCCCACCCACCCACCCACTACCACCTTTTTCCCTAGCATTGCCTTACACTGGGGCATTGAAAACCCTCAGGCCCAAGGGCCTCTCCTACCATTGAAGGCCAACAAGGCCCTCCTCTGCCACATATGCAGCCAGCACAATGGGGTCCTCCATGTGTATTCCTTGAAAGGTGGCCCAGTGTCCAGGAGCTACAGGGAACCTGGCCAGTTGACACAGTTGCTCCCTCCATGGGGCTGCAAACCCTCTTAGCTCCTCCAGTCACTTCTCCAACTCCTCCATCCATGAACCCACGCTCAGTCCAATGGTTGGCTGCAAGCATCTGCCTCTGTATTAGTCAGGCTCACCCTGAGCCTCTCAGGAGACAGTTTATCATGCTTCCATCAGCAAGCACTTCCCAGTATCCACAATAACTTCCGGGTTTGGTGGCTGTATATGGGATGTATTCCCAGGTGAGTCAGTCTCTGGGTGGCCTTTCCTTGAGTCTCTGCCACACACTTTGTCTCCATATTTCCTGCTGTGAGTATTTTGATCAACCTCCTAAGAGACTCTTAAGCATCCATATTTTGGTCTTCTTTCTTCTTAGGTTTCATATGGTCTGTGAATTGAATCTTGGGTATTCCAAAATTTTGGGCTAATTCCACTTATCAGTGGATACATACCATGTTTGTTCTTTTGTGACTGAAGTACCTCACTCAGGATGTTTTCAAGTTCCATCCATTTGCCTGCAAATTTCATGAAGTCATTGTTTTTAACAGCTGAGTAGTATTCTATTGTGTAAATGTACTACATCTTCTGTATCCATTCTTCTGTTGAGGGACACCTGGGTTGTTTCCAACTTCTGGCTATTATAAATATGGCTGCTATGAACATAGTGGAGCATGTGTCCTTATTACATGTTGGAGTATCTTCTGGATATATGCTGGGTCCTCATGTCCAATTTTCTGAGGAACCATGAGACTGATTTTCAGAGTGGTTGTATCAGATTGCAATCCCATCAGCAATGGAGGAGTGTTCCTCTTTCTACACATCCTCACCAGCATCTGCTATCACCTGAGTTTTTGATCTTAGCCATTCTGACTGGTGTGAGGTGGAATCTCAGGGTTGTTTTGATTTGCATTTCCCTGATGACTAAGGATGTTGTATATTTCTTTAGGTGCTTCTCAGCCTCCCAAGTTTCCTCAGTTGAGAATTCTCTGTTTAGCTCTGTTCCCCATTTTTTGATAGGGTTACTTGGTTCTCTGGAGTCTAACTTTTTGAGTTCTTTCTATATATTAGATATTAGCCCTCTATCAGGTGTAGGATTGGTAAAGATCTTTTCCCAATCTGTTGGTTGCCATTTTGTCCTATTGGCAGTGTCCTTTGCCTTACAGAAGCTTTGTAATTTTATGAGGTCCTATTTGTCGATTCATGATCTTAGACAATAAGCCATTGGGATTCTGTTTGGGAACTTTTCCCCTATGCCCATGTGTTCTAGACTTTTCCCCACTTTCTCTTCTATTAGGTTCAGTGTATCTGGTTTTATGTGGAGGTCCTTGACCCACTTGGACTTGAGCTTTGTACAGGGAGATAGGAATGGATTAATTTGCATCCTTCTACATGTTGACCACCAGTTGAGCCAGCACCATTTGTTGAAAATGCTGTCTTTTTTCCACTGGATGGTCTTAGCTCCTTAGTCAAAGATCAAGTGATCGGAGGTATGTGGGTTCATTTCTGGGTCTTCAATTCTAGTCCATTGATCTACCTGCCTGTCACTGTACCAATATCATGCAGTTTTTATCACTATTGCTCTGTAGTACAGCTTAAGGTCAGAGATGCTGATTCACTCAGAAGTTCTTTCATTGAGAATAGTTTTTGCTATACTGGGTTTTTGTTATTGCAAATAAGTTTGAGAATTGCTCTTTCTAACTCTGTGAAGAATTGAGTTGGGATTTTGATGGGGATTGCATTGAATCTGTAGATTGCTTTCGGCAAGATGGCCATTTTTACTATGTTAATCCTGCCAATCCATGAGTGTGGGAGCTCTTTCCATCATCTTAGGTCTTCTTTGATTTTTTTCTTCAGACACTTGAAGTTCTTGTCATACAGATCTTTCACTTGTTTGGTTAGAGTCACACCAAGTTATGTAATATTGTTTGTGACAATTGTGAAGGGTGTCATTTCCCTAATTTCTTTCTCAGCCTGTTTATCCTTTGAGTAAAGGAAGGCTACTGATTTATTTGAGTTAATTTTATATCCAGCCACTTTGCTGAGTTGTTTATCAGCTATAGGAGTTCTCTGGTGAAGTTTTTGGGGTCACTTAAGTATACAATCATATCATCTGCAAATAGTGATATTTTGATTTCGTCCTTTCCAATTCATATCCCCTTGACTTCCTTTTGTTGTTTAATTGCTCTAGCTAGAACTTCAAGTACATTAAATAGATATGTAGAGAGAGGGCAGCCTTGTTTAGTCCCTGATTTTAGTGGAATAGATTCAAGTTTCTCTCCATTTAGCTTGATATTGACTACCGGTTTGCTGTACCGGTTTGCTTTTACTATGTTTAGGGATGGGCCTTGAATTCCTGATCTTTCCAAGACTTTTATCATGAAGGGATGTTGAATTTTGTCAAATGCTTTTTCAGTATCAAATGAAATGATCATGTTTTTTTTTCCCTTTGAGTTTGTTTATGTAGTAGGTTACATTGATGGATATCCAGTTATTGAACTATCCCTGCATCACTGGGATGAAGCCTACTTGATCGTGATGAATGATCGTTTTGATGTGTTCTTGGATTCGGTTTGCGAGAATTTTATTGAGTATTTTTGCATCAATATTCATAAGGGAACTTGGTCTGAAGTTCTCTTTCTTTGTTGAGTGTTTGTGAGGTTTTGGTATCAATGTAACTGTGGCTTCATAGAAGGAATTGAGTAGTGTTCCTTCTGTCTCTATGTTTTTGAATAGTTTGACAAGTATTGGTATTAAGTCTTCTTTGAAGATCTGATAGAATTCTGCACTAAACCCATCTGGTCCTGGGCTTTTGGTGGGAGACTTTTAATGACTACTTCTATTTCTTTAGGGTTTATGGGAGTGTTTAGATGGTTTATCTGATTCTTACTTAACTTTGATATTTGGTATTTGTCTAGAAAATTGACCTTTTCTTTGAGATTTTCCAATTTTGTTGAGTCTAGGCTTTTGTAGTAGGATCTGATAATTTTTTTAATTTCCTCAGATTCTGTTGGTATATCTCCGTTTTCATTTCTGATTTTGTTAATTTGGATACTGTCTCTGTGCCCTCTGCTTAGTCTGTCTAAGGGTTTATCTATCTTGTTGATTTTCTCAAAGAACCAGCTCCTAGTTTTGTTGATTCTTTGTATAGTTCTTTTTGTTTCTACTTGGTTAATTTCAGCTCTGAGTTTGATTGATTCTTGCCTTCTACTCAGCTTGGGGTATTAGCTTCTTTTTGTTCTAGAGCTTTCAGGTGTGCTGTTAAGCTGCTAGTGTATGGTCTCTCCAGTTTCTTTTTGGAGGCACTCAGAGCTATGAGTTTTCCTCTTAGCACTGCTTTCATTGTGTTCCATAAGTTTGGGTATGTTATACCTTCATTTTCATTAAGTTCATTAAATTCTAAAGAGTCTTTAATTTTTTTCTTTATTTCTTCATTGACCAAGTTATCATTAAGTGGAGCATTGTTCAGCTCCCATATGTATGTGGGCTTTCTGTTGTTGTTGTTGCCATTGAAGACCAGCCTTATTCCATAGTGATCTGATAGGAGGCATGGGATTATTTCAATCTTCTTATATATGTTGAGGTTTGTTTTGGGACCAATTATATGATCAATTTTGGAGAAGGTATCATAAGGTGCTGAGAAGAAGGTATATTCTTTTGATTTAGGATGAAATGTTCTATCTGTTAAATATCTGGTAAATCCATTTGCCCCATAACTTCTGTTAGTTTCACTGTGTCTTTGTTTAGTTTTTGTTTCCATGATCTGTCCATTGCTGAGAGTGGGGTGTTGAAGTCTTCCACTATTATTGTGTGAGGTGCAATGTGTGCTTTGAGCTTTAGTAAAGTTCTTTTATGAATATGGATGCCCTTGCAATTCGAGCATAAATGTTCATAATTGAGAGCTCTTCTTAGTAGATTTTTCCTGTGATGAGTATGAAGTGTCCTTCCTTATCTTTTTTGATGACTTTTGATTGAAAATCAATTTTATCCAATTTAGAATGGCTACTCCAGCTTGTTTCTTGGACCATGTGCTTGGAAAATTGTTTTCTAGCCCTCTACTCTGAGATAGAGTTTGTCTTTGACACTGAGATGTGTTTCCTGTATGCAACAAAATGCTGGGTCCTGTTTATGTATTCAGTCTGTTAGTTTATGTCTTTTTATTGGGGAATTGAGTCCACTGACGTTAAGAGATATTAAGGAATAGTGATTGTTGCTTCCAGTTGTTTTCGATGTTATTTTTATGTTTATGTGGCTTTCTTCTTTGGGGTTTGTCGAAAGAAGATTACTTTCTTGCTTTTTCTAGGGTGTAGTTTCCCTCTTTGTGTTGGTGTTTTCCATCTACTATCATTTTTAGGGCTGGATTTGTGGAAAGATATTGTGTAAATTTGGTTTTGTCATTGAATATTTTGGTTTCACCATCTGTGGTAATTGAAAGTTTGCTGGGTATAAGAGCCTGGGTTGGCAGTTGTGTTCTCTTAGGGTCTGTATGAGATCTGCTCAGGATCTTCTAGCTTTCATAGTCTCTGGTGAGAAGTCTGGTGTAATTCTGATAGGTCTGTCTTTATATGTTACTTGACCTTTTTTCCTTACTGCTTTTAATAGTCTTTCTTTGTTTTGTACATTTGGTGTTTTGACTATTATGTACAGGAGGAAATTTTTTCTGGTCCAATCTATTTGGAGTTCTGTGGGCTTCTTGAATGCTTCTGTTCGTTTCTATCTTTAGGTTAGGGAAGTTTTCTTCTATAATTTTCTTGAAGATATTTACTGGCCCTTTCAGTTGGGAATCTCCACTCTCTTCTATACCTTTTATCCTTAGGTTTGGGCTTCTCATTGTGTCCTAGATTACCTGGATGTTTTGGGTTAGGAGCTTTTTGCATTTTGCGTTTTCTTTGACTGTTGTGTCAATGTTTTCTATGGTATCTTCTGTACCTTAGATTCTCTTTTCTATCTCTTCTATTCTGTTGGTGATGCTTGCATCTATGACTCTTGATCATAGGTAGAAAGATAGAAACCTTTCCTAGGGTTTCTATCTCCAGGGTTGTCTCTCTTTGTGAACAATTCTTTATTGTTTCTATTTCCATTTTTAGATCCTGGATCATTTTGTTCATTTCCTTCACCTGTTTGATTATGTTTTCCTGTAATTCTTTAAGGGATTTTTGTGTTTCCTCTTTAAGGGCTTCTACCTGTTTACCTGAGTTGTCTTGTATTTCTTTAAGGGAGTTATTTATGTCCTTAAAGTATTGTATCATCATCATGAGATGTGATTTTAAATCTGAGTCTTGTTTTTCTGGTGTGTTGGGGTATCCAGGGCTCACTGTGGTGGGAGAACTGGGTTCTGGTGATGCCAAGTAGCCTTGGTTTCTGTTCCTTATGTTCTTGGCCTTGCCTTTTGCCATCTGGTTATCTCTGGTGTTAGCTGATCTTACTCTCTCTGACTGTGCCTTGTCCCTCCTGCAAGTGTCTGTGTCACTACTCCTGGGAGACCAGATCTCTCTGAGAGGAATTTGGGTTTGGAAAGCTGTGGTACAGGGTCAGCTCTGGGATGCAGACAAAAACCAGAAGGATCCTGTCCCCTGCTGTTCCTTGGTTTATGTGTCCTGATGGCTCTGCAATGGTCCCGCTTGGGCCAGGAATTTGGACAGAAATGGTGGTCTTGCCTGTGCTCAAATGTGTGTCAGCACTCCTGGGAGACCAGCTCTCTCCTGGCACTATATGGGTATGGAGCCCTATGGCACAAGATCAACTCCCAGTTGCAAACGGAAACCAGAAGGCCACTCCTAGGCCCCTGTGTCCTGAGGGTTCCAGGCGGCTCCCTCTGAGCTGAAGTGCTGGTCTTACCCTGCTCACAGGCTTGTGCACACTCCTGGAAGGCTAGCTCTCTCCCTGCACTATTTGGATATGGAACCCTGTGGCATATGATTAGGTCCCTGGCTGCAGATGGAAACTGGAAGTTAAATTTGGTTTTATCATGAAATGTCTGAAAGTTTTCCTGTTATAGTAGTCTGAGCTGGCATCTGTGGTATCTTAGAATTTGTAGAACATCTATCCAGGTTTTTCTGACTTTTATAGTCTCCATTGAGAAGTCAGGTATTATTCTAATAGATCTGTGATCATATGCACTTGGTCTTTTCCCCTTGCATTTCCCTTTCTCTGTTCTATACATTTATTGTTTTGATTATTACGTACTGTATTTCTGTCTGGTGTAGTCTTCTTGGTGTTCTGTGTGCTTTATTTACCTTGATTGGCATCTCCTTTAATACATTAGGGAAATTTTCTTCTATGTCTTTTGTTGAAAATATTTTCTGTGCCTTTGATCTAGATTTCTTCTCTTTCCTCTAATTCTATTATTCTAAGATTTGGTCTTTTCATAATCCCAGATTTCCTAGATATTTTGTGCCACATTTTTTTAGACTTAACGCTTCTTTGACTATGTATCCATTACTTCTATTTTATCTTCAGTGCTTGAAATTCTGTCTTCCATCTCTTGTACTCTGTTGATGAGTCTTGGCTCTGAATTTCCTTGTCAAGTTCTTAATTGTTTATTTTCATATTTTCCTTTTTGAGTTTTCTTCATTGGTTCTATTTCCACTTCCAGATCTTGAACTGTTTTACTCATTTTCTTCCACTGTTTATGTTATATGTTTTTCTTTAAGGAATTCATTAATTTCCTCTTTAAGGATCTCTATCATATTTAAAAGTTCTCCGTTTTGTGCATCAACCATGTTGCAATACCTACAGCCTGTTATGGTAGGGTTGCTGGGATCTAGTAGAGACACATTGTCTTGGCTCTTAATGTGTTTTTATTCTGGTGTCTAGGCATTTGGTTTAGGGAAGATTGTAATTCTAGGTGCTTATATCTGGTCTTGTTTTTGTTGGGTAGATATTTAACTCCTTGGTTTCTGATGCCCACTTTTTAGAATGTGGTGGTGGTATGTTGTTGCCTGGTCTGAATTTCGTATTAGATCTTGATGCATGTAGCCAAGGGGGTCCAGGACAAAATGTGTTTGTAATCATTGGGAGCTAACACTTAGGATTTGGGGTTTGAAGGGGTCCACAGGAGGGGGAAAAGCAGGGTGCTCCTGGGAATGGGGACAGGGATTGAGGAGAAGTCACAATAGGTAGTCTGCTAAAGGGCCAAAGTAGATAAGGAGGAAAAGGGGTAGGAGGGGACTAAATATCTGAACCTAGCCTATCAGCTTTGCTGGCTTGCTTTCTTCTGTCAGGTTCCCAGAGAAAATCTTCTGGAGCTGGGGGTCTGGAAAAACAAAATGAGTAGTGTCTTAGTCAGGGTTTCTATTCCTGCACAAGCATCATGATCAAGAAGCAAGTTGGAGAGGAAAGGGTTTATTCAGCTTATACGTCCACACTGCTGTTCATCACCAAAGGAAGTCAGGACTGGAACTCAGGCAGGTCAGGAAGCAGGAGCTGATGCAGTGTCCATGGAGGGATGTTACTGGCTTGCTTCCCCTGGCTTGCTCAGCTTGATCTCTTATAGAACCCAATACTACCAGCCCAGGGATGGTACCACCTACAATGGGCCCTCCACCTCTTGATCACTAATTGAAAAAATGCCTTACATCTGGATCTCATGGAGGCGTTTCCTCGCCTGAATCTCATTTCTATGTGATAACTCCAGCTTGTGTCAAGTTGACACACAAAACCAGCCAGTACAAGTAGGAAGGAAGTTTAGAGGAGAAGATCTGCATAATCTGCTGGAGATGAGAGAGGCAGGAAGGGAGGTGGCAGCAGGTGCTTTGCTACAGAGCTAGGGGTAGGACTGTGGGATTGGATTTGGAGGCTGAGTAGCCATGAAGATCTGCAATTAGCCTACCTGCTTCTTGGGTCTGAGTGGCCTGTGGGTTCTTTGGGAGTGCCTGCTATAGTTGGGAGCTGAGATGAAACAATAAGTTGGGGTGGAGGAAGTTTGGAGGGGACAATCTATGGGATCCACTAGAGATAGTGGCGTGGGGAGAAGGAAGACTGCAGCAGGTTGTCTCTTACAGAGCTGGGAATGAGACTGTGGGATTGGATTTGGAGAAGTGGAGGGAGAGGTGATGCACTAACCTATCTGCTTCCCTGTCTCAAAAGAGTAAGGTGAAGAAGAATAGGAGTCCCTATATCTCCCTCTGACCTCCACACTCAGTATGCATTGTCACATGTAGTTGATCACACATGTATATATGCATCATGCACACACACACACACACATACACACACACACACACACACACACACATTATCAAAAAGACAAAAAAATGGTATGTGTTAACCAGGATGTGAAAAGAATCCTTGTGCACTGTTAGTGTGAATGTTAGTCATTCTTCAAATATATTTTCAAAAGAGAAGGTCATTCACAACAACATAAGAAACTTGGAAGATATTATATTTGATGAAATAAATTAGGCATAGAAAAAGCAATTTCCATCCTTGAGTCTGAGATGTTCTTGGGAGGTGTGGTATAAATATCCCATCTATGACTGCCTGGCACTTATTCTTCTCACACTGACCAGCTATGAGGCATCAAAGTGTAAAAGCAGAGGTTGGGGAAGATTGCTGTAAGATAATGTCATCTGGACAGAACAGCACCTCTGCATTCCAAATCAGGCTCAAACCTGAACAATATTAAGCCAGGCAGAACCCCAACATGAAGAAGAAAGGGGTCGAGACTTCACACTTAACAGAAAGAGTAATTGGCACCTGATGTTCTCTAGGGAATGTGAGTCCATTTTCTTCAGCAATATGACCCATGGTGGATCACCCATGATCCTAAACATCAAGCCTTTGGTTTTCAGAGTCTTTGGTTCACTGACAACTGAAGAACTTTCACTGGTCCTTTTCTCTGTTACCAGTCTTGGGGTCACAGTCTGTGGCTTAAGCAAGTTAGACCATCTGTAATCAATAAGCCATCAAAACAGCCAAATTAATAGTGGAAAACAGAAGAGGGAGAATGAGATCCAGGGTGTCTATCCCCTCTTTGGGTTCTCCAGGGTTCTGAAGAAAGATTAAGGTTTACATAGAGCAGAGTCACGAATAATCAAGAAGTCTTGGACAAAGTGTAATTCTGCCTGCCATTGCTCCATCACTGTCTCTTTTGCAAGGTGGTCTAACAAGTTGTAAGTCTTCCGTGAAGACAAGTTTCTCATCTGGCTGGCCACTGTATTAGGCTTTCTCTTCTCCCAGCATGAAATTCTAATTTGGGAGGTCCACTGTTTCAATCGACTGATTGTCAAAGTGAGTAACATAAGTAATTCTGGAATATCTTCAGCCCTGCCAAGCAGGGTATCAGAAACACTTATTTCTCTGACCTTCTTACCTGTATCTGATTGTTACTGGAATTGTCAGAGGGAGAATCTGAGCCCTGTCCACCTAGGATTGACCATCTTCAATAAACCAATTAAAGACACAAGGATATAGTGAAAAACAGAAAAGAGAGAGGTGTTCAGTTCAATGTGCCCACATTGGGAATGAAACAAAGACGTTCAATGTCCATTCCCCAAGTCTATTTTTGGAGTCCTGACATGAAATTTAGGTTCAAATAGAATGCCAAAACTGTGAATGACTAAGCAATTTTGATCAAGGTATTTATTGTCCTGCCCATCATCGTTGTCTGGGGCCCCAATTCCTCTTACAAGATAGTCTGGGAAATTATCAGAACTGTGTGAAGTCTCTCCAGGAAACAAGCTCCTCCTCTGGTTGGCACCAGGGCCTCTAGACTTAGTCTTCTCCCAGCAGGAGATTATTGGGATAATTCCAATTCCTGTGGGTTCATTGTCTTGACAGACTGATAGACAAACTGTGTGGGAGGAGTTACAAGTATTTCATTCAAATATCATTCCTGCCAAGGGAGCTAATTGATCTTGTTTCTTCATCTCTACTTAGACCTGGGCTCTGTTTCATCTTCTCTGACATCTATATACTGTGGCCAAGGGATTATCCCTTTAACCTTTAACCTTTACTGGCATTTGCAAGCACTATGTAAGATTCCAGTGATGCACAAGGGCCAAGAACATTGCATACTAGATAATACCAATGAGAATGGTGCTTCTCCACTGTGCCGCTATCTATCCATAGCATAAGGTCACCCTCCAAACCTCAGACAATTTCAAAGGCATCCTTTCCTTTGTCTGTCTACTTGCTCAAGGTCAGCCTTCTCCTTTCTCAGGCCTTTCCCTCATTTGCTCAAGTTTTCACAAGTTCAGCCTCTTAGATCTCCAGGAACATGTCTGAATTTCTCAAAGCCTCTGTAGCTGTCTGGTTTTCTAGCATTTCCCCTTCAATTACCCAGTCAGGTTTCTGTTTGTCCAACTGAAGTCACAGCCCCAGGCAGCTGAGATACTGAAGGCTGTTTGCTATTCTTCAGTAATGCCTTGAGGTAGTTTTCTCCCTAGACAGACAGACAGACAGACACACACACACACACACACACACACACACAGCCCTTCCTTCTAAACTATCTCTCTCTCTCTCTCTCTCTCTCTCTCTCTCTCTCTCTCTCTCACACACACACACACACACACACACACACACACACACGTTCCAAAAGCAATCAGAGCTCCCCATTTTGTGCAGTAATGCCTATGCTTGGCTTTCCCTCTGCTAAACTCAAATAGAGATGAACAGAAGCAGCTCCAATCTCAATCCCAAGGACCCCATGTTATTGAGCCCCAGTATTCTTGTCTTGTCAGTGGTTCTCAACTTTTTGGGGCTTGTGACCCTTTGGGGTCATGTATTAGATGTCCTACATATCAGATATTTACATTACAATTAACAACAGCAACAAAATTATAGTTATAAAGTAGCAATGAAATAATCTTATGGTTGGGGGTCACCACAACATGAGGAACTATAATAAATGGGGGTCCTAGCATTAGGAAGGCTGAAAACCACTGCCTTAGATATATGATTTTCAGTTAGTTAGTTGACTTTGGATGTTGCCAATTTTCTGAAACGGTTGCTTTTACTGCTTTGGCTGTACTCTGAGTGAGTTTCCTGAGCTCTCTCATTCCAGAAGTCCATTCTTCATTTTCTATCAATTGTTAGAAATTTCTATCTTAGGAGTCACAGACATGGTTCAGTGAGGAAAGATGCTTGTTAGGCATGCTTGGAACCCTGAGTTCAGTCTCAGAACCCATGTAGGACGAGCTGGTTGCAGTACAGATTACACCTACAATCCCAGGACTCCTACTACAGTGAGATAAGAGTGCAGGACAGAAAACTTGAGGGGAAGCTAGTATGCAGCCTGCAGTGCAGCAGCAGAACCAAGAGAGATTCTGCCTTGAAGAAGTAGGAGGAAAGAAGTGGGAGGAGAGAACCAGCTCCTGAAAATTGTTCTCTGGCTTGCATATGCAAATATATATATACACACTCTTGCTCACATGCACAATTTAACTTAAATATACATATTTAAATTAATATATAATATATTATATATAATTATATATTATTTTATAAATAAATAATATATGTAATAATAGATATATGTTGCTATATTATTTGGCCAAGTGAATCAGATCCTCTGTCTGGCTATTTATTTCTCCCAAATGGAAAACCCAATCTATGCCACAGAGCATAAATAAATCACTCTAAACCTGAGTATGCAAAGGTCTAGAGAATTGTATCAAACATGCATGTAATTGCGTACTTTTATGTAGGTAGGTGAATAAAAACACAATTCCCTCCCCTTGATTTAAAAATATTACTTAAAATAACCATATGCAGCTCTGCCTATAACAAAATTGCTGAGACTAAAGTAACAGATAAAAGCTAGCTCAGGCCAATATGTTCAATAATCTCTGGAAGATAGGAGGCTGATGAAGACAATCTTACATTAACTAATTTTGTCTGAGGGCCTCTTTAACAGTGGGAGATGCAGGTGCTTCTGTGCCTTTGGTTGAAAACGAATTTTTGCCCTCCAGGTACCTGTCACACAACAGCTATTGTGAGCTTTAGTCGGATGACTCTATATTCAACGACTACAATTAGGAAGCTCTATCAACTACTCAATTCATAAATGAGATATCACTGTGCTCTTTCCAAGCTAAACCCAGTGGATAAAAAGGGTGATTGATAATCTCTCTCTCTCTCTCTCTCTCTCTCTCTCTCTCTCTCTCCTTCACTGCTGTCCTTCACATATCTGATCCTTTCCTCTGGATTAAGCAGAAACAAAGAGAAAAGAACTACTTGAGTCTCTTGTTATATATTATCAGTAGGTAAGGAAATCTGAGTCTTTTTCCCATGATAGTGTGTGTGTGTGTGTGTGTGTGTGTGTGTGTGTCCCCGTCCTTTCCTGAGGGGCTGTTCTGTTCACATTCCTACAGTTGTACTATTCCAAATAGACTTATTTAACCAACTTTGAAGACAATTACAGATAGCCAGCTTAGGTTACTGCCTTCTGCAGCTCTGAATAACTGCTCTCAGTTATTCAAGCATCATACTTTGACTTCTGGGATGGATCATGATCTTCTGACAGTCAGCAGTGATGTGTGTTCTCTACAATCTTGCACTGTATTTACTGTTATCCACATTTGACTAAACATGTAGTACCCATAATTAGTACCTAACCTTGCTGATCAGCTACCAGGTATGGCTAAATGTACACTTATTTACATCACATATATTTATTTATACTTCCTACATATATTGTCATACACAATCATCTTTTTGGATGAGTAATACAAAGACATAAAATACATAATGCACCTCTGTTTTGCATAGGGGAAAGATGAGTCCTAGAGACACTCAGCAGTGGACTCCAGGGCACAGAACCTGTGAGTGGTAGAGACATGTCTTATCTCAGAGGTAAGCTCCAAGATCTACATGCTTGCACCTTTGAGTGCATTGTGTGCCCTGGGTCCCAGTGATGCTGAAGCTAACTTTTCAGGTGGTCTTGAACAATTATATCACATATTTCATTTTCATTTCCCTATGTATAAAAACTGCAGCTGGGTCAGAATCACCAATGCCCAAACTTCTACTGTGTCATTGTATGATCCAATGAGGACACCTCTGGTAATGTGTCCTCCTAATGCTCCGTCCATTTAGATTCCCACCCCTGAAATGGCCTGAACAACAATGAAAACAGCTTCTCTCCTTCCCAACCATCCCCTTACTTCATCTTGCAGCATTTACAGGTGTTACTGAATGCCTCAGTAACAGAACAAAAGAGCACCTCAGAGACAGTTGTAAAATTAATAACACAAAGGGGAAATTCCCTGCTTTCTGACTATTAAAAACCCAAATATGTTAATGTTTCCTTAACCTTTAGGTTCATGAAGTCTACACACAGTCTTGAAGCCTCACAAAGTCCAACAGCAAGTCCATAACAAATAAACCAAAAAAAAAAAATGAGAGAGAGAGGAAGGAAAGAAACAAACAAACAAACAAAGAAACAAAGAAAGAAGTAAGCAAACAAGAGCTATAGGACCAACTGTCTACTATCTCATAAAGAAAAAACTCCTCCCAGCATTTTCTGCAAGACAAATTTCCTTATCTCTCAGAATTTCTCTCTTCTTGTCTCCCTCTTTTTCTAAATTCTCCTTTGCCTGACAGGTAGGCAAGTTTGGACAATCCTTAAAAATACAAGTCCTATTGTTCTAGTCTGACCTTGAGACTGGAACCTTTGCAGCTGACTAGGGTTCTGACAGTAAATAAGAGAGATCCAACAATGCAAAATTGATTTTTATGTACGAGGTCCAGAGTACAGATGTAACATAAAATCTCTCAAGTGTGGCAATGCAGATTTATTTCTCCAGAAGACATAATTTAATCTCGCTGAGTTATCAGTTGACAATTGGTTATAAATCAATGATGGAGAGAAATGTGGACCTGGTGCCACTTCCAAAGTCAATAGTGAGCTCAGGAATACCCAGCAGAAAAGTCATGTCCCTGCTTCATCACCACCAGCAGATCCACAAATAGCATCTGTGTGTTAGTTCAGTATCTTGCACCCATCTCAATAGTCCCTGGCATAACTATCTGTAACAAGTTGATATGTAACAAGGGTAATAAACACAGCCAGTAGAAGTTTAAACATAACAAGTACAATGCCATATGCCCATGTGGAACGCAGCCCCAGAGAACCAGACCCTGGCTTGACCAGCAGTGCCTGAGACTTAGTTGAAAGGCCAGAGCCTTACAATGTACAATGAGAGCAAACAGTATGGCAAGTGAAATAAGTTTGAGTTTACAGTGATTCTCTTTGTTCATTGCGACTACATAGCAGTTATGCTGTTGTTTATACAAAAAAGGGGGGGGAGGAAGGAAGGAAGAAGCTCAATTAGGCTTTGATTAAATCACTTAGAAAATAATAAATGAGTTTACCTATTGTTATATGGCTATCCAGCCCGGGAAACACATCCCTGGGTCCAAAACTTAGGGCTTGCAACTAGTACTGGGATGCTCAGGCAATTTGTCTGATCACTTTCCAGCTTGCCAACAGACTCTGACAGGACAGGGACAAAAGAGACATAGTTCCAGAGAAGGGGTTGGGGAAGGTGTGGTCTCGGGTTCTTCCTCTAATTTTCTGTAAAAGGAGTTAAATATTAAAGACCATAATAGAGGACAAGAAGATGATTGGAGAGTGTGCCCTATGCAGGAGAATAAACCACATTAAAGGATTAGCTAATTTGTATAGATTTTAAGATTTATTTTAAATTATGTGTATGTGGGGGGAGGGGGGTAATGGTATTTGAACCTGTGAGTGCAGGTGCCTATGAGTCCAGAAAAGGGTACCAGATCTCTATGTAGCTAGAGTTACAGGGAGCTGTGAACCACTTGCTGTGGGCACTGAGAACCAACATTAGGTCATCTTCAAAAGCAGTATATGCTCTTAAGCATTAAGTCATTTCTCCACCCACTGGTATTTTGTTCGTAACCTCAGACAGGATTGCAGGATTTGGCAAAACCATTTATTAACATATCATATGTCACCCAGTCATGGTGATACATGCCTTGAATCCCAGCACTTGGGAGGCACAGGCAGGTGGATCTCTGAGTTCTAGGCCAGCCTGGTCTACAGAGCCAGTTCCAGGACAGCCAGAACTACACAGAGAAACCCTGTCTCAAAAAATAAAAAAGAAAGAAAGAAAGAAAGAAAGAAAGAAAGAAAGAAAGAAAGAAAGAGAGAAAGAAAGAAAGAAAGAGAGAAAGACAGACAGAAAGAAGGAAGGAAGGAAGGAAGGAAGGAAGGAAAGAAAGAAAGAAAGAGAAAGAAAGAAAGAAAGAAAGAAAGAAGAAAGATACATGTCTGTTATTCTCATTTACATTTTCAAGTAGAACTCAAGTTTGGATATGGAGATTTATCGCCATGGGTAGAATAAACCACCTCTTTAACTGAGTCTCTTAAAAAAGAAACTTTAAAGAAAAAAAGTGTATCAATCTAACCAGTCTGCCTAATCCTATGCACTTCTGAGGTCAACAGAGAACTTCATCATCATCTTGCATAGATTTTATGCCCAGGAGAATAACAAAGGCCAGAAAATAAAATTGCATATACTCAGTTATGCATATGCTATAAATGAGCTCAGCATAGCAACAACAATATGTGGTTGCTAACTTCACACCCTAACAATTACAAACTACGTCCCCATCTCCCAGAGTCTCTTCCTCTGTTATCTTTCTGTTTTGCAACTTGTGACGAAGCTATGTTAAAAAATATAAAAAGGAATGAGAGAGAAATTTAAAAAGACAAAACTAACCATTCTCAAATTTTAGCAGCTTGTAAACAATTACCAGTCATCATCTTCCAAGGTGTTACAGTTGCGCTTTGGAGTTTATTATCCCAGTCACTTAGAAACACCACCCTGGACACAGGTTCCCTTCATCTTCTAGACTCACTACCTCAGTCTGTGTTCTTTCATCCACAGGCTTATGTTACATTACTGCAGAGATGGCTGCAGCAGGTGTTTCCACACAGAAACCACAACACTAGGGCAGGGGGAAAAGAGAAATGCTTCCCCTACCATGAATATTGCCAATGAAAGACAAACAAAAAAAAAAAAAAAAACACTTTTCACTAATCCCTTCAAGACACCCCTTCATGGCATCTTATTCAATATTGCACTAAATGCCAATGTCATTAACTGTGAAGGACAGTACATTAACCTATGATTGGTTAAAAATTAGTGAAGCTTCATGCTTATTGCTTGAATAAAACCAAGCTTGTAGAACTGGGAAGGGTGAGCTCTTCTTGGTGAGAAAGAATGTGACCCTGAATTCAAATCTTAAAGAACAACATAAACATAAATACAGTGAAATGTGTGAAAAGTCAATTGAAGAGGACACATGACATCAACCTTTGCCCTTCATGTGCATGTGCACACACACAAATATACACAAATATCACTGGCATGTACATACACACACAAATATTCACAAATATCACAGGCACATACACACACAAATATACACAAATATCAC
>JADRCH010000013.1:11259305-11303560 GCA_019843965.1 Rhynchomys soricoides
ACAAATATCACAGGCACATACACACACAAATATACACAAATATCACAAGCACATATGCACACACAAATATCACAGGTATACACACACAAATATTACAGGCACACACAAATATACACAAATATCACTGGCACCTATACACACACACACACAGGTGCATGTGCACACTCATACAAGCCAAGCTTGTAACCTCACTGGAAGCAATAGCAGTGCCTGCTTGCCTTGGAGACTGGGGGAGGGGAGTTGCAGGGAAGAGAAAGGACAAGAGAGGGAGATGATCAAATTTCATTGTATTCATATATGAAATTTTCATAGAATTGAAAAGCCAATTCTAAATTCATCGATATCAAATAGAAATCCAAGAGGTTTGAAAACTCCCCAAATAAGTCTGATCTGATTTGAATTGTCAATGGGAGTTAGAATAGGCAAAGGATACAACAGTGTGGCAGGCTATTACACCTCGTAGTGCAAACTTACCAAGGCTAAGAGCAAATCCCACCGGCAATTTGGGAGGTACGGAAGTACTTCATTGTATCTGTTCTTAAATTAAGCATAACACCATCACATCTTCTCTCCAAAAGACTATCTAGCTGGATTTGACATGTGCTACCATGTCTAAGAACATTAAACTAGTGAGTTGTCAGATTTTCTCTTATTTCATTTTTATATAAAAATAATGGCCTTACACTGAAAACCACATAAGCAGAACTTAGAAGACATTTACTGAATAAAATTGGTGCTGACCAAATGACACCTGACACAAGGGGTGGTGGGAGTGGGGGTGTGGAATCTGTAAACTAGGACATTCAACTGAGAGTAAACAGGAAAGAAAGAAAAGAAGAGGAAAGAAAATCAATAATTAAGTGGTCAGAAAAACATCTGTGAGCATGTCAGCACTAGGCTTACACTTATAGTCTAGGCACTGTAGGTGCTGGGGAATTTTGAAAGGTGAATTATTTTAAGCACAGAGTGATTGAAAGCATGCTAGCTAGTTTCAGAGGTAGGCAGGCGGGCAGACATCAGAGTCACTCTGGTTTGGTAATCAAACCCAGGGTAACCTATATATTCTACTTGATAATTTCTGTCTTCATAGAGAAGGAAGGAGATGACACAGGATTCTGGGTGGGCTGAGCTCAGCCTGGAGCTGAGCTTAGCAGTCAGTGGAGGTCATGGTAATGGGGATGGAAGCCATGCTGTCTCTGGAAGTGACTGAACAGTGGTAGCAATTGGGGCAGAAGGAATGACAGTCATACTGGGATACTAGCAACAGCACAGAGCTTGTGTCTGCATGTTGTTGACTACAGAAGGACAGTAAACAACTGGCTGAAGAATGATGGTCATATGCCCCTGAGAGTTGTCCTCCTGATAAAGCCAAAAAAAAAAAAAAAAAAATGCTAAAGAAATGGAATCCAGCCACCCAGAGGATCCCCACATCTAGCTGCCCACAACTGTAGAGTGAAGTCACCGAGTGGGTCATTAATGTAGTAATTAAAGCTTATGCAGCAACACAGGCTGTGGCATGAGAGATAATTAGAGGTAGAATGGAGAGCAGTAAATCTAGAAGTTGTGAGGAAGATGGGTTGCACAGAGGGAGGGTGCACATGGCTCCGAAGCAGTTGCAAGTAAAGTCCTTTGCAAGTCAAACTCCCTCTAGACCTAAAGTAGCATTTGCTGCAAGGTGTGTTATTACTTTTTCCCTCTTTTATTAAATCCTCTGCCTCCAGCTCTGCCTTCCCCTGTCTCAGAAACCCATTAGCAAAGCACGATTAGATGTGATATTTATTAAAGCAACAGTGTTTTAGAAAAGCTGGGCAAAGCTCGCTAAAAACCTGAAACTGAATCCCCACAGGAAGGGACACAACCGTAAAAGTATGATTTGTGAGATGAGGAGATGGAGTGAAGTAAGCAGATACTGGGCTTCAATTCATTTCACAGAATTATTTTGTCAGACTCTCGCAAGTTCTGTTTGCCCTGTGAGTCTTTCTGTTCTGTCATGTGTTCCTCTCTCTCGTTCTACCATACTGTCACTCACCCATGTTCACACTTGAGCAGATACTAAAATCCTCCTTTCTGAGAGGCGTTCCCTCAAGATCTAGCCTTCTGCTTAGTCTTCTGATGATTTCCAGCCAGGCAGACCTCCCTAACCCTCACCCATCCAGTCTTTACTTTAAATCTCTTCAGGTGCTTAGATTTTGCTGCACACACTCTACCCTTCTGTACTCATTTTGCGTGTAACCATATGCCATGTTCTTTGGTAAGCATGTTGGACAGAGGACTATGGCTTGATATTGCTAGTGTTCCTCAGCCATGATCCTTTCCAATATGGTGGCGCAAAGAGCCCTCGGACGTAAATCCAGTACTAGAACTGACATTGCACAGAAAGAAAATAATCAAAATGAATGGTGGCCTGTGGTGATGAGCTGAAGACGTGTCAGTGCAAACTCTAGAACAGTTACTGAAGAAATAAAATAAGGTGTCTCACTAAATAGCCACTAAGAAAGGGAAGTCATATACTATACTGAATCAAATGAGTCAATGAAAGTGACATTTAGAAAAAGAACAAAAATAAATGAAACATCAGAAAACTGAGTAAAATGATGTACACAAATCAAGTTGTTTTAATTAGCAAAAGTATTCGAGACACTCCAAAAGAACTATTAAGCATCTAGTAAACGGTGGCGGTATTAAAATATCTCATTTACATTTCAACCACTTTAAATTACAAGCCTCCAACTATCCATTGCCCACTAAAAACTCATCTTAATGTTAAAATTAATCATTATTATTGTTAGAGTGTCGGAGTAGAGAGTGTGTGTGAGAGGAATAGAGAGCCCCATGGTAGACCTGTGGGAAGATACAATACAACTTGATGAAGTGGATTCTTGCCATCCATATTTATGTAGATTCCAGGGACCAAATTCAGGCCGCAAAGCTTGCATGGTAAACACTCTTACCCATACACCATCTTTCTTGTAAAACAAAAAATCATAATGTTAATCCCACAAAAATTAATCTTCAAAAGAAAAAAGATTATCAAGAATGTCAGTGGTTATTAATTTAATAATTTGATTTTTATATAAATTCAATGGATTTTTTTCTTTTCTTTGCCAAAGTCAGCAAGTGCATCTTCATTTTACAGAAAATTTATTTAGTTTTGAGCAACAGATTAACTTTATATCAGAAGAAAAAGCATTATTTTAACTGAAAGAGAAAGGCATATGACAAATAGTGGTACTCCCACTTGCTGCCACCTCTCTGAGCCCAGAGACAGTAAGCACGACAGAAAGACAGCAGTTGGACAATAGTTTTAAAGAACTAGTCTAAGTAATCTAAAGAAGAGATAAATATTTTTGGAGAGTCCTAGAGCTTTTTTAACAAATGATCGGGATAAGGATTCCCTATTGGCTAATCTTCATTTTCTACCTGACTGGGTTCTTCCTTACCTAAGAGACACATTTCCATGTTCACAGATTAAGAAAAAAAATTACAAAGGAATTTCCCACATTCCCATAAACCCATCTATCAACAATCATGGAAGAAAATTGCACCAGGATTTTTAGTGCTTCAGATCTACTAAAAACTGTTGTTTACATTTGCTTATCTTCATTACGGCTTTTGTTTTGTTTTTAAGGGGAAAATTAACTTAGTGTGGAGGTTTTCAATGTGAGGTATAAAAATGCTGTTTGAAAGTATTCCCTCTTATAGCAGCAATCAACCCTAAACAAAGTGAAAGTTTATAACTTTGTAGGAACCCACCGGAGAGCTAAGGTTTCAGAGTAACCAACTAGCCAGCAATATGGGAAAAGACAGTATGGCATCAAGAAGCAAAACACTATTTCTGCTTATTTGTAGTGGGTAAAGCAGATGTCTCTAAGACAAAAATTCAGCTAACATTCTGACACTAAAGAGAGACATGGATGAATTTGCATCTGGCCACAATTCTGGCCATCCCACAAAAAATAAGTACAAATAAATAGTTGCCCTGAAAGTCCTATTGATTGTTGATAAAGGCTAGAAACAACTTAGATATCCTCAAACCCCACAAGTGATAAGCACACAGAGAAAAAAAAAAGATAGAATATTCTCAAACCATTGATACTCAGCAGAATTGCTGCAAATATATTTTTCTCAGTAAATGAAGAAACCAAAAAGGTATGGATGGATTACATAGGAAATATAAAAGTACAGAACAGAGAGGAGATGGCTGCTTACCAAGGCTGAGAGTAAAGAAAGGACTGAACTAAAGAAAAACAATTGAACTTCCATGGAACTCTACTGACCTTCTATACAGAGAATCCATCCTAGTTCCAATGAGAGCTTGCTTCATAGGGTTATCTGTAATTCAACCTTACAGAGAAAACTGGCTTTGGATGCTAAGGAGCCCCAGTCCATATCTAGCTCTTGACAAAATTCAACCTTTAGGACATCACTAAACATCCCTAAGTCTGTTTCCTCACCAACTTGACCAAACAAGTGGTAAATATAAGAGAATACTGGAGTCCTCCCTTCTTGCCTGAGATCCTTCTCAAAGGTCACCCTTGAACTTCAGTAAGCCCCGGCATCATCTGCACACTCTTATCTTTGTGGAAATCTCATTTGCTATTTCCTAGTGTTATGCAAAACCGGGAAACTAACTACCCCGGTCAGAACATGTCTAAGGCATCAATACCTGGGTCTTGATTAATATCTGCATCTTGACTGAAGAACCATCAAGGGTCTCTCCTATGAATAAATTATGCATTCTTTTGTGAAATTTATGTTTTGTGAAAGCTCTCAATGGATTTAGCTGTGAGGAGTTTCTGAAGCAAGAAGCAAGGGGAATGAGCAGGCATCGAAATTCTTGGATATTAAAAATAACCTCCCAGAAGGCAAAATGACCTCCATTTGTTTCTGCTTGCCAGCCCACGCTGTACAAGCTGCCACAGAGAGCTTTATCATACACAACTGCAGAGCAGATGATTTTCTCTCACTTTCAATAATGAGTTGGAGATTTTAAAATGAGAAAGAAAAAGCTTGAGGCAGTCTCTCTGAGTCTCTCTCCCTCACACAGAGAGAAAAGCAGGAGGTGGTTGCAACCAAGGTGAAAGGTGCATTGGGGTGGAGCATATGAAGGAGAAGGGACAGCCTTCCAGCTCCTCAACCCTGCTCTGACATTGACTCTGCACATTAAAACCTGATTCAAGCATTTATTTTAAAACTAGGAAGATTGCAGTACTTTCAGAAGAAATGGGGGGAGTAGAAGCAGTTGGACAATGGGAAGAAACAGGAGAACTGTGCTTTAGACGAGTTTAGGAACCAGCAAGATGCTTGTGCAGACATCACTACATGAGGGTCGCTAGCCTTAGAGATGTGGTGCACCAATGAAGGGCTGTGCTTGACAGGTAGTCTGGGACAAGTTCTTTTAGAACTACTACTTGGAGCCATGGAAAAGGTTGATGTCACCAAGGCAGGGGAAAGAAGTTGAAAAGGAGGTCGGGTGGAAACTAAAAGAGAGAGAAGACAGAAAAGAGAAGAGGATGGGAGAGGGAAAAGAGAGTAGGGGAAGGAGGGAGAGGAGGGGAGACAGGGGAGGAGGTGAGTGGAGAGGCAATGAAGGAAGTGGAGAGGGAAGGGAGGAGAGAGGAAGAGGAGGGAAAGCAGGGCTGGGGGGGGAGGAGAAAGGGAGAGAGGACTCAGGAACAAGAAAATAACTACACAGGGGAAGGTTCAGAGGCCAGAGAAACAAAAAAGGGGAAACCACAAGAAAGTGACATTAATCAGCAGAATCAAATATTAATATGTTGTCAGAGCAGGCCAGAAAAGGCGTTCTTGGGCTGGAAAGATGTCTCAACATTTAGGACTGCTTGCTGCTCTTCTAGAGGAAATAAATTAACATAAATTTAATTCCTAATACCTACATTGAAGGCACACAACCCCTATAACTCCAGTTCCAAAGGATCTGATGCCCTCTTTTGAATTCCATGAGCATACAAACAAGTAGTGTTTACACACACACACACACACACACACACACACACACACGCACACACACACACAAAGTCTAAAGAAGAAAGAAAAGGTGTGGTGTTCTTTCTCTGATCCAAGTGAAACTGAGTGACTACACCCCAACAATTCTATTCTGCTGTTATTATTCCCTATATCACCATGAACACAGAACACTGCACCTCCAAGCTCTTCTAACCGAAGCCTTGCACACAGAGGAAATGAATGATAACTTCTGGGATGCAATTAAGAGGAAAATCAGGTGGAGGGAGGATGGAGAAGGGGAGAGACAGCTAGAATTAGGAGGCATGGGGGGTGACCTAGTGCAGTGGAAATTTCCTGGAATCTACGAGGATGGTGATAGTGAAGATTCCTAGTAATAGCAGATAAGGAGATATCTGAACTAGCCATCTTTTCTAGCCAGGCAAGGCCTGCTTCCAGTAGTGAGACTGGGTTACATTCAGTTGAGTTGTTGGCCAAGGAGGGCACAGTGGAGATCTCTAAACAACTTAGGCTGATGCTAGAACAGTTCACTCTCTGAAAACTGGCAGCAGAGCCTCATTGCCAAGGACAACACCCACACAGCTCATTGAGCATACAGAGTTCGAGCTAGTGCAGGCTTGAAGCCTTCTCCCTTACATTCTATTCTCTGGCACAAGAAGGCACTCGGCAAGCTACAGAAAGAGAAACCTGGGCACCAACCCATCCACAAACCCCTCGACCTACAATCTGTCCTGCCTGCAAGATGTGTTCACAGAACTTGTGGGAGTGGCCAACCAATGTTTGGTTTAACTTGAGGCCCATGCCATGAGAGGGAGTCCATGCCCTATACTCCCTGGATGACCAGGAACCAGACACTGGATAGCCCAGAGACCTAGGGTAGTACCAAACATAACTAGCAGGGGAAAATCAACAAAATGATTACTTATAATATTCTACTATGCTCACAGATTGGTGTCATGGCCAGTCATCAGAGAGGCTTCCTCCAGCAGTAGATCTGAGTGGGTGCAGAAACCACAAACAGATATTATGTGGAGAAATAGTCTAAATTTGACTTCACCATTAAGTCTCTCCCTTTGGAGCTCCCCTAAATCTGATGAGCAGAGATCACATGAACTTGCAGAAACAAACAAACAAAAAAATAATAAGGCACACATAGGGCCTGCATGGGTCTGCACCAGGTCCTCTGAGTATGGTATGGCTGTTAGCTTGGTGTTTCTATGAGACTCCGAACAGTGGGAGTGGGTGTATCTCTGACTCTTTTCCCTGTTCTTGGGACTCTTTTCCTCCTATTGGATTGCCTTATCCAGGCTCCCTATGAGGGTTTTTGCCTTGTCTTATTGTATCTTGCTTTGTCCTGTTTGGCGTCATCTCTTAGAGGACTGCTCTTTTCTGAAGAAGAAACAGAGGGGGAGTGGATCTGGAGAAGAGAGAAGGGGGGATAGGGAGCCCGGGGCGATATTTAAGATATTTTATATGAGAGAAGAATCTATTTTCAATAAAAAAAAAATAAAAAGAAGAAAATCAGTTTGGTAAGATAAAAGGGCAAAAATATCTGTGTTTGCCTAGCTTCCTACGAGACCTTCAAATACTAAAATGTTCTGTGATCCTGCTACCAAGGCCTGGGAGAAAGGGAGAAAAGTATCAGGAACTCCTAATTTAACTCAACATGTATTTACTGTCAACCACTCTGACTGGGAGGCTCAAAGCTAGGAACCTAAGCAGCAGCTTTAAGCTTTAGCTGGCCTCAGAATCAAGGGTATAACCTGCACCCTTGATGCCTAGGGCCAATACCCAGAAACTCGAATACCAGTAATCCTGTTATTAGTATTTCCAACAATACTGGGGTGGCCCTGCTGTTTTATAAGCATGGATCTCCATGGATGAACGTGAAAGAAGAAATATGTTGAAACCATTTAGTTCAGAAAGAAAAACAGAGTACAGTGTTCTGCAATATCTTTTTAACTATTGTACAGATAATTTCATATCTGGTCAGCATGATACTATTGTATTGCTGTTTCTGGTATAAGTGTGCACATGTGTGTATGAGAGGGGGTGATTCTTGAATATGTGTGCATATTCATGTGTAGGGATGGGGAAGTGTGCATGCCACAGAACAGATGTGATGTCAGAGAACAACCTTTAGACATCAACCTTTCTACCTTATTTGAGACAAGGGCACTTTGTCACTAGCAGGCTTTCTGAAGCTTCTCCTGTCATTGAGATCTGACTCCTGCTGGGATTCCATACCTGCAGGCATGCTTGGATTACACACTCTTGTGCTACAGTATGGTTGGCTTTTAGATGAATTGTGGGGATTCAAACTCTGGTCACCAGGGAAACAAGCATTTTGACACTCTGATCTATCTCCTCAACCTAAATTCAATACCCTTGAGATAAAACTCAAAATCAATCCAAGAATATATGGGTCTTATCCTAAGAAGCAAGCCTGGAGCTTTTGGATCATGTATAAAAGAGCGAATTTTAAGTCTCTCTAAACACTTTACCTAGTATTTCATGGATCTTTAGAGAGAAAAACAAAAGTCTGGTGTCTATTCCTTTCCCAAACCCAAATCAATAACCATATTCATTGCACTCACTCCAACACTGCCACCCAGGTTTTTCTGACTTGTTTTGAATACTGCACAGCTTGACTCATGGGTTCTAGGTATTAATCTTTGTACTATTGCCTCTTATGGTGCCCAGGTCTTAGAAGTTCTCTTCTAGGTCTAGTCACAGGGCCTAAGTAACTCATTGGCAAGGAATGTACAAAGAAAGTGAGGAAGAGAAGATAAAAATGAAAGGAAGTAGGAAGGGAAGAAAGGAAGGAAGGGAGGAAGAGGAAGGGGGAGAGGAAGCACAGCAGGGTGGGAGTAGACAGAGAAGAAAAGGGAAAAAGAAGAAAGAAAGGGTCAGAGAAAGGGCAGATGTTTGAGCTCCGAGACTCTAGCCAGCAGTTCTCAACCTTCTTACTGCTACGACCCTTCAGTACAGTTCCTCATGTGGTGACCCCAACCATAAAATTATTTTCCTTACTGCTTCATAACCATAATTTTTCTACTGTTATGAGCTGTTATGTAAATGTATATACTGATATGCAGATACCTTACATACAACTCCTATGAAAGGGTTATTCATCTCCCTAAAGGAGTCGTAACCCACAGCTGAGAACCATTTAGATTAGAGTCTAATCTTTACAGCTGACTGGATGAAGCATCCGTGCTATTGTCTCTTAGGGTGTCCAGGTCATGGAAGTTCTTCTCTAGACTGGGCTGTTTTCATCTTTCCACTTTTAGCTGCCTCCCCTTGGACTTTTCTCCTTGAGTATAACTCCCATCCAGGGGCTCTCTCACAGCCTGCCCTTCCTCAGCATATTGTCCTTTGAAGAACTATGTTTCCATACTTTGAAGGTCTGCTCATCTTTCTCCCCATCACCCAGACTTAAAGCTCTCGCAAGTTCCCCATATTCTCTGCAGCACGTGCCCAGCAATCTTCATGTCTTCCTCATTTTTCTTTCATGTGATTTCTCATAGGTCTTTTCCTTCCCTCTCAGGCTCATTATCACTGTATTTCTAGACCATTAACATGCTCTTATAACCAGACCTCCTATTCCTTTGCCTCCCTCTTCCAACTAATCCTATATTCTGTGGTTGCTGCGTTAGTCATACATAAACACTGGCTTCATCATCATAGTAGCCGTTACTCTTTATTAAGCATTTAATATGTGTGCAACCTAAGGCCCCACATTTTATATGAATGATATCACCACAAGCGCATCTCGAGAGATGTGTGTGATTATCCCATTTTAAATATGAGGTAACAAATGCTTACTCATCCATAAAAACTTGCTGAAAGCACTGTATTTAAGAACGTCCACCATTTAACCTGCTTTCTTAAAACTTTCTCTGGTTCTTCTCTTCAAAGCTTCCATTCCAGACAAACTAGTCTACCCACGCCTCCAGACATGGCTACACTGCCCCACCTTTACTGTTGAATGTGTTTCTCAGAGCCTACACAGATTGGCAGCCTAGTAAGGGTGGATCCTGTGGAAGAGCTCAAAGGCCTAAGTAGAGACCCCCAAGACACCTTCTGCTTCTACGAGAGGCATGACCACAAGTGGCCCATGGAAGCTGACCATGGGAGCCAACCAAACTTGAGCACAGTAGCCATTCAACCCAGTGAATAATAGCCTCCTGGTTCATGAAGATTGACACTGGTTAGTCCTTAATTGCTTCTGCCAATTTTTGTAACTTTGTGGAAAGGGATCCAATAAATCCTATAAATACATTGGTGGCATCTTACACTGATGGCTATCAGGTTACAGTTACCCAGCTACCAGAAAAACATTGCTATAAATTTTAAGAAGAAAAAAACAAAAACCAAAAAAAGGAAGTGTATAGCCTAGCCATGCAATTGTGTATCACTTACTTTAACCAGATCACCACATACACACACTGACACACAGGGTAAAGAGTTCAGCATTATGACATTCTTTTCTTAAATGGGTTGTTCGTTCACATCCTCCCCAGCAATCAGATCTCTATGGAAAGTCTTCTTCTCATGGGAACCTTGACTGGCCCAGATAAATGCAATCGGCATCCACTCATAAGGCCTTTAACTTTTCTTCATAAGCCTTATCTTTAATGCTGCTCTGTTGCATGCACATCTGCCACACTCAACTGTAAGCTCTGTAAGCATAGGTTCTTTGCACATTTTTCTCATTGCAACCACATGAGGATGATTATAAAGCAATGATGTGGAATAAAAGCCTTCTTTGAAAACAGAGTTATTAAAATCCAAATGCATGGGAATATTCAGTTCCTAATGATAAAGGAATGAGTGAGTCTATGGAGAAGTACACAATGGCCCTTTGCAATTTTCTAATCACTGTGCATTCATAATAGCTCCAACTCTGCTGCTCACCTAGCATCGTATCTAGGACTCTTTTGACCAACTTAAGGAAGCAAGAGTCCTCTTCTTTCTACTTAAAACTGTGAAATATTAATGATACCCTACTGTGTTTGCAGACAGGAGCCTAACATAACTATCCTCTGAGAGGCTCCACCCAGCAGCCAATGGAGATAGATGCAGAGACACACAGCCAAACAATAGACAGAGCTCTGGAAGTCTTGTGGAAGAATTGGAGGAAGGTTTGAGGGACCAAAAAGGAATAAAGACTCCACAAGAAGACCAACAGAGTCAACTTACCTGGACCTTTAGGGGTTCCCAGAGACTGAACTACCAACCAAAGAGCATACATGGGCTGGATCTAGTCCCACACAACATATATAGCAAATGTGCAGCTTTATCTTCATGCAGATCCCCCAATAACTGGAGCAGGGGCTGTCCCTGGCTCTGTTGCCTGCCTGTTGATCCTATTCCCCTAACTGGCCTGCCTTATCTGGCTCAGTGAGAGAGGATGCACCTATTCCTGCAGTGACTTGATGTGCCAGGGTGGATTGGTACCTAGAGGGGGCCTCCCCCTTTATCAGAGGATGAAGGGAAGGGGATGGGGAGAGGAGATAGGAGGAGGAGGTGCTGTAATACAGATATAAAGGGAATAAATTAATTAATTAATGAAGAAAAATAATGAAAAAATGTGAAGAAAGCCGTAGATATAACCCTTTTGGGAATATTTCAGCAAAGAGAAGAGCAGGCTCTGACCAAAAAAAAAAAAAAAAATAGTGGTATGAGTGGGTGTTAAGAGTGGGTGTTAAGTCCAAGAGCCACCGCCCTTCTTTATGCATGATGTCTACAAATTTGGGGCCAACCTACTAAAAATGAAGTTTCCTTTAGGTCTTCCCTGGCCACATAGAATTCACAATGATGAACCTCAGGTGGGCCACAGCCAAGTGTGGCAGGAGAACATGCTTCCTTACCTCTGAAGCTACTTTTTTTTTCATAGTGTTGAACAGTCTATAGCTTGCTTAATATTCATTTTGGTTTAATGATAATATTGGAGATCTTGAATATTTTTGTTGCTTCTTTGTTCATTTGCTCTTTATGTTTTTTTGTAAAACGAAGCCTCTAAAAGTTACCAGGGACCATAAATACAAGCAAATTGAGAATGATATATTTAAAACAAAGCCAATCAATCACTTACATGTCACTGTGTATGTTACATATGTGAACAGCCATTTACAATTACAGAACAGAGAATTATAGAAACCGTGATCTTCTCCAGATGTTTTGTTTGAAATTTATTCTAAACAATTAAACAGATTACAAACATTTAAACACAAAATAGTGATAACTGGAATTTTTTCTTCAAAATTAACATTTCAGTGATAATTAAATACTATTCAGAAAAACATGATTTCATACAATATTTGTGTTGTGTGTCCCTAGATCAACCAACTTTGAGTTTTCCTACATAACATCCCTGTGAGGAATCTGTTCTCTATGATATCAAGGAGATTTCTGTCCTCTGGCTCCACACTGTGTTTGGACAATGAAGACTTTATGCCAGGACATTAGAGAGAAATTAATGATGCTGGAGGATTAATTTCTCAACAACCTTCAGAGCCAGTCTAGACCAGATATGTCCTTAGGCAGCTCCTCTTAAGTTGATGTTGCCAATGGAATAGAACTCCTTCGGTTAGTAGCAGTCACTGCTCCTATCCCTTGCCGTTCAGTTTGGCATGAATTATGCTACTCGTTTCCTTGCTTGGAACTTTACAAATTCTTTTCTCCAACTTCTTTAGATTTTTTTTTTTTAAATATGTAATCTGCTTCCTTCTCAGACCTTGTCTGATAGAGAATATGAAAGGAAGTGACATAGATAAGGACAGAGAAAGTACACCAGAAAGAGCAATAAATGCATTCTGGACTCCTTCTCTCAGTGTCTGTGAATGTGCAGTATTGTGTCCAATATAAGGATTACTCTGAAATAGGCATCCTTTCTTGGGATACTCAAGAAGAGACCAAAGTGGTTACTGATAAAACGCCATTGTCAGTGTATAGACAAGAAAGAAAGGTAGTGCACAACTGTCAGTCATGATTTTATCAAGAGGTGGAACTCAAAATTATTGACAATGAGTAAGTATGATTGGTCTGAGGTGAAGGTCATGGGATTGTACAAAAACTTTTGAGCAGTCACTTTGGGAAGGAAAAGCCTTCTGGTGTAGGCCATGAAAACTGCATTTATAGAAAAGCCCAGATGATATTGTCATGGCACAATCCACTGAGAGGGCTGCTGTTCTCCTATAGTGATTCTCAGAATCCCTAGTATAAGATTAGAAAAGTAGATGACAAAATGCTCTAAGGGGGCACCTCTTAAGTTATCTAAGGGAGCACTACTTCATGATTGCAATCCTCAAAGAGACAATTGTAAGATGACACCATTGAGGTGTAAATACATAACTTTGGCCAAGTATGGCTTCTGAGGCTACACAGAAACCCTTAACAACTCTTTCTAGCCACCTCTCGGAGACCAAGTTGTCTACTTCTTCTAAAACAATTTCTTTATCTGTAAACTAGAAATAACAACTTAATTTAACTGCATTCATTACTTTGTTTTGGTACTGTGACAAAATGCCTGATAAAAGCAAGTTAAAGAAGGAAGAGTTTAGCTGAACTCACAGTTTGAGGGTTTAAGCTATCATGGCAGCAAAGATGTGGTGGTGAGAGTATATGGCAGCTGCTCACATAGCATCTACAGTTGGGAAGATGGAAACGGTCTGTGATCCAGGTAACAATATCTACAAATACTGTTAAGGGAATTACTGAAAATAAGACAATAACAATGTCAGTTCTTCTTAGAGTAGGAAGGGAACAAATTTGAATGGCTTATCCATGTCATGTGAGATGGAGATATTATTTTCCACTAAAGAAACTGTAAGAAGATAGCATCATCAAAGTGAAGTCATCCTGAACATCAGACCATAGGATTCTCTTAGGATGGCATACCATTAAATTACATTTAAATTAGTGTCCAAAATATATATATCTTAATTAACCATTTCTTGAGTACCCAGTAACAAATTTTCCTTAGCATTATATATTAATTTATTATAAATTAAAGGCTTATGCCCTTTTAAGTATAAAAAAGCTGAAATATAAGGTGCTAAAAGGTTAAAATATGTATATATTAATGAAAAACATATTTTGTGTATACAATTTCAATGTTTTGTTTGCTGGTTTAAAAATTAAAATCAAAGGTTGTATTTTAATGAAATTTGCAACATAAACTTTAACAACATGCCGACATAAGCAAAATATCTTGCTTGAAAGCATTAACTTATCATATAGTGTGCAAAATTCACCAAAAATTCCAAATCCCCTCAAAATAATGGGGCTAGTCAAAGGAGTTATGTAATATTGCAAAAAGAGCCTGTGAGTTGCAAAAAGTGCAGGGAATTTTAGTAAAGGTAAGAAAAAGTGTTAGAAAAAATTGTAAAGAAACTTGAACATTTTAAAAATATTCTTTGATGTTGAGGTGATGTTTCTAAGAGAGAAGGTGAGCCAGCTGCTGCAGTATAAACCCCATGTGTGGGAAGAGATAGAACTTGGAAGGTGGGAACCTGTGGAGACTGCACTGTAGGGAAGTGGGGAAAGATCAGGGCAAGCAAGGCTGGACTGGAAAACACAGATGGACAGTGTCAGGGTTTGGTTAGTGGCAGGCCTCCTCAGACCACAGGCAGGGTGAACACACAGCACATGACCCATCCAATAGACCTCTGTTTGTTTGCTCTGCAATCCAAACAGAGCCTTGAAGAGGTGATCTATTGGGGACTGACAAAAGGCTACCAGAGACAAAGATAAGGACTGGAAAATTCTATAGGTGAAGGCATTTTCTGCTCCAGTCAAGAGCACAGCAGTGGTCTTCACTTATATTTATAGTGCATGCAGTGACACCAGATCTGGAGAAGACCAAGGTCACAGGAGTATGATGAAGCACAGTTATGGGAGATTTATATATATATCAAATTGTTGATGTTTTTAACATTATTAATGACAAGGTCAACAAAGGATTCCAGGTCAACACACAGAAAAGACATTTTCTCATCATGTTCACTATGTGTTATTCACAACAACTAAAAATGGAATCAATCTAGGTGTCCAATTACACCTAAATAAAATAAAGAAAATATGGTTCATGCACACCATGAGATTTCTCTTTTAGCCACAAAGAAAAAAAAATTATCATTTGTGGAAATTTTGTGCAATGGAGATAATCGTATTAGTTAAGATAGTTTCAGAAAGAAAACAATTGTTTTCTCTCCTTTGTGGTTTCCTAGATTATATATACACGAAATTATGTGGGTATCAATGAGATGAAAATAGAAATAAAATTGGGACTAATGGAAAATGGAAGGGACAAATAGAAGAACAAGATGGGGTAGAAGAAGATTGTGCCCCTGTGTAATATATACTTTAATGAAAACTTGGAAAATAAATTTAATTTTAAAAAACAAGGTCAAAATATTTCTTCCCCACCAACAGAAAGATGTTAAATATTTTAGTTTAATAGTTATTCATTTTTAAATTCCTTTCAGGTCTACTTTGAAAGTGTAATGAGTATTAAAGTCCAAACACTTGCAATACATTTGTATTAATGATTAAAAATAAATTTATTAGGAAAATTGAAAGATTTCTATCTCCTTGAATTTTACGATTAATTTTGTGAGGTTTTGTTTTGTTTTTATTTCTTAGTGTTTCTTTGCCTAACACAGCAGAAATTTATTCTCTCATATTTAAGTTAGAAGTCAAAAATCAGAATGACAGAGAGGCTATTTTCTCTCCAGAAACTCAGGAGAGACTTTTGTCTCTGTTCTGGCTTCTGATGAATCAAACATCCTTAGTATTCCTTAACATGTGATAACAAGCTTCTGCTTCCATTATTCCTTGGCCTGAGTTCCTATATTCAAATACCACTTTTTAAAAACTTAATAAATAAAATATAAAAAGGAAAAATATAATATGATAAATCAAAAGCTAATACATCAGAATTGGACAAATCAAACAAAAGGAAAAGAGTCCAAGAGAAGACATAAAAATCAGAGATGCACTCATTCACACACTCAAGAGTCCCTCCCATAAAAACACTAAACTGGAAACCATGATGATATATATAGAGAGAGGACCATGTGCAGAACTGTGCAGGCCCTGTGCTGGCTGTCTCAGTCTCTGTGCGTTCATATGAGCTTTGATCATATTGATTTAGAGGTTCCTGTTTTCCTGGTCATCTACCCCATCTGGTTCTTATACTCTTTCTGACTCCTCTTCTTCAGGGTTCTTTGAGCCCTTGAATGCTTATAACTACCATGAAAAATGGGAAAACATCTTTTTTCCTCCTGTGTATGAGAGACTGAATGTGTCGTGGGAAGATGCCTTAGAGAAATGCCCACCGGTGAAGGCCCACTGTCAAGTTGTAGGAAAGTGTACAAGATGAACAGTGAGATTCCAGCTCTATGCTGTCAGCAACTCCTTGAAAAGCAGCAGTCCTACAGTCTCTCCCATCCCAAAGATTCCAAGATTCCTGGATAAACTCACAGTCCAATGCAACAGTCCTGCATAGTGACTTCACTGTTGAGCATCCTTACACGTGGTTTCCCTTTGGGGTTTCACTCTCAAACATTAATTGCTACCAGATATTTTCCAATATTGGAGACATTCTGAAAAATGAAAGGAAACCAAAACAAACAAGAAAATCTTCTGAAAGTAAATCAGATGATTCAAGAAGAAAAATGTGCTTATCATCCAAGTCCTCACAGAGATAAGAAAAGATACTGAGTCCATGAAACAGAACTTGATACTATTTTTATAAAAGAACATTCCAGGAACAAGAAAAGTTCTTAGAAATTAAAACTATGATAGCCTGATAAAATATTCCATATAAGGAAGCTAAAAGAGAATATGAAACATTTTTCAGAGTAAAGAAGACCCAGATTTAAAACCACTGAGATTAAGAACTAAAATTTGAAGAATAATATTAACACATTCAATACTGCCCCCCCCCCCCCAAAAAATGGATATCAGACTGGTAAGATTGCTAGGCAGGTAAAGACACTTGCTGCCAAGCCTGAACACCCAATTGGGAAGAAACAATTTACTCCTGCCATATGTTCTGTCATGTGATCTCCATATGTCTTCTATGGTACACACAAGCACATGTACACACATATACACATGAACATGTACACATAGATAGATAGATAGATAGATAGATAGATAGATAGATAGATAGATGATGGACAGATAGATGATATATACATAAATAGATGATAGATAAAATGTTTTTATAATTTAATAGGTAAGTAGATACAATGTTTTTGTAGTTTAATAGATAGCCATAAAAAGAAGTAATTTATTGTCACTACAAAAGATTTCCCTAAAATACAAATCACGAGTTTGCAAAACAAATATCCCCACTAATGGCTGATATAATAAATAGTCTTTAAAATATTAGTCTTGGTGCATCAGTATAAAATTTCAGAACTCCCAAGGTTAAAAAAAATAGAAATCATATTCAAGGATACAAATGACAACCTCATCAATAGCAACTCTGAAGGCTGTGAAACAAGGAACCAAGTCTTTTAAGAATCTGAGAGAAAATTACTATTTAGGGAAAATTCTATACCCAGACAAACTAGCACATGAAAAACTAAAATGAAGACATTTGGGGACATGTACCATATCAGCAAAGTGACCATTAAGGTGTTGAATAAGGTTCTTTCATTACCAAATTAAAGAAGCAAATGGGAGAGGATTCCACAGGATCCAGAAAGTTTTAAGTCATTAGAGACAAAGAAAAGATCCAATAACTGTCTAAAAATGTAAAACAAATCCTACACAAAGTTACAGAAGTCAACACAACAGCCTTCTAGACAGCAATGCTAAATGTTAGATATTAGAGATATTAGCTAGATACATTAATAGAATAAACTCTTCCAAATTCTCATACAGCATTGACTTCAACCCTGAATTTTTTATTCAGACATGTCATACAATGTTGGGCAATAGGTTTCACTGAGGCTACCAGAAGACAACAACCAGAAGTACCTGGTTGTTGTCCTCTACCTGCCACAAAATTTGCAAACAGAATTGCTATACAGCACAGGCTATGCACTGCACAGAAAGGGAGTAGGAAAGAGAGTTATACTGAACAGGATCATGTGAAGCTACCTGGGACTGTTCATCTTCAGAATATTCAGTCATATTCCATTGCTGACCCATGTTACTTAAGGGACTTAAATGTCCATGGATTTTAGATTCCGTGGAGTTCTGGCACAGTTCTCCCATGCACACCAAGAGATAGCATATATGCGCTGTCACGTTTTTTCTCTTTTGTGGCCTATCAATTCTGAATGAATAAAGAAATGGTGTAATCAAAGGACTATGATGCTTCAAAGAACTACTCACCTGGATTTCCAGCCATCACCAAACCTGTTATCTGTCATTCATTAGGGAAACCACACGCTATGATCTCTTTGAGTGGGGGTGGAGATAAAAGTGAACTGAGATGTGGGTGTAACTGGATCACATTTCAGAGGAAACCACCTTCAGGGTTTGATTGTCAAAGCTAGCCAACCTGAGATTTTAAAAAAAAATGCAAAAGAAAGTATCTTATCACATTTAAGAACTCTCAAGATATTTAAAGGCTCTGTGTTAGAATTTGAGATCTGTAAGTCAGGCAAAGAACCACACTGTATGTTCTCAATCACAGGTGAAAGAAGAGACACTTAGACTTATGAAAGTAGAAAATAGAATAGTGGTTACTAAAAGCTTGGAAGGAGTTGGGGAAGGAAAGGAAGTAGTCACTTCAGGGGTTCAAAGTTGCAATCACAGAAAAATAGAGTTCTGTCCAGGATGACTGTGCTTATGACTTATTTTGTACTTCAAGATAACTAGCAGAGGGGATTTTTTCATTTTCTCAACACAAAGCTAAATGTTTGAAGTAGTCAAAGTGCTAATTATCTTAGTTTGATTAGTATATTCTATTAATAAATACTGAAATACCATGATGCATCTACACAAATGTATATAATTGTGTCAGGTAAAAAAAATATAATTTTTAAATATGGTGGTTCTTTCAAACATCAGTCAAGCACCATATTTTTCAGTTATTAAAAATCTCTTAAATGTACTCCACATATGTCTCTCTTTGCCACTTTTAGACAATTCCTACTCTCTAGCAGAGGTATGTTTCAAACCAACCCAACCTTTCAAACCAAACACAAACTCCAGTGTGTCCACTAAGCTCTCCTTAAGCTCTCAGGCAATTTTTGCACTCATTTCCTACCCAAGAGCACCATTTGTTTTGCAAGGAAGACATGACTGATAAAAGTAGTCAGTCTTGTTTCATTAGGTGTGTTTTAAGCCTCTTGAGAAGAAGGATGTTTCCCTTGGACACCATGAATGTAAAATCATTTGGAAGACACTAGAGCAGAGGGAACACTGGAGGGAGCACTTACCATAGATTCTCACCAACTGTCATTATGTGCGATATAACAAAAATACGGAAGCAGTTTCTGCCTTACATCAGTGTAATGTTCTTGAGTAAAGACATGATATAGGACCATACATTTAAAAACGTGAATGAAGTTTTTGTATCATATATATTAGTATATGTAAATTATAAATTATATTTTGTATATACTATACCATATTTTCAGATGATAACATTTTGTGACAGCATAGAAAATACATAAAACACACCTGCTGTATAAAAGTTTTGGTAACTTGATTATAAGTTTTTTCTTTTCTAAAATATTACACTCCCCTGACCTTCAGTTTTTTTCCCATCATATTAATGGTTCATTTTTTATCTTCTTCCTAATCATGAAATGTGATAGTTTCTCTATGGTGATTTGTATAACTACCTGCTGCCATATCTTCCCTCCATGATGGACTCATCCCTCTGGAATCATAAGCCCAAATAAACTCTTCTGTCTTACAAGTTGACTTGGTCTTGATGTTTATCACAGTAACAGAAATGTAGCTAATACATCTCATATGTGCTTTCCTAGGTTCCCATTGTCCTCTACTTTATATTCTATTGAATACCACAGCAATCCTAAACTCATATCAGTATCCCATACATCTTTTCTATTCTCTAGTGTTGCTTATATATTTATGCTTAAATGTCTCTCAAGTATCTAAAATCAGCTTCATAACTTGAATTTCTTCTTTGTTGTATGTTGAGTAAATGGCATTGTCTCTCTATTCCTGCAAACCAGTTTTCCCATTCATGTACATGGAGTTTCTTTGCCATATAACCTCCTCAACCTACCCACTATCAGTTCTTCTTCTCCACATATGTACTGGCTGGTTTTGTGTGTCAACTTGACACAAGCTGGAGTTATTGCAGAGAAAGGAGCCTCCCTTGAGGAAATGCCTCCATGAGATCCAACTGGAAGGCATTTTCTCATTGGTGATCAAGGGGGAAGGGCCTAGCCCATTGTGCATGGTGTCATCTTTGGGCTGGTAGTCTTGGGTTCTGTAAGAAAGCAAGCTGAGTAAGCCAGGGAAGCAAGCCAGTAAGTAACATCTCCCCATGGCTTCTGCATTAGCTCCTACTTCCTGACTTGCTTGAATTCCAGTCCTGACTTCCTTTGGTGATGAACAGCAATGTGGACATGTAAGCTGAATAAACCCTTTCCTCCCCAACTTGCTTCTTGGTCATGAAGTTTGTGCAGGAATAGAAATCCTGACTAAGACAACATCTGATCCTCCATTACTTAAAAACCAACCTGCTTCCTCTGCAATCATCCAGGACAATTTGTTGTGCTCTGTGGCCTGAGTTTTATCACACTTCTTCACAGTTCCCCATGGAGCCAGTCTTTCTATTTTTACTCTGCCAGTCCATTCTCCAGGCAACAGCTTCTACACAACTAGAAGACTACATGAGATCTGACCTCCGCTGATCTCTAGAGCTGCATCCCCAAGCTCTTGTCACTCTAATCTTCTTTCAGCCCTTTCATTTGCAATATTTCTCCCTACCTTAAATCTTTACACACTGTGGGCTCTATTTAGAGATTTAATGCCAGTTCCTCTCCATTTCTCATCTCCTTCATCTCCATTGATTCCCTTTGTTGGCTAATTCTTGCTCAACAAGAATTCTTACCCAACCCTAACCTCCATTCAACTAAGTCTTCTCTGACCCTCAAGGTCAGCTGATTCCCTTTTGTTCAGCTCTCAGGGATTATTAGACTCCTCTCTCCTGACACTTCAACGGTACCATAGTGAAACAGTTTGTGATTGCTTGTGAAATATCTGGCTCCTTTCATATAACATCTGACCCAATGCCTCTTGTTTACTACTATTGTTCTAGCCTAGAACTCTGTAGACAGTAGCATCTCAAGAAGTACTTTCACACTGTATCCAGCACACTCAATGTCACTGTCAGGTAACTGATACTGCTTATTCAACTCCCTTTTGGCAACAATGAATAAACAAAGGGAAGTAAGTAAGTCCCCCAAATCATACTAATATGTCTATGCAAGAAAGAGATACTTCGGACACATTCAAGACACCATCTTCCCTGATGACAAAAGATACTATCTTACCAGTATTCTAATAGTGAAAGAATCCCAGAGGTTACATAAGAAACTTTAGCCATTGAATGAACTTGCCAAATACTAACAGCAAAGAAATTCTTCAAGTTAAACCTGCCTAGATAATAAGGTTGGATACAAAAGAAGAAGAAACCTTATGCAGTGTGTATTGGGTAGGAATTGACTAACTTAGAGTAGAACCAAGACCATAAGTAGTGGGAACTGTCTAGGGTTGAGAAAAATTGATTGGGAAAAACTAGGAAGAGTGATATGGAAGAAAGTAGTGTGGGAACAAATAATTTACTTTATGTCTTCATTATATTTTGCATGACCAGATCAAAGATGGCTCTTCCTCCTATACATAGACTATAGAACACAGAAGACAATAAAAGATCAGTAAAGTCTATCAAGACTGTCCTTAAAGTTCCTGCAATGACAAAATGTGCCAGGGTTTTCAGACTTTTCTCAAATCTAGTTTTGCATGTTGGAGTGATAGGAGGAGTCTAACTACATGGCCAGTTTTAATTCAAGTTTTCACAACAGCACAACTCAGAAAGTCCCATACATGTTACATTTTATGAGAATAATGCCCTGAGGTTGTACATTGTGGCAACCCTGGCCTGGAATGAGCTTAATTAATTGTAATGGTAGGTATTGTAATTATATCTCTGGGGATCCTAGGGTGAGTCAGCAAATAGTTGTGTGGTGGCAATGTTTCATCACTTGCCCTTCAGTCAAATTTCAGAGTAAATGACACTGAAGTCATGAGCCAACTTAGAGTAGAATACTTAGGAGGGATTGCGAATCAACTAAGAATGATGTTGGGACAGTCAGTGTGAGCAATATGGGATGATACAGTAGGGCTTAGGAAGGAAACACACGCAACTGGCAAGGTTTCAAATGTAGCTATGAAGTTAGTTTTCAAGACTCAAATGGAGAGGAAAAGGTATGAAGCCAGAAACTTTGTTTCAAGGACAGAATCCAGGGTTGGGCTACCAAGTAAACTCTAGAGTCAGAGAAACACTTAGGAATGAAAGAGGTAATTTTTCTAATGTTGTAAGTAGATACCAGTGGATCTGAGAGCTCAGAAGGGTTGCTGTGGGTTGTTTCTGGAGCTGCCCTTCGAGTATAGTATTATTGTGCTTTTTTTAGTGCATAAAACAATGTGGGCAGCTCATAAAAGCAAGTATGTGTCTTGAACATTCATTGAAACAGACATCTTGGCCCATTCACAATCAAATATCACTTTCTTCTTCGGCAGGGGAGTCAATGAGGGCAATTATTTTTTTTTTTTTTAACCCAAATGACCTGAACAGTGGCCACAACCATTCTCTTTCTTTGTTCCAAAGAGCACTCTGAATTCCACCAAGCCATTTGTAACCAATCAAGGCAGCTTTGCCACCTCCCCACTTCTCCAGGCCCAATATTTCATTCAAGTTTCCTTAGAAGTATGGAGCCTAATGCCATTGCAGAGGGCCTTTGCAAGGCTTTGAAGAACCAGAAAATGGACTCCAGTCATGGTGGAGGAACATAGGGATGAGAGGTAGCTTTAGATGTCAGTGTGATTAGATCAAGGGAAACCCAAGCAGCTAAAGACTCTGCTTCTAAGTGTGACTCTGAAAGTGTTGTAAAATCGCCAACGTTACAAATAGTGGATTAAGTAAGAAAAAGTCAAGCCACCCAGTCAGCTGAGAATCCAAATAAAATAAAAGGCAAAAACATTGTCCATCATCCTTCTCAGTTCTGAATCCTTGAGACTTGAGCTAAGCCTCTCTACTAGCGTCTTAGCTGAACCGGACCTTACTTTGTAGACCTCAAAGGCACTGATAACTGCCCTCATCTACTTCCAAGAGCTAGGATTACAAGTCTGCACCACCTCTTGCAGCTCTATGATCTCTCTGATCAGATTAGTTGAACTTACTGATATGGAGAGATCTCTATATATCAGTAGATTTAACCAACATGGGTTTACAAATATTCAATAAAAATGTATTGCATCTGTTATTGAACATTTTTCTTGCCATTGTTTCCTAAACAATACCATATAACATTATTTACAACTATGTTTTATTGCACTAGACTTTATAATCTAAAAGGATACATATTATATTGGAGGATTTGCATTGGTTATATGCAAATACAGCTATGGTAGATTGCAGGAGAAATGTCCCCATAGGCTCATGTGTTTGAACACTTGGTTAGTTCCCCATTAGTTGTGCTTTTTGTGGAGGTAAGAGAACCTTTAGGAGGTACAGCTTTCCTGGAGGAAGCATGTTACTGGGGATGGACTGTGAGGGATTTTAGCCTCACCCCACCTCCTGTTCCCCTCTGCCTCTGTGTGTGGAAAAAAGGTGATTAGCCAGCTTCTTGCTCAAGCCACCACAGAATGCCTTCCCACCATGATCTATCCTTCTGGAATATTAAACCAAAATAAACTCTTTTCCTTAAGTTACTTATGATGACAGTATTTTATCATAACAGAAAAGTCAATACAACTACATTTTATATAGAGAACTTAACTAACCAGGATTTCTAATATTCACTAGTTTATATACACTGGAAAGGATCTCTACAAATACCGAGGGATAAGACTAGATATACATGCCTAGGTCTCTGTACCTACATGCCCGCATACACAAATATAGTTTCCTACTAATTCTGTCTCTCTGGAGAACTCTCACTAATACGACAGGCAAAGACACAATAGCCTTAAAATACCCAGCCCTCCCTTCCAGTTCTGGTCTTCAACGTTATGTTCAGGTAAAACCTTAAAATGGAGGAGAAGAAACAAATTCTTGGGTTATACTTACAACTTGGCAGTCAAACCTACACATCATTTGTATTAAACTTAATAAAATGGGATGGAGCTGTGTGGTGATAAAAACGACAAAGAGAATTAAGTAATATCAGGCTTGAAATGAGAGACATGCAAAAGAAAGATAGGAAGAGAAACCAGTTGTCTCTACTATTCAAAGGTCAAAGCCCTATAAGCACTCTTAACGTATGTTCTTGGAGTTCTTAAGTTTTTCCTGTATGCCAAGTTCACTCTCCCTGTTAACCAACTCAAAATTGCCAAGCAGACTCTGAGAGCCAAGCTTCCTTCCCCCTCAGTAACTATAGCTCAGGCTAGGCAGGATACCAGCAGCAGCAAGCTTCTGGCTCCCTGCCAGCTGCTTCATTGCTTATTAACTTATTTTATATAGCCTTCAGCATGGCAAGAAAGCTTCCTCTAATTATCACAGGAATGCAGAAGCCACAAGGGGAAATCTGAGCCAGAGAACTGAGGCTGTGTTGATTATGCTCCAGCTCTTATCAAAGTGGACATAGAGTTGAGCTATGCAGATACCAGGCTGGCAGCCACAGAAGTGTGTGGGAAGGGACCTGAAAGGCAAGCTTGGTACTGGAATGAATGTTCAATGAAGAGAGTTGGATTGGTGGGGGAGGGGTGATGCTTGGTATGTTTGTTTGTTTGTTTGTTTTTAACCTCTCCCAGTTGTTTAGGGACGTGAAACATCAAAGTTGCCAGAGACAGAACACTTACATGAGGCCCAACTTTAATAGACTTTGGGCCACTACATCACAGAAGGGGGACATGTGAGGTAGTGAAGATGGAGAAAAGTGGCCATCCATTGGAGTCACTGTCCAAACGATGGCTTGAATCCTTTGCACAGAAACTAAAAGTCACTCTCTAAAAGGGACAACTCAGGAGCAACCAGACACAGTAGCAACTCATTGAGTGGATTAGAAAAATGCCCATGAGTTCTCTCCCCTCTTCAGGTTCTACACTATCTAAGAAGTCCTCAATCAAGGGTCAGATCGAGTCCCATCTTCTTCCTGAAGCTACTCACATCTTCTTATAGCTACAGTATTCTATATAAGGAACTTCTGACAAGTTCAATTATACTGATAACAACAACAACAAAAAAAGTATCATCAAAAGTACTTTATGAGGGAAAATGAAAGAAAACATTCCAAAATCTATAAAGAAGGGCATTAAGAGTATAGAAAGTAAACCACCCACCACGGCACATCCAGGCTCCTGTGATTTACAGAATGTAGCACGGTGAGGATCTTCTGGTTCTATCCTAGAATCATCTGCTTGGGAGAGGTTTCAAATGCTGTGCTGTGGGTTGAGCTTGCAAGGTCTTGGAAACCTTAATACAAGACAGAAGGGAAAGACCAGAATAAGTAGAAATAGGGAGATGTTGACAAGGACTCTCCCTGGATAGTTTCAGACAGAAATCCGGCTCTGCTGCCATGAAACATCACCAATGGTCAATGTGGAAATGGGTCCAGTCAGGACCCAAGAAACTTTCACTGCAAAATAGAGATGCAGTCGTGGGTAGTGGTAGGCCAGGTTCCCCTGTGGAATCGACACAAGAAGAGCTGGATGGAGCTGGAATAATGTGTTTTATCAGACACACCCCATGACTGGGGAAACTTTGGCTTCTCTACAAAGCAGAAGAAAAATAACCCATGTAAATGAGGTTATCTGTGACCTTTCTTCTGACAGTGAAAATCTGAGAGATGAGTCAATGAATAAAGGCACTTGTTGCTCTTCCAGAGAACTCCAGTTCAGTGCTCAGCACCCATGATGAGCAACTCACAACTGCCTGGAACTTCAGCTTCAGCAGATCTGGCCTCCATGGATAAATGTACAGCAGACACAGAGACAGACACATAGACAAATAAAAATAAAGCTATTCCAAAGCACCTATCTTTCAATGTTTTCATCTCTCCTCTCCTGCTACCCATGTTTCTCTCTCTTGTAGAAGAAAAAGAAAAAACCTTTACACATTAGGTCTTCACTTATGACTTTTAGTTTCTAGAAAGGTCCTTCTTCCTGCCTTCCTTGATTTCTTAATTCCAGCAATCTGGCTTCTACCTCTCTGCCTCTGCAGAAATGTATTGCACCTCCCTGGAGAGAGCCTCCTACCAACCACATCCAAATCCCCTTTCACACTGCATCCTTTTAGTGTGTCTACTACATTTTCAACAGCTACAAAGACCCACCCTTTACTACCCCCAGCTTGTTCTCAGATCTCAACCTTCTTCCTTTGTTGTTTCCTGTCTCTTTGCACATCTCTCTACAGGGTATCAAACCAAAGAATTCCCTCAGTATATTACACTTGGGAGATTCATTTCCATTATTTCTGGTCCAGGAAAAACATTTAAGGATGTGGATCTTGGCTAGTATCCAGAGAGACCCCCACAATTGCACATTTCTCTTGTTTTCTTTTTATTTGACTAGGGCAGATATGAACAACAATCTGCTAGGAGACATCACTTTGAGGATTCTGATCAGCTTTGATTATCTTCTACCTGATTTTATCTCTCCACTCCACCTTCTCAAAATGCTGTGGCTTTGTAGGTGGTATACCAGATGGCTGGGAGGGAGGCATGGGATGGAATGTGTTTATTGTCCTTTCTGTCTCCTCTGCTTCTTTTCTCTGATTTTCGGGAAACAAGCCCTGTGTGCTATGTACTATCATATATACCAAACACATAAATATCTTTTGAAAGTGCACAAGACACAACAACCAAGGACACAAAAACCTCCAGGCATGTTAGATGATACATACCTCCAAGAAGAACTGGATATCTGAACAAAAGAAGCAAAAGGTTAATTTTCAGCACAGCATTTCTGCTATGTTACTTATGCTGTAGGCATGAACAGGCAATTTAAAAAAGGAATTTGTAATAGAAAATACGTAGAATACTTTTCTAGATCCTATTGATATAAAAAGTAGTAAGTAATGGAAACATAATCTCTGTTATCTTTTTTTTAAAAGAACTTGTATTACATTTTTTATACATTTTATTGTTTGTATGTGTATGCATTTATTGTTTTCTGTCTGTATGCATACACATACATGTGTGTGTGTGTGTGTATGTGTGTGTGAACATGTGTGTGTATCTGCATGTGTGACACATGAAGAGGTCAGATGAAAACTTGCAGGAGTGATTGCTCTGCTTCTATCATGTCAGTCCCAGGGACAAACTAAGATCATCAGGTTTGGCAGCAATCACCTTCACTAACTGAGCCTTTTCAGTAGCCCATGAACTCTGTTTTTAGTGGATTATACTATTCTTAAGAAGACAAGGAGTTATTTTAAAGCAAATATTACTTTATTTCTTCTGATCTCTTACACTATTTGACTCATCTATCCTATGTTAGCCAAGTTATTTAACCACTCTGATTTCATTTGTTTTTGTTCGGAATGAGAAGACTAGATAAATAAATATCTACATATTTAACTCATTTACTCAATATATTTGCTTATTCTAGAACTTTCATTGAAAACTATTGTAGTTGACTTTTATTATATAATCATGCCAATACTGGCATCTAAAACATCAAGTATTTAGCTAGCTCATTATTCCACAGTGAGATAGTCTGAGTTGGACTTGGCAGGGTGGTTCTTCTGCTAGCCTCTGTTAAGCTCATTTAGGTGTCTATGTCAATAACTAATAAGCTAAAATGGCTCTCTTTCTGGGTTTGTCTGGCTACTGACTGCATCAACAGAGGCACTGGGCCTCCTGGTTCTCATGCAGTCAATAAGCTGCAGCTTGTTCACACAGCAACGTGGGACTATAGAGCCGTAATTCTCAATCTGTAGATATGACCTCTTTAGGACTGAACAACCCTTTTGCAGGGGTAGACACTAAGACCATCAGGAAACACAGATATCTATATTACAACTCATAACACTAGCAAAAATACAGTTATGAAGTAGCAACGAAAATAATTTTATGGTATGGGGTCCCCACAACACGAGGAACTGTATTAAAGGGTCACAGCTTTAGGAAGCTTGAGAACCACTGCTCTAGAGTAAAGAAAGGGAAAAGACTCAATGAAAAAGACATCTCAAGTCTTTCCTTATATCACATTAGTTCATATCCTACAGGCAAGATCCCCCAGGCTTAAAGGAGAGAGAATGGAAATTCAAACATGAAGAGAAACGTTGCAAGTCAATAGCAAAGGACTGTTGAAGAAGAGGCTAAGGCCGTGTGTGCAGCTCAGGCCATATGTGTGGCTAAGGCTGTATCTGCAGCCTGCCACAGGATCTCTGTTTATCTTAAATTCTTACCTCTGTTCCACTTGCATTTTAATTTTTCTGATGATGGGTTCTACTGCCAGCAAATGATCCCTTCAGAAACCTGTGGTGAGATGGGCTATGAAGTAATTCTTTAAGAGAAGTGAGATTGGGTTTACAGAACAGTTATTTCACGGTTAGCAAACTTCTTTATCTGTCCCAGTCTGGAAAAAACATTCTAAAGCATTGACCCTTATTTTTTGTTAAGGTGTGCCCCTCCCCCAAAAAATAGTCTTTAGAGATCCCTATGACAGTATCCCAGTGTTTGAACATTTCAAGACTGCAGGGAAACAGTGGCTATAAAGGTGTTACTTACTAGAGCTCCTGATTTCTTTTTATAATTTAGCTGAAGCTTGTAGAGCAACAAACTGTCTCCTTGACTGCAAGGAACATCTGGAATCAATCAAATAGCAATGGGTTTTAAACACATACATTATTTGTAGTACCATGCCAGAGATTGCAGAATGAAACAAGGCAAGATGCCATTCCTTCCATCTGGAAGCATGGTGTGCAATTAAACACACACACACACACACACACACACACACACACACACACACACACAAATAATTCACCATTCCAGGTAGCAAAGCGAATAAAGATGTCGAATCTACAGTTCTGTCCAAGTCCACAGTTTCTACAGGTGTTCCATCTGCTCTGACACCATCTGCTCCCCATTTCCTGCTGTGTCAAATGTCCCGCACTAAATCACCCTGGGAGAGGAAATGTGACTCAGGCTGACAGCGCCTTGCTCCACCACACTGGCTCCCACACCTGCTCACAACTTCATATTCCTCACGCACCTGTCATCGCCTACCAAACACGCCCTCCTCCACCCTACACATCAGCGGATACATTCACATCATCAGTTTCCCATTTAGATAAGAAATTCCCTCCTAAACATGTGAACAGAGAAAAAATGTAGCAGGTTTGGGAGACGCCTCAGTCAGTGAAGTGTTTACTATTACAAGCTTGATCTTAGCATCCCAAAAAGCTAGGTATGGTAGCATGCAGGAAAAGCAGAGCCCCAAGTCCTAGGCCAGCCAGCATAGCCTAATCAGCTAGCTCCAGGTCCCTGTATGAGGCTGTACAAATAATAAGATAGAAAATTCCTGAAGAATAACACCAATACAGAGCTCTGCCCTTCCCCCCCCAACACACACACACAAACACATACTCACAAACACAAAACATGTGGTTTTTAAAAAGTAGGTACCAAAAATGTTTCCACTTCTAATGAGAATCCTTAGTGTATGTAGACAATGAAGCAAAGGATGGAATAACCTTGAAAACAGAAAGTGATGGCTGCAGAATCTACTTTCCTGGGGCACAGAGAGGCTCCGATTTCTAAAGATAGTTTCTCAATGAGTACCTGGGACCATGAGCACTGTTAATTTCATGTTCTCTTACTTTGAATGAAAAGTAGTGTTCACGAAATCTGCTGTCATCTATTTCAGAAGGTTGTTTCCATTTTCCAAGCTTGTAAGTATATAAAACCACTCTAGACAATGTGAGCTACTATATCTGTATGATTCACAGTGATAGCAAGACTTCTAAGTCTATGAAGGACACCCATGGCAACACCTTTAAACTCTTAGTTAGTGTTCAACACTAGTTAACACTACCTAAATAGGCAGCATTCAGCAAACACTGACTGCTATGACAATCTTTGGTAAGCATGTGTTTCCAAGGAACTCTGGCCCATCTCTATAGATCTGCTGTAACAGGTGAAGTGCTATAGCCAGTAAAATTGGTCCATGGAGAAGACTACAGTCCTAATTCAAAACTAAATACTTAGGCTAGGTGTGCAACTCAGTGGTGTGGCCCATTATTATTATTAAAATGAGGCACAGAGCCTCATTTTAAATTATTAGAACCCCAAACATAGATACATATTTACATGAAAGGCATATATCCATAAATTACTTAGAAAAACTACATGCATACATATATTTGTATATAAGCTAACAACATACATATATAAGTATGTACATGCATACAAACTAAATACATACATTCATATTCATGAACTAAATATACACAGAAATACATACATATATACATGCATATATACATGAACTAAGTACATATCTCTATAAATTAAACATATATGTAAACATATTTATACATACATAAAACATCTATAAATCAAATAAAGACATATATAAACTAAAAACATACCTCAGTAAATTCATATATGCATGTGTACATATATAGACTAAATATATACCTTGGTAAATTAAATATATACATACACACTTATATACTTATATTAACATCCATAAAGTAAATGCATATATACATAAACTGCATGCAGGAATATAGACGTTGAATACATATACGTTTACGTTATATACGTACATAAACTAAACAATATGTTGTCATAACATACACAAAATTAATATTTAAAACAATTTTTGTCCAAAATTAAAAAGAAAGTGTGAGTGTGTTAGAACATAAACAGAAGAAACTATGGAGCTTCCTGAGATCCTATAAGCATCACTCACTGTGTAAAAGACTTAGGACTGTCTAGACACCTTCCATACAGTTACCTGAAAATTGACTAAATATCACAGGGGATCACCTGCTACATAGGGCCTTGTCTTCACTGAAGCAATGTGACTCTTATCTTTTCGAAGCTAATGATCAAATAAGGCCTCAGAAAATATGCTCACACACAAAATATGCTAGATTCCCTGATTTTACAGTGAATCATATGTATGGCATTTCATGCCACTGAGCTTCAGTAACTAATTCATGAGACGTTCTCACTGGAACAAAAAGAGTAACATTAGGTTGCTATAAAAGCCTAAAGCCTCACTGCTAGCTATATTTAGTTTATATGTGTGCACATGCATGTATGTGTTTATTGAGGCATATATTTAGTTTATGTTTGTCTGCATTTAATTAATAGATGTGTTTGTGTCTGTGTTTGTGTCTGTGTGTCTATCTGGCAAACCGATACATTAAACTCACTTAGTGTCTGCTCCATTAAGGGATGGAGACCCTCCTAGGACAGAAGTCATTTCAAAAACAAAGACAAGCAGAAGCGCATGGCCAAAGAGTCAGCAAAGGGACAGTCCTGAGATCACCAAGGTACACATCACTGGATTAGAGTCCTGTAGACTCGAGGTAGAGTTTAGAGTTTTCAGTTACTGAATTTGGGGATACAATCTACACTTCTTTAGTGGACTCTTATATATTCACAAAAACATCATTACTATTCTGTCCATCTCTGAAATGTCAAGTGTCAGTATTAAGACAATCTTGGGGTCCCCACAGGATGCAGCCCTCCACAGGAGAAGTTCAGGAGAGCCTGAAAGATTGCAGTAATGCTGGGCAAGGTCTGTGAATGTAATTCACTGAACCCGGTGCCTGGCTGGAGGTGGGTTCAAGGAACATAAGTTACTAAGCCAGCTTCTGAGAGTGTGAACTCCCCAGGTCCATGGCTCAGGCCTGGGAGGTTGCCCCTTCATCATTTCTTCTTACTCTAAAGGCCATCGCTTTGTTAATGACTTGAATTTCTATCTCTGTCCTACATATGTCTTCTCTATTTCAGGCTGGTATATCTGTATCACTATTTGAAAATCAAACCTTCAAACTGTCTATTCCAAAACATCTTGGACTTGCTGATTTTCTTATATTATATTGATGGGAATTTCATCCTTCCACCAATTGGTCTAAAACTCCGACCATTATCATCTTCATTATTGTCAATTATACATTCGGTTCATCTGCAATTCATAGAAGTTTCTAAGTCCTTTCTGTCTGCACAACTGCTATGTCAGTCCAAGAAGGCATCGTGTATGACATTGATAGCTATAACACATGAAGGCATGGAATTGGAATCTAAACGTATCCCTTTCCAGTGCCAGATGACAAAGACAAGGTCAAAAATTGAGTTTCTATTGAAAGCAGAAAATCAGAGAAGTCAGTGAAGAACTACCCAGGATGAATGTAGTCAATGTTCTACAAGAGGAGCTAATGTATGTGGGAACCCTCTCACCAACACACTCATCACCTCAGGATTTGGCACGCCTCTGTGCTCATAAGCAACCCCTCTTAAGAACACTGTCCCATTCAGCTCTTTTTACCAACCCTGAGTCCTGCTATCGCTTATGATGCAGGCAGCTCACCTGGCATCCTATTATAGCCTATTTTGTACTGTGTACCCATCTTTTCATTTGTGTTCATCTATTAACTATGGTTCAATAACGAGGCAGACCATGCCAAGGACCACACATGGGATCTGCACACATCTGAGCAGTCTGACCTGTGATATGACAATGAGGAGGTCTAATATGTTTGTATATGAGGGTTATGCTTCTATATCATCAATGGCTCCCCTAAAAAGACACCTTCCTAGGACTTCTGCTTCAAGAGAAGAGATACTGTTTTTACTAACATCACTGAAGGGCAGTTCTCCTCCCCTCAGGCATCCTCCTGACCAGGTCACTTGATTTGTATAAATAATAATCTCAGAAGAAGTAGCAAAGGTCTGTGAAGAGTGCATTTCATCTACATTAATTTTTAAACTTCTGTTTCTTTTGTTTTATTATGAACATGAGCCTCTGTGTATGTATGTGCATCACGTGCAGTTCCTGAAGAGGCCAGAAAAGGGCAGCCATGGAACTAGAGCTACAGGCAGTTTTGAGCCATGGTGTGGGTGCTGGGAACAGAACCCAGGTGCTTTGCAAGAGCAGCAAGGGTTTTTAATGATGGAGCCATCTCTTTAGCCCCACGTTTCTTTCCTTTTTGTTGATATATAATTAACATGCACGGAAGCAAAGATCTTAAGAGAATACAGAGTTTTATAAGCCACATTACCCAAAGAAGTATCCAAAAGGAGGCATCTTCACATTGCAAGTGTGAGAGAAACCTGTCAGCAACAACAGTAACAGAATGAGAGCTCTTTGTTCCCAGAATGCTTCTGCCTAAGCTAGGCAGCAGGGTATAAATCACCATTTCCAAAGTCAGTAAGAATCCAGTGCATTTGAAGAAAAGAGATTGTTGACACTAATCATTTCTGAGTCCAATAATAATTCGGGGGCTATTATACTTTAAAGATTTTTTACAATTGTAAAGATATTCTGATTATTAAGGAAACTAGCGTCTATTAAAGAAAAAATACGAAAACACAGATTATTCACAGTCCTATCACCCAATCAAAATCAGCTTTGTGTCTTAAAATCTTTTCCATCTATTTTGATTGATGATTGACAAATAGAGAGATAGATCATTGATGGATAATAGAAGATAGAAATATAGTTATAAAACAAATAGAAGAAAGATGATAGCTAGATAAAAGATAGGTATTTTGATAATAGAAAATGATAGGTAATAAATAGAGATAAATGACTGATGATAGACAATGGATAGATATATAGATAAATGGCACCTAGTGTTGAGGTTTTGTTGTTGCTATGCTTTATAATGCTAAATCTGTATCCCAAGGTCTAGTTGCCTCAAGACAAGTGAATTCTCAGGTATGCCAGCTTTTATTGTGCATACCTTGCTCCTTAATTTAAAATTATCGGTTGAATAAAAATGCCTACAGTCTGTAGCTGGACAAAAGAGAGGTAAGCGGAGCTTCAGTTCCCAGATTTGAGGTCTGAGAAAAGACCAAGAAAGGAGAGAGGAGGAAGAAGGAAGACGGCTCTGTGGGAGGAAATGGACAGGAGCGCATGACCAGAAAAAACAGCAAATAGTTGGGGTACTCTGCTGGGGAGGTAGCCAGGCCAGCAGTTAGAAAAGTAGATTAGGGACGATCCCCAGTAACTGTCAAAGCCAAATAAAATAAGCATAATGTGAGAGTCATTTATTTGTAAACTAGACAGGGATATGTTTAAATTGGTTTGACTACAACATAAATATATAGGTAGAGGATAGTGAGAAGGCAAGGCTGACTCCATGACAGGCTTCAAATTGGCAGTTTGGGAGACTAAGCCTAAGAACTGGGCAAGTCCAGGCAAGCCGAGGCAAGTCACTTACTAGGAAAAACAAAAACAAAAACAAACAAACAAACAAACCAATATTCCTCAGCAACAGTTTCAAGCCACTACACCCTGGTAATGATGGTTCTGGAATGCCTAGAAATAGAGTAAGACAAAGCCCATCTACCTGAGAATTCGCCTAATGTGCTTTAAATCCAGCCTTCGAGCTGACTTTGGGGTCTCTCTATCTTGGTAATGGGAGATTACCAAGATAATTATAATTGGTAATGATAATTGGTAATTATCTTGGTAATCCAGCATGTTGGATTTCTGTAGAATCAAGTACTCTTTTTGCATGTGCATACTATTTGAGTCCAGGGTATCACTCTTCAGGGAATCACGGACTCTTACAATAGATGATACGTTGATAGGTAGAAGATGATTGATGGATGGATAGATAGAGATAGATAGATAGATAGATAGATAGATAGATAGATAGAAATACACTGTTTCTGTATGCATGTTTCAAACAGGATCTTACTGCACCTACTCTTCCATGTGGTTGCATAAAGAAGCCATTTTTGATGTGAAGATCAGTGTGTCCAGATTTGGCAATTTTCTTCACACAAACTGGAACATAATGAAGATGGACGGAGTGTTGTGTGTATAAAAAGATAAAGAGAGCAAGGAAATGTTCTATGGAGGTGTGGAGAAGTATGAGGGAATGGTGTGTCTCAGCGGGCCCATGCCGAGGCATCCCTTCCCCCTGAGGCACCAACCACGGTATCGGTAAAGTGTAGAATAGAGTTTATTCAGGGCATGGGGAGGGGAGTTAAGAGGGTAGTAGAGGCAGAGAGAGAGAGAGAGAGAGAGAGAGAGAGAGAGAGAGAGAGAGAGATATGCCGGCCATGAGCACGTGGAGAGAGAGGAGGAAAGGAAATGGGGAGAGGGCGGAAGCAAGGGAAGAGCAAGAGAGTATCTAGAGACCAAGAGAGTAAAAGAGCAAAGAGGGGGCAAGCAGCCCCTTTTATAATGGGTCAGGACTACCTGGCTATTGCCACGTAACTGTGGGGCGGAGCATACCTGGCTGTTGCCAGGTAACTGTGGGATGGCGCTTAGACAGAAATGCTAACACTGACCACTTCTAACCTGCTTCTCAAGATTCCCAGCAGACCTCCTTGAATAGGATTCTACAAGCTGAGAAGGTAACAGGAATATTCTAAATGTCAAATTCAAGGCATGCAGAGGAAGTACAGATGAGAGTATGCACAAGACTTTCTTCTCAGGCCAATTCTTGGGCTCCCTGTGTGAGCAAATGCCTCTCAGCAGCTCCTGGCATGGGATACTGTCTGCTGATGCTGTAAACTATGAAAACAAGCATGTAGCTTGGGGAGAATTTCCAAATCCACCATGTACACTCAGTATGGTGCTGAAGCTGTGCACTGAGAAATTGGATTTGCAAGATCGAGGGGGGTGGGGGCAGGAAGGATAATCTACACAGGCAAGGTCATTTAAGGTTATTGTTATCTACTTTTTGCTTATTATTTTCACAGAGCCTCAAGCTCCATCTTGCCAATGTTCTTCACCTTCAATATGAAGCCCTTTGACATTTTTCTGGTAAAGAAATATTAGCATTGTTAGCTTCTAGTAGCACCCTCCCCTAAAAATTATATCACCCTTCTTGAATAAAGTGCAGGTCCCAGGAAGGATAATAAAACTAGATCCTCCCTGGAAGTTACAATAGATAAGAGCTGAGTTCACAGGGTGAGGGAAGATAGGAAGGAAATATAAGAAGAAATTGGTTTCAAGTGAATTCAGCAAGAGCAAGCCTGTGAGTCAGCACAAGCCAGCATGGGCCATTCTGTTCAGCTCACAAACATGCATCTAGCTGCAGCTGGGGTGAGGCTGCACGCTAATCTTAGCCTCCTCAGCCAGCCTTCGCTGGAAGCATTACTCACAGCTCTTCTTTCTTTCTTTTTAGGAAAACCAGCTCCGAGGGAAGATCCCATGCTGTCTAAAGGAAGCTACCCCAGGAAGAAAAATGAGAATAATTAAAGCCCTAAATCTGTACAAGAAACATTCACAGCTGAGACTCTCAGCCAAGAACGGAGATAATGCTAATGATTTTGTTTTATAGCCTCAACATGCCTCACATCTGGAGGTGATCCAAAGCCCTCAGCAGGTTGTCACGTTGATGGAAGGGCCCCTGCTGAGATGCAGCTGCTTCTGGGGAGAGCCGCATCTGGAGAACAGCTGCCTATCAATCCATGCACCAGGAGGGCAGCGAGGCAGACTCTGCAAGGGCACCCGGTCCACCTGGAGCCTTCCCCAACCCCCATCTCCAGAGACTTGGAAAGGCAGGGGCTGGTGGCTCACATTTGCTAACTAATTGGAATGCAATAAAAGCTTCATTCTCTGTAAACTTTGGGGGAGGAGATGGTTCCCCACAGTCCAGCTTCCTAGCTCACAGAACGGCTTCTGACATGTGTACGCACCAGGTTTTGATTAACTATTACCGAGGACAAGGTTTCTAAATGTATCTGTGCTGCCTAACTCTCTTCTCCAGTTAACCATATGTTCACCAGTCTTACAGCTTAAATTCACCCTGTGTCCATCAATGTGGGAACCATTAGACTGTGTCTATGGGCTTTCCTTACAGACTTCCAAATCATCCAATGTACAGCAGTGTCTGTGTACCTGTAAACATACAGAGGAACAGGCACACCCATGAGTATGCACGCGCATGCGCACAAATGCGATTACAAATTCATACACATATGTGCACGTACTACATCAAGTGAGAAATAGAAAGAAAGAAAGTTAACAGACACTGTAATGGAAATTAACAGACCTGCTAGCTCTACTCTTCCATTAATAGGCTGTGTGACTTTAAATTAGTCACCCTAACTCTGTGTCTCCGAGTCTCTGTGGTTTTATAAAATAAGGGAAGGTCAATAGATGTGCATTAAGATCTGCTATAATGATAACCTTGATGATTATTTTATTACTGCATATTCTTTCCTTCTTTCTTTCAACCTCTGCCTCTCCCTCCCTGCCTCTCCCCTCCCTCAGTCTTCCTCCCCTCCTTCCATCTTCTTTCTTCCTCTATAACTTTTTACTTCCTTCTTCCTTCTGCTGTCTACTTACCCATTATTAGGAGGGACAAGACAAATGACCCAAGTAACTCTCAAGTGGTCTGCAATCTAAGATCCGAGACGCAAAGCTCGCCAAGCATGAGTTGAACATTTTGGGCAGATGACATGTTATCTGCTCTCGAAGACATATTAGGACATCTCTTTTTTTTCCTTTTCTTTTTCTTTTTTCATTCTTCTCTCATACAATACATCCCAACCTCAGTTTCCCCTCCCACCACTCTTCCAAGCCGCCCTCCCACCACCACCTCCCCTCTCCCCCAGGTCCACTCCTCCTTTTCTATTTCCCTTCTGAAAAAGAGCAGGTCTCCCAGGGTTATCAACCAAATATGGCATAACAAGTTGCAATAAGATGAGGCACAAAATTACATGCCAAGGCTGGCCAAGGCAACCCAGTAGGATAACAAGAGTCCCAAGTGCAGGCAAAAGAGTCAGAGATATACCCATTCCCACTGTTAAGAGTCCTACAAAACTACCAAGCTAACAACCATAACATATTTGCAAAGGACCTACCACAAATCCATGCAGGCTCCATGATTGCCATTGCAGTCTCTGCAAGCCCTTATGAGTTCTACTTAGTTGATTCTGTGGGCCATGCTCTCTTGAAATATTATTAGGACATTTTTTTTTTTTTAGACAAGTTCTCACTATGTAGTACATGTTGGCCTGAAATTCATTATGTAACCTAGGTTGGCCTCACCATCCACCTGTCTCAGCCTCCAGAGGATTGATATTACAGGTGTGTAACTTTTTGGTAATCTTGTTTTCTCTGCCAGTCTTTGTCTCAAATTTATGAATCACAGGTATGAAGGAAACCAGAAGGCGAGAGGTCATCATAGGCTTGAATAACCAGACGTCTTTGAGCCAGTACATGGGATATTGGGATGTACATTCAAACAAAGACTCAAGAAAATAAACTAATGAGGGATCCAGAGGCACAAAGGCAAGGGCATAGGAGAGCAGTGGTGAGCATAGGTGGAGAAAGCAACCATGGGCACCACAGACTTCCCAGCTGAAGCCAGCTCTGAGCTGCTTACCCGAGGACAGGCACAGACTTTGTGAGCTGGTGACTATGAGACCAATCTGGGGGGTTAAAACTAAGATTTTATAAGATATTATTGAGCAAAATGAGTAGGTTGTCAAGCAAGAAGGACCAGTAGGGCAACATGTGGCCCTGGGTGATTATTGAAATTCTGTTTTAGTTTTTTTTGTTGTTGTTTTGTTTTTGTTTTTTTTAAAGGAGTAGAAGGAATCAAATTATATGGCCTTCATTTCAAACAGCCTACTTAAGATCTTGATGCATAAAACATGACAAAGTTAATTTCAAAGTCCTTTTATGTTATCTTCCTTCTGAAGAATTTTCCATTTTTCTTGTACAATAATGTAACTTATCACATTGGGGATTTTTTGCTTATTTATAAATAGCTCCTTTGCCCATAAACCATTTTTTATTATTTAAACATGTCTCTAAGTATGAAGGGGCTATTTCCAGGAAATCCAAGTTGCCACGGCCACCCTGCTGACAGTTTGCCTGTGTATGTCAGGCAAGAGTTGCAAGAGAAGAACTTTTCTCCAGTCACTCAAGAGGAAAGAAGTCAGGCACCACGCTAGCAGCTGGCAGCAGGTAACTACTAAAACAGGAGCCAGGGATTCATGCATGGTCCTCAGTGGTTCTCCAGGCTCAAGGCAATGGAAGACAAGTCAAAGAACACCACTGGAATTCTTACTGATAAACTCTTCATTGGCCACCTGTTTTTGTGAACTCAATGTTCTCAGATAAGCTTGAGTTAGCCACCCAAATGGGGGTGGCATCACAAAAAGTTCAGAATTTCCCCTCGAAGGGTAAGTTGTCATTATTGTGGAGTTGGAAGTTGGGCCCAGTTTCCTCATAGGCCAAAAGTCTTGAAGTACCTCACAGAATAACTGTGCTAATAGCTCCCCATAAAACTTCTGTGGTAGTAAACTTAAGTAAAAAAATGCAAATTGTTTAAAATACAGTGCTCAAAGATGTGGCTATCCTTATTAAGTCACCTTTCAGGGCACTGCCCACTACTCACTCTTGAAAGGAATGAGGGTAGCTACACACAGAGCACCCCAAAGCCCAGACCTCCATCATCTTCCATTGCAATGCCTAACCTTCCTCCTCCACAGCACTTCACCCTTGTGTATCTAATCACTTCCTCCTCTCTGACCTCTGCTAAGTCACCTTCTTCCAGACCTTTCTTCTCTGCCCTATGGAATCGATGAGATTCCACCATAGGCTCTCTTTGTCTGTCAGCTCTGCATCTACCACCATCTTGGATGACTGAAACAGCTGCTGAGTGGTGGTACATTGGAATATGGATCAGAAGATTGCCAACCTAAATGTCAAAATGGGCAAAGCAGAGACAAGGAATGAGCCACACTTGCCTAACTAATAGTGTTGATGTGATGTCAACAGTCATGGTCCTGGTGCTTACCAACGTTCAGAGAACAATCAGCATGGCCCTCGAATTAACTGAGGGTATTTAATAGATGGGAGTATGCTCATCTCTAAACCAACAGGATGAACCACAAGAGGACAAAAATCCAGGACATTAACCTGCTGGTGAGATCTACCTCTGAAGTCCTTATTGCAGTTCATTGGCTTTCAATGAGTCTCACAAACTCATGGACCTCCTTGACTCTCTCAGTGACTGGTAATAAGTCAGTTGTCACGTCCTGCCTCATATGGTCTCCCCACTCCTCTCTCCCACGTGCTGTTAGCACCTCCTGTTTTGTACCCTCCTTACTTTCTGGGTAGACACATTTCTCTGGTAGACTTTAGGGTTGTTTGCTTGTTTTATTTTGTTTTAGATTGAGGTATCAGATAGGCTTTCAGTTCAATTTTTACCAAAATTGGCTATTTTCCTAATTGAACATTTTAAAATGAATTTCATTATTAAGGTAACTGATAAATATATATTCAAAAAGGACCTAACTCTCTTTCCAACATTCTTCCCCATTTTGTCATGTATCCTATATCCTGTGAGGATGTCATGGCTGAAAATGAACACGTACTGTACTCCTGATACCTAAGAAAACCCTTGGATAAATTAAAAGTATTAGGAGGAAATTTCCAGAAGGAAAGGCAATGGGTAGTTATTAACAAAGACAAACTTTTCTTTCCATTAGAACTTAAGGAAAATTCACCCGGGTGCGCATGTGTGTGCGCGCACACACACACTACACATATACACATGCACACACATAAAATGCATTACCATTTCTTGTTTTTATTTTAGAAGATAATAAAGAAGCTTAAGAAATGGCTTTTAGGAAAACAAATTGGGGAGAAAAATGCAGTAAATTCTTCTAAGGTACACATTTATTCTATCCATCCTTCCTACACCACCTAAACTAAAATTGCACTTTTAGATATTAACTCTCAAACTATATCATTTTAAGACATCTAGACTGGATTCTATCAGGAATAAAATTTTCAAACCCAGTTCATCTCTTCTCCAGCTAGTAATGGACTAAGTTCCCCTTCTCTTTTGCAAATTTGAACCTAATTATTCTTTAAAATTCAAGTGGGCCCCTTTTTAATCCCTTCTGTGGATACCCCCATGTCCCTACCATCCTTCTCTTTATAAAATATGCAGTTGATGTCTGACACTCTAGTAGGTTCTCCGTTGCTTAGCATTGCTCTCCATGCTTTAATAAAATCAGTAAGAAGGAATGGCATGAAGATGTTATCTAGGAAAATTCCATTCCATTCGGATGAGCTTATGAAGGTTTATCTTTATCACGAGGCTGGGTGCCTTGAGTAAGGCCACTGTATAACTGAAATGAAGCTCTCATCCTTGGCTTCTTTCCATAAAGCACTGTCTTCCTTGCCTTCATCAATCTTGACTCTCTCAGCTGACATAGCTGAACTTATGGTTTCATCTGGTACCTACTCTGATTGCTCAGTTGTCTATTAATACCATTTGTTGGATATGACCCCTTCTTTAAGACACTTACCTTGTTAGGGTTTATGCTATCAGCTATCAATGTTCATTGTTTTTCCTATAATGTGAAACTTTTATTGAAGGCTAGAAGAAAGACACCATAGCACCTTCAGAAGTGGCTTGTAGACTGAGGAGAACTTAGCAAATCTCTGCTCACTTGGAACCATGTAAAGTCATGTGTATACACACTTGCATTCAGATCCTGGGTCTGATGTCTATAATGTGTGTTTAAAATTTTTTTATATAAAAATTTCACTGATTCTACTTTTTTTCCTCTAAAAATCAGAGCAGCAATGCTGTTAGCATTTCCTCTAGGCTCCGCCCCACAGTTACCTGACAACAGCCAGGTGTGCCTGACTCAGTATCAAAGGGACTGCTTGCCCCTCCTTACTCTCTTACTCTCTTACCCTCTCTGTTCATTCCCCTCCCCCTCTCTCCAAGTGTTCATGGCTGGCCTCTACTCTCTGTCTATCTTCCTTTCTCTGTCTCTACCACCTCAACTCCCCTCCCCATGACCTAAATAAACTCTAGTCTATACTATACCTTGTGGTTGGTACCTCAGGGGGAAGGGATGCCACAGCATGGGCCCACAGAGGCACCCTCTTTCACCTCATCATACTTCACTTTATCAAACATAAGACACAACAAATTGCAGGATTGCTGGGATGGTTATATAAAACAAACAAAAACCCAACCAAACAACACACAAAACAACCCAAAAACAAAATTCATGCATGTAGAATACACGAATAAAACACAGAACTTGGAAAACAAATGAAGCAACTATCATGTTGGGAATGTTGTGGATCCAAGTCCAAGTCTGTGAGGATTGAGAATATTTGTGGTTCCTAAACTCATGGCCCCGAGATGGAAACCAATATGAAACTTTCTTAAAAGTCACATCTAAATTACATCTTTTACCAGCCTCACTATGAAAGACATTCTCATTATCCAGACCCAAATCCACCATTATCACATACTGAAGGAAAACCTCTCAACGTGTGTTTCCTTCAAGAGCTCACATACTGGCTACTCACATACCGAACTATTTCAGAACTCTATTAGCAGTACAAATTCCGTGCTTCCTGCCAAGGCGATCAAGGAAGTGGGTCTCGGGAGGGATGCACCTCTCTCCTTGACCTGCGCAGCTCCTTCTGGTTCCCACAATATACAGAGACTCCAGAGAAGTTTAATATTTCCATCTTCTCCAATTTATATTTTTTTCTTTAACCCTTGTGCACCAGAAAATCTTTGAGCAAGCTTGAGCAAATCAATTTCCTCCTCAAGCATTTGAGGATTGAACACAGAAATGCTCTTCCACTTGACTCCCCAGCTCAGCAGGACGGGTCACCCATAGGCTCTCCAGCAATGCCTTCCTCTGTGGCTTTGAGATCCCAGCAGCTTCAATCCTGTAAATTTCCAGATGACTTGAGGTTTTGAAAACAAATGAAGCAGTGACACTACTTCAGTGGCTAAATTCTTCAAAGGTCCATTTAGAAATGACAAAAAGCTCCCCTAGATGGTCATTCTAGCTCTGTGGACACTCTCCTGTGTATAAACATTTTCTGATCTTAAGTTCCCGGGAGACTAATATCAGATAGACACAGAGAATAAAACAACAGACATGAAGCTCCATTTTATTGGGTTATAATTGGGTTATAATGTGATAATAATATTTATTTGACACTCTGTGATTTACAGGGCACTTGCACAGACATTAAACTCATTTGATCATGACAACCAGTCTGTCCAGTAGGGTAGGCATCAGCATCCCCATTTATAGATGAGAACACTGAGAGGCAGGTGTTGCCCAATATAATTATACTAGTATAAAACAGAAATGAAACATAGCTCAAGTTTTCTGATTTCAAATGCTGATCCTTCCTGATCCAGCACAGCTTCCCAGCAGCTCCAGTAGACAATTATGTCTCTTAAGACGGGCTCAATTATAAGTAAGTCTTCATATGTTCCCTGGTAATATAAACCCTTCCATACTTTCCACTGAGCACATCTCTATAATTAAAGATCATATGATTTATCCAAAAGGGTTCATTTGAATAATATTAAGAGATGCTTCAGTGGTTAAGCCTGCCTGCTGCTCTTAGAAAAGGCCAGGTCTTTTCTCTACCCCCTTCATTGGGGTCCCCATGCTCAGTCCAATGGTTGGCTGTGAGCATCCACATCTGTATTTGTCAGGCTCTGGCAGAGCCTCTCAGGAGACAGCTATATCAAGCTCCTATCAGCAAGCACTTCTTGACATTCGCAAGTGTCTGGGTTTGGTGACTGCATACGGGATGGATCCCCAGGTGGGGCAGTCTCTGGATGGCCTTTCCTTCGGTCTCTGCTCTGCTCTTTGTCCCTGTATTTCCAGCATCAGTGGGAGGAGAGGCCCTTGGTCCTGTGGAGGCTCAATGCCCCAGTGTAGGGGAATGGTGGGGTGTTGAGGTAGGAGTGGGTGGGTGGATGGGTGGGGGAGCACCCTCATAGAAGCAGGGGGGGAGGATAGGATAGGGGATTTGTGGAGGGGAAATGTAGAAAAGGGATAACATTTGAAATGTAAATAAATAAAATATCCAGTTAAGAAAGAAAGAAAGAAAGAAAGAAAGAAAGAAAGAAAGAAAGAAAG
>JADRCH010000013.1:11303570-11319893 GCA_019843965.1 Rhynchomys soricoides
AAGAAAGAAAGAAAGAAAGAAAGAAAGAAAGAAAGAAAGAAAGAAAGAAAGGCAGGCCAGGTCTACAGTGCTGTTCCTAGACCCATGTCAGACAGCTCACAATAACCTGTTAACTCCAGCCCAGGGAATCCGATGCCCTTTTCTGGATGCCTTGAGAACATATATATGCATATACAAAGAGAAAGATGCACAAACTAATGTATATAAATAGAAAATAAAATAAATATTTTTGAAATGTATTTATTTACATCCCAATCACAGCTTCTCCTCTTTTCTTTCCACCCCAGTCCTTCCCTCTCACCTCACCTCCCCCATCCCTCTCTCCCTTTCTCCTCAGAGAAGGGGAAGTCCCCCCTCCCCCATTGATATCAATCTGCCTTGGCCTATCACACTGCAGTAGGACTAGGATGATCTTCTCCTATTGAGGCTAGACAAGGCAGCCCAGTTAGGGATAAGGGATTCAAAGGCAAGCAACAGAGTCAGAAACAGCCCTTGTTCCTGCTGTTAGAGGTCTCACGTGGACCAAGCTGCATATCTGTTGCATATGTTTCGAGGGCCTAGTTCCATCCTGTGTATGCTGTTGGGTTGGTAGTTCTATCTCTGTGAATCCCTATGGACCCAGGTTAGTTGATTCTGTAGGTTTTCTTGTGGTGTCCTTGACCTCTCTGGCTTCTTCAGTCCATCCTTCCTTCCCATTCCTTTCCATAAGATTCCCCAAGCTCCTTCTCATGTTTGGATATGGGTCTATGTATCTGTTTCCAGATGAAGCCTGGAAGCCTATGAAGCCTATGTATCTGGGTGAAGCCTCTCAGATGACAGCCATGCTAAGCTCCTGTCTGCAAGCATAGCAGAATACAGTCATAGTGTCAGGGTGGGCTCTCTCTCACTGCATGGGCCAAGCATTGGTTGGACATCCCCTCTATTTCTGTGATAACTTTATCCATTCACATCTTGTAGGCAGGACAAATTGTGGGTCTAAGGTTTGGTGGCTGTTTTGGAGGGATGGGGCCCATCCCTCCATTGGAAGACTTGCCTGGTTACAGGATATGACCATTTCAGGCTACACATATCCCATTGCTAGGAGTCTTAGCTAGTGTCACTCTTATAGATTCACGAGAATTTCCATTGTCTTAGGTTTCTAGCCTGTCCCAGAAATACTGCCCCCACCACTGATTCCAGTTCTCTCTTCCAGTTCTTTCTCCCTTCCTTCCATTCTCCCAGCATTTGAGCCCTCCTGTTCTACTCTCCTACCCAGTTTCTGTAAGGCAAGGAACACCATCAATAGGACAAAATGGCAGACTACAAAATGGAGAAAGATCTTGACCAACCCTACATCTGAAAGAGGGCTGATATCCACAATATACAAAGAACTCAAGAAATTAGATACCAACAAAACAAGTAACCCAATTTAAAAATGGGATACAGAATTAAATAGAGAATTTTCTTTTTTCTTTTTTTTTTTTGATACTTTATTTACATTTCAAATGTTTCCCCCTTTCTGGATCTCCCCTTTGGAACCTCCCTATTCCCTTCCCCTCCCCCTGCCTCTATGGGGGTATTCCCCTACCCACCCACTCTCGTCTTCCCTCCTTGGCATTCTTCTATATTGGAGCATCTAATACCCTCAGGCCTAAGAGTCTCTCCTCCCCCTGATGGCTAACAAGACCCTCCTCTGCCACATATGTGGTCAGTACCATGGGTCCCTCCATGTATATTCTTCGGTTGGTGATCCAGTCTCCGGGAATATCGGGAGGTCAGGCCAGTGGACATTGTTGCTCCCTCCATGAGTCAACAAAGGAATCTCTAATGGCTGAGAAACACTTAAAGAAATGTTCAATATTCTTAGTCATCAAGAAAATGCAAATCAAAATTATTCAGGGATTCCATCTTATACTCATCAGAATGGCTAAGATGAAAAACTCAAGTAATACCACATGCTGGTGAGAATGTGTAGCAAGGGCAATACTCTTCCATTGCTGGTGGGTGAGCAAACTTACATAACCTCTTTTGAAAATCAATCTGGCATTTTCTCAAAAAAAAAAAAAAAAAAAAAAAAGGAGGGGGATAGTCCTACCTCAAGACCCAGCTATACCACTCCTGGGCATATACCCAAAAGATGCCCCACTGTACCACAGGGACACTTGCTCAACTATGTTCATGGCAGCTTTACTCGTAATAGTCAGAAACTGGAAATGACCTAGATGCCCCTCATCCAAAGAATGGATAAAGGAAATATGGTTTATTTATACAATGGAATACTACTCAGCTCTTAAAAACAAGGAAATCATGAAATATGCAGGCAAATGGATGGAACTAGAAAATATCATCCTGAATGAGGTAACCCAGACCCAGAAAGACATTCATGGCATGTACTCGCGTAGTGGATATTAGCCATAAGGTATAGGATAACCATAATACAATCCGCAGACCCATAGAAGCCAAGTAATAAGGAGGACCTAAGGGAGGATGCTTGCCTCTCACTGAGAAGGGGAAATAAAATAAATCTTAAAGGAAAGAAAGATAAGGAAATACAAATATGAGCCATAGAGCCACAGTCTTCCCTTCCCACCAGAGACGCACAAAGGAATTTCGTAAATGGAAAGGGAGACAGTGCCTTGTCTTTGTCAAAGTGAGCAGAGGGCAGAAGGCAGGAAGCTGAGCAGCCTCTGAAACAGCTACAGAAGAAAAGTTGAGGTGATGATCATTGAACAAAGACTTCCTCTCACCTTTCTGGGTGAGATAGTACTGTGAGATGCCACTGTTTATTTAATGTGAACTGTTCTCTTCTCACTTCATGTGTCTCCTTTGAGTTCTTCCAGCCCAAAGGAAATTTGTGGGGTTCAAGAAACTGGGTTCAGAATGTGACCACATTTGCCTAGGAGGGTACCCCTCCTGCCTCCTCCTCCTCCTTCCAGTTCCCAGTCCTACACAGTTATCCCTGAGTCTACATAGAAACCAGAAAGCTGTCATCTGGTCAGGCTCCTAGGAGATTAGAGGATGTGCACACACCTGAATGAGCAAATGGACCACATCTAAATATGACTGAAGGTTAACTCATAGGAATCTCTACCTCTATAAATGAATACGTTTGAGCCTAAAGGAAAGGCCCCTTCACTTAAAATTTCATTTGTCCCCAACTACACAGAAACACACTCAAAAGACTATGAGACTTAAAAATACAATGTGCATGGCTGTCAATTATGGGCTACCATGTGCTGATCACTGTTTTATGATCTTTCAGTAATAGTAATCCTGACACATGAGCAGAGGCCACTGTGTTACATATGGGAAAACTGAAACCACAGAGGTCAAGTGACTTGGTCTCAGTGGTAAAGACACTCAGAAGAGCATTCTTTCCCACAGGCATGTTGTTGGAGGCAAAAATGAGGAGTTCAAGCTGCTGAGATGGTTTGGAGTATGGCTGGCCTCTTCTTCAGTGTGTGAGATCAGGCAGACCCCAATTTGTAACATGTAATAGTGATAGGCAGTTGGTACGCAAATGACGAATGACCCTGGGTTCTCTCTCTAGCTAAAATGTCACATCCTACCATGTTTGGAAACATTTAGTGAAGAGTAAGGATAGGTTCAGCCATTTTATCTATGTATTTATTTTGCTAAATTAACTTACTTTTTCCTTTCAACTGATCTTTTAAGTAACTCCCATAGACCTAGCAAAATGAATAGATTAATATAGATACTTTTAGTCCTGAATGTATTCCAGAGGGCTACCAGAGGGATATTCAATCCCTCGATAATTTTTCAAGCTTCTTTTGAAATGCTATTTTCCCTGTGGATATGAAACCAAGGTCATAAAATTCCTGAGTGAAGGGAGAAACTGAAACACAGTCTACAAGTCACCATCTGGCATCGACTTCATAATGAGGCTGGGGGAAGGGCAGAGAGGCAGGATGTTTTCTTAAATGTTCCCAGATAAAGCAGCCTGACAGAGAATCCCCAAGCCTCTAGCCCCCACAACACTGGCATCAGTGGACAGTGGCCCCTGCATCTCTGCCTCGTACAGTGGGAAGTGGACAGCAGAGCCTATGGTTCAGTCTCATCTCCAGCACTAGCCAGCAATTTCATTGTGTTGGACAAACCACCAGGCACTTCAGCTTGTCTATCCATACAATAGAAGATTTCACCCAGCTAATAAGTCCAACTGGAAGTTTACTAAGCTAAAAGGCTCCTGCACACTCATCTGTGGCAGGGAGAGTAGTTACTGGAAAATGAGTCAGCAAACTTCAGAGTTATCTACTACAATGTGTCAGAAGGGGAAGAATGTTTCTCAAGGAAGAATATTGGGATAGCTAAAGTGGAGGCAGATGGCATTAAAAGACCATAATGAAGACAACCAGGGACAAGAGTAGGCCAGCACCGAAATGCTAGGGACCAGCCAGGTTAGGCTGATCAGAAACTACCACAGTGTAAGGTAGAGAGAACAGAGAGGAACCGTGGCAACATTTTGCAATCATTTCTAAACCATCTCTGAGGTGGCTTGAATGAGAAATGTCCACTATAGGCTCCTGTATCTGAATGCTAGTTCCCCCATTGGTAGCACTGTGGGGGAGGTCACAGAACCTTTAGGAAGGAGAGTCTTCATGGAGGAAGTAGGTCACTCCAGACAGACGAAAGGCTTTGAGGATTTGTAGCCTTGACCCACTTTCTGGGTTTTTTTTTTTTTCCCCTCTAGGCTTCCTGGGTGGATAAACATTTGACTGTCCAGCTCTTCAGCTCGCCACGCCATGCCTTCTTCACTATGATGGACTTTATCCCCCCAGAGCCACAAACCAAAGTAAGCCTTTCTTCCTTAAATTGCTTAGGTCGTGGTATTTTATTACAGCAACAAAAATGCATCCAGGATAGTCTCTTGCCAGTTTATCTGTTTTATCCGTAAGTAGTAGTTTTTGAATACCAAGATCATCTGTGTGATTTCAGGGTAGTCCAAGGAGATGCCCAACAGTACAAAGCTTCCAGAAAACAACTATCTCCTTTTCCTAAGCTTCATGCCAAACTTCCACCACTCCAGTAGCTTAGAGACAGAAGTGTGTCCCCTCACTTCTGGAAACCATGAGTCTAAGGTTTCATCAGGGACAACCCTTTCTGGGGACTCAAAGGGAAAAATCTGTACTACGCCTCTCCCTTAGACTTTGTTAGCTGCTGGAAATCCAGTGGCTAGCTTGGTTTGTGGCAGCCTCATTCAATCCCCGGGAGAGATCCTGTCCATTTATTAGGGCCCACCCTGACACAAAATGATCTCATCTAGATTTGGGCTGCACAGATATTAATTTAAAATAAAGTCACATTTTGAGGCTCTAGAGAGACATGTGAGGCTCTAGAGAACATCACATAATCAACTAGAGCAGGTGAATCTTGACAGATTTCACTGGTCAGTAGCCATGCTACTGTCAGAGAGAAAATCAGACTGTCCAATGGGTTCATATCACATTTGGTTCACATGGTCTCAACATCCTTGTTCACTTGGTGCCTCTTCCTAGGACAGGAAGCCCCTTCACAGGAGGAACAACCTTTTACTGTCTTCTACGTCTCATTGCTTAGCAAAGCTCATGGCCTAACAATAAGGACTCAATAAACATCTGCTGAAGGAATGGATTTTCATAAATCAGAACGTCCAAGCTCTATATCAACACTACTCCCCCAACTCTGTGCAGAGCTTAGAGATGATCACAAAGGAAGGAGCAGAGAGACTGTAGGTGCTGAAGGATGGAGAGAAGCATGTGGAACAATAGGACCACTGCAACTCAGAGCAGCTGCCATTACCTGTACAAGGCCAAGTCGGTCAAACTTCTAGTGTGGATGAGGAACTGGTTCATGAGGCCCCCAACTTCTATCTGAGGAGCTACTGCAAACTGATAGCCCCTGAGGGAGACTCGGTTTTCTTAAAGGATGTAGCCTCTTATAGCCCCCACTCCAGAGGATGATCCAATATGTATATGAATGTGGCTGGACCTAATTGGATTCAGTGGGAAAGAGAGACAGAGACAGAAACAGAAAGCCAGTGTGGAGCTGACAGTGGAGTGGGGGTGGGGGGACTACTGTGGGGAGAGATGGGGGAAGCTGAAGAATGGATATGATCAAAATATACTGTATACATGTATGAAATCTCAAAGAAAAATTTAAAATATTTAAAATGAAGAAAAGGTTCTGAAGCTCTAAGTAACTCATCTAGATGTGTGGAGTTAGAATGTAGCTGGACCTTGTCTTATATCACTACCTCAAAACTCACAACATGATCTGTCACACTGGGCTCTGATGTACATCAAAGCATGGCTTAAAAATCTGGATCTATAGGCCAGGTCATTGAAGTTGGAATCACAAATTTCTGGTTTATTTTCAAAAGCTCAAAGCTTTCCCCAGGATATTAGGGCGAGAACCCTATATGCCACCCCATCCTTCATATGTAGTCACCCCATGCTCTTCACAGATAAGCAAAATATACCCACATCTCAAAAGGAGGAGGAGCACAGATCTTTTATATATGGCAGAAAAACTATTACTCAAGAAACATCCTAACAGAATCCTTCAAGCATTGATGCTCGTAAGTCTCCAGGTCCCTCACCTGTGCTTAAAGCTACTTTAGCTTCCACCGTATGAAAAGACTAGAACTCCAGGAGAGAAAAAGTATAGAGAGGGGGGGGGAGAGTATTTTTCTTCCCTGAACCCCACATATTCCAGAAATAGCCCTGATATCGAGTAATAAAAGTACAAATGACATTTTCAAGGTCTAGAATGGAGAAACGAGCAAAAAATAGAATATTTAATCAATGAAAATATTCTTGGAATTTGAAACATCTGGGCAAGCCTGGGTGGCTATGGGAAGTCAGAAAGAGGGATGGAATTGTGGGGACCTTGACCTTCTCACCCTGAGCTTATCTGCAGCTGCAGCTGAACAGCCTGCTCTAAAAGTCTGAAAATCATAATATTAACAGATACAGCCCATTAAGGTGCAATTGTTCATACCCAGTGTGTATATCATATCACTGTCCTAGTAGGTCTAAAACAATATTCTTGTTTGGTGTTTATTGGTTTTAACTTAATTACACCTTACTTCTTATATAAAGCTTCTCCAAACACTAGAATTTAATCTGGACATAAAGATGTCCCCAAACACTAATGATCATGTGGAAGCACTAGGACTAACTGAACAACCTACTAGTTTAGTCTCCTCTCTACCAGGTCCACTCATAGGAGGGTGGTCATGAATGATGCATGGTAAAACACAGAGGCAAACTAGTGTGAAACAATTCAGGAAGATTCTTTACATGGTCTGTACTTTTTAACCTTCCTTTTATGAAAGATATGACTTCAGAACACAAAGACATAAGTTAGCTATGCGGGATCCCCTGGAAAGCCATGCTGTACATTATGTGTGTTACAGTCTTTGTGGAGACTGCCTGTTCTCTGCCTTACTGCTGAACTCAAGCATGAAGTACACAGGAGGAGAATCCTTGGAAGAATAGTTAGCAATAAAAAAGATGGAGAAGCAAATAAATGGGTTTCCTTTAGTTATGATCTAGTCTGAGTTTAACCTAACTATATGGCCATGGTATTTGTAAATACATTTTTAGTCTGAATCTTATTCTGGGAATATGGAGCTGGGAGGAAGAACTGGTCCTAGCTTCTACATACCTCCCTGACCACTGTTGACACTCAGATAATCTGTAGCTGTTACAGAGCCTCAACAGCCAACAGGTCCATGTGGCCACTAGAGGACTCTCCTCTGTGTTGTTCCAATATTCTCTTCATTGCAATTAGAAAAAAAAAAAAGTGCCTGAGAAATGAGTCATGTGGAGAAGAAAAGACCATGTTTTCCTCTCCCTATAGATAGTGTTTATGTTGTAGAAGGCAACCACTGACTGAGTGGGCAGTCCCATTAGTGTAAAGCTAAATGTGCTTCTTTATTGTTCCCATTGTTAAAATGTATATTGCTATAAGTTTCACATTAGGCTAAATTGACCATGATTGGTATAAGGAGTGGAAATTTTGCCTCTTAAATGGCAATAGAAGTGTGTCCTGCTGCAGCCAAGCTGCAAGGGCTATGACTACTGTATCAAAGAAGAATAGGGCTGGATTTCCTGGCTAGGATTCATCTTCACTGTACAGAATTCCAAGCCAATGATGTACATCTCTTTCTTGGCTCCAGACATCTTCCCTCCATGTGTTCCCAGGTCCTGGTGTCATTTTCCATAATGAAAGACTCCTAAATCTGTGTTCCCAACTTCTAGTCTTTTGTTTTCTTCTTTTCTGTTGTCTTGTGTTGGCTCCTTGCGGGCAGATCCAGGCAAGAGGAGAGAACCCAGTTCAGCCGGGTTTGTCCAGGGCTGAACGGGATAGTGAGTCTCGACCGCCCAAAAGAAACACGCCAGGCAGGGAGTCTTGCTGAAGCAGGAACTCACTTTATTAAACTAGGCACTTGCTTATATAGAGAAGGCAAGGAGGTGGGCACTTAAGTATGGGAAGAGATGATGTAGGAGGTGGGGAAGAGTGACCGGAGGGTAAGGGGTAACACAACACAGGGCAGAGGAAGGGCCAAACAGGTCTTGCTGAGTCACCCTGATACAGAAGTGACTGAGACAGGTATCAAAACTTGAGCCAGGTTTAGGCTTTCCCACAAAGCCGCAGAAACTCGAGCCAGGCTCAGATTTGTCCTCAAGGCCCAAACCAGGGCCAAAATGGGGCCCAACAGTCTTGGTGTTTATAACAATGGACAGAGCTTTGGGGAAGACCATATGTGATCTCTACCTTATGCAACATTACATGGTGTTGTGAGTCTGACATTTACTTGAGATGAAGGCTACCTCTATAAGTGTCCCTTCTATTTATTTACTTATATTTATTTATATCAAGTTCCTATGAGTTAAAGATACAAGTCTTATGCTTCAGGGTGACAAAACACTTGGGTTATGTTTCCCCACTACAGGTTTTATTAAGTCCCTACCAAAGCTTGTTCTGTAGTTCCAGTAATCAATGTATGTCCATTTTAGGTTCATTTCTCTATGTTTTGTATCCAAATTGAATGGTGTCTTCAGTGATATGGTCTTACCACTATGTATAATAGACAACCAAGGGCAAAAGTCTACACTGTTTTGGATGCCATGGTATTCCATGCCTAATGCTAAGATTTTTCATTTAATAACACATGTCATTAACTCAGGAAAAACATTTCTGTTCTAATTTACACAGTGTGTGTGTGTTTAAATTAGCCTATAAACTGGTGGTTTGCACAGGTTTTTTCATGTCTCTTTAGTTCTGTCTAGCCCATTCCATTCCCTTCTCTTTCTTCTCCCTAAACCCCTATTCCCACATAAACCTTTAACCCCAAGAACTTTCTCCCTCTCTTTTTTTGTCACCTATATTCTATACTAAATAATTTTTTATTCATTTGAGTATAATACTAGGAATTTCATATGTATTTCTCATTTAAATAACTCAGTAACTCTATAACCATTAAAACTTATTTGTATCATGAAGGGACTTTTTTTATACCTAAAAATCCTGAAATAACCTGGGATATAGCTCAATGCTACAGCACCTGCCTGGCATGAGTAAAGCTGTAGGTTCAGTTTCCATCTGCAGAAACAAATGGCCTGTGTAGTGCTGGTGGATCTGTGACAGTGGCTTCCCTATTAGGATGCACAAAAGAAATTTTCCACTAAAAACTCATGTCGAAATGCTGATACAAGATACAAGGATAAATCTCTCTGCCACTTTGTTGAATAAAAACAGCTAAGCAAGCCAGACATGGTGGAGCACGCCTTTAATCCCAACACTTAGGTGGCAGAGGCAGGTGGATCTCTGTGAGTTTGAGTCCAACCAGATCAACATCGTCTCAGGACAACTAGAGATACATAGAGAGACCCTATCTCAAAATAAACAAACAAAGTCAATAAGATAAAGGACTGATACTACAGTGATATAAAGGGAGGAAAGGAAATATGGAACAGGAAGAACTAAACGGGATGGGGACAGGGGAAAGAATAGCAGAGGGACTATGGGGAGGGGTAACTAACAATGAAAGGTCATGTAGAAACATACTAATGTAGAAACTTCACATTAGATAGATAGATAGATAGATAGATAGAGTAGATATTTGTAATGAGGGAACAATGCCCCAGTACTACACTTTAGTATCAGAAATGTGTTACCTCTTTTTAAGTTGTTAGTCAATGGGGTCCTATAGATCCCCAAATATTGCAGGCTATTCACAATGCTCTTGGCTACCCTGTAGAACTTAACTATATGACCCTAGTGCTGACGACACTAGATACTTCAGTCACAAAACACAGAGAAATCAATCTAGCACTCACCTGGAAACTGCATCTCCTGGCTAGCTTTTATAGTACTGAAAGGTGCTGTGTACACTACTGAAGGGAAAAAGCAATCACCAGTCTCACCAAGGTATGAACCCTGCAAGCCACAACAATGACTGCTAGTGGCACGGACGTTTTAGGAGTAACCAATCACTTTCTGATTGGATCTAAAGTCCACAATATAAGACGAAAGCCATATCTACCACTGTTAGCAGGATCAAGAATCTGTGGCTTGATAGATCATAGTTTCTAGGAGAAAACCCAATACTGTTTTTCTGTTACAGGCATAGTATTAAAATAATTACTTATTGCTATACCCATAAATCAATTCATTTCTCAACCCTCTTCAGAGAAAACTTCTTTCAGTACATGACAATTAAGACAACTGATCAACATAAAGACAATAAGAAACAGTGGAGGCTCAGCCCTAAGTGGGATGCAGGTACCTTTCTCCCTAAGGCTCAGAAATACTGTAGAAGAGAGAGGGGGAAGATTGTAAGAGCCAGAGGTAGTCTAGGACCTCAAGAAAAAAGCTCTTTCCAGACACAACAGCAAAGTTTTACATTTGGACCGCAATTGTGACAGCATGCACAATACCAGCTGAAGCTTAGGCCAGACAAAATTCCAACATGGGGAAGCAGAGGTGGACATAAAATCTTACCACCAGCTGAAGAGCTATTGACATTTGATTGCTTCTGGAAAAGGGAGAGTCAGTTCTCCTTAATGGTGTGACTCCTAGTAGTTGATCCATAAGCCAGGATATGCCACTGTCCCAGGAAGAGGTGGGCAACACAAAATGGACTCAGTAGGTTTAAATTTTAAAAAGACAAAGAGGAGGAGAAGGAAAAAGAAGAAAGAGGAGGAGGAGGAGGAGGAGGAGGAGGAGGAGGAGGAGGAAGAGGAGGAAAGGTCTTAGATGGGTGGGTACAGAACAGAACTAAGGGGAGAGACTGAGTCTGGGAAAAGTTAAAATACATTGTATGAAATTATCAAAGAGTCAGTAAAAGTAATTTTGAAAGAATACAAAAATTATACTTTATTAAATGAAGTTCAAGATTAAGAAAGACTGATCTGAGGTTAAAAAGTCTGAAAAAAGGTTACCTCCCAGAGGTGGCAACTGCTGTGAAGAAGCAAAGAGGACTTTACAAGGTACTAGACACCGTCTTTTTCTTGAGTGGGACCAAGAATACACACAAGTGCATACACAGGAAATTCATGTAGATTATTTGGGCTGTGGACTGAAAGTGTGTGTGTGTGTGTGTGTGTGTGTGTGTGTGTGTGTGTGTATTTCCTTTCCTCCAGCTGCTTATATTGATTTGTTAAAGTCCTAATTTGAAGATTGGACCTTTAGGATTTGAGACCATTAGGATAGAGTTAGTGCTTAGTCTTTCTTTTTCTCCTCCTTATGAGGAGGGCAGTCATCTGCAACCCAGTAAATGGCACTCACTTGGAACTGAATTAGCCAGCACCTTCATCTTGCTCACTTAAAGTACCAACTGTGCCAATGAGGCCACCTAAAATGATGGTGGCAGGGCTCTTGACATTCTTTATTCTGTGTAGATGTTACATCCTACCTCAAAAAAAAAAAAAAAATTAAAAAAAAAGAGGGAAGAGAAGTAAGGAAAGAAAGGAAGGGAATAGAAGGTGGGAAGGAATGGGATGTCAGCAAGTCTATGTCTAGTGTTCAAGACTGGGAAGAGCCCGGTGACAAGGATTGGAATCACTGCTTAGCAGCATTGGCACTTCTCAGCCCCAGCAGAAGCAATCATCACTGAACTCAAGTTCACACTTGAGTTCTCTGAACGTGTAGCGCTAACAACCTTCTCAGTCTAAGGCAGTAGCTCTGGGGGGAGCTTCTGGAATGAGGAGAAAGTTCCATGAATGAGTGAAGAGGATTTTAGTCTAGTGATGGAATCCAGGGAGATGTCAGGAATTAAGGAAGGAGCAGAAGAATCACTGAAAGAAAAGCATCATTCACGACCTCCCACATACTGGAACATAGGATGTGATACCCAGATGTTAAATGATGAATACAACCCAGGAATTACTGAATAAGAAAGCTTGGTAGCTTCCAACATAGAGAACATGAACGTGGCAAAATTATAAGATGCCAGCTGTGAAAAAGCGACTCATTAACTGAGAGAGGAAATAAATGCCTCTAGGGTCTGATGTGGTAACAGCAGAACTGATGTGAGGTGGCCGGGCACTGGCTATTTTATGTCAGTCTCATTGGGCTAAGTAATGCTCAGAACATGAGGTATATTTAGAAAAACATCTGAACCAACAGAATAAGGGAGCTCAACAGTGCTATGGGCATTTAGTCCTGAAATATAGAGGGCCCAGACAGAACAATAGTGTGGTAGAAAAATCACTACGTTATCTTTTTCCCATTAATTTATTTGCTTATTCACTTTACATCTCAATTTTGATCGCAGAGCCCCCCTCTCTTACCAGTGCTCCCATCACTTGGTCCCTCTTTTCACCTCCGAGAAGAGGGAGCCACATCTTTATTAGAGCTGGGTTGTTCATTGTCTCACGGCCTTGGATATCAGCCTTTGAATCCAACTAGGATTTATACTGCTTTTTTCTTCTTCCTCAATCCTTTTTCCTAGTTTTTCAGTTTGCAAACAGCAGATTATGAAATCTCTCAGACTTTGTAATAACGAGCCAATCCCTACAGATATATGCCATGTAATATCATATACAGAAACAGACTCACACAGATACAGACAGACACACACACACACACACACACACATGGGGAGAGGTATATTTCTCAACTTACAATGGTATTGGATCCCAATAATTCCAAGAGAAGTAAAACCATAAATTAAAATGCATCAACTATACCAGACTTAGCAGACATCATAGTCTAGCAACATGGGCCAGTTCTGATCACCAGTTGTTTTCTCCCATGCTCACATGGTTGGCTGGAGCTGCAACTTGATTCCACTGCCCAGCATCACAAAGAGTACAGTGGGCACCTCACTGGACTCATCCCAAGACAATATAAAAAGTTAAACCCAGAATGGCTCCTCATGAATGTGTCTCACTTTCATACCATCATGGAGTCAAAGAGATTGTGACTGCAGCCATCAGAAGTCAAAAGTTGGATATGTGTGTGTATACACATGTGTGTGTGTGTGTGTGTGTGTGTGTGTAGAGAGAGGGGGGGGAGACACAAATGTATATGAACATATGGATGGATGGATGGACAGACAAACAGACATCTGGAAAACCCCCACTCACAATAGCCAAATTGAAAGAGAGCCTGAATTCTACAGCTCTTCTTCAAGACTGATTCAGTCCAACAAAGAAAAAGAGCAACTTCATTCTGACCAAAAGAAACCACTTGGCTGGTTCTAACTCATCCACTATAGGGTGACTAATATGAGCAGAGCACAGGCATTTAGTCACCAAGTGTACTTTCCAGAAAATGGGGATCTGACTTCCTAGAACCTGAGACCAGGCACGGGCCCTACAGCAAGAGATCTGGAGATGTTCCTTTTTGATGAATCACCCTGTGGGGCCTGCCTCTCCCACCCCATCTTTTCCTGGGGCAGAAGGACTGTTAACAGCAGCAAGTGACGTCAGTTGGGGAGATAATGGCACAGCACCAGAGGGGTGCAATCAGTAGCTACTGGGGAGGATGTTTGTCTGACAGTGGCCCCCTTTCATCTGCAGCATCTTGCAGTGTTTTATGAGAGATCATTAATTAGACTTCCTACGGCTTAGGGCAGAAAGGGGCATTGCAGCAGAGCTTACGTAGGTGCCTACGTCAGAAATGTTCACGGACCAATTACTATGAATATGTTGTCACTATCTCCTTTCACACAGGATCTTCAAGCAGTTTCCCAAGGCAAGTAGTGGAGTTAATTGCTTGGTTCCTGGAAGGCCTGGTGCCTATCTAGCACAGGAAAGCCTAGCCACAAATTATTTCTTCATGAATGCCCAGATTGGCGCACAAGGCCTTGAGCATCGAGGAGCCAAATGTTGAACCACTGAGTACATGGCAACACTGTCTCGGGGGTGGCTTATGATGGAATAATATTATATCAGAAGTGACTAGATCTTCAGACACCCATCTAGGGCTGCTGCGTGGGATGCCACAGCAATGAAGAGCCACTGAGCTAAGATACCAATGAGGATTAAGACTTATCACAAGCTAAACTCCATTTCAGACCAAGTTTTTATGAGAAAGGATGTAAAACTGTATTTGGGGCTCCCTAATCTGAAAACCTTGACATATAAAACACTTGGAAATCCAAAACCTCTTGATCAGCTACCTGATTCCAATAAGTGGAAAATTCCACATCTGATTTCATGTAACTTGTCTCAGTCAAAACTTGGACACACTAAAAATATTGTATAAAGTTGATATCAAGCTGTATGGAAGGTATACAAGAAATACAAAATAATTTCATGTTTAAGCCTAGATCCCATACACAAGGTGTGATATTATGTATAGAAAGATAGTTCAAGATCCAAAACACTGACATCTTTAATCATTCCATCCCCTAACATTTTAAGTAAAGGATACTCAACCTTCCACAAGTTAGTCATTTCCAGGTCAGTTGAATACCTGAATGTCTAATATACCTAAATATTTGAGACTTGTGGGGATACATATAAAGCTATAATTTTTCTTTTGATTTTTATAAATATGGATGCAAGAAAATTTGAAATTGTTTAAAAGTTTTACATAACATTTGAGTAAAGATGTCTAAGGCTGGGGCATCATTCTTACCATCATTAGCCTCTGTGTAAGGAGACAAGAATGTCACTGATCAAAGATGACACTGTTAACAGAGCTGAGAATGGAAGCCAGGTTTCTCCACCCTTGGTGAACCTGCAGCCCAATATACATCACACCCCAATAAGCAATGGCCTTGGCTTCACTAAAACTCTGCCCTCATGTCCCATGTCAAGGGACTGTGCAACCAAGCTTTTCTTGTCATCTTCAAGGAGACCCTATTTCTCTTACCTAAAAAGGAAAGAAAATAGAACAGCGAGCCACCAAACAACTGATGAACTATTATTCCCAGAAATCCAAAATTCCACATTAATCACCTCAAAAGTGACTTTGATTGCTAAGTATGCAAGTATGAAGTGGCAGCCGTTGAGCTAGTAAACATTCCAGAATTCCAAGGTTCTAGGAGACACAAAAGGCAGAGAGGCCCCTCTCTCTTCTTCTTGCAGATGATTACAGGCAAAAAGAACATGAAAGGTTTGTGATGTCACATGTGGTCAACAAACAACTCATCTGGAAAGGAAAGAAAACTAACCCACAAGCGAAGAGAGGTCTTCAATGAGGTAGCTTCCAGGTACCACAGTACTCCATCATCCCTGACCACTATCCATCTCACCTATCCTCTCATCAAACAGCAAGAGATAGGTACATCTCCTCATTAATATCACCCAATAACCATGAACTCAGACTAGGACCCTCAGTCTCCTAGGGCAGTAGTGGTTTCTTACATGAACCACCTCAACCAGCAGTGCAGTAAATATGAGAGAATTTGTCAGATTGGTTTCATGGATTCTGCAGAACTCTGCCACATTTAAATAGCTAAAGGCACTGTGCTGTTTGAAGCCAGGGACATAAGCCCTCCTCCCATTGTCCTGGCATCTACCCAAAGATATTTGGAAGTACAGGCTTGGAGCTTGTGTCCCTCAAAAACCCATAGTTCTTCACACTGTCCTTAGAGAAGGTTTCTGCTGGGTGGTGGTGCATATCTGGAATCCCAGAACTGTGGGGTGGTGTGTGTGTGTGTGTGTGTGTGTGTGTGTGTGTGTGTGTTGTGTGTGTGTGTGATTTTTAAAGATTTATTATTGAAAAAGTGAGAGGCTAGAGAGATGACTAAGAGGGTCAGACATTTGTTGCTCCTCAGAGGACCAGGATTTGGTTCCCAGCACCCATAAGATGGTTCATAACATATAGCTCATAAGATGGTTCATAACATATAGCTCATAAGATGGTTCATAACATATAGCT
>JADRCH010000013.1:11325765-11335799 GCA_019843965.1 Rhynchomys soricoides
TTCCCCCCCCCCCCATGGCCTCTGCATTGGCTCCTGTGTCCTGACCTGCTTAGTTCCAGTCCTGAATTCCTTTGGTGATGAACAGCAATGAGGAAGTGTAAGCTGAATAAACCCTTTCCTCCCCAACTTGCTCCTTGGTCATGATGTTTGTGCAGGAATAGAAACCCTGACTAAGACAAATTGGTGCTAGAAGTGCAGTATTCCTGTGACACCCTGACCATGTTTTGGGGAGGACTGTGGAAGGGCTTTGAAACCTTGGGCTAGAAGAGCCATTAGGTGTTAAGAGCTCTGTGGGATGTTGTAGGAGCTTGGAAGATAATGTTGAGTACAGTGCAGAAGATGGAAGCCTGGCTTGTGAAATTTCAGAGGGAAGATTAAAGACACTTATCAGGGCCATTGCTATTTTGATTGTGAAGATTCTGTGGTTTTGGTCAGCTGGGGATGAAGAATCAGCTGTGATTAACAAGATACCAGAACTACTAACATGAAACCTTTGCATTACTGGGACTATTGATGCTGGTTAGCTGGAGCTAAAAAATTAGTGGTGATTAAGAAGAGACCAGCATCATTGATGTGATATCTTCTGGGAAGTGTGTTCTGAGAGCACAGAGGCTGTGTTCCAGAGATAGCCAAGGTTGTACCTTATGCTGTGGCTGGACTTGGTAATGTGTAAGAGTCACCCAGGTGGTACTGGTTTTGAAGGGATGAAGGGTTCATGAAGAGCAGCAAAGGCTAGGCACTGTGACAGGCCACAGAAGGCCATTGGTGAAGGTGCAGCCTCAGTTGCAATTGATCACTCAGGACTGAAGGGGTCAGGCAAAGGCGGTGAGGCTTGGCACCATGAAGAGAGCCTATGAGAGGCTATAGGTGAAGCCTAGTTACAGCAGAAGACAGCAGTGCTTTGGAGATGCCAGTACCATGGTATGACCACCAAGAACAGCAGCAGCAGTGGAGTACAGGCATCTGGAGCCTAGAAGACAAGGTGTGTGCCACAAAGGGCAGAGCTGGAGAAGTGACTCAGGCCTTGGAGGAATCCAGAAGATCGTGAGTGGATTCCAGACATTGGACAGTTGGAGTTTGATTTTACTTTTGGTTGTGACCGTGCCCTGATAGTTTTCCCTCTTGCAGTAAGAAAGTGTTTTAGTAGATCCCACAGTTAATAGACTTTGAATTTTTAAAAGAATTTGAATTTTAAAAGATATTGGTTATTTTAAAGGGATTGAACTTTTTTTGTTTGTTTGTTTTTGTTTTTTCCTACTTTATTTACATTTCAAATATTTTCCCCTTCCCAGATCTCCCCTTTGGAAACTCCCTATTCCCTCCCCCCTCCCCTGCCTCCCACCCAACCACCCACCCATTCTCATCTTCCCTCCTTGGCATTCTCCTATACTGGGGGATCGAACAACTTCAGGCCCAAGGGCCTCTCCTCCCCTTGATGTCTAACAAGACCCTCCTCTGCCGTATATGTGGCCAGCACCCTGGGTCACTCCATGTGTATTCTTTGGTTGGTGGATCAGTCTCCAGGAGTATGGGGGGGGGGGTCAGGCCAATTGTCACTGTTGCTGCCTTTCTGGGGATGCAAACTCCCTCAGCTCCTTCAGTCCTTACCCCAAGTCCTCCATCTGGGACCTCACACTCCACTCTACTGTTGCTGTGAAGTGACTCTTGGGTATTTCAAACTTTTGGGCTAATAACCACTTAACAGTGAGTACATACCATGTTCATTCATTTGTGACAGAGTTACCTCGCTCAGGATGATCCATCCATTTGTCTGCGAATTTAATAAAGTCATTGTTTTTAATTGCTGAGTAGTATTCCATTGTGTAAATGTACCACATTTTCTGTATCCATTCCTCTATGAAGGGACATCTGGGTTGTTTCCAGCTTCTGATTATTATAAATATGGCTGCTAGGAACATAGTGGAACATGTGTCTTTATTACATGTTGGAGCATCTTCTGGGTATATGCCCAGGAGTGGTATAGCTGGGTCCTCAGGTAGTATTATGTTCATTTTTCTGAGGGTCCGCCAAACTGATTTCCAGAGAGGTTGTATCAACTTGCATTCCCACCAGCAATGGAGGAGTGTTCCTCTTTCTCCACATCCTCACCAACATCTGCTGTCACCTGAGTTTTCGATCTTAGCCATTCTGACTGGTGTGAGGTGAAATCTCAGGGTTGTTTTGATTTGTATTTCCCTGATGACTAAGGATATTGAACATTTCTTTAGGTGCTTCTCGGCCATTCGAGTTTCCTCAGTTGAGAATTCTCTGTTTAGCTCTCTTCCCCATTTTTTGATAGGGTTATTTGGATCTCTAGAGCCTAGCTTCTTGAGTTCTTTATATACATTGGATATTAGCCCTCTGTATAGCCCTAGCTGCCCTGGAACTCACTCTGTAGACCAGGCTGGCCTCGAACTCAGAAATCCACCTGTCTCTGCCTCCCAAGTGCTGGGATTAAAGGCATGTGCCACCACTGCTTGGCAGGATTGAACTTTTAATATGTAAAGACTGTGGGACTGTTAAAGTTATTCAGATCTTGTGGATGAATAAGAAAGTAAGGGTTGAGGCTTAATAGTGATGTGTTTGTGTATCAAGTTGACAAGGGGTCAATTGTCCTGGCTGGTTTTGTGTGTCAACTTGACACAAGCTGGAGTTATCACAAAGAAAGGAGCTTAAGGTGAAGAAATGCCTCCATGAGATCCAGCGGTAAGGCATTTTCTCAATTAGTGGCGGGGAGGGGCATTTGTGGTGGTGCCATCCCTGGGCTGGTAGTTTTGAGTTCTATAAGAAAGCCAGGGGAATCAAGCTGTAAGTAACATCTCTCCATGCCTCTGCATCAGCTCCTATGTCCCGACCTGCTTGAATTCCAGTCCTGACTTCCTTTGGTGATGAACAGCAATGTGGAAGTGTAAGCTAAATAAACCCTTTCCTTCCCAATATGCTTCTTGGTCATGATATTTTGTACAAGAATAGAAACCCTGACTAAGACAGGTAGCAATAGAGTAACTGAATTGGCCACACATTTTCTAGCACTTCCTTAGATCAGTGTCTATGTGTAATAATAGATGGCTCCCATCCTGTTCTTCCTATTCCAGTATAATCCTCTTGAGGAAAGAAATAATGTCTTCAGCACAAACTCATTCTTCTTCTCCCTTGCATCTACTATCATAGATAGATAGATAGATAGATAGATAGATAGATAGATAGATGCATGCATGCAGAGAAATAGATGATACATAATACATACATAGATTATATATATGTAATCATTAAATATTTTATATATAATAATCTCCTGGGGCATGCCAAACAAGAGTGGAAATACTCAATAAACACTTACTATACACAGAACATGCCAAGTTCTTGGGACTTGAGTCTCAAGAAAGAGTTGGATTTGAATGAGCTTTCCTAGGCTCTAGGGTTATACCACCTTGAAGAACATGATCATCCTCTGCCATCCTCTTCCCCAGTGAAACAGGATCAGTAATGATTTCATGATGGCACAGAGAGATATATATAAAAGAACAAAACAAAAAAACAACTACTACCATAAGCCCAACTGGCCCAGCAACCTCTGCAATGAGCATTGTACACACTGATTGTGAGTGAGCAGAGACAGCTCATGCCTCCTGAAACTACTCATATGGCCTAGCCGATTGGATACTTGGTCTCCACGTGGTGGCGCTATTTTGGGAGGTTCTGAAAACATTGGAAAGCAAGTCTAACTAGAAAAAGGTGGTCACTGGGGTATGAACTCAAAGGTTATGCCTAGTCTTGGTCCAGTTCTACATCTACTTCTAGACACCATGAGGGGACCAGACTCTACCATGGACTCACATCATGGTCATGATATTCTGACTCACCATTGGTCCAGAAAAACAGGGCTTTAAGACTTGGGCTAAACCTGTGAATCCATGATCCTAAGTTCAGTTCGTCTATTTTTCATAGATATTTAGTCACAGCAGTAGAAATACCTTTCTGGGTAATAAAACAAATACTGACCAATCAGGAAGCAAGATTCTTTTGGAGAATGTGGAAAGTGAGACAATAACATGAGTGACCAATATCCTACTGCACTCTAAACTCTATAGCAATTACAGAGGATCCTAGAGAAATGGAGAAAGAATTCGTGGAAATGTTTGGCCAATGCCCGTACAGTCTAGTTGAAATTTTCAGCCTATTGCTATTGCTCTTGGTTGCCCCCAGAGGTTGAAGTCCCTATTTCTGAAGAGGCCACATACTTCAGACACAGGACTCAGAAGATTTGAGTTAGATCTGACTTGAAAGCCTGAGGACCATCTTTCATAGTACCAAAAGTGCCGTGCAAGCTGCAAAGGAGGGAAGAAACCAATAGTTCTACCCAGCTGTGATGCCTGTGAACCACAGCAAGGACTGGAATGGCAAGATGTCCCTAAAGGGGCAATAGTGAAATTGTGGCACTCATATCTTGACAGTAACCAACAATTGTATAATTTGACTTAAGGACAGTTCAACATGAGAAAATCATTCCTGGTTCTTGAAACCTAGCCAACTACTCAGAACTAGTGAGGTCATAGATCTTAGGGGAGACTCTACGATTGCCACATAGCTAGCATAATTCCTAACTGCATGTTTATATCCACATAAGTGAATCTCTCACCCCTCATCAAAGAAGCTGCTCTTTGTAACAGATAGAGACCATTACAGAAAACCACACCTAGGCTGATTCCATATCCTAGCTATTGTGAGAAATGTTGCAAACCATGGCTATGTAAGCGTCTTAGTCAGGATTTCTATTCCTGCACAAACATCATGACCAAGAAGCACGTTGGGGTGGAAAGGGTTTGTTCAGCTTACACTTCCCAGATTGCTGTTCATCACCAAAGGAAGTCAGGACTGGAACTCAAGCAGGTCAGGAAGCAGGAGCTGATGCAGAGGTCAGGGAGGGATGTTACTTACTAGTTTGCTTCCCCTGGTTTGCTCAGTGAGCTTTCTTATAAAACCCAGGACTACCAGCCCAGGGATGGTACCAGCCCAGGGATGGTACCACCCACAATGGGCCCTCCTCCCTTGATCACTAATTGAGAAAATGCCTTACAGCTGGACCTCAAGGAGGCATTTCTTCAAGGGAGGCTCCTTTCTCTGTGATAACTCCAGCTTGTGTCAAGCTGACACAAAACCAGCCAGTACAGCAAGTATCTCTGTGGTGTGTTGAGTACTCCAAGTACTTTAGAATACTTTACAGTATGTAACACTGCTTCCTCCTCCTGTCCACATTCAGACTATGTACACATATTCACTTTTTGTTTGCATGAGTTGATTTGGGGAAGATGAAGGCATGCTGGGGGTTTTGCATGTGACATGTAATCTTTGATCTGCAAGGATCCATAGATTACCTGGAGGAGGAGATAAAGCTATGACTTATGGGATATTTTTCAAATGTATATGTAATCTGAATATGGAGGAACACCAACATGGTTCATAACATCATTCTACCAGGTACATGAAAGGGATCCAAAAAGGATCCACTCCAGAGTGGGTTCATGCAAGTGTTATCTACTCTGCAGAGAACAAGTGCCATAGAAAAGAGAAACTTTGAAATTCAGCTTCCTTGTAGACAGAGGAGAAAGGCTAGAATAAACAGTGCAATGCCATCTCCAGCATAAACCATCTTCAGTCCAAACCATCTCAGAAAATGAATGAGAGTAGGTGGTGCCAGCTCATGAAGCCAGTCTACTCTATACATTGCTTAGTCACTAAGCTCTTCCCTCCCTGCTGTCTCACGTTTTTCCCACAGGTAATGTCATATTTTCTTCTTTTATCGAAAATATATTCTCTCATACAATAAATCCTGGCCACCATTTCCCCTCCCGCCACTCCTCTCAGCTCCCTTCTCTTCCCCAAATCCACACTTTCTCCTTATCCCCTAAGAAAAGAACAGACCTCCAAGAAATGACAGCCAAACAGGGCAAAACAAGATACAATAAGACAAGGCAAAAACCCTCACATCAAAGCTGGAGAAGGAGGAAAAGAGTCCCAGGAGCAAGCAAGAGTCAGAGACACACTGCTCCCTCTGTTAGGAGTCTCACAAAAACACCAAGCTAACTAACAGCACAATACACATGCAAGGACCAGGCACAGGTCATGACATGCTTGCTGCTTCAGTCTCTGTGAGCCCATAAGCACCCTGCTTAGTTGAGTCAATGGGCCGTGTTCTCCTGGTGTCCTCCATCCTCTATGATTCTTACAATCTTTCTGCTCCCTCTTCTGTGGGATTTCCCAAGCTCTGAGGAATGGGACCCAGTGGAGATTTCCAATTTATAGTCTCTCTCTCTCTCTCTCTCTCTCTCTCTCTCTCTCTCTCTCTCTCCATATAATGTCTGGCTATGGATCTCTGTATTCACTCCCATCTCTGATGACAACTGGTCTTATGCCAGATACGCCTGTTGTGAAGTCAGCCCCAGGACTATGCTGCATTTACTATTCCATGATACTCATTGACTCTGTAATGATGCTTAACCAGATGTCACGAAAACATTAAATGGAATTAAACGTAAGTACTTTGAAAGCATTTTTAAAAAGCATAGGAAAGGGGTCTTGTGGGATAGCTGAGCAGTTAAGAGGGCTTGCTGCTGCTCTTCCAGAAGACCCCAATTTAATTGGTTCCCAGTATCAACATCAGGAGGCTCACAATCACTTATAACTCTGGTTTCAGAAGGTCTGACACCCCCTTTGAGCTTCTGTGTGTACCCACATATGTATGTCATATAAACACAAACACACATTAAAAAATAAAATAAATATTTTGTGCTGACTGATTGATTTTTTAGTTGGGTTTGTTGTTACTGCTATTTTATTATTGTTATTGTTTTTGTTTTTGTTTTGTTTTTGTCAACTTGACACAAGCTAGAGTCATCTGAGAAGTGGAAACTGAATTTGAACGATTGCTTCTCTCAGATTGTCCTGTAGGCAACTCTATGGGAGAATATTTTTTTGGTAGAAGGCATGAGATCCTTGAGCTCAGAGATGGCACTAAAGAAAGTAGGAATATTAAACTCGTGGGATTGTCTTCTCAATGGAAGGGATTTATACTTGTTTCCTACCCAGAAAAACTGGGAGTGGATGGAATTAATAACCTAGTAATCTTTTGCTATCTAGAGAGCCAGTCTTACTCAAATACCTCAGACTCCTGAATATTGATTCTCAGTCAACAGAATCCATTCTTATGAACAAGGTCCCATAGACTTTGTAAATTAATTTACTATTATGGTTAGCCCAGAGCCTTTCTCCCTAGACCTTCGTCCTGAGCATTGTTTCTGAGTCAGTAGAGCCCATTCTTATAGAAGAGGTCACAGGTATTTTACAAAAGACATGTACTTTGTAAAAAAGTTTTGATATAGTCCTGCCTTAAGCTTTATTTTGATAATTGTCACAAGGAGAATTTTTTCCAAAGTTATTCTGTGTTTAAATATGTCAAAAATAATCTGCTTTGGGTCAGACTCCAGAAGTTTGCACCAGCACTAGCTTACTAAAATGGATTCTCTTCTTAATTCACATCTCTTGTCCCTCTGCAAGCCATAGTGTTTGCAGCCCTCCACCCCTCCCCCTCCTATTCTGATTAATGATTGATGTGGGAGGGATCGGCCACTATGGGTAATGACACTCCTGGGCATGTGATCCTAGGTGGTATATAAGAAAGCTAGCTCAACAAGCTTTGTGGAGCCACCAGTAATGAGCTTTCCTGTCTTGGCTTCCCTCAATGATGAACAGTTCTCTGAATGTGTAAAATGAAATGAGCCCTTTCTTCCTCGTTGCTTTTTCTCATGTTATTTTATCATAGCAGCAGGAACAGGCTAGGACATCTTTTAAAAAAAAATAAAAAGAAAGGAAAAAGGAGAAAATAGGTCATCAATGAAATTTGCTATTGCTACTTTTAGTGTAAGTTTGCAAAACCAGAATATTTCAATTTCTAGAGATGAAACACAACATGGTAAGGAAAAAGACTTTACTTTTTATTTGGCATCAGTTAGGGTCTCCTGCACAGAACATGTGAGATTTCACTTGGGGCATCAGGAAGAGAACATTACGTAACAGCAGAATTACTAAGCCTTCCTTAACTAAAACACCCATCCCTAAGGCCGGCCCTTTCCTTGGAAACGGCTAATAACACAGTCCCTTATTATCTTCCTCTCTCCCAGTCAACTGTGCAAGTTCAGACTCAGTGTTCCAACACATGCCAGCCTCATAGGTCTTTCTGTCCAGCCTTGCTCCAGCCCACTCAATACCAACAAATTAACTGTCTTAATTAACTTTGGTCTGGGATCGTCTCTACGTCCTTCACCCAAAACCTTCAGCATTCCTTGCAAATTACAGAATTGAATCCAAACCCTCTGGACATTACAGGGAGTGCTGCAGCCTCATAGTCTGTGTTCCCCCATCCTTGCCCTGCCACCCTGAGATAGATCCAGCCAAAAATTGTAAGCAAGCTGGCTTGTACATGCTGGCTCACCTGCAACCGCCTGTGGCACAGAATAGCCTGAAGAAGGCTCTGAAAGAACATCCCCAGAAAAGCATAGGCACAAATGTAGCTTCTAAAACGAAGAAATGCAGGGAATGAGATCTAAAAGTGTCCAAAAAACAGGAGTTGATGTTCGTATCGTCTCCAAGTGATGCTATTCTAGGCTGAACAAAAATGTCAGAGCTTGTCCTGGATCTCAGCCAATGTGTCTCCAGAGTCCTTGCTTTAGATATGTGGATATGCAAATATATGCAAACTGAAATAAAGAACTATTTATGGGTTAGGAAGTCAGGAAGACTGTTGTACAAATACCAAATCTGTTCGATTTCAGCAACAATCAAGAATATTTAAATATGTGCACGGCAGTATCAAGTTGGCAAAATTCTAAGTAATTTATCACCCACACTTGTCCCAGTTATGATTCACAGGGCAAATGTGCAGTCTGACGCAGGTTTCTTGGAGTTAGCTTTACAACCAGAATCAAAACCCTTTCAATTGTTGTGCTCTCAGAGTCTTTAATCATAAAAATAAGTTATGAGTGTCCGTAATTTTCACACCCAAAATATAACAAGGATATTTGGGAGAGAAATGTTTAGAACAAACTTTTGAATATCAATTAAGAATCTCTAAAAGCACAAAGACTGCAGAGGGGGGTCTTGTTACCCATCAGGGGGAGGAGAGGCCCTTGGGCCTGAGGGTGTTATATCCCCCAGTAGAGGAGAATGACAAGGAGGGAAGACGAGAGTGGGTGGGGGGGCTGGAGGAGTGGGTTGGAGAATATCCCCATAATGGCAGGGGGAGGGTGGAGGGAATGGGGAGGTTCCAAAGGGGAGATCTGAAAGGGGGAAAACATTTGAAATGTAAATAAAATATGAAAATAAAAAAAAATAAAAAGAATCTCTAAAAGATGAAATATCTAAATAATTTGGGATATGCCTGCATACAACATTTAGTGGGACCATACTGTAGGAGAATGTGAAGCCATAAGAAGACATTGTGATATATTGCCAAGAGAATAAATTAGTGTGGAACTATTGCAACAGTATGATATTTCTAATAAAGTAAGTATTTCAAAAGTTTAGGGATTGAAATAAAATATGATCAGTGGACTTCTCGGATGACCAGATTCAAGTGTTTTCCCCCTGTCATTTATATATATTTGCACTTATTGATACTTTTCAATTTTTCTGCATGAAACACTTTGACAATGAAAAAAGCACAATAAAAGAACTATAAATTAGTATAAAATTGCTTCTTTTATACGGGGAGTGGTTTTGTTCATGAGCCCTCCAGTGCACTGTCATGCCTTCCAAGCTCTGGGTTATAGAATTCAATAAAGAGGTGTAAGTGCTTCCGAAAGTGCACTGATTGTGAAAACCTTCTCTTCCCAAGTGCAGAGAAGGAACAGGAGATATAAGTGAGCTCCTCATGACACTGGTGAAGACACGACCCTCTTCACAGTACTGTTCTGTTAAAAAGGAGAGAGAGAGAGAGGGAAAGAGAGAGAGAGAGAGAGAGAGAGAGAGAGAGAGAGAGA
>JADRCH010000013.1:11335809-11364428 GCA_019843965.1 Rhynchomys soricoides
AGGAGAGGAGAGGAGAGGAGAGGAGAGGAGAGGAGAGGAGAGGAGAGAAGAAACCCTCTGTGGCTGCAAAACCCTTTGTGAAAGTAAATCTCTAAAAGAAAGGCTTCTTGTCTGGCAGCTAAAGGCAATCTGTCTTCATCTGACTCTCAGCCAGTTAAGTGAGAAAAGTAACCAGAGACGGGACAAGGCCAGCAGAAGGAATAATGACTGACAAATAAAACAGTCAGCAGCCTTCTTCTCTAGGTCTCGAAGCCACTTACCTGAGTATGGCTGATTAGAGAGTGAACATAGAAACCAAAATTGGGGGGTAAGACAAAAAAATGATACAGAATGAAAATATAGATATTATGAAAATGAAGCGCAGCCCATGGATGGGTGTGATATACCTAAGGACAAGCTGCTCCCTGGCTGTTTGTTCTTTGCAAATGTCTCCCTGGTCACAGAGACCTCCTGGGTGTGTAGGAGGCTTGTGACCTACACTGACCAAGCTATGGCTTCTGGCTTTTTTTCTCTATTTCGCTCATTGTTTCACATGTAGCAGGTTCTAGTCAAATGAATGCCCAGTTAATTTCTTGGGAAAATATAAGGAGAGGCTAGGATGACCCTTCCTTTCAGTGTGCAAATGTTCCAGCAGAGTCTCATAACTCAAACTGATTCAAGGATACAGAATAGTTCCTGCCTCCTACCCTTGTCATCCCCAAAGCTTCCCCATCCAGTGCTTGATGCAGTGGGAAAAGTCCTGGCATCAAAAGCCATCCCAGGATGGCATGGTGCAATTTATTAAACCTCTCTAAGCTTCTCATTCCTTGTCTATAAGGAGTAGCTGCAGAATGACAGAAAGACCAGTGAGCATCGTTGTGTGATAGAATCTAGCCCAGTCTCTGGTACCGAGTGAAGGACAGTGTCACCTCCAAGTGTGTGACAGTTCATGTCACTTCCTTGCTCCCTCGTCCTCATTTATAGTTCTCCATCTCAGAGGGAGAGATAGGATGGTGTACTGGCTAGTTTTGTGTGTCAACTTGACACAAGCTGGAGTTTTCATAGAGAAAGGAGTTTCAGTTGAGGAGATGCCTCCATGAGATCCAGCTGTAAGGCATTTTCTCAATTAGTGATCAAGGGGGGAGGGCCCCTTGGGAGTGGTGCCATCTGTGGGCTGGGAGTCTTGGGTTCTATAAGAAAGCAATCCAGGGGAAGCAAGCAAGCCAGTAAGCAGCATTCCTCCATGGCCTCTGCATCAGCTCCTTGACCTGCTTGAGTTCCAGTCCTGATTTACTTTTGTGATGAACAGCAGCATAGAAAAGTAAGCTGAATAAACCCTTTCCTCCCCAACTTGCTTCTTGGTCATGACGTTTGTGCAGGAATAGAAACCCTGACTAAGACAAATTGGTACCAGCGTAGTGGGGTATTCCTGTGACAACCTGACCATGTTTGGGGGAGGACTGAGGAAGGACTTTGGAACTTTGAGCTAGAAGAGTCATTGGGATGTTAAGAGCTCTATGGAATGTTGTGTAGGAGCTTGGAAGATAGTGTTGAGAACAGTGCAGAAGATGGAGGCCTGGCTTGTGAAATTTCAGAGGGAAGACTCTTATCAGGGCTATTGCTAGTTTAAGATTCTGTTGTTTTGGTTAGCTGGGGCTGAAGAAATCAGCTGTGATTAACAAGATACCAGAACTACTTAAGCAAAACCATTGCATTACTGAGACTATTGATACTGGTTAGCTGGAGCTGGGAAATTGGCGGTGCTTGGGAAGAGACCAGCATCATTGGGGTGAAATCTTCTGAGAAATGTTATCTGAGAGCACAGAGGCTGCATTCCAGAGACAGCCAAGGTTGTACCTTATGCTGTGGCTGGACTTGGTAATGTGTAAGAGTCACCCAGGTGGTACTGGTTTTGAAGGGATGAAGGGTTCATGAAGAGCAGCAAAGGCTAGGCACTGTGACAGGCCACAGAAGGCCATTGGTGAAGGTGCAGCCTCAGTTGCAATTGATCACTCAGGACTGAAGGGGTCATGCAAAGGTGGTGAGGCTTGGCACCATGGTAAAGCCTAGTTGCAGCAGAAGACAGCAGTGCTTTGGAGATGCCAGTACCATGAGATGACCACCAAGAACAGCAGCAGCAGTGGAGTACAGGCATCTGGAGCCTAGAAGACAAGGTGTGTGCTACAAAGGGCAGAGCTGGAGAAGTGACTCAAGCCCTTGGAATAATCCAGAAGATCGTGAGTGGATCCCAGACATTGGACAGTTGGAGTTTGGTTTTGCTTTTGATTGTGATTGTGCCCTGATATATTTTCCCTCCTGAAGGAAGAAGGTATTTTAGTGGAGCCCACAGTTAAGAGACTTCTAATGGTAAAAAGACTTTGAATTCTAAGAGATTGGACATTTTTAAAGGGATTGAAATTTTAATATGTAAGAATTTGTGAAGACTGTGGGACTTTAAAGTTATTTAGATCCTGGGGATAAAAAAGTAAGGGTCGAGGCTTAATAGTGATGTATTTGTGTGTCAAGTTGACAAGGGGTCAATTGTACTGGCTAGTTTTGTGTGTCAACTTGACACAAGCTGAAGTTATCACAGAAAAAGGAGTTTCAGTTGAAGAGATGCCTCCATGAGATCCAGCGGTAAGGCATTTTCTCAATTAGTGATCAAGGGGGAAGGGCCCCTTGGGAGTGGTACCATCTGTGGGCTGGTAGTCTTGGGTTCTATAAGAAAGCAGGCTGAGCAATCCAGGAGAAGCAAGCAAGCTAGTAAGCAGCATCCCTCCATGGCCTCTGCATCAGCTCCTTGACCTGCTTGAGTTCCAGTCCTGACTTCCTTTCATGATGAACAGCAGCATGGAAGAGTAAGCTGAATAAACCCTGTCCTCCCCAACTTGCTTCTTTGTCATGATGTTTGTGCAGGATTAGAAACCCTGACTAAGACAGATGGTTTCCCCAACAAGAAGTTGTCCTGATTGGTTTAAGTTCATAGTGAGTTAAAAGTTACCAATAGTCAATCCTTCCTCTGAAACTGCTTCTTCAAATAAGATAAAGCTGGAGACAGTGAGATAGCTCAGCAGGTAAAGGTACTTGCCTCCAAGCCTAAGAACCTGAGTTCAATTCCCAGGACTCTTATGGTAGAAATGGCCAGTGGCACCTGATACTCTTTAAGACCTAGAAGCATTTCCCTAAGGGCTTCCTGCACTTCCTGGGTCAAGAGCCCTGGGTCACAACCACAAGTTGTCCTCATACTACCAGGGAACTATAGCAAACAAACACACAAATACACTCATAACCATAAAACTAAATTAAAATGTAAAAAAAACATTCAAGTCCTGAAAGACAATAAAAGAAGATGAAGAAGAGAGACTACCGGCAGACGAAAGCAATGTGAAGGTCAGAAATAGATGCACTGAAAACTTAATCAATGACATCACACAGTGTTAGCTCTCAAAGCAACAAAATTAGGTGAAATTAGATTTGGTGGCATAGACAGTAGGCACATACACTGAAGTCTGACAACTGTGTAAAATAAGTTCAAAGGTCAAAATTCTGGAAGGTCTAGGGAACAGGTTTCAGGAGCCCTGAGACCTGGCTGGGACCCCCTCACAAGCCCTGCAGAAGCAATGCACTAGCCTGTTTAGAGCCTTGTAAGAGGTCAACAGACAGCTGGACAGACTACTTCTTCCTGATACCAAAACTGGAGGACATTGGATGGCAGATTGCCTCATTCTTGGAAGCCTCAGCCCTACCACCAGTGAATGGGAGTACCAATGAGTTACTGATGCAAATCTGGGAGAGTGACTGGCAACTTCCATCCTTGGGACCTCGGATGAGGGTTCTCTATTAGTTATAATGGCTAACAGGTAACAGGAGGCATTTCATACCTGGTCATAAGTTTCCTCAGCTAAGGGAGACCAGTGGAGAATTGAAAGATAATCTCCCGGATCCTTCCAGGACAAAGTCTCCTCTGCTCTGAGGAAAAGCCTAGTCTGGTGAATTCAGGGTCACAGCCATAGCACAGCCCAAGTCTAGCAGCTGCTTCTCATGCAGAGCAATGGGATCATTGCAAAAGAATCTGTGAAAGGAAAGATTTCACGAGGCCCTGATTGGAAAGCCAGACAGCCAAGATCATTGAAAAAAAAATGTGACTTCTTTTGGTTCTCTCTCTCTCTCTCTCTCTCTCTCTCTCTCTCTCTCTCTCTCTCCCCTCCTTCCCCTCATTCCTTTTGTCTTTTGTTGTTTTTGGTTTGGTTTGGTTTCAGGTCAAGAAAGAAGGAGGCTACCAAGCTGGATACCATCTCCAGGCACGTCCATGGGATCACATGGCTCTCCCAAAAAGCCGTTTTAAATGATGTAAGTGTGGAGGATTTAGAGCCCCAGAGATTAAATTTCTGCTGAAATGCACATGGTTTTGGAAGAGAGGAAATGGGCTCTTGACCCAGGGAGAGCAAAGTCTTCAGGGAAATGCTTCTAGGTCTGATAGGGTGAGTATCAGGTACCACTGGCCATTCCCAGCTCTCATCAGATTGTAAGGTAGCAGGAGATCGCACCTGGCTGGGCAGGCCTGACTGGGGGTGGAGGAAGAAGAGAGACACCTGTCTCACACACACACACACACACATTCCTAGGCCTGGGAACTTTTTTCCACCACAAAGGCATGTTTTATGATTATGTTTGTATTTTTATGACTGAACAATCTCACATTCATCTGAGGGGAAGTGGGGGGCTAAGTGGCCTAGGAGATTTGACACCTGGGTCCTGCCAGCCTGGTCCCATTGGAGCTCAGATGACCCACTCAGACTGCCACAGACAGACATTTTCCTCTGCCCTGCCAGCCACCTGCTCTAAGGGCAACAGATAAAGTTTTAAAGGAGAATCTGGCTCTCCTCTGTCCTCTCTGAGCCCCGGTGTTCACAGATGTTAAAAGGCTTAGCACAGTCTTCTCCCATAAAACCCAAGGAGGTTCTTTAGGAAGCGTGGAGAACCATGCACATGTGACATTAATAGCCTTGTCATCAATGTTTCATTTACATTCAGATGCCCAAGGATTTAACGGGGTGTGTGTGTGTGTGTGTGTGTGTGTGTGTGTACACAAAGATGTTTTTGCATAAGATAGGGTTATCTGGACAAATTCAGCACTGCCACTGCCATCCTCAAATGCCTGCCATCCATGGAAGCAAAAGAGGGAAGCCCCTAAAATAATAGTCCAGTCAGTGACAGGGGATGTCCCAAGTAAATTCATGGCTTAGGATCTTGGACATTTAGACCAGAAAAACACCATGGAAGTATGAACTGTGCTTGTTGAGAAGGCTCTATGAAGGACCTGTCATGTGAATCCTTGGCAAAGAGCAGGAAGAACCAGGGAGCAGTGTAGAATTGAACCTGCCTTTGTCCTGTGCATCTGTAAGACCTCAGTAGAGCTGACGCTGTGACCCACTCTTCTCTGCCACAGGACCAGTACTTGGTACACTTCTCAGCATCTCTTCTGATTATAAGAGGGCTAGGTGGTAGGGAAGTTTCCTGACATCAGAAGGAAGGATGCTCAGAAACCTTCACCAGACTAATAGAAGAAAATTCTGAAGGGAAGGTGTAGTGGCTATTTCTGGTTGTCAACTTGACTATATCTGGAGTGAGTTACAATCCAGGATTAGAGGGCTCACCTGTAATCTAGATCTCGCATCTGGAAGACAGAAGTTTCAGGTGTGGTGGTATGCACACCTCTGATCTGGGCCACACCTGCTGCTGGAGATCTACATAAGGACATTGGAAGGAGGAAGATTCAATCTTCTTCGCCTGTGAGCCTTGTGGGACTGAGCGACTGCTAGATGCTCAGGTTTTCATTCACAGCTACTGCTGATCATTGTTGGGGAATTTGACTACAGACTGTAAATCATTAACAAATTCCCTTACTATATAGAGTATATAGAGACTACCTATAAATTCTGTGACTCTAGAGAACCCTGACTAATACAGCACTCATGTTTTCCTCCCTCTGCTTCCTGACTGTCACCTGCTTCCTGACACCATGTGCCAGCTGCCTTGTGCCCCTTCCTCCAGGCCTTGGCTATCTTGGCCTTTCTTTCTGCCCATGCTATGATGGATAGAACCTTTAAAATGAATCCTGTGTCCCTTAAGGTGCTCTTGTCAGAGATCCGTCATAGTGATAACAAATGAGCAGCACAGAGTCCTTCTAACACCAGGCAGCATTGGTGGACTTTGGGAAAGAGGAGATAAACAACAACAAAACAAAAAACAACAACAAAAACCTTTCTCTTACTTGGGTATTTTATAGGAAAAGTCTAGTGACCAACATCCTGATTTCTGAATAACTGATAACCTGATAACTGAAAAGCTATACAGGTTCCCTTGTATCAGTCAACAAAAGACCAAGACATTGAAGGCTCCATCGTTGTCTGTTTTTTTGTTCCCATAGTAAGTTTAGAAATTATTATTTTTTTAGGAGATCTGGTTTCATGTATACCAGTCAGCCTTTGAACTTTCTATGTAGCTAAGAATGAGCTTGAACTCTTTATTCTCCTGCCTCCACCTCTCAAGATATGGGATTATAGGCATGTGTGACTATACCCAATGTTATAAGTTAATTTGGCTAAAAATATTATTAGTTCTTTGAGAATTTTATACAGCATGTTTTGATCTTATTCACATACCCCTCCCAACTCCTACTGGGTTCATCCCCCTTTCCTACCTACGCAACTTTGTATTCTTTAAAATAAGCAAGCAAGCCAGTAAGTTACATCCCTCCATGGCCTCTGCATCAGCTCCTGATCCCTGATCTGCTTGAGTTCCAGTCCTGACTTCCTTTGATGATGAACAGCAATGTGGAAGGTAAGCTGAATAAACCCTTTCCTCCCCAACTTGCTTCTTCGTCGTGATGTTTGTGCAGGAATAGAAACCCTGACTAAGACAGAAGGCAAAAGTGAGGTAGGAGAAAGAGAACCCTGTGAGGTTCTGTGCTCAAAGCAGGCAAACCCAAAGACCATTTTCCTCAGCCAACACAGATACAGTGTCACTCTCTCCAAACTTGGCAGATAACCGGAGATTATTCTCCAGACAAATGTGACACAGGAGCTCTGGAAACAGGACTAGTAGTCATGAGCAGAAGTAAGGAGTAGCCTGGAGACAGGGGCACTCTTAGCTAGCTAACTCTCCCATCTAAGGCTAAAAACCAAAGTTCCTCTCTAAGGAATAAGGTAGACTTAAAAGAAAAGTTACCCAAAAAACCTAGATATTGATGTTTGGTTCCTTATATATGATCCAGATTACTTGAGCATCCTACATAAAGAACCAGCCAGCTATACACAGCCTCCACTCTGCCTTGGTAATATCTGAGCTTTCAGGAAATTCTATAACCTAAGAAGTAGTAATAACACCAAGAAAAACGGAACATGTTTAATATAACAGATAAAAGAACGGACTGGACTTGATTCAGATCTATGATATAAGAATGGAATGTTGTTTAAAAATGAGTCAGAAAGAGGCCTTAAAACTGTGAAACTATACTAGTGTCTATTCTATGTTTCTGCATCACCGCTGGGGTGGTGGACGCCTGCAGGGGAGGCGAAATGAAGTCTTAGGTAGGGATCCCAGCCCATGTTTCTCTGGGTGAAAACAGCATGAGCTGGGATAGAGGCTGTGGTTCTCAACCTCCTGCACCCAGATACCATTGAGGACTTCGAGTTAGGAATACCCCATGGGCTGTGATGAGCCTGGGACAGGGTAGAATCTGGCTCAGCTCTGAGTGAGTGTGGAGGGGCTTTTACAGGAGACTTAGACAAAGCTCTGTATGACAAAGGCTCCCCACCCCCACCGTGATCCCTGATGAAGGAGATCGTCCTTGCTTACCCAAACATTTTATTCATGGCTGATGAAGATGCATACATCTTACTCAGGGTGAACCAGAGATATTGGCTAAACACTTGGGGCCTATCTAGATACTTCATTAGCATGGAGAACTCCAGGTTCTATGTTACATGACTGGTTGTCATGGTCTTCTTAGTGGGGAGTCATGGTCACAAGCTCCAGGACAGGAACCTGGTCGGGAGCTAGTCTGAACCCTTGCCATCCCCAATTATGAGATTTGTCAGGGTTCTGAACCTGCTTCAACCTTACCAGTTCTTCTCTCTGGTTGCACGGTCCACTGCCCCACATACTAGCAGAATTTTTTAAGCTGAAAGAATTAGAATAGAAAGCTGAGTAGGTCTCAAGTAAATAAAACAGGAAGAATAAAATCAAGTGTGGGGAGCTAAGACAACCAACCCAAGTGTTTAAAAAGATAGAGTAGGAATTCTGGAAATGGAAACAAAGAAAATGAGAGGAGTAAATTATCAAAGTTGGAAAGAGAAGAGATCTTCCTTTAAAAGGAAGTATTTCCCCAGAAGTATCTGGTGTGAAATCTCTTAATATCAGACAGAGGAGCCTCTCAACTTCTGGCAAAGGATGAAGCTTGACGCCAGGTGGTTCATTGAGCTGCAGTCTCTTATCACCAACTGGACTCTGCTAACATGAGTTTAGTTCTTGCTATCTTTAAAGATTATTTTGCAAGCCCTTCTTTTCTGGATCCTTTAAAGATGGATGGGAGAAGAATAAAATAAAGAGGTAGGAGAGGGTGCAACAAGATGGCTCACATAGTGAAGAAGCTTGCTGCCAAGCCTGATGACCTGAGTTCGATCTGCAGGATCCATGTAGCGGAAGGAGAGAACTGACCCATAAAGTCATCCTTTGCTCTCTATGTGCCATGCTTCTTGACAGTAAGCACACACATACACAAAGAAATGTCACTTAAAGCTGTTAAGGAGTGAAGGACATAGAAAGGCGTGTGTTAGGGTTCCCTGCAGTGAGCAATGCTCTGTGGAGAGCATCATTCAGGCATTATCACCCCAGTCTCCATGGTAACCCTGGGTATCAGGCATGGGTTTTAAACCGGGAGATAATCAGCTCTCATATTAAAGTCTCCAAGGTCACATGGCTGTGCTGTCTACGCCTTCATCTACTCTACCTGGTATACATGGAATGGTCACACAGAGATTTCCTGCCAACAACCTTTGAGGAGGAAGAGTCTCTGTGGAATTCATGGGGATGATTAAAAAAAAAAAAAAAAAAAAAAAAAGGGCTTTCTTGTTTTCTTTTTTTACTTCATGTTTGTAATGCTTGCGTTACATAAATGTCGAGGAGAGGGGCAGGGAGATGCCTCTACCGGTAAAGGGGCTTGTGACCTAGGCTTGAATTCAATCTAGAAATCCACAGAAAGGTGAAGAGAGAACCAACTTCACAAAGTTGTTCTCTGACCTTCACACGTGTACTGTGAATCACACATCAATAATAATAATAATAATAATTTTAAATTAATCTTATGAGGAGAAATTGGTGTAGAATTTTTTAGGACTTGTTTTCCCAGATTCTCTTTAAAATATTCTTTTTATAATTCATATTTTACAAACGACAAAGCTAGGCTACAGGCAGCCCTTGTACCCAGGTCTCCAGCTACCACATTCTCTTGCCTTCCATCTCTCCAGGGACCTCAGAAAACACCTGCTGTGCTTAGCTGGTGTTTGCACATGAAGCTGGGTTTCATCCTTGCTCTATGTTGAAAGGAAAAGAGCCCAGGACAACCCCAGCTGCAGAACGAAATCACTAGAAGTATAGTATGGCTTCACAAAATTCATAGGGAGCGGGGGGGGGGGGGGGGCAAAGGTCACAGTCAGCTGTCTTACCCATGCTGGCATGAAATTTTAAGCTGGTGGGGACTGCGACAAAGCAAAACACTTCAGGCACAGCGAGCAGAGCAGGACTCTCTTGGAGAACAAAAGTCTCTGCCAGACAATCCTCCCATTTAAACCTGATCTGCCAAACCCGGCTCCTTCTCTCCAGTTCCAATTAGCTGCTACCCTCGCAGCACCAGACATGCTGAATCACTCTCCAGTGCCACACCAGCCATGCCTCATAAAGCTTTGTGTTCACCTAATCCTCTAATAGCCTGGGGTGGTATTAGTGTCACAGTAGCAAATTCACTCCAATTTGGAGCTTTGTTATTTCACTGTAAGAAAGTCAGCAGCCTTGCTGAAGGGATCAGAGACTGTTAACCCTTTCTGATCTCAACTCGTACAGACTTCTCATGAACAAAGTATCCATGGATATACATCTCCTTTCAGTCTCAGACACAACCTGAGTACAATGGTCCAGGGGTCTGCAGAGGACCAGTTACTTCCAGGACTCTGTATGGTCTGTCAAACCTAGGGATGCTCAAGTCACTTATATAAGCAAAACAATATTTGCATACAACCTCTGCATATCTTCCTATGTGCTTCAAGTCATCTCTGGAAAATGTATAACACTTCATGCAATGAAAACACCACAAAAATAAAAATGCCAGCACACTCTATTGTTTGGGAAATATTGACAAGAAGAAAGTCACCTCATGTTCCAGTCAAGAACAATTTCTTTCCTCAAGAATTTGCAATTCTGGTTGGTTTCAGCTACAGATGTAGACCAGGAAGACAGAAAAGGCTGGCTACCCAGTCACTCACTCAAGAGCACTGCGAATGCGTAGGAGGAACTCTGAGAAGTGTGGTATCCAAAGCCCTAGCTCAGGCTAGAGAGAGGTGAAGCCAGAGCTTGGATCCCTATGATCCACCTGCATGTGTCCATAACCCCAGTGTTTCCAGGGGTAAAGCCAGGTATGGAAACAGGAAGATCACTGTTGTCAATCAAGATTTGCTGGTTGTCAATCAAGGTAAAATATGACAAGTCCCAGGTTCTGTTACAGACTCTGACTGGTGGCAGAGGGTGGTAGATGATGACAGCCAACATTCTTTTTTGCACTTGTGAGCACACATATTGGCATATGCACACACACACACATACACACCTGCACGTGCGAGTGCATGCACACACATTCACACACGCACATATGCAAACACACACATACACACACGCTGGTGTGCACACACATGTACAATGCACACAGGTGCACAAGCAAACATACACATACATGCACACATGTACACAGGCACACATGAACACACATGCACATGTGTGAGCGCACACACGCATACAAATGCCTGGCTCTATCTACCACTTTCCATTTGGATGATCTTGGAAAAGTCCTTTCACCTTTGTGAGCCTATGGTTTACTACCTGAAACATAGTCAAAATCCTACATTGGACTTTCTACATCCGGGGACTTGGCAAATGGGAATGCATAGCATCTGTGTGCATGGAGGAAGCAGTCACAAACATTTGTGGCTTTGCTTTCCTGGTTCACTTTGGTATTGTCATTTCTTTTTGTTCCTTTTGCAAAATCTCCTCTGGAAAGAAGAAAACCATGTTGACTCCTGAATGAGCCTCCTTGGTCAGAATATGACACAACCTGGGGGGCTTTGATGAACTCAGAACTCTGCCTAATTGAATTATTTAATGGCACTCCATCCTGGCAACTTATACATGTTGGGGACAAGGGAAAGTCAGAAAAAAAGGAACTGAGAAAAGCTATTCCCAAGCTTTATCATCTCCATAATTTTGCCTAGAGACAGTAGAGAATTTTGCCAAGTATCCTAGTTTGATGGAGAGATGCAGGGTGATTGCTCCCAGGGAAACATGAACAAATGTCTGTTCACCCCAGATGGGACGCTGACAACAGACCAAAGCGGGGGGTGGAGGGAGGAGAATCCACCCAAATCTAGTTTGCTGAAGCAATCACAATTGCAGTTACTTGCAGGAGCATGGGTGACAGCTGCCACACTAAGAAGCCCAGCATGGGACGTGACTCATGAAAGCTGCAACCCGGAGTTCTGCACAACCCCCACAGTCAGCTCCACCAGTGTCACCCTCCCTCAGTATTGTCCCCTGCTTGGTTTTATGTCAGAGGTCTGTGGGATGACTCCTGCAACCTCTCTGGCTTCCTGAATCATATGAGCATCCTCCCCGAAGGAGGCAATGCTTTAGTCTGGAGGAAACAGCAATGCAGCAACTGTTTAATCTTACAACAAATGAGTCATTGTAGCAGGACAGACGGAGCCCGCATACAGTACCTACATGCAGTGAGAAGCAAGATGGAAAATAAACCCCTCAGGTTCCACCATTCAAGCGACGGACGACAGGAGAAGCTTGGCAAAGGAAGCCATGCTGCAGAGTGCACAGAGCGCAGGGGAGAGATAAAAGAGAAAAACAAACATTTTCATCTCTTATTCAATCCACTGAGTATCTTCTTTCTACCAAAAGCAAGAACAAGAAAGTGTGCCCACTGAGATGTCACAGAATGCAAAGCAAATTAGAGAAAAGTCTTTACTGAGTCGCTGGCACTGTAGCAGATATTTGATAAAACTAGGGAAGAATTGGATGGCCCTGGGCCCAGTATGTTACCTGCAGGGTGAAGTACTGAGCATTAGCATGGCTGCCCTTAAGAGCTAACTCGAGTTGACATCACGCAGATTGTAAGCACATAGCTGTCTCATCTACTGTTAGCCTATGGGGGTGATTCTATTCTTATATCTGTTTCCGAGATGGAGACACACAGAGATTCAGATGTCCAAGGTCATGGAGTTTGTACAACAGAGATCCAAATTCAAACCCAGGCAGCCTGATTTTCAAAGCTGTAATTTTAATTAGTTCTACACTTTAAGTATGAAATTGGAACAACTGCGTAGCAAGAGGTAATTTAAATAAAAACCTCAATCAAGAGGGCAGGAGAGATGGCTCAGTGGTTAAGAACACATGCTGCTCTTTCAGAGGACTAGAGTTTGGTCCCAGCACCCACAGGGGTGGCCTACAACCACCTGTAACTCCAGCTTCAGGAAAAAAAATCCTTTGTAGATACTGCATTCACCCACACAACCCCGATACACATATTTTAAAATAATGTCTAAATCCTAATTAAAACATACATCCATAGGTAGACTTAAATAAGATCCAGAATATCTCTCATGGGTTCTGAAAAAGGAAAGAAGGATTCTACAGAACCTAAGACTAAAGAAGATGCTGACAAGGCCTGGGCACACCTATTTCCTTCAGCATGCTTCAGGATTCTTTATTCTCCTGCATGAGATAGCAGGGCCATCTTATATTGTTTGTGGCTATATGTATAGCTCTCTTCGCTGTTAACTGCATATTTAATATTAATTCGGCCATTCCTAATAAACCCTTTTATGATGCTACCTTAAAACCGTAAGTTAAAGAATTATAGGTATAATGAATTACAGAGTGTCTCTGAGCTCTCTCTTCTACACTTACAGGAACTGGTTGCCAGAAGCTCAAATAATAAAATAGATTCTGAAGAACTCATTAAATGCACAAGGTAATGTCAACCTTCCTTCTGTTCACAGATACCCTAGAACAAACAGAAATGAGGACTTAAAAACAAATGAAAGTTGTAGAGCCAAGTTTCATTTGTATATGAGAAGAATATATGCTCCAAAAATCCAACTCTTATTCATCTATTCTGGCCAAATTGTAGGAGTGTGTGTCTTTCCTACTCCACGGAGCTGGAGAGATAGGCAAAAGTCCAGGGGCATCTGACAAGATGTCAGAGTTATATATGAACTCATGGGCATATTGATAACCATGATGAGTTTTGCAAGGCTCAGGAGCAACTAGCAGGAGCACGAGGCATTCTTAGGGAGCAGTCTTCTTGGCACATGCATATTGTGTGGCTTTGTCTCTAGATCTTCCAGGTTATCATAATGAAAACCAAGAGCGAAGTCCTCCTAACTCAGATCGTTCTCTGAATGTCCACAAATTACCAGCGTAGGGAATCTTTGGTCATATACAAGAACTAAACACAATAATGGCACTTTGTGACCTTGAAGAATTTCTACAGCTTCCCAAAGAATCTAATTCACAGTCAGAGTGGGAAAATGGTTACATAGTCTGTGACGTGTATCAAGCTGCTAGTATCTGAATTATAGTAGGGTCAGCCTGCCAACTGTCTGCTAAGAAAGTCCAGGGAATTCTCACTGGAGTCAGGTTCCTGGGATGACCTAACAGTAAAGGCCTCCTAAACCAGACCCAATACCCTCCCTCTGAGTCATCTTTATGCTGTTAATCCCAACAGCTGGATTCTAACAGCTGGAAAATATCCCTTCCTCCTATTGCACACAATGTCTGCACCATGCATGTCATGTTTAGCATGCCATATTGGGTGGTGTGGTAATTTTAAATATCTTTTTCTTGTTTTCATTTCAGAATTCTAGAGGATAGGAAGATGGCTCAGTGATGTTTGCTACACCAGCATGAGCACCCTAGAATGGATCCCCAGTGTAGCCAGATAAAAAGCGTGGGTCTATGATCTTAGCAATGAGGTGAGAATGGAGACAGAGATCCACAAAACCAAAATAGCCACTCAGTGAAATCCAAATCAGTAAAAGACCATGGCTCAAAAAAATATGGAGTGAGGTAAAGGAATGGCTCAAAAAATATTATGGAATGAAGTAGAGGAGAACACATGATGTTGACACTGGTTACCAAATGTATATACACATGTTCACACATGATCATGCATGCACACATATACCACACACGAAAATAAGTAGGACTAAGGAGGTGGCTCAGTGGATAAGGTGCCTGCTGTGAAAGCACAGAAAGTAGAATTCAGATCCCCAGAACCCACAGAAAAGTTGGGGAGGCATAGCAGCTGCCTATAATTCCAGCATTTGGGAAACAGAAACAGGGAACCCCAGGCTAGCTAGACTAGCTGGAACTGATAGACTCTGGGTTTCAGAGGCCCTGCCTCAACTAGTAAAGTGGAGAGTGATCAGGGAAGATGTATGGAAGCTTCAGGCCTACACACACACATACACAAATGCATACACACACACGCACAAACACACACACACACTAGCAAAAAATTAATTAATAAAAGATGCTCTAAGTTATTTGAGGAACAGATGTATATACTCAGTTCCAAAGCATCTGAGAGTAAACAAGTATTCCAGATGTTCCACCAACATCAGTTGAGTGATTGTCCAGGGATGAAAGTTGCCCAACTACCCATAGAGATCTGTCTAGAGATGGGAATTTAGAGACATCCTAATGGTCTGTAATGCAGGGTCAGGCTCAGATTAAAGGAAGCAACATTGAAGCTTGTTTGTTAAGAGCCATCCAGTCCTATACTTGACATACACCGTTGTTCTTGTGCCCCACTCAGCAAAGAGTGCTTTTGTACTGGGAAGAATGCAGCCAGTACAACCAGAGCAGAATGAACCACTCTTCCTAAAGAGCTCATTTTTGTTCACATCAACATCATCATATGGTGTGTCAATTTGTCTGTGTGTTTCCCTATCCAAACTGTGAACAAGCTGGCAGGTCTAACCATTCACTGCGACCCTCTCTGTTTCACCTGAATGTATATATGATCGTCCTAGTTTCATTTCTGCTGGTGTGATGAAATACCCTCACATAAAGCAACTTCAGAGATAAAGGATTTATTTGGCTTGCAGTTCTAGGTTACAGTCCATCACTGAAGGGAAGTCGGGCATGATATTAAAGCACCACACCCATAGTAAGGAGCTGAGAGAGAATAAATGCATGGATCCTTTCTTGCTAGTCTACATGGAATTGCTCCTAGTCAAAGAACCCACTTCACAGCCAAAGAAATACAACAGAAACCATGAATGGTGCATTTTGCTATCAGGAGAACAGGCAGGCTCACACTCAGCTAGCTTTCTTATATAGTTCAGGATCCTATAGTATAGGCATATAGGATATGCCTAGAGAATGGTGCCACCCATAGTGAATGGGGTTTTTCCATATCAATTAACAATCAAGACAATCCCTCACTGACATGCCCACAGACCAGTCTCATCTAGGCAATTCCTCAAATGAAATTTTCTTCCCAGATAATTTTAAATAGTGCCAAGTTTGACAGTGAAACTAACCAAGACAGTTACTTATAATCTAGACATGTTATATTAAGATATGTAGTTTTTACTTACACCTTGTCCCATTTTATTTCACAAAAATAGTGAACATTGTAATAGAATGTTCTTCCCTAATAGAGACCATGTCTTCGTTACCACTCTAAACTCTCCCATAACTTAGTGCAGATTCAGGAAACATCTGACCAGGAAAATCCTTTTACTTACAAAGTTATGGTCCTATTTTATCTAGCAAATTTTCTTTGTGTTTAAGGCTGATTTTCTGATTCATCCAGTATGTAACCTCTAGTTATTCTTACCACACTATGGCCTTTGGTCCTTCCTGCTTTTCATCATCCTGTTTTCGTAATTTATCAACTGACTTTTGGTCCTACCATTCATCTGCAAGTACGAAATTGTGCCTAAGAGCTCTGTCCTTTGGGCATAGCGTGGCTGGACTAAGGATTGAGTAAATTCTAAAGACTGACCATCTAAGTGACTTGCTGACAATCATTCTTTGCTATCATATTGTACAGTTAACATATAATTAAACTCTACAATGGTGAAAATATGCTGCATCTGTACTATCCAATCTGGTAGCTACTAGTCATCCATGGCCATTGAATTCCTAAACTGACACTTGAAATTGATGAGATTTTTAACTTCATTTAAGTTTAACTAATCTAAATTTAGGTTGCCATAAGTGCAATGACATCAGTATTGGTTAGTGGAAGGAAAGACCAACACGTCAATAACATAAAGACAACATGGCAGGGACTGCATCCTAACACAAGCAAGACTCTCTGTAGTTCAGCATAATTTGCTTTCATAGGCCTGGAAAACTAATGGCAACTTAAAGGACAAATAGCATTTCATCAGACTAAGAAAACATCACGGGTAACTGCATTACGGGAAAGATGAATTATTAAAACCACAAGGGTTTCTGGAGTACAGATGAGAGAAGCAACTGGGAAGATTGGGCTGAGCTAAAGATTGCTAGAGACATGCTAACAAATATGGTAGCCACAAGCCATGTGCCACTACTTAAGTTTCAGGAGAATTAAAGTATTCAACTCATCAGCTGTACCAGCTGCAGTTCCAAAATTCCACAGCCACCTGTGACTGTGGCTGCCGTGCTGGCTAGTGCTGGCTATCTATCACAAGAGCACCCAGAACTGTGGTTTTTCTAGTGAACTGACCAGCTGCGGGCTTTATTATTTGTTAACGGCATTTCTGCTATTAGTAAATTCTGCCCGTTCACAATTTCACACATTTACACTAATGTCTTTTGGGCCCCCTCTCCTACACTACCAACCCTCTCTTATTTTTCATCTATTCTTATAATGTCCTCACTTCCTCCCTGTAAATCTCTTTCCCCTACCTGTTCATTTAGATTTTGTTTAGTGTCCCTGGGAGTTTAATTAGAGCCATGTGACCCCAGTGGACTTAGAAGAAGGTACCATGCCTCCCGTCTGCCGGTTACTCACACATCATCAGTGTGTAGTTGACCTCTAGACTCCTTCTCTTCCCTACCCAATTTTTAAGAGGCCTGACTTCTGTGGACTTGATGCTACTATGCTTTATGTCATGGTTGTGTCCTGCTTAGAAGGTGGTAATCGCCAGTCCTCTTCCCATTCTGTAGCTCCTACATTCTTTCCAGGCCTCTTCCTCAGTGCTCTCTGAGCTTTAAAGGTCTAAATGTCTTGGCTAGATCTCAGTCCTCACTTGATGAGCTAGGAAGACCAGGAGACAAGAATCGGAGGTTGGGTAAAAGAAAAGTGATGGAAAAATACATGTGCCCATTATTTGAGAGAGAGTTTGAAAAGACATGAGTTAGACACACATCGTTTCAGGAGCTTTTGTCAAAAGCTTTTCTGCTCTTTTCCCCTTTTACCACGGAAGGTTTCACACTAGCCCATAATTATCAGGTGTTTCCAGCTTTCAGTGGGACTTGATTCAGGCAAACAATCTTTTATAGTGAAGCACTGACTTTCAGTGACACACTAGATACTCTGAAGCCAAATACACCCTAGTTTCTGAGTAGGAATTTTGTCTTTAAATTCTCTTTTGTCCTCCTACTTAGAGAAGCTAAGTCCAACAGTACAGAACCCTTGTTTACCTTTTCCTTTCCTTTTAATAAAAAAAGGCAGTATCTTGTGCAGTGGGGCATCATGCAATAGTGTTTTATGTAGTGGGACACTGTGGGTTAGTGTCTTATGGGTTAGTGTCTTATGCAGTGGGATACTGTGGGATGATGTTTTATACATTGAGACACTCTGGGGTGATATATTATGCAGTAGAACACTATGGGTGTCTTATGCAGTAGGACACTATGGGTTAGTGTCTTATGCAGTAGGACACTATAGGTTAGTGTCTTATGCAGGAGAACACTATGAGTTAGTGTCTTATGCAGTGGAACAATGTGGGATGGTGTTTTATGCATTGAGACATTGTGGGATGATATATTATGCAGTAGGACACTATGGGTTAGGGTCTTATGCAGTGGGACACTATGGGTTAGTGTCTTATGTAGTGGGACACTGTGGGTGATGTTTTATGCATTGAGACACTGCAGGATGTTTTATTATGCAGTAGGGCACTATGGGTTAGGGTCTTATGCGGTGGGACACTTTGGGATAGCGCCAAGGCATCAGTGATGTTGTGGTGTCATTCCAAGATCCAATGTTGGACTGGAGGATTAAAGTAGCTATTGAGACTTTACAGTTGACATTCGCTGGATAAAAAGCTGGTTCCACGACCCTGCTACTTCCTAAAAGTAATGATTGATTGCAAGCATGTAAACTGAGCTAGCATCTCCTCTGCAGAAATGCACTGTTGTTTACAACCAATTGAGCCATCCACATGGCTCAGCTTCCACCAATTGAGGATCAAAGGAGAAGATTTATATAAATGTTTGGCAGCAAATATAAGTAGCACTGAACTGTTTGAAGGGTCGCACAACTTTTAAACATCTCGTGTTTTATCCTAGACCAACTATGTTTATTGATGGCTGAGCTTGCCATTTACTTAGCTGCATCAAAGACATGACACTGAACTCTGAGTGGGTCACATTCAATACCACAAACTTGCAGGAATGAAAGGTACCCCTTTTATCTGGAGAAAATTCTTGATAAAGCAAGAGAAAGTAGCAAAGTACTTAAGTGTGTTGGCCTCTGAAGTTTACAGCCTTTTAGTATCCGGTGTTTCAAAATGGGGTCTTTGTATTACATCCACCTATAGTCAACTCAAGGAGAAGCTCTTGAGTGGTTCAACTGTAAGCTTAGAGCCACATTAAAAAAAAAAAAAAAACTGTGACATTTTTACTTTATAAGAAAAAAGACATGCCAGAACACTGTGGGTTTTAGATCTGTGTATTTGGAAGACATCTCTTGAAAGCCAAAGAAGCAGACCTGCCACTTAAAAAGAAATGACCACCAGTACTTATTATGAATATCTTATGAGATTAGTAGTTAATAGATGAGATTTTTTTAGTAAAACCAACCAGCCTTTGAAAGAGGTTCATGACTCAGTGACCTAATATAGTTCAAAGAATCATTAGAGAAAAATTACAAAATTGTGCATGAATCAAGTTGTGTTTAACATGCACAATAAAAGAAGCGAACTCAAATTCTGTGGTGGGTGTACAAAACTTCACTGACATGGTTTAATATTCCCTATAGTGCTAGTCCTTCAGAACTATATTGTTGAGCTTTGGTGATGTATCAAAGGAGAGTAACCATTCTTTGAAAAAGATGCTAAAATACTTCTGTTCCCAAATGTGGGCCTTTGTGAGGCTTTTATCAAATGTACTTCAATGCAAAACTATACTGCAAGAATAGATATGATAAAGCCAGTCTTCTATTAAACTACACATGAGAAAAATGCTGCAAAACAGAGTTGTCACTGTTAGGTATCACATTCTGTAAATTCACTCCTTTTTATTAAAATGTGCTTGCTATTGGCCTAGACATATCCCTCAGAGACAGCAAATGCTCTTAACCATTGATCCATCTCTCCAACCCCAGGATGATGGATGTTAATACTATCATATCTTCATCTGCAACCTCTAGATGAGAAAGCCTGAGACAAGGTGACCTCTTTCCCTATGCTGTTTGTCCAGAAACCTCCAAGCAATGCTGCTTTTATAAAGGAAGAAGAAGCTGAAAGTGATGGCCCAGGAAATCTTTATCGTGTGTTGTGAGAAAATCACTCTGTCTTTCTGTGTATCTGTCTCTATGTCTATACATCTGGACTCTGTGTATGTGTTTCCATTTCTTTCCCCCCTTTTCCTCCCTCAGTCTCTCCATCCCTCTTTACTCTTTGGTTTTCATTCTGATAAAGTGTTGAATTGCTACAAGACCCTATTAGCCTAAGATACGGTATTAGCTGGATCCCCACTGAACAAGATGACACAGTTTTGATACACCCATATGGGGCTTTGGCATGCCTCCAAATACATTGCTGAAGGATGTGGAGTTTATAGAAAGGACACAAAGGGAGCCTTGTTCTAATAGATGCTCTTGCCTCTCAAGGTATGCTGAGTGTCCAGCACCCTGGTGGGGACATGACCCCACTGTTTGGATGAGGCAGAACTAATTGGAACTAGAGCTGGGAGACAAGATTCCAAAGCCAAACCATGCTGCTATAGCCATAAGTGGTTTTCCAAAGAGTCTACTCCAAGAGCCTGTGTTTATGATTCTCTTTCCAAGAGCCCCTCAGGGAAAAGGGGCCATTTCTCATGTGGCATTTTCCAACTCAAGAACACATCCCCTTCCTAGCACGGTCACCCTGACTGTTCTACCCCATCCCTTAAGGAGACTACTCTTGTAGGCTTTGGCACCTCAGCTGGGATGGTGCTCAAAGTCTAGCAAGAATCTTTTCTGTTTTATTGCCTCATTGATAAACTTGATACTTGGAGAAAACAAATTAAATTTGAGATACCTCATCCAGTTAGGGCAAAGAGAAATGAGTAAAGGAAAGCTCCATTAAGCAATTGGATTCTAAACTTTAAAACAAACCTCTATCAATTCACTTTTCTGAATCTCTAGATGAGTTTTCCAAAGGTTCTGCTAGCCCAAGTCTCTGGTACAAGCTGAACTGCCATTCACAATATTCCTAATGGAGAGTTCAGCCACTTGTTAACTCTATAGCCAAATGTGAATGTCTGGCCCCTTTGGAAATCATCTTGTTAAAAGAGAATATGCAATGCCTGCCGTTCTCTGCCCCACCACGCTGTACCCTCAATGTATCAAAGGTCCTCATGAAGAGAACTATTAGCATTCATTTTTCTCATCTCTCTTCCTTGACAAGACAATTCTCAATTTTCAAAGGAAGCTGGGTTGGAGGAAACATCAAAACAGGTCTTTGGATGGAGTCTGCCTTGGGCACAAGGACCACAGTGCTCTCATGTGGACCCCCAAGCACTAAGGGACTTCAAAGTCCTCAGATACCACATGGCTCTAATCTGGGCCATCCCTCAGTTCAAAGGGAGTGTGGGAGAGAAAAAGACAAACTAGGAATCAGGGGAACTCAGCAAGTATGACTGTGGTCAGGAGAAGGGACAAAGGGCACTTTTGCTGTGCAAGTTGCACGGTAAAGTGTTCCAGGTATAGAGTACAATGCCTTAAGACTAATGTGCAAACATGGCGAGACCATTTTCTCGATCCCCAGCACCAAACTAATCAATATATAAATGACATAAGCTACTCAGAGGGACAGATGTTATTTGCTTTTTTTTTAATATGTTGTATCTAAACATACATATACATATGCACACATATACATGTACATATACATACACATGTACATATATATGTATAATATGCACATATATGTGTGTGTACGTATATTTGGACTATAAAATTAGAGAGCAGATAAGACAGGAGGAAATGATCTTAAGGAAACGAAAGAAGGCAATGGAAAGTATGTGACAGTAAAACAGAAGAACATCCAAGGAGGACAGGAGGCAAGCCAAGGGCAGTAGCAGAGAGGGAAAATTAGCACAAAATGCAATGGCTTCTGGGCATGGTAGTACGTGTCTTTACTTCTAGCGCTTGGGAACCAGAGGCAGGTGAATCTTCATGAATTTGACGCCAGCCTGGTGTACACAGGAAGTCAGCTCAATAAAAAGACTCCTTTCACAAAAGGAGGAGAGGGCACGAAATTGCCACAGTGAAATCCATCAATTTATATGGTAATGTAAATTTAATTTTAAAATGAAATAAATTTTAAAATGAAACACACACAGAAAGGAGGGGGAATGGAAGGCATATTAAAAGTAATGAGATTTCTTTGAAATGTCTTTTTATATAGTTTTGGTTCCAAAACCATATTAAATTCTTATCTACTCAAAAGTAAAACTAAATTCTGTAGGCTAGAGAGATGGCTCAGGATGTTAGAGCATGTACTGTCTTTTCAGAAGACCCAAGTTCTGTTCCTCGCAGCCATGTAGGAAGACTAAGATTCCACTAGGATGCCAGCAGTCAAGAAAAAGGGAAAAGCATGGTAGAGAGAGTGGGATGAAGGCCCAGTTAGCCTTGAACTAGCCCTAAAGGGTGACAGAGGAGCTGCTGAGACCCTTTCTAGCACTCAGTCCCCACTTGAGAGTGTTCAGCTCCCGTCCCGAGAATGCAAAACATTGTCCCAGGGGGAAAAGGAACTACTACCCTGAAAACTAGAAGTTGAATATCCTCATTTCACGGTGCTGCCCATGTAGCTATTGGACCTTGGGCAGGTCACTTCACCTCTAGAGTAAGGCTCTTTCATCTTTAAAATGGGTGCATAGGATCATACAAAAAGTGCAAAGTCCGTTTAGGCTTACATTTTCTTCCACATATATACCGTACCATACACAAACCTTGCCCTTTCTTCCAGTCACAGGAGCCTGAACAGGGGTCCTGACATCAGAGTTGATTTCATTTTGCTCTCCTGTAAGCTCTTTGTGAGCAAGGACTTCACTTCTTTCCTTTGTCCCACAGCAAACTGCCTACCTGAGAGTAATCATCCAATGAATGATGATGAATGAGTTAGGGTGTGCAGCTCTGTTCAAGCACATATGCTCAGAAGACAGTTCATCAAAATGAAAATCTGTAAGTGGAAAATATCAGAGGCCAGAAATGCACTTAGAACATCTGACCTTACAAACATCATAGCTTTGTCCAGTCTGCCTTATGTACGCTCAGAACACTTCCACCAGCCTGCAGTTGAGCAAAACCAGCCAACACACGAGCTAGTTTATAATATAGTGATGAGTATCATGTGTTATTTATTTATTTACTGACCTGCAGATTGATTACATAAAAATATTTTTTTACCTTTTTCACCTTAAACAGCCATTAGTTGCCCTTACCAAGGCCTTTCATAGATAGTGTAGGAAACTCCAGGCTGAAAGCCCAGCCCTTGAAAAACCTGTTTTGTTGTTTTCTCTTTGAAAAGAACATACTGTCTTTATTTTTCTTTAAGCCAGGGATGAAATAAAAGCTTTAAGTCTCCAACACAGGGACCTGAGTGAGTTTGAGGTGTACTAAAATCAAACCTTCAAGCCAAAGCTACCTCTGTGATGAGAAAGTTAGGAGAGAAAATCAGCTCCCTTGTCCTCACGGTTTCTCTAGCTACAACGATCTCTGCTTTTTGGCTCAGCGTTCTCATCGGACCTCTGTGCCTTAGACTGTAATGTAAGCAATTGTTAATGAAAGCTGGTCTTCAGAAACTGCATTTAGGTTTATGCAAAGTCAGAGTCCTTGAGCCCTGACCCAGGGAAGGCCAAGAGAAAAGCTCCCAGCCTGTGTTGGTTCAGCCACCATCAACTGCCCACTGCTATGCAGCTGGTGTTAAACAATCCAGGGAATTTGTACAAAGTCATTTCTCAGGCAAAATGAAAACAGCCAGGTGACTGACCAGCAGTGAACAGGGCTACAATTAATAATAGCCGAGTCTTCGAGCATGAAGGCTTGGATGGAGTTCAGATAATTACCCACAGGTTGAAAGACATTCTCAAAACCTTGTGGGATCCAAATTTAGACTGCCACTTGGCTGAGAACAAGTTGAATGACATTTTCTTGGATGAAAGCCATAGTTTCTATTCCAGGTTGGACTCAAAGACAAGCAAAAGACAAAGAAAAGGATAGATTCTAGCAGTTAGTATAGAGTGTAAGGATTGAATAAAGGTTGGGATTGATAGACAAGATGGATAGACAGATAGATGGAGGACTAGTACTGTAGTGTGGACCTTGAATGTCCTTCAAGATCCACGTGCTAAAGATCTAGTCATCAGCCTGTGGCTCTGTTGGGAGATCACAGATGACAGACAATATAGAGAGATAGAGAGATAGAAAGAAAAATGACAGATAGAATATATATATGATACATAGATATACATACATGCATACATTCATAGATGATAGGTAGATGATAGATACATGCAGATAGAAGATGTAGATAAGGGATAGAAGACGATAGATAGAGATAGATGGACAGATAGATAGACAGATAATTTTTAATTGCACTTCCTCAACCATTGCAGGGTATTTATATTTAATGGAAATAAATAAAACTAGATCTTGGAGCAAAAATTTGAAAAACAATTGCATCAACAAACTCTGTCATAATAAAAAGTAAATAAGTAACAGGAATACACAGGTGGATATAGGTATCTATGTCTCTATAAATGGAGATATTGATATATTGATTAAATAGAGGAAATACAGGGATCATTGCATAACCACAGGCACTGCTCAGCCACAGAGGTTTGTATTACAAACACACCAAAACACAGAGCAATGGTCTATGGAGATCATTCAAAGTTCTATATTGAGGGTTTAGCCACGGGCTTTCCCTCACCCTGAGGATGCAGCTGAGAACAGCATATTTCCAAAGGGAGGGAAGAAGCTGCCACATGCCTATGGTGTGAGCCTGGAAAGGAACATATACTGCATGGATAGCTCTTTTGTTTTTAATTGAGATGAAGTCTGTAATGTTATTGTAATAATCCCTGACAGGTTCTGGTATTTTAAATTAGACAGAATATCTTGGGCTGGCCATATGAGTTTCTATTGTTGGAGGGTTCTTGGAGGGTTGTTTTCCCCTTTAAAAAAACAAACAAACAAACATTTAAGTCTCAAGAAAAATAAACATTTTAAATGGAGTTGCTCAGCATGGCTCCTTGTCTTTTCTCTGCCCATTCCTCCCCTCCTTCCTCCTGTTTCAAAGACTTTACTCTCTGCTATTCAAGGGATCTTTCTCCTTCAGAAACCTGGGGCACTGACCCTGACTGTTCAATTTCTACCCTAGGTGGGTTTAGAAAGTATTTTCCAGGGAAAGGAACCAATATATTCTCTCAAAGGGATTCTGGTACCTGCTGTGAAGTGGAATAATTGGCTCCTTTTACTTGAAGGAGGAGCACCAGATTCAAGAAACCGTCCTGAAGCTGTTTTATCTTCTCGTTAATGTCTATTGGCTGCAAGGCACTACTGTGGAGCTGCAGCAATGCAAGGCAGCCTTGCCCTCGAGACCCATGTAAGTGGGCTACAGGGAAAACAGAGGATCAAGGAGAGGGTGGTCACTTCCTTCTGTGAGCACCAGGATAAAGAAGTCTGTTTGGGCTGGAGGGATAGCTCCACTGTTAAGAGAGTTCTGGTTGCTTTTGCAGAGGACCTGGGTTCGATTCCCAGCACCCACTTGACTGCTCACAACCATCTGGAACTCCAATCCCGGGGGATCTGGCACCTTCTTCTGGTTTCCTCTGACACCAGGCATGCATGTGGTACACAAACAGACATGTAGGCCAAACAGTCATACACATAAAAAAATAATAATGAGCATGACTATAAAGGTGCTGTAGGAAGCGAGGACTCAGCGAAGTGTCTCAAGTCAGGTTGTATCTGACTGTTCTTAGTTTACCGTTGATACGTGCACAGGGAGGCACATTATGGTTTTCGGTTGGAAGAATTGCTCATCGTCTTTCCAAACAAAATGGGAGTGTGCTGTGCAAGTAAGAGGATGAGCTACGTCAGAGCCAAGAAGCAGTAACAAGGGGTCAGAGGCAACGGCAGTTAATGGCCCATGACACAGCCTTCATGGAAAAGGACCGGTAGCTGGAATCAGTGACATCATGGGCCATGCAATGATCTGTAGTGCTAGGGTCTCAGGTTCTTCTGTGTTGACATCATTAGAATGGGAATGTCAGAAGAATGGCTGTGGTCCAGCAGACAGCGTCTCCTTCGGGTCCCTGGAGCAGTGGAGATGGACTTCATAGTAAGTCTGATGGAATGAGTTTTAATGTGTGTTTTGACTATTCCTTCCCAGTTAGCATACAAAGTGGCAGGCTTCATTGTAACATTTTATATACACCTATATCAATGTAATATGTTCATATTTACACACCTCCACCTGCCCTTTTAATCCCTCCTCCCTCACTCTTGCTTGTTTCTTTCAGGTTTACCTTCTGTGAAACAAATATGACATCTCAGTTTATAGGCAAGAAAGAATGAGAGTCGGAGTGTGTGTGTAACTTCCCCGAGTCACGCAGTATGGTCTCTGGAAAAGCATGGCTGGATTTTTATAACACAGCTGCCTTGCTCCAGAGTCCTAGAGTCTCACTCTCAACAGAAGAGTCTGAACCACTCATGAGATTGTAAGAAGTACATTTCAAAAGAATAAACAATGTTTGTGACAACTTTCCTGGATAGGAATATTAATATTACTTAATAAAATTAGTACTGGGCTGTGGGCGTGGCTCAGTTGTACATTGCTTGCCTGGCACTTGTGGGGATCTGGGTTTCATATTCAATACTGAGGGAAAAAACCTAAAAATTATACTGACCATGTTATAATAGAGCAAGGAGAAGACACAGGAGTTAAAGAAGAAGAGGGGACTGGATCTACTTTCAAGATGAAGGAGAAATTCCTTGCGATATCCAAATTGAGGCTGCAGGAAAGACTGTCTCCCCGCTTTAAGTTCACTCAAAGCAAAGAGCATCCACATGTCATGAGAGTTTAAGCTTGGACCTTTCCATCAGCCTGTGGTGTGTTCTTACAGGAAAATCTGGGGACCACAAGATCTACTAAGAGGAGTTGTAAACTGAATGGCTTCTAAGTTCTTTGCCCACCTTCAGCTTCAAGGATTCGGCACCATACCATGCTTTCCACAGACCACAGCACCCAAAAAAATAGTCCATCCTAAGCAAGGACCTTGCGGGGTATAACCCACCTGTTTTTTCCACCTGAACAATCCTAAGTTTTCAGGCTAGGGTTGTTGATGGGCTGCCCATCAGATAGAACATTCCACCTCACAGGTGGATGCATTTCACTGGGTCGCCAATAAGCTGCAAAGAAATCCCTGTTTCTATGATCAGATATTCTGAAATAGCACAAGTATTAACAGACTGTTAATTGTTGATGCAGCTCCCCTGCAGAATCAAAAGTAAGTAGGGCCGCTGGTGTTGTTCAACCTGAGTCCCAAGCTTGGTATTTAAACTCCAGGGTTCTATGCAGCTTGTAATTAAAACCTAGGTTTTCCCCTACTGAACTTAATTATCACTCACTCAATGATGGCAATAATAATACTAATAATAAGCTCTTACGTCAGTACTTTTCAACTTTTTAAATCGTTTTGCCGTGCTTTATCTGCATAGGCAGGCAGCGTTTATAAATAGGACAAGTATTATTATCTCCATGCATGCTAATAATAGCTAATGTTTAGGTGGTTCTGTACATTTCCGGAGTGTTTTCGATCATACTTTCTCATTGTACTAGAGGCTGAATTCCTGGGCATAAGGACTGGGTCTTACCTGCAGTGTTGAAGTGAGGGTTGACCAAACACAACTCATTCAATATATGCAGATAAAAGTTTCAACTCATTTGACCATTAGAATGCTGTTGGTTTTATCGGAGGCAAACCTTTTGGTCTCTGGTTTTTAGGTAGAAAAATTGAGGCTCAAAAAGCTTAACATGTTCGAAGTCATAGGGAGGAGCATCCAGACAAGTAAATGGCAGTTTCTAAGTAGCCTCTGATTCTCTTCCATACTAGTAGTTCTCAGAATTGATCATCTAATGGGTCGGTTACCTTCCTTGTGGCTGTTGACCAAATATCTGAAAAGAAGGAGCTTAAAGGAGAGAGGTTTTATTTTGGCTCATTGTTTGAAAGGATACAGTCCATCATGGAGGGGAAGATATGGTGGTGGGAAGCTGCTTGCTGGCATCTGGGCAGTCAGGTATCAGAGAGAAACTAAAAAAAGCTAATATTCAACTGACTTTCTGCCTTCTTTTCTTTTTTATTTTGTCCATAACACAGACCCCTGAAATGGTGCTACCTATATTCATGATGGATCTTCCCTCTCCAGTTAAACCTCTTTAAAAAAAAAAATCCTCACAGACATGGTAAATCCAAATCCAGTAGATAGTGAAGATTCACCACCATACATGGAAATCTTGACAAAAAAAAAAAAAGATACAGATTGGATCCAGAAATTGGGGCACAGAGTTTAAAGTTCAGCTTTCAGGTTATGCAGAACCTGCTGGTTCAGGGACCACATGAGCATCAGCAAGAGCAGTCAAGTGACTTTCCCAAGGCCATGCCCTGAGAAGTTCAAACAAAGTGTTCTTCAATTCTGCCCTAAGTACATGCAAGACATTCACCCTCTTGAGTCAGTGGAAGAGTCCTCAGAGGACATCTTTTCCCACATGATCATAGTTCAAATGGAAGATTTTAATATCTCTCTCTCTCTGTCTCTGCCTCTCTCTCTCTCTCTCTCTCTCTCTCTCTCTCTCTCTCTCTCTCTC
>JADRCH010000013.1:11378563-11446018 GCA_019843965.1 Rhynchomys soricoides
CACACACACACACACACACACACACACACACACACACACACACACACTGGAGCTGCCACACCCCTGTCACTAGAGCAGTTTCTGAATCCAGTTAGTTCAGTCAGTCATGGTTAGGCTGGAAATCCTTTATTCCCATCTTCCCCAGACATTTATGCACATACTTACTACACTTTATATTTCTCATCACAGAGTAAATTCCTTTTGGCAATAGTCAGTAGATCCTGCAGCAAAGCCCAGCTCTTTCTCAGTAAGATGACCCCTCCCTGTGAAAAGTCATCAAGGCACTTATTTTGTAGCTAGTAGCTTCCCACTGACCTTCTTAAAGGAGCTGGGGGCTCTTGATTCTCTCCACATGGGTGGCTAATGGCCCAACCTCAGGAGTTTGGGGAGGGACCTTAGAGAAACTAGAGGTTAATCCTATGGTTTGAAAAACTCTTCAAAAGAGATGACATTTATTTGAAAAGATATGCTCACACAACACAAAGGTGAGTGTGCTCAGAGCCTTGACCATTGAAGACAGGGGTAGTTCCAGCCTGAATGGAAACCAAAGGCAATGCAGGTTTCCAGGGAAACGACTCTACCCGCCCAAACCTTCCAGGGTCATCTGGAAAGACACTGGGCTGGTGGATAAGCCTCAGCTGTCAGTCTACTTCTGTACTACTTTGAAGGGAAAATAAAAAACAAAAAAGACAGAGACACAGAGAAACAGAGACTCCGACTTTTACAGAAGCTCATTCTTTCAAACAATTTCTTTTTCAAACTTTGTTAAACATCACACCAGGAACTACACTCTTCTCATCTTTTGCATTTGATTTTAAATGAAATACTCATTTCTCATCCATTTCTCATTGTCTCTCATAATCCAAAGTCTGCTGGGAGTGATTTCAACAGCAAATGAACACACACACGCATACACACACACACACACACACACACACACACGAATGCGCACACACGAACAAATGAACACATGCATACATGCATGTATGTGTGCACACGTGGAGGTGAGGGGCTGCCCTTCCTTTGCTAACAGTGAAGAATGACTACCTCATAGTGTTTGACTAAGAGGGAAACAATAGAATTACCTTTACATGTTGCTGACTGAAGGCAGCATGTTTCTAATGCCTTGCTGTCTTTTTTACTTTTTTGTGCTAAATTTTCCCATTTTAGTGACTCTATTGATGGCATTTTTCCTGAAGAAAGGATTTCACCAGTTCCTCTAAAATCTCCCCTACCTCCCTCCCTCCCTCTCTCTTTTCCTCCTCAATCTTCTCCCCCTCTTCCTCCTCCCCATTCCCTGTGACTGTCACTGGAGAGTAGAGGGTGATAAATTCTCAAAAATGCTGACCTGGAGACCGAGCATGTCCCTCTGCAGTTGTATTTCTATTTATCCCACTAAATTTCCTTTCAGTTAATTTTACAGCGGCCAAAAGAGTTCAGCTTCGAAATGGCTGACAAATGTATTCCATGGTGGCAAATGAATTGGCACTTGTTGACCGCTTATTGCTACCATGATAAAATCCCTACTGTGTGAGATCTCCCTGGGCAATCTGAACTCTGTTACTCTAATAGAGTAATTGGAAGAGCAATCAAGAGATGCTGATCCACCCTTAATACCCATCTAGATCCAGTAATGGCTGTGTCTTAATTGTACTCTCACCTAACTTATATTAAATGCAGTTTGATCGAAATCACCTCTTGGCAGGATTTGCAAATATCAAGTGGAAATCTTTGCTCTCTTAATCTGGCTCTTCTGTTGACTTGTTGGGATACAATCCCACCCACCTTCCCCACCTCACCCTCTAAATACACACACACACACACACACACACACACACCTCCTTTCTCAGCCAATAAACGAGCAATAATAGATGTGTCTAGCACTCAGAAATGGTTGCAAGACACTCCTTTGTATCTGGACAGCATTTTGCAAATGACAAGCTGGCTTGAGGCTAGAGATGTCAGAATGACATTTCAACACAGGTTGTGAGAGCGGACATTTCTTTCATTTCTCTTTTACAACCTCTTGACATCCTCAACAATCCCTGCCCTTGTGACCCACGGCTTCGCTCTGGGCATATGCTGCTTTGTGCTCTGGATTGAGCATCTGTGACTTTCCTCAGACTCAACTGTATTCTCGCAGTATGCTTAGACAACTCCAGCTGAAAGGACGCACGCTGGTGCACAGAGTAGATGCTGCCATGTGATAAACCTTGGTACTTTCTTTATTAGAATTTCTGCTAACTTCTCAGAACAAAGTCTTTTCAAATATGCACAGTATGCAAGGCAGCCCCATGCCTGGGGTGTTCTAAATGGACTCTGCACTCAGCAAAATACAAACCTCCTTTTTGTAAAGTCACTGGAAGGCACACAACTGTGCCCCCTGGCTGCTTCCTACAGCACCATCACCACCCATGGAAGACATCTAAGGCACCAAAAGATGACAGAAATACAAGCTATTCAGCCTCCAATAGAAATAGTTAGAAGAAAAAATGCCAAACAAAGAAATGGGTGAGAAACGGGCCCTGTTTTATCTTCAGAATGGGAGAACAGCATTCACTCCCATCTGGAACTAGAAACTCATTTGTAAATAAGAATTTAAGCATCTTCGTGTGATATCTGATATATCCCCCTTCAACTGACCTACACAGTGTAGACGTAGGGATGGAAAAATAAAAAAAAAAGACACTTAAACTTGCCTACGACTTATTTCTCTGGGAGACAGCACTGGAATGGTATATGTTGTGAAACTTACAAGCACAGACTGTAAGTTCACTGTAGGTCTCAGGTGATGCTCCTCAACAAATAAACAGACCTCCCATCCCTGGAAGCATTCACAGGGCTTGAAACAATAGCCAATCAAACAGAGCCAAGGCTCACAGCATTTTTTTTCTTTTTCTTCTCTTTTTCTCTTTCTTTCTTCTTTCTCATTCTTTTTTTTTTTTAATTTTAGGAAACATCTCCACAGCATCAGTTGCCTTGAGCGCCCTCATGTGTCTCAACAGAGGAATGTCACCCAAGGTCTTCTAACTGGTTCTTCTGAGGGATGAATTAGATGCCACACACTTCAGGTTTGCTTCAGTGACTTCTTAGTAGACTGAAGATTCACTAAGGGACTTTGAGGAACATGTCCTCCATGATACTGAGTGACATCACAACTCAGACCTGGAGGAATGAGAAGAGGAGGGAGGCCAATTTCAACTTGTCTATTCTGGTTTAAACCTGTCAGGTCATCTTGTCTTTTTCTCTTTTCCTAGCCCGATCCTAACTGGTTGCACCTTGAGGGGCAGGGATCAAAGCACAACTACTTCCTCTACCACTGTGGTGGCAGCCTTGCTACTATAACAAGCAGATCTCAGCTTTTCCACATCCATAGCAAAGTGAGAGTAAGCCATGTTTCTTCCCTAGTATGTTCTCTTTGGGTCCCAAGGGGCCTCATTTCCCCCAGCTCATATGTCTCTGCATCCATGTCTGGCATACAAAAGAGAGTCATCCAGTAAACAATAAACAAATCCAAACCTTTATATTGTGTTCCAATCTACTTGCCTTATAGCATTTCCAGAAAATACTTACAACATGCATCTCTTAGCAACCAGCTTGGGTTTCTTGGGGCACAGAAAAGGCAGAATAAATCTGCATTCTCCATTATTGCTGTCCATAGCCAGGTGCACAGGGGCCATCCATAAGCCAAAAGGGGTGGAAGTGAAGGGTGTGGCAAGTGAGGGAGCAGGTACATAAAATGAATTTGCCTTCTTAATGTATTTTCTTTTCTTGCTGTCCCCATCCTTGGTAGAGTTTAAAGTATATGCAGGAGCCAAATTCACTAGGGAATTTAAGGTCTACATCAAAACTCTGTATCTATATAGGAATAAATAAATAAATAAAAGTAAAACTATTTTCTCCTCATCTTCCTCCTTCCATTTCCCCATCTTATCTCCAGGTTACAAGGAAATGAGTCTACAATGTAGTAGAAAACACACAGGCCAGGAATCACCAAAGAAAAGTGGTCCAACCTTGGTCAGTATGTCAGACCAACCTTGTTGGGCCTTGAATCCTGTTAACAGAAAATTCACCAAGAAACACACCGTCCTGGGCTCCTCTCACCAAAAAGGCAAAGAGCTGTTCCCTGCTTAGCTAAATGCTAGCCAAACCCAACAAAGCCTTCAAGATTTTTGGCTTAATCTTCTCACTGAACTCAAGCCAGCACTCCACGAGTGCAGCCAGGGCATCGTCACCCAGCCTTTGCTGTTGGCAACTTCTCTCTCATGCTTCTTAGCATTTTCTTGGCTTGGGGGCAATAGCAGAGGTACCTTCTCCTCCCATCCACTACCCCCACAGGCACCTCCAACTGTGTAGCTTGGCTTTGGAAGGTTCCCCACCCACTGAAAGTATAGGCAAGACTTTTGTTAGGTAATCTACAACCCTAGCTGAATGCCAGAAAACGCCTGCCTTATGGAAATGCTAGATATTTCTTGCAATTAAAAAACCCATAGCCAAAAATAAGTCAGGAAACCTCTGATGTACATGACTTACCTAACTAGAAAAGGGGTCTTTTCTGAGAACATCTTTAGGTTGGTTCCTAAGATGCATTTATTCAAAGCACCTATCATATCGATTCTCCTTCCTCCCTTCCTGTCACCATAGCAATCTCAGCAACCCAAATGCTCATGAAGCTCCTACCTTTCTTCTGCAAGCTGCTGCCTGGATGCTGACAAGCTCTTCCCCAAGCATAACCTTCCTGTTAAAGAGCCCTAATGCCTCCTGTTATAAGATAAAACTCAGACTCTGAAAACCAACCTCCAGATTCTTCTGTATTCTCTCAACCCCCAAGGAAAAGTTGTAAAAGAACCCATCTATCAATCACCTGCAGGGCTGCCAAGAGTTCTAGACCCACCATCTCAAAGTTCAGCACACAGCACAGTGATGGTAGATGTTCAGATATGCTCACACTATGGGCTTCTGTGAAGAAACTTGGCTTTGGGTACTTACGTCTGCCTCCAACCCTCCCTGACATCCTCAGGTGCAGAGGCACCTGTGCACTTTGCTTGCACACTAGTATGGCTGATCACCATTATATTTCCTTGAATGTCTACCTGTCATCATGAAACACTTGGCACAATTAACTGACCTCTGGATATTTAGCTGTAAGTAAGCAAGCAAAATAAGAAGTGAAAAGTTAGTATCACACACACACACACACACACACACACACACACTTCCTGATACCTATAGGACATTGCGTTCTGGTAAGAGCTTCAGAGAACTGGGAAAAGAAACTGGATTGTCAGAGGAAAGACATCACCCTTCCAAGCTGGTGGACCAGGCAGAGGTCAAGTGTAGATCCTTGAACAGTGCACAATGGCCAGGGAAGCAGAGAATGCTCAGGAAAAGAAGTCAAGACCTTTTGGTAAACCTGCACCTATGCTTTTCTTCCTTCTTTGAAAGGCAACACCGAGTGATCTATTTTGCAATGCCACATATGCTCTGTTCCTGCATAAAGCCATCAACAATCAACCTCAGAGATTCCCAGAATAAGAATTCCATGAAACATGAGCTGGCATCACTTTTTTTCCTAATTTAAGCACTCACTTCTTGAAGGTCTTTCCAGGAAACGTTCCTCAAATCTCTAGCTGTCTCTCAGGAAAAGTCATGACATTTTGGACTTGTTGAAGGTGTCCCAAGGTTGGTCATCTTCCCAACTAAATTCCGACACCTCGGGTTAAGAATCATGCTTGCTTTCTAGATCCTCTCACTTTTACCCACCCTGACCTACCATGCAATACTCCAATTAGAGGTACTGGAGAAACAACAATACCGTTGGTGAACAAAAGCTGGACTGGACAAATTAAATACCTATACATTTAATCAATCAAACGACGAGATTAACTAATTGAAATATGGAATTACATGGCATTTTCCAATTTTTAACATATTTTCTGTGTCTTTTATTCTTTCTAGCCTTGTCATAGCAAACATCCCTGCTTTTTCTAACAATCCTTTTTTTTTTTTCAAAGAATGGGCTATAAGTCACCTTAAGCAAACCTACTCCCTGCATACACACACACACACACACACACACACACATACATGAACACTCAAAGACAGACCTGATTTTGGAGTTAATTTATAATGACAGAATTTTTTTTTTTTTTAAGTTTTCACGTGAAGTTTCAGGACTGAACCTGAAGCCACTGGCTCTGTTGTTTTCCAAGACCATGCTGCCCAAGTTCGTAGAATCACCGAGGACCCTTTCGCACTTACCTCCTGAAAACTGTCCGATGTTTAATTGTTTAATCCTTTTGCCTCACCCCACCCTTTAATGACCACCTTCCTACCCTGAGAAGTCCTCTCATGGATCATTAACCTCCTTCACAACTTAAGGACAAGCCTTCCTGTTGCCCACACTCCACTTATAAGAAAATAGGAGCTGCTATACTGGGCATGATTTGTGATTCCACTATAATTTTCCTATTAAGCCTCCAGTTTATCAGTCTCCTCTCCTACACATTCTGGTCTTTCCCTACCCTTTCTTCCCAGTCCCGCCCCCTGCCTCTTCCCCAACCCCCAAGAAGTGAACTGGTTTACCCAGCAGGTTTAGTCTTGCTTTGACCAGCTCATTGTTTCAATGTGATTATGAAGCTGCTGGGCTTGAATCCACAGTTTATTAATTTTCAGGCATTTGCCATGTCCCTCTGTGGAGTATCGTGTGAGGAGTAGGTATGCGTGTGTGCACAGACAGTAACCAACCCTCCGAGAGTTGGCAGAACCTCTGGTGACTAAGAAAACACTGTAGATTGGTGATCTAGGACTAGGGATGTAGCTAGTTAATAGATGGCAGACCAGCGTGCATGAAGCTGTGGGCTCAATGCCCAGAGCCACCCAGAGGGAGACGCGGGTTATTTCAGCATGGAAAGATGGAGGTAGGAGGACAGGAGTTCCAGGTCACCCTCAGCTAGACATCAAGTTCAGCCTGGGCTACACGAGACCTTGTTCCCAGGGAATCATCGTTTTAGAGGTGTGTGGAGTAAGATTTGAGAAGTAGAACAACAAGGTGAAAGGACCGGCCAAGGTCATAGAGTAGGAGAGCTGAGGGAAGAGCTGGGAGCTAGAGCTACAGCCCCTCAGTTCACCAGGCTCTTGCACTGGCATACATCCTTCTGCCGTGGCTCACACATACCAGTGAGAATCCTGGGTATCCGCAGATCCCAGCAAGGAATCATAGCTGCATACTGTAAGTAAACGCTCAAATGCAAAAAAAAAAAAAAAAAAAAAAAAATGTTGAGCTCTTACAGAGAACAGTCTACTAAAATTAGAGAGTTGCTATAGTGTGATTAAATTCAAATCTGCATCACATCTCCCTACCAAGCATCCAACATGCATTCCTCCTAGTGGTTCATTTAAAAAAAAAATTAAAGATGAATTTCACAAGTACCTTGAAGAGCTTTTCAAGTGATTTTCTTTTTGTCTTGATCAATATAGAGTTAGCACTTCAGCGTGTGAAAATAGCTTTTCCACACATCCCTGCGCACACAGCCACACACACATATAAATCATTGGCAGCAGGTACTTTCAATTTGCTGGAAAATATTTCTAAGAAGTCAAAAAGCTCCAGCTGAATAAGCGTGCCTGCCTATTGGCTAAACGGACCAGTTGAAAGATCTGATTGGTCCCTGATCCTGAGGACCGATAAGACGGCTATAAAATCCCTGGGTGCAGCTCTTGGGCCCCCAGTTTGCAAAAGCCAGAGGTGCAAGAAGCAGCAACAGCAGCAGCAGCAGCAGCAGCAGCAGCAGCAGCAGCAGCAGCAACAGCAGCAGCAGCAGCAGCAACAGCAGCAGCAGCAGCAGCAGCAGCCGCCGCCGCCTGCCAGCCAGCTAGCCAGCCAGCCAGCCACACACACAAAAATTCCTCCTCAAATCCTCACCTAAGCTTTCAGTATATCCAGATCCACATCTTCACTCAAGCCGGGAGAGGGAAAGAGGAAAGGGGGGAGGAAAAAAAAAAAAGCCAACAACTTAGCGGAAACTTCTCAGAGAATGCTCCAAAACTCAGCAGTGATTCTGGCGCTGGTCATCAGTGCTGCTGCAACGCACGAGGCGGAACAGAATGATTCTGTGAGCCCCAGAAAATCCCGGGTGGCGGCTCAAAATTCAGGTAAGCAAGCAAACCCAGGACCGGTTTCTCCCCCCCAAAGAGCTGTCCTCATTTGCCTCTCTCACTTTTGCATGTGTCTCTGTGACGGCTGATCTCAGTAATAAATGTGCTTCATGCCTGGTGATAATGAACTGCCAGTGTAATCCAATAGCCTTAGGAAGTGGAGTTCCTTTGTTTAATAAATTGCATGCAACTAACGAAGAAGCTGGGCGCTCTGCTGAGGGTATTTCATTGCATAAGCCTAGCCTGATTGCCTGAAATCTGGCACGTACCCTCTTGTTGGGGGGAGGGGGCGGGGAAAGGCTTGAATGTTGGCACGCCTCACAGCGGCTCTCTCTACTCCACAAGCTTGTGTAAAGGTAATGAGTGGCTTACCTGCTGCTGTCCCTCTCCCTGCTCCTTTAAGACCTTGTAACTTGACTTCTCTACCTCTCCAGACAGCACACAGACAAGCCCCCTCCTCACACTGATTTGTGGAACCATAGTCCTCAAGTCTGAAAAAAGAAAATTTTTTTCAGGGCGCATTCGGAAAGGGGGAGACCTACACACCCAATTCCTTACAAACCTGCCTGTCTCCTTCCCCCCTCTCACGGGCTCCATTCAGTCACCCATGCAGCCCATGGTCCCTAGAAGGAAGTGCATTTGTGAAACGATTCTTTCTCCAAGGGGAAGGTCTTACTTTCCACCCGACTCCCCGCACCAGTTAACTGTATATGGTCCTGGCCTCTGGAGGCGAAAAGGCATTAGGACCCCTATGCCCTTTGACTTCTGGCTCCCCACTCACTCCTCTCCCCAACTGTTAGCCGAGATGGGACCCCGCAGGTGTCAAAATGCTGCAGACGCTCCCCCTTGGAAGAGCGCAGGTCCCTGCCAGAGGAGGCCTTTTGCCTGGCTTCCTTTTGTACTTAGTTGCTATAGCGATGCCGTGATTCACAATTCGAGCTTGCCTAAAACAATAGCAGCCCTAATGCATATTAAAACTGCTTAAAGCAAAGTTATAATTTGAACCCGTGGAAATATATAATTAGGGAAATGACTTGTAACATCCCAGAGGCTGCGGGTGGTGGGAGGGGGGGCGGGGAAGCCTAACCTAACCAAACCATGCTTTTGATCTGGGAGGAGAATCCTACGGTATGAAGGCTACAGATCATTGCTTGCCGAGCTGCCTGCCAGAACACCCCTCCTTCTGTGGGAGAGAAATTACTTTTATGGCAGATCTTATCCAGAATGCAGAAAGCTTGGTGCAAGTTCTTTGCGGTTTTCTTCCAGCCTTTCACAAGGAGTGCCTTGGACCCGTCACTCCACACCTGTGTTTCTCCTTTTTGAACAGAAGCCTTTTTAATATGAGAGATTATTCATACCTCTAAGAACGGGGCTGTGGTTGGGGGGCTGGGATGGATACAAAGGGCTCAGATTCCTTTCTGCCAATGCCTTCGTGGGTTAAAAGCCCTCTTTGGGAAGGGTGTCCCTCCAAATGAACTCAGCACATTATTCTCTGCCATTTGGATTAAAATACCATGCTTTTTACTCCAGACTGCATTTTTCAGAGGGCAGCTAGATTCTCTGGTCCTCCTCCAAGCCCATAATGAACCTGACCTTCAGTCACTTCCTATAGCCTACCCATGCTTTCAAGTTCCAAGGGACAGCCTTTGATTCCTGTCACCACCAGAAGGCACTATGCATGACAAGGTCTCTAACCTTACTTCTTTAGCCACCAAAATGCATAGAAGAGTGAGACCCAGAAAGCATGTGCCTAAGGGGGAAGGCACCACCCCTATTCTGACTCTTAGAAGGAAAAAGGTCCTGCCTGTCCCCTTTCTCACCCCACTTTTCTTCCAATTGTTCTATCTAATGGAACCCAAAATCAAAGTCTGAGAATAAGTTCAGATTTCAGATCATGTGCCCTTGGTATTGGCCTCTACACCTACTGGATTCTACCCAGAGCCCCTTGGCTTGACCCAGACTGGTTCTGCTTGTCTCTTCCAGCTGAAGTGGTTCGCTGCCTCAACAGTGCTCTGCAGGTTGGCTGCGGGGCTTTTGCATGCCTGGAAAACTCCACGTGTGACACAGATGGGATGTACGACATTTGTAAATCCTTCTTGTACAGTGCTGCTAAATTTGACACTCAGGTAACTGGACCTTGACTTCTGCTCTCGCTGATTGTCTTTTTAACAGAGTGCTTATTAGTGGTCTTAACAGCCCATCTTATAGAGAGCCAACCTTGCTTCCCAGCCTCCTAATCAAAAGGCTCATCCCAGACACGCAAACACACACACACACACACAGGTCAGGGGCATATGCACACAGTTTAGACCAGGAATAAGGGGTTGACAGAGGCTGACTTATATTATGAGGGATGACTAGCAGAAAAGCATTTTTTCCTTTAAGAGGAAGTAAAAATGTTCTCCTCTGAATGACCTAGCATGCTATCTGAAATTCCCAGTTATCAGTCTTAATCCTGAGAACATAAAACAGATTCTCACCATCTCCACACCTCGAAGGAGTTGATAATGGCTACCTCCCATCCCATTTCCTGTCTGTGGAGTTGAATGTTCAAGATAGTCCAAGAGAGAAGAGTTGTTGTTTTTGTTGTTGTTGTTGTTTTTATTGTTGTTTTGTTTTAATTCTTAGCCATGCTATAAAAGCTACTCCGTCCCCTTGAAGGATCCTATATCATAGACCCAGACCTCTTTCAGAAGGTCAAACTAATGCTTATCTTCTTGTCCCCCGAAGGGAAAAGCATTTGTCAAAGAGAGCTTAAAGTGCATCGCCAATGGGATCACCTCCAAGGTCTTCCTTGCCATTCGGAGGTGTTCAACTTTCCAGAGAATGATCGCCGAGGTGCAAGAGGACTGCTACAGCAAGCTCAATGTTTGCAGCATCGCCAAGCGCAACCCAGAAGCCATCACTGAAGTCATACAGCTGCCCAATCACTTCTCCAACAGGTACCCCGTGGATCCTCTTCTTCACAACATGGGGGGTAGGGTGGGGGCTGGCCACCATAACCAGAGCAGCAATCTTGCCCTCTGGTGTTATAACAATCTTTCTACACAGCTAGCAGAAAGATGGTTTGCAGTTTTCCTGGGTGAGTTTCTTTGTCAAATTCTTACCATAAGCCTGAAGGAAACAATGAAGCTTCTGGAAAGTACCTTTTGAGACATCAGGTTTGGCTAAAACCATGGCAGAGCAATAGGCCATGATAAAATAAATAAATAAATAAAAATACCCTGGTCAAATGTCAGAATGCAGACATTTATTAAATCTGTTATTTGGAGTGAGTCCCAAAGCCAGATATTTCAGTGGTTAATCCAGAACAAGTCATCTCATTTCCCCAGGACCTGGATTTTTCTCTATGAAAAGTGAAATGGCTTCAGGGAGCCATTCTCATGTCCCCTTCAAAAGCATTATGTCATCCCAACCCACTAGCCCAAGATTTCCCAGAAGGAAAAGCTGGTGGCCCCCCAGGTATCATTTGCATCTCAGGTGACCCAAAGCCACTGGGTTCACACCATCTGACCTCCAGGCCTTACTGTGTCATTGATGCATAAGAGACCTTGCATCCTGGTCCACTGTGGGTATCTTGGAAAGATGTGTGGCAAGAGATGAGGAATGCTGCTTGGGAGTATGTAGGCAGACAGAATCAGTAGTTAACTATAAGCCAGTTGACAGCAGCCTGCAGAGATGCTCCAAGCCAAATCCTATGATTGGATGAAATTCCATGATTCTCTGACTCTCCCACAAGTCTCCATGTATTCATATGGAATAGTTCTGTTACTCTGGTCCCCTAAGAGTTATCACACACTTAAGCTGACGAATCTCGGAGCCAAATAACCCCATCCTTCTGAGAGTTGACAACGGTCAAGTCTATCTGGGGCTTTATCCCTAACATGAAACTTCTATGGCATGTAGGAGCCATTCTTAACTACAGTTAGTGGCCTACTAAACCATGACTCACCTTTTAGAAAGCTACCCAGCAGCCCTTGAATGCAACTCTACCTGACTTTCTCAGAACAGGAAAAACCAACTCCATTTTTCTCAAAAATCTTGTCTTTCTATATCAACCTCAATTTTAGAAATTCTCCTCGGAGGATTCTTGTTGAAGGAGGGAAGGGTTAATACTTGGCTGGTTGTTGGAGACAAACCCTTTGCCATAGGGGAAGAAATGAAGAGTTCTTGGTCAGACAATGGTTGGGAACAAAAGATGTAGTTATGTAGCATTTTAAAGAGAGATGTATTAGCACACTCATCAGTACAAGTATAGATTGTTAAAGATCCTGGGCACATATGATCTCTAAAGTGGCAGGTGGACAATTTCAAAGCTATACTGAGTTGGCTATTTCAGTTAAAGTTGCATTTTCCCTTATAAATAGAGAGTCACTGTAGAAAGGAAGCTACAGAGTTTGAACCGAAGATTCCCACTTATGCAAGAGGAAGCTTTCAAAAGGTGTCCTTAGCTAGACCATTATTCTCCTTCCAAAGTGTCCTGTTTGCATCATCTTCAAAAAATAGTCTAGGCACAGGCCCTTTATCTCCTCTTGCTCATGTTTAATAGAAAAGGTCAATGGGGAAAGGGTGGCATACTCTTAAAGGCCACAATCTCTCAGGCAACTCTTACCTTTTTCCAAGTATTTTACTTCAGTGTTCAGAACTAGAGCAATTTCCTTTCCAGGAGGAGCTTGATCTGCTCTATTTCAGCTCCTCAGTGCCTGAAACATCCTGCTTTCCCAGCCTCAGTCCCAACATAGACACACGCAAAGTCCTTGCCAGTTGGCAAAGAATTGCAAAGGGAAGTAGTTACAGGTTCATTCCACCTTCCTGTGGTTTGTCTAGCATGAGATTTAGGTCTGGGAGACTCCAAAAGCCTGACTGGACTGAAAGGCAGAACAGGGCTGTGTGTATATGACAAAGATGCATGCGGGGAGAGAAGGTAGTTGGGAATGTCCCCTGCCTTGATATGCAACCTATGCTTTCAGTCTTGAGGGAAGCAAGAAGGATTGATGAGGCGGGCAAGGCACCATGAAGCTTGGGAACCAATGACACCAACCCAGATCCAGAGTGGGAAAAGTGACAAAGCGTCCAACTCTCTAGGGCATGGATTGGGAACAGGAAATAGAAGAATAATATTGATCAAGAGAAACAAAGGACTATTTATAAACTTTCACACAGAACGTTCCTAGGCAGAATGTGTGTATTTGGATTAGCATGGCTGAAACTGTAGCTAGGGAGAATGCCTGATCTTATTCTTCACCAAGCAAGTAGGGGTGGGGGTGAGGTCAAGGACAGAATTTTCAAAGTAAGAAGAAAGATATGTGCTTTGTACAAGGTCCTTCCAAGCTGTGAGACCAGAAGGCTTAATCTGCTCTCTCAATGCAGGGTGCAACATCACGGCAAAAGGCCTGTCAGGCTTAAAGATAGGAAACATCCCAACTCCCCTTACAAAGCGGGTTTCTTCTGCTGAGTTGCACTGGTTTTATTAGCCTGAGAAGAAAAATGCATGCTGAATCCTTAGAAACAAAATACCATAGCTGAGGGTGGACAGTTATCTAGCCCTACTGTCCCATCTGAATGAAGGACAGAGGTTCAGTGAGATGAACAACCTGCTGAAGGTCTCCCAGCTTGGGAGTCGCCCAGTAGGGTCCAGAATTCAAATGGCCTTGAGCCAAGCTATTTTGATTTCTACTTCAAAAGAAAGCAGCCAGAAAAACCCTGCAAGAAGTCCCTGAAACCCCAAAATAGAATACCATGAATAACTAAATATACGCACACCATGGTGTTCAGCAAGGGATTTTGTGTGTGCTCTCTCCTAAAAGAAAAGACACATTCCTCCTTGTAGCTAGTGTAACTATATGTTCTTGATACAAAAGGGTGCTCAGTAGATATACAGCAATTGCTAAGTCAACTTTGGCTGAAGGCACAAACCTCTTAAAGCATCTGTGTTGCTTAGCAACCCAAAGTAAAGGTCTTCTCATTGTCCTGCACAGTCCAGAGGTGAGTGTCACATTTCAGTCTCACTGGAGACAACAGGGTTAGTTGATATTAGGCAGCCTGGCATGTGCTTTAGCTTTGAGGAGCTCCTAATTGAGCCATCTATAATTTTCTACTTTACAATGTAGAAAATTCTTTGCTTTCTTCACTGAGTTACCAAAGCCCCCTCAGGGAAGCAGTAGTTAGGAAGAGACGGTAGGCCAACCTAAGAGCAGGTCAGGAACTCTGTCTACTCTATCAGAGACACAACAGCAAACGGTAGGGATCCTCAGAGTCAGGCAGCAATGGGGTCCCACAGCTGCAGGCTAGCTAGACAAGCTGAATTTCTTTAAGGGGCTTAGACTTCTCCAACCAAACGAGCGCTTCCAATTCTGTTGAAGAAGGAACTTTGCATTCTTTCTGTTTCTAAAGAGCGACCACATTTTCCAGCCCACTTGGAGGCACGTGTGTCATGAAACATTCTTTCTAGATGTGGAAGGGTTAACTTCTCTGAGCTATTAAGTCCTTAATGGAACCGCAGCCTCTAAGAAGTAAAATACCCTCTAAACTAGACCCCAAGATGTAGGGGAGCCAAGTCCTAGAAAAGCCCAGAAATTAGTTGATGCCTAGAGATGAATGAGGGTATAAATGACTGAAAGCCATTGGGACACAACTGTTTCATTCTCTGTTTTTCCAAAACTAGTTCTCTCTCCATTTCTCCATCCAAGTAAAGCTCAGCTTAGCTCGTGTACTTTGTAACTCCAAAGGTTTGGAAAATGTTCCTCTGGGCCAGAGAAGCCCAATTTCACTCACAGCTGGATATAATTGTCCCTGACAAGAGGGCTATAGCCAGAACTATGGGCAAGCCAGATGCTGTTCCTCTCTCTCCATCCCCAACTTCACCCTCTCACTCAAAGAAAGGTGACCAATTTGCTTCATCACTCACGAGCTACTCTGTTTATTGTCCATCCTTCAAAGGACCTCTCTAGGGGGTCAAGTTATTCTAGCAAGATGTTTGCTCATGTGCTCTGGGAGTTGAGTTAAAAATAAACAAGATTCTTCCCCTCCCCAGATGATCCTGTGGCCCCCATGACACCCTGACCACTCCTAGAAAAGGGTCTCTCCACATTAGTACAGCAGGTCACTGTCACCAGGAGAAGAGCACAGAGCTAATGGGTTTATACAACCATTGAGTCAAAATAGGACAGAAATGCCCCAAGTCAGTTTGGAAAAGATCTGAACTGTACAAGTTGTTGAGAAGTTTTGAACGTAGACAGTTTAGTCCATTGACAGCCATAATACTTGGCTGTGGTGTTTGGGACAGTCAGAGAAATTTGTTCGCATAAATGAAAGTCACTTATACCAAGAATAAAGGGGTTATATTTCTTTGCTTAGGAATCTACCATAATCACAGATTTTTTTTTTTTCAGAAAATTAAGATTTTTTTTTTTTGTACAACAGAAGAATATTCTTATGGTCTTTTCATTTATGTCAAAGTGCAGTTGATATAGTAAGAAGGTATTTCAATGTAGATAGAAGTATAGGGGTAGATCGTGAGAACTAAAAGAAGGTCAATGGTATACATGCAGGAAGAAGGTGGGTGTGGTCGTCCCAGGCAAGAAAACTACCCTGGCATTTAAGTTCTAGTTCCTTATTTAGAAAAAAAATGTGACTTACTGAGCAGACAATACAGTCTGATGCCACTTAGCTACTTGGATAAAAACATTAAGGACATCCACCCTGCCCTTGAAAAGTTTTCAAAATCTAGCCAGGGAAAAAGAAATAGTCATGAAGCCATCAAATGTTGGTGCTAGAGTGATAACTAAAGTCTATGAAGCATCCAAAGAAGGAAGAGACCATAAAAGCCTACACAGCATGAGAGGGTTTCACAGACTCCCAGAAGGATGGACCTTTAAAGGTCATTCATTTTTTCCTTCAAGCACCCATGCTACCTTAGGTTTGGCTACAGGAACCCACTATATGCCTTTGAAGGAAGCCACAAAATAGAGTTAGTCAGTCATCAGCCTTTTCAAGAATGGCTGAGTGGGTGTAAAGAAAGTAGATTTCACAGGAAAATGCACAGCTATAGATTGAAGCTTAGTTAGAATGTGCATTGGTGTTCACCTACTCTTGAGCACATGCATCCCTGGGACAAAGGGAAGTTGCAGAAGACATCCAAATAACAGTCAGTCCATGTGCAGTGATTTAGTACTAACACAAGCTTAGAGTTTAATGCCCACCAATTCTACTCATTTTATTGACTAACTCCATTTATGCCATTAATTCATTGTATGACTTTGAGCAAGCACCCCAGTTTCTTCCCAACAATATGAAAGCATTTTGGGTTGTCACATTTATTACTGAGAATCATTGTTTAACAGAATTTCAGACATAATAGTCAGCCTTCTACTGTGTGATCTAGATCTCTTGAAGTCGAAACATGAAGATGGACATTCTAGTGTTGTATGGTGAACCCAGAGCGCTAAAGGAAGCAAAAGCCACCTTCAGCTTTGCATAGCTTGAGCACTGATGTCTGAACCTGTTCCTGACTTCGCTTTCTCTAATGAGAACCTTTCCCCTAATACAGATACTACAACAGACTTGTCCGGAGCCTTCTGGAATGTGATGAAGACACAGTCAGCACAATCAGAGACAGCCTGATGGAGAAGATCGGGCCCAACATGGCCAGCCTCTTCCACATCCTGCAGACAGACCACTGTGCCCAGACACACCCCAGAGCTGACTTCAATAGGAGGCGCACAAATGAGCCACAGAAGCTGAAAGTCCTCCTCAGGAACCTCCGAGGTGAGGGGGACTCTCCCTCACACATCAAACGCACCTCCCAAGAGAGTGCATAAGCAGGGAGAGGTACTCACAGCCTCACCAAACTAATAGCATTTTAGGGGTGTTCACACACCAACTTTGAGTGTACTGTGCCTGGTTTGATTTGTTTTTTAAGTAGTACCTATTTTCTATCCCCCCCTTAAAGAAAATTGCATGAAACTAGGCTTCCATAATCAATACCCCAACATTCTGCAATGACAGCATTCTTACCAACAGAACACCTGTGGTCATTCTGCCTCTCCTCAAGAGAGAATGTACCCTCTTCCATCCCCCCTCTTTCTGAATTCTTTTCCCAGAATCCTTATCTACTCTCCGCAAACACAAAATATTCATGTAACTGCCCAGTCATTGTAATCTGAAGATGTAGATCCCTTTAGAATGGTCACCCAGTAGCGTTAGCCAATACAAAACAACTTTATTTAAATGCATGTCTTAAATGCTCATAAATATGTTAAATGGAATTCGTGTTATGAATCTGTGCTGGCCATGGACGAATATGAATGTCATGTTTGAATTCTTGATCTCTAACGAGTCTTATGGTCTCTATCCTCCAATGTCTAATTTCCTTTCTGACATATTTACCAAATTGCTCAAACCTGGTTCTCCAACCAGACTTTGAGCCAGCATCTTCTTGCATCTAATGAAAAATGAAAAGCTAACATCTTTATGTACTGTAACTGCTCAGAGCTTTAAAAGTATCTTTAACAATTGTCTTAAAAACGGAGAATCTTAAGGTCTAACTGTGGAATATAAATAGCTGAAAACTATTGTACTGTACATAAATTCCAGAGGACTCTGCTTAACAGAGCAGTCTATAATAACTTTATTGCATATAGATTTAGTTTTGTACCTTAGCTTTATTTTCCTTTTCCTGGGAATGGAATAACTATCTCACTTCCAGATATCCGCGTTCATGCTCCTTGTGGCCTTTTTTATAACTAAGGGGGTAGAAGTAGTTTTAACTCAACATCAGAACATAAGATGGGCCTATACTTGATAGGAAAACCCAACAGGTTATCTGAAGGACCCCAGGTAAGATGTTAATCTCCCAGCCCACCTCAACCCAGAGGCTACATTTGACTTAGATGTATCCTGAAACAGCTCTGTCACATCCAACTGGGAATTACAGGAATCAAAAAGATCATCCCTTTGGGCTTGGACCACTTAGTGTGGCAAGGCCCTACTATCCCTTTGGAAGTGGCAGTTCTTGGCTCATCACCTTCCATCAGTGCCTGGCACTCTGGTAAATGATGGAGTGGGATATTGTTCCGCTAAGCCAATCAGGAATGAGTCAATCAGTCTTTGGATCTTTAGTCCGGGGAACTTGGGCTTTGGGGGTATAAATAACCCTGGGCTGTCCAGCCTTAATAGACTCCTCTTACATCTTTTGTCCTGTAACACGCTGCCTGCCAAAGTAGTCCTGGCAGCTGGACCATCTCTGTAGGATCTTTAAAAAAAAAAAAGAAAAAAGAAAAAAAATAGAAAAAATATAGAGAGAATGAAGGAGGGCATAAGAGCTGGTGGTTTGATCATTTCCGCTGTGATGTTTACAGGATGGCAGCCACCAAAGCCAAATGATTAACCTGTCTACGAACAACAGTGGTTTCTCAGGGTCATTGTCCTTGAACCCAACAGCCCCTTATGAGTGTCACTGCTCACCAAAGGTCAATGCTGAGAGAGGTAGAGGGAGGGGCTGCCCCAAACTCATTTGGGTAGAAACTATTGGTGCTTGACTCTCACTAGGCTACACCCCAGAGTTGACCAAATTGAGTGATAGGGCCCCTGGTGGGAGGAGGGAGGGCACCTCTCCAGGGAAATAAAAAGCAATACAACTTTACCACAAAGCCTTTAAAACCAGTAACATAGTGCTCAAGGACCAAGATCAGGCGTAGCAGCCGCAGCTGCAGCGGCCCCAAAGCTGCAGCCTCTGTCCCCACACAGCCTCGAAGCGTGCTGACATCAGATTGTTAAGGGCATTTTCATACTTAGAACTGTCCCATCCCCAGGTCCCAATCAAATGGACACTGCCTTAGCCTCTTGGAAATCAGGTAGCACATATTCTAAGCTAGATTCACCCCTCTCCCCAACCCCAACTTCCCACCCCAGGCAAGGCTGACTTCTTTGAACCAGAGAAGCTAATCAAGTGTGTGTGTTGTGCATTTTGCAAACCCACTAAGCCAGAACCCCAAAGTGGCAAGTAGCTTATGAGAATTCCTAGTAAAATTCTCTTACTTAAGTTTGGTAAATTTTCTTTCTCTCTTCTCTCTTTATTTTATTTTATTTTATTTTATTTTATTTTTTCTGTGACCTCTTCAAGCTGTGTTATACCCTCCTTTCTCCCCACAGTGATGCTGGTATGTGTATCAACAGTACATATATCTACACATATGGAAAGAAGCAGTTCTCACAATGTCGCTAGATTTGCTTCTTTTTCTCCTCACCCTGCCCCTCTCCACCTCCTTCTTGAACTTCCAAAGCTTTGTCTCGTGTTTGCTGCAGAGTGATCGGGGGGCTGACCTAGACCAGTTTGCATGATCTCCTCTCTCGTGATTTGGTTGCACTTTAGACATTTTTGTGCCGTTATATTTGCATTATGTATGTATAATTTAAATGATATTTAGGTTTTTGGCTGAGTACTGGAATAAACAGTGAGCATATCTGGTATATGTCATTATTTATTGTTAAATTACATTTTTAAGCTCCATGTGCATATAAAAGTTATGAAACATATCATGGTAATGACAGATGCAAGTTATTTTATTTGCTTATTTTTATAATTAAAGATGCCATAGCATAATTTGAAGCCTTCGGTGAATTCCTTCTACAAGAATAATAATAAAGGGTTAACATTTTATTTGTTCTCCTCCCCACGTCTTTCATTGTTATTCTTCGAAAACTTCTTGGACAAGCAAGATGACTCAGTGAGTAAAGAGCTTGCCTCCAAATTTGTTGACCTAAGTTCAATCTCCGGAACCCACATCAAAGTAGAAAGAAAGAACAGACTCCACGAGGCTGTCCTCCAACCTCTATATAGGCACCGTGGCATGCACATGTCTGTACATACGCACACACACGTGCACGTGCGCATACATGCACATGCAAACATCATCACCATCATCATATTTCTTTCTTAAATTTCTTAAGTGAGAATGTATAAGTACAAACCCATTTTCTTTAAAGTCACTAATTATAGGTCAATATGACTTAAAGAAATACAGTTTAGTCAGGATTTGCCAAATATCTATTAAAATCATCCAGTGGCTCCCCTTACCATGATGATAAAATTTAAACCCAGGGGCTGAGGAGATGGTTCAGGAGATAGCTTGTTGCACAAACATGAATACCAGAGCTCAGATCCCAGGTCCTCACATAAAGATGCTGGGCACGGTAGTATGTATTGTAATTTAACACTGGTGAAGTAGAGGTTAGAGGATCCTTGGAGCTCACTGGCCAGCCAGCATGCTTAGCTCAATCAAGGTGCTCCGAGTTCAGTGAGAGGCCATGTCTCTAGAAACAGTAGAAACAGATCAAGGAAGCACCACCATCAACCTCTGCCTCCCACAAAAGCATGAACACATAAAGATGAAAGAAACACACACCTAAGCCCAAACTCCTTTCAAGAGATTCAAGAGGAAGAGATGAAGAGGCTTTTGGAGTCCATAAACTACTGGGCAACCTATGCTCATCAGCCAGAATCCTCTGCATGGCAGTGAGGCAGGCACAGTGGGGAAACAATGCTCCGTTTCCCTTCCAGGTGAATATGCTATTCACACTTTCTCTCTGCAGAGACTGGGGGCACCTGGGTGACAGGCATATCCCCATCATAAAAAGAGCACACTCCCTATTATAAATCAAATTTTTTAAATGCAACATACAAAGAAGTGCAGACAGTTGAATAAGGTCAAAGAAACAGGGGAAGCAGATAGTTATGCTTCCAGGGGATCAGACATCTGAGATGGAAGCGCTGGCTCTGTTACCTCCAAACTGCATGGTATCAGATCAGTCAGTCTCAAAAAGCATCCAATTCTTCTTCCATGTGATGATGATCCCACAGAGCTGCCATGGAGCATTAAATGAATGAGCTACTTATAACAGTCACACATACATAGTGAACTCAATGAGAAGCCACTATGGCCACCATGGGTAGAGGAAACTAGAGTTAGCTTGCCCCATCTCAGAAACTTAAAGGCGGTTCACAACAGCATTGCAGGTATCTCAGATCTTGATAGAAGGTTATGGGTTCAGTCCTGGGGAAAGGAGGCCTCTGATGATGGGATTTTTTTTTTTTTCAAGAGGAATCTTGGATCACTGTTAATAAATAAATTCTTATAGTTTAAAAATCAAATGAAGATATTTTCCTAATCATCTCTAACTCTAAACTACATTTTCCATCATGTCCAGATGTTTACAGGGTAGTTAATCAACAAAATCGCATGTTGCATTGACTCTCCTTGGCCACAGGAAGAGTACATTTCTCTCGTTTTGATTTTTCATCTTCAACCTTCTGTCGATATTTGTTGGTACAGAAAGGCTGTATTGTAGGCTACAGTGTAAAGAACTTCAACTTGGAAACTCTACAGTTGAGGTCAAATCCAACTCTTCCCACTGTCCCTGTGATTCTGAGCCTAAGATTTAGTCTCTTCTTATATCAGTTTTTATATTTATAAAATTATCCCTATATGAAGTAGGATTAAATATTAAATAATAGGCCTCACCAGCAAAAGTGGCTGTGCACAAAATATGTTACATATAAAGCACTTAAGTAAGTACTCTCTAAATACTATGTAGTAAGCATTCAATAAACCTGAACTATCACCATTTATATTTTAGCCATCACCATTATTTAGAGTCTACTCTCTCCCCCAACATGAGTCTTAGATGATTGTTTTTCTTCTTTTTCCTTTCGTAGATCACTACTCATTATTGTTAAATCAAGATTTGATGAATTTGAATTATAAAATATGTCAACCTACAAAAGTGGTAATTATACAATGATGACCTTGTCTCTCGTCATCAAGATAAAGGAATAATACAGCAGATTCCATGGTCTCCTGTGACTGTTTCCCTGAAGATGTTCACAGCGATGACTCTAAGGCATTTTCAAGAGGCATGGCTTTCTTATCAGTATTCCCAAAGAGAAGTTCTATGGATCATGGAATGATCTGTAGGTCTGTGGTATAAGAGAAAGAAAAGAAAAACCAGGTCATTCTTCCTATACAGTAAACATATATGTCATAAAGAGCAATCAGCAGGGTTCCTGCATTGGTGTTTCTGGAAATTATTATACATGCTGATCAGAGGGATCATGATAAATGAGGATCCTGAGTAGTGAGGTCACAGCCATGACCATGAATCACAGTTCTCAACCACAATGCACTCCACATAGCCATGTCAAGAGTGGTGCCTTGTTTGAAGTTTGGTCATGTCCACCCGTCACCCTAGTAGATCTCCATTGTTTTGATGACAAAAATCAAGCACCTTGACATCAAGTGTCAGCCCTTTGAAATACAAACTCATTCTTTTAGGGTATGCTAGTAAAAAGATCTTCTCAAAGACATTGGGACTTTTCTGCCTTGTTACTTTTTCATACTTTTACATGTTACTATACTTTCACATGTATTATCATTTCTTTTAATGGTCTTCTTTTTAAACTCCTTATCATTCACCAAAGCCATGGCTTCCCTCAGGAAACCCTCTCCAATGCAGTCACATAGCTCATTCTTGTTTGCTTGATGCCACTAAACCAGCCTGTGCTAAGAATTCTTGAGAAGAGATAGAAATAATTCTTATATCTACCACCAATTAACCCACAAGTTTTGCTCCTGTAAGAAATGACTGCCATCACATGGGATAGAAGACACCAAGAGAATATGGCTCACTGACTTAACTAGGCAGGGCTCATTTGGCCTCACAGAAACTGAAGAGGCAAGCACAGAGCCTGCAAGGGTCTGTTCCAAGTCCTCTGCATAGGTGTTATGGTCATTGGTTTGGTGGGTTTGGGGAAAGGATAGCGAGTGTGTGTGTGTGTGTGTGTGTTTTGCTTTTTGGACTCTTTCTTCCTATTGTGTTGCCTTGTTCAGCCTTAACATGAAGGTTTTTGCCTTATCTTATTGAACCATGTTTTGTCCTGTTTAGTTTGTTGTCTCTTGGAGGCCTACTCTTTTCTGAAGGGAAACAGAGGGGGAGTGGATTTGGGAGAGAAGGGAATTGAGGGACAGCTAGGAGTGGAGGGAAGGGAACTGTGGTCAGGATGTATTGTATGAGAGAAGAATCTACTTAAATTTTTAAAAAATTGCCTTATCAAAGTGATACAGTGTGCAGGGGACTGGTGGGTACATTGCCATGGTGGATAGAAAAATGAATTCTAGATAAGTTTTCTAAAAATAATTGCAAGTACTCAAGCCTTCCATATCTTCATATTTTTCAGGTACCACCTATGAGAAAGTTCAGCTGTTGTTATTAATACTTTCTTCTGGTGGTCTGAGCAATAAAGAGCTCATTGCAAAGCATGCCTCAATATTGCTAAATCTGCAAATAGTGTTACACAAGAGAGTGCAGACATAGAGAGAGTGTTACCATTTGTGTGTCATGCAAGTCGTGTTTCTTTGGAGCTCTGGTTGTTTTATAATGCAATCACAAATACAACACTGTTAAATTTATGGCTTATGTTCGAGCTCTGCTATGAATTGTGCTCTTCCTATGCTTGTAGACTTTTTTTCTCTCAAGAAAGACTTTCTCTCTCCAAGAAAGAACAGAAGTCCAGGTGAGATGTCATCTAGCCCCACCCCATTATTCTACTTCAAATCTGAAGCATAATATCTATTGCTGTAATTTTGCAAATAGCTAATTGAAGCCCAATTGCCTAGCCCAATATCTGAGCGTTGATAAGCACTGTGCTCAGTGGCCAACATGTGGTGTAATGGACTGAGCGCTCATTATTTCTGATCCTTGTCTGTCAACTAAATACGTCTCTGTTTCCCCTCTGTTCCTAAGGGGTTTGTGGCTTCCATTGAAGATGGAATTGGATTCTCAACTCTTAACACAATTAAGTCACACCACAGGTGTCCTCTGCTGCAGGAAAACCAGAAACAACATATGTCCCACAGGACACTGTCATTGTTTCCAACATGAGGTTAAAATCCTGGAACCAGTTCCAAGGATGGCTTGGGATTTCTTGGAAACACAAGAACTCCAAGCTGTAACCCCCCCCCACTGTGCTCCCTATCTACTTCCCACCCCTATCTAACCAAAGAAGCCAAGGATGGTGCTATAGGAATCGTGCATACCACTAATCCCTCCATGTCTAATACCTTGGACATCTGAAGTCACCATCTGAAATGTCAGCCTCTCCATTCATTGCCCTGTCATCAGCAATTCTCCCATTTTGTTTTGAGTTAGTCCTCTCAGAAGCAATCTCTCACTGATCATCCTTCTTCCAGCATCTGTCCATTCTAAGATAAACAAAATCTACTACAATTGTCTCTGCATCCATAGAGAAATGGTTTCAGTAGTCCTTTATGTACAACAGTGTAGCGTTTGCTCATGATCTATGCCAAGCCTCTCATAAGTGTTAGATCATCTCTAGAAAAATACCTAAAATGCAACATAAATTGCATATTTAAACAGTTGTTACACAATAAGAGCTAGGAAATAAAGACCAAAAAACATGTCTAGTGTTCAGAACAGACACCATTATTCTTGAACAAATATTTTTGATTTGTGGTTGGTTGAGTCTGTAGTTATAGAAAACAAGGATACAGAGAGGCAGCTGGACAACTTTAGTCTCTGTTTTTATCTTCTCCCCATTCTCTGTCCTACCAGAAATCCATCACCTCATAGAACAAGGCTTCATGAAAAACTCCCAAGTGACATCTTATTTTCCCCAATGTCAAAGCTTTTAAGTGTATTCTATAAGCCTCTGTTTCCCAATATTGCTTCACACTAAGATTCTGCTACTACCTTATGACACTTCAAATGGGCAGAGCATAGGCCACCTTTCCTGTGCCCCACTTTGTTCAGTCACTGTAATCCTGGGATAGATACCTTGAAATAGCATTGATTGCCCCTGACGTTTTGATGATGAGAATATCAGACTCAAGATTCCTAAGTTGCATCTTGAGTTGGAAAAGGCCCATGTTCCTGGGAACGACTTCGTTAAGTATGCAAACTGGCAATGTTTCTTTGATTCTGATAACACACACCCTGTATCCTCAACCCTAGAGTCAGCAGAGGCACCTGAGTGTGAGTGTACTGGCTATTCATTCTGAGGGTCATGTCACTCCACTTGACTATATTGACTATTCCTCTTTTGCAAAAGTGATAATTCTGATTCCTTAAATGCAGTGTGTCATTTCAGTGCAATTCCTTTACAAAACTCCCACTCAGTCCTTTGCACTATACAAGTACCTTGAACCTGCTACAGTCTCATGACTTTACTCTCTTTTCACCATGGCTTCCCTTCGATGTTTTGAGCCCATGCCTGATCAGTTCAACCATGCCATTTCACTGTCCTTAAGCACCCTGCCTCATGAATCTTTTGTCATACTCAACTAGAAAAAAGTTCCAACCAAGGTGCCTGCCTTCTGGGCTAGAGAGAAGAAAGCCATGAACAACTGTAGTGTTGTTTAAAATGCGTTAGCTTCAAGCTCAACAGGAACCAGAGAATTACCCTGGGAAATACCTCAGTCAACCCTGTTCGTTTCCATTTCCTACTATCGAAGGCAAACCATTCCTTGCATGGTTCTCCATCCCAGACAAACCCCTCACCTTACTACCACACTTTTAAGTTCCAGCTGAAAACTTTGCCTCCTAAAGCACAGACAAAATAAAAACTATCAGCTACATGCACAGATCCGAAGTTTATCATCATCCTCAACGACGCTACTTTTTGCTGTTCCCTTGACCAACAAATGGAGAATCTCACTTTCAGGAACACTATATCTGAAATTTAGACACTGGCCATGTCTTCAATCATGCAAGGCCACCAACTATTACATGTTCAGCAGCAGCAGCTCCTTACATCTGCAGAGTGTATATGAATGACAAATATTGAACAGTCATCCGCAAAGCCTGCATCAGTACTGACACTCACATTCATCCTCGCAGCTTTCATTAGTACTCATGCTCACAGTCATCTTCAGAGTCTGCATCAGTACCCACACTCATAGTCACTCACAGAGCCTGCATCAGTACTCACACTCACAGTCATCCTCAGAGCCTATATCAATGAGCAACTGCCTATGACTAGTGGTCCACAGAATGTACCATCACACACACTCAAACATGAAGACACACAAAGTAGGTACCGGTTTCCCTTTTTTTCCCCCCATTTTCTCCTCCCTATCCACCATTAAGAATCTGATGCTTACCTGAACTGAAATACCTATTGGCTAAGCTTTGTTTTGGTTTTGGGTTTGGGTTTGGGTTTGGGTTTGGGTTTGGGTTTGGGTTTGGGTTTGGGGTTTTTTTGGTTTTTTGGTTTTTTTGGTTTTGTTTTGTTTTTTTGTGGTGAATAAATCCAAAAGAGGCTTTGTATCTCTCAGCTTGATTGATCTGTATCACTTGGCACCAATACACATGCTGTCCTCCTCGGAAGACTTTCCATGTCATCTTCTATCTCAACATGTTCTGTCTCAACCTTTACCTTTCTTTCCTATTTCTTAGTTACTGGATTCCTCCGTTTTCTGTCTTGGCTTCTCTTTTCTTCTCGTTTTGTATGTGTTCCCTTGATAGTGTTGTCTATTTCCACATTACAATTGCCATTTATAAGCTAATGACATTGAATTGCTATTTTTCCCTTATGAATTTATTGGACTTCAGATTCGACTTACTGAACTCAGTGAAGGCTGGGTGTTCTGATACACACGGCAGCTTCCTCAGTCTTACCTGTCCAAGGGTGAGCTCTCCAGACCTCACTCACTTCAGACTCAGCCCTCTTCTATGTCACCAAACATCCTCTCTCTATACCATCTCTGGCTCCCCCCTCTTCCTCCCCTCAGCAAATAATGCCCATTAGTTTTTTTCCCACTTGTTATCTCTGGATCTGTCAATTTGTTCACATTCATGTTGACAGTCTTGATTTAGATCCCACCTTTGAGAGCCACAAAAATTCTCTCTCAGATTCCAGGATTGGTGTGGTCCCAACACCAAATCCATTTCCCACCTTAATGCTGCTAGATTCTTTCCAGAGAGCCAACCCAATTCGGTCACTCTTCTACTCAAAAACCAGCCACAATACTAAAATACCAGAAGAAAGATACACACACACCCTATTGTTTAGGTATCTAGCATCTCAGTCACTCATGAAGTAACCCACCATTCTAAGTTTGGCTTTGACAGGGTTTCTTTTGATATTTTTTTGCAGGGTACTGTAGTATTTTAATAAGACAAAGGTGAAATGTTACAGAGTCACAGTCAAAAAAGCAGGCCTTCAAGGGCTGAAGGGATGCTGCTCTTAGAGAAGACTAGAGTTCAGTTCCCAGCCCTGATATGGCAAGTGATGACCATTAAGGTCAAGGACCTTGACTTTGAAGGTGATGACTCAAGGTTGAGGACAACCAACACTCTCTTCCAGCTTTGTAAGGGTGGTTCTGATGCTAAAGTCTTAGTCCCCAATTGGTTCTTGATCCATCGATAAAGATGCTAGCGGCTAATTGCTAGAAGGAATAGGCAGAACCTCTGGGTCCCCGAAGGCAAACTAACAGCCGCAGGAGAGATGGGAAAGGAATTCTCACCATGCTTCAGAAGGAGAAAAGCCAACCAGCCATGTGAGATCTCAGGCAGATAGACCACAGGCCACTTCCCCAGGCAGGAGGTTGGGGAGTTGAGCTGAGACTGAAGGTGGCTGAGCAACTAAAGTTGAGTACAGATTTAGGGTGCTGAGCTGAGAGTGCTGGGAAGAGCACACTAGCCATGGTAGATTGGAGGCACCCAGACAAAAAGACAAGTTAAAATTGAACAACAACGTGTATGTGTGTGTGTTATTCATCCACAGATCCAAGGGGTGGGAGCCGATATCATGGTCTGCCCAGAGCTTAGGGGGATAGCAAAAGCTACACACAACACAGATTCCACAGATATACATGCAAGCAAAACATTCATACCCAAAAATAAACTTTAAAAAATATATTTAACAAATCTTCAACAAATCAATCATTTTTTTTTTGCTATAAAACCCCTCTAGTTTGATGTTTAGGAATCAGAAACACTGATAGAATGTTCTTCAAATGTATATCAAAACCCTCCAAAGCCCTATGTTTGATTGCTAGCGCCCTCCCTCCCTCTTGTTCCCCTGTACTCCAAGACTTGTGTGTGAGTGTGGTTATGCATATATAAGATTCCTTTAACATTTAAAAGATACTTGTATAGTCCAAGAAAACTGTTAAATCATACAAGGTCAAGGTGATTCAGTGACACAAGCAACAAGCCACACCAGAAGTACAGCTAGCTCCTGCTGAACACCAAGCCAAGATTAAGGAGCAATCTCAACCCTACAAAAATGTTAAGATTTACTCGTTACCCAATGTTTCTTCAGTTTTGAATCCACAGATCATGCCTCCCACCAGCCTACTAGCCTGTCCATCCTGTAACATGATGAAGCCCATGGTCTCCCAAGTAAGCAAACCCATTCTTGGCCCTGCTCTTTCTCCCTCTCCCTCTCTCCCTCTCCCTCTCCCCTCTCCCCTCTCCCCTCTCCCCTCTCCCCTAGACCCTATGACCAAAGTGACTATCTTCTGCCTGGCAATTTCTGCCTGTTCTCCAAAGCCTAGAGAAACAATAACTGGCCAGTTCGTGATGAAAGACATTCCTGAGCCCCCTTTCTGCTGACTAATGAGCTACTATCATGCCCCAAAGAACTGAAGTCACTGGCTATGTCAGACCCTAAAGGGGAATAGCAGGCCTACAAGAAAGTTCACAGAAAAGGGAGGGGAATGAGGGGAATGACAGGCCAGCAGGAACACAAACAGAAGGAGCTATCAGTACTGAATTCAAGACATCTGGTTTCAGAGGGTCCCTGAAACCAGTGAGAAGAGGGATGAAGACTGGAAACTTGCCCTGCATCCTAAATGCTGGGCTGTGAGGTCATCATACCCAAGGACTTCCCCCACATTTCCCTGTTCTCTCCACCTTTCAGGAATGTTCTATCTCTAACACTAAAGAGTAAGCCCTGAGAGCAGAGCCTTGCTCCAAGGCTCCTCCCAGCAGCTCTGCACCTTGCCTTTCCTGCTGGAGCCTGCTCTGCCAGCACACGCCCACCGTGGCCTGGGGCTTTTGAGGAGAAGAGCTAATAATGTGCACAACCCTCCTCTCCAACCTCTCTTGAACTCCCTGACCCTTTTCGGCAAACTCTGGTGGACACCAAAGGCCAATTCTTATCACTCTCGGGGTTGGGGTTGGAGTACACCCTCCCCCCAGCATTCTACCCCTTCCTTCTTCTCCTAGAAGAGCAATGCATTATGTAACATTAACTGGGTTTTCTTAAGCTTGTCTGAACAACAGCCTGGGTACACTCAGATAGTGGAAGTGATCTCCCAGTAAAATAAATTCATGGGGCCACTTAACAGAGTAGCTGCAGGGGCCTGGCAGGGAGCCGGCACCTCCTGCTGCCAGGAGCTAGTTTCTCTTTAATCTCTTCTCTGTACCACTTTCTTTTCATTTCGGGTTACTGCTCCCAGGGTTTCTGAAACTGGTGACTCCAGCCATGCTAATAAAGCAAGGTGTGATAGCATCTCCTATGACTTCAGATGTCAAGCTGAAGAGAAGAGGGGAAAACACTTTTAAATGACCACATCCTCTTCATAACATTCCAGGGGAGAGACTGCTTATCTTGATTTTAATTTCTCAGGCTCCTTTCATCTCTCCCTCTAAAAACATAGCTCGGAGAAAGATCGCCCATGAAGAACTTATCAGAAAGACACAGCTAGAATTTAGTGGTTCTCGACCTGGAGCACAGGGAGATTAACGGGAAGGATTGCAGGGTGGGGGAGGGGTGACAATAGAGCCTAATAGGAATACTCACTAGACTTCGTTAGCACAGCCACGGGTTGTGAACACAAGCTTGAACAAATTCGAATTTTTAAAGTAATATGGGTAAAGCATGTCCTCAAGTTCACCTGCAGGTTCTCTCTGAAGCAGGGTAATGGTGTGAAATGTATGTGTGAGATAGACAAGGGGAGAGTGATTAGTTTGCCTATGAGATTCCATTGTTTCAATCTCTTAAGAAGCTTTGGTTAAATGTCTTTTCTGCATCATGAAGATACTTCATTTTACATAAAAGTCAGAGATCCAGAGCCTCAGTGTTGGCAGGGGCTGCATAGTGTGTACAATTCAGGAATGATCTATCAGTACTGACAGTTCCTATCCATCACTCCAGAATCTTCCCTAACCAAGCTTCTCAACCAGAATCCCTGCTTTTCTTGATGACTCTGGAGTCTAGGTAAGCAAGGTATTTCTAGAAGACTGCATGGACATAGGTGGACAAGTAGAAGTTGACCTCTGAATGGCGCATATTAGGTAAAAAAAATTCAAAGTCCCAGCCATTCAGAACCAGATCTACATGCTGATTCAGAGCCAGTAGAATTTTTAGTCACTAAGGGGAAAAGAAAAAGTCTGATGAGTCTTCCAGACCAAATGTCAACTGTTCAAATGCCTGAGTCTGAGGCTAGAAGTTACACCAGGTCTGATGATGTCATCTTGTTAGCAGAGGTTCTAGCCTACAGATGGATATTCCCCACTGCACGTCAGCCCCAAAGACAACGCAGCTGACCCCTAAATGTAAAATGAGCTGTGGTCAGTGGTGAGGGGAACATAATACCAATGGCAGGCACTTTTAAGGAAGCACCTTGAGATAAGAGAAGATCCCCTGGGTTTTGAGCTGAGAAATATTCAGACAGTGCGTTTGATTAACTAGAATGACTGATTGAAGAGGAACCAGGACTTCCTTCCTGCTACATCAGGGGTCATGCTGAACTCATTTGTTGCTCAACAGAGTTGTTCACAGCAATGTCTCCCTTGCATACATAAAGCCATGGAGTCCTGAATCCATCATCATGGGGAAGGGTCCATTTGACATCCCCACACCAATCTTGAACGTGTGTGAAGATAACTCACAACTCAGTGTGCAAGCCCTGAAACCCAGGAGCTCAGACCCTGCCTTAGAGGACTTGTACATCTGTAGAATGAAACATTCTTTTTGCTATGAGAAATTGGCCAATCAAGGAATTAGAACAGAAATGAGGGCCTTTTCCTCTCTGTGTCTCTATGTCTCTTCCTACCTATATAAGCCAGAACTACCAACAGCAAGAAATGTTATAAAATCAGTATATTGACTGAACATCTGTCAGAGCCCCTGTGTTAGCTGCTTTCAGCTATGTTAAGAGCCCCAAGAACACTGAGAAGTAGATTGTGTCATACTTGTTTTAAAAATCAGAAAATCGGAGTTCAGAGAAGTTAAGTTTACCTCTTGTAAATGCCAGAGCCCATTCATGCTTTAAGTCCATTTCTGTTCAAATTTGAAATCATTTTTTCCTATGACACAATATTAGAGGCCTTGTTCTGGATCTGTGGTCCCTACTCCATCTCTCTCCACTTTCATTAATCATCTTTGTTTCTACCTCCAAGAGGAAACATCCTATGAAGCATCTACTTCTGTTTTATCTTCCAACAAGGAAGGAACAAAGATTTATCTTCCAACAAGGAAGGAACCAAGACTTATACAGTTCAGGTCAAAGTCAGAGATGGCTCCTGGTCAGGGTACCAGAAACGGAGACAGGAATAGGAATACAGTTAGGTCACCCAAAGAAAGCTGGAGCTTGTCTTAGTTGTTTTTCAATTGCTGAGATAAAACACCATCACTGGAGCTGGAGAGATGGTTCAATGGTTTAAAACACATGCTGCCCTTGCAGAGGACCCAAGTTCAATTCCCAGCAACCAACATGGTGGCTCACAACCATCTGTAGCTCCAGTTCCAAAAGATCCACTGCCTTCTTCTGATCCAGTGGTTCTCAACCTTCCAAATGCTATGACCCTGTAATACTGTTCCTCATGTTGTGGTAACTCTTAACATAAAATAATTTTCTTTTGAACACATGCATTTCACAATACAGCTTTATACAGAATGCTAAGAGCACTTTTCTTCATATTTTACAAAAGGGCTTAAAACGTATGGACTTTCTTTAATATACCAAAGTACATCCAACTCTAATTCCTAAATAAAAGTGTTACAATTCGTTGAAAATCTAAAGACTTAATGGCAAAGTCTGGGGGAGGAAAGGATTAAGTAAGTTTATTTTACAAACTGGCTGAAAAATAACTTCAAGAAAGTCAATAGAATTCAGTACGGTCTCATCCTCCCTGATGAAGGCGGTGCCAGATTTGGAGGTGAGATGGATATGTCCAGACAATCCCCTATTTGGGGCTTCTGTGACTGCAGGGTCGTGGAGTTACCAGTGCCCTTCCAGTCAGATATGGTACTGCCAATCTCCTTAACTCGATATCCATAAAAACAATCGCAAAATTGAAGTGTGTGCCCTTCTTTCTGGCTTCTGGGTAGACTTCCTTTATTAAACTAGTCAGTTCTTTCAAGGTTGCATCCATCCAAGGTGTAGATCTGCAGCTCTCTCGAAGGCACATTCCTGCGGGAGAACTCGTCCATTCGGTGGTGGTGAAGACCCGCAGCGGGAGCGGGCAGGTCTTCTCGCTGTCGACTTCTCCCGCTCCTTCTTAATTTCCTCCTGTGTAATGTGTGATTCCACCGCCATCTTCCTCCTTCCGCTGGAGAGATGCTCGCCCTGACCTCCCACCCCTGCAGCGATCATGAGCTAGTCCCATAAAATTATTTTTGTTGCTACCTCATAACTGTAAATTTGCTACTGTTATAAATCATAATGTAAATAGCTGTGTTTTCTGATGGTTTTAGGCATCTTTGTAAAAGGGTCATGCAATTCTCAAAAGGGGTCCATCGCATCCCACATGTTGGGAGTTGCTGTTTTGACCTTTGGGGGGCACCAAATATGCATGTGTGCAAAATGTTCATACACATAAAACAAAAGTAAATGAATCTAAAAAAATTTTAAACACCATGATCAAAGCAACTTATAGAAGGAAAAGATTATTTGGGCCCTTGTTTCTTGAAGAAATTAGAGTCCATGATTATCATGACAGGGAGCACGGCAAAAGGAAGGTAAGAATGACTCTGGAGCAACAGTTGAGAGCTCACATCTTAAACCATAAACAGGAAGCAAGAGTTTGAAGCTTTTGAAATCTCAAAGCTGGCTCCCTATGACATGCTTTCTGAAGCAAGGCCACATCTACTAATCCTACCTAAACAGCCACCAACTGGGGACTGAGTATTCAAATGTCCAAAACTTATAAGGGACAACTCCTTCAAACCCAAGACCAGCCAGCAAGCAAGGACAGAAAAAACAGTAGTGCACTTGATAGAAGATGTGGGCTAAAAGAGTCAGTGGGTCAATATAGGACTTGAGATGGCCAGAGTTAACAGGAAAATCAAATCTGAAGCAGAAGTCCATTGGCCAAGTCCAGAGTCCCTCAAGCTTCCTTTGAGAGGCAGAGATTTTTGGCACTGTGAGCACTTCTGCCCCCACTCCATAAGCAAGAAATGAACGGCACCAGTTCAGCTCCCAGAGACAGAAAGATCCCCACCTATACAAGGAAGTTTTAGGGACAATTGCACTGCTGATCCCCAAAACACCCACCACCACCATCTCACTGGGATGCCTTCGGCCAGGGAATAGAACAGAATAGACGCGTTATCCACTTGATTTCACCTGCAGCAGCTCCAGTCATTCTCACTTTCTCATTAAATAAAAACTACAGAGGGCTACCTGACTGAAGAGACCCTTAGAACCACAAAGCCCAGAAATGGTGAAATGCATTGCATGTGTACACACAGCACACACACACACATGCATGCACACACACGCACACACATGCAGAGACCCATGCACATACACACATACATGCACAGACACATGCATACACAAACACACACAACACAGCACAGCACACACACATGTATACACGTACACATACACAGCACACACATATGTACACACACAGCACACACACATGCATGCACAACACAGCACACACACATGTATACATGCACACATACCTAGCACAGCACAGCGCATGGACAGCTGAGAGCAAGCCAGCAGCCAGTCTGCAGGCCAGAGCTGTCAATACTATTCCTGGTTGTCAGGCTATTTCTCTGTGATGTTGGATAGGTGCCTAAATCTCTGTGCCCTTTCTTTCATTCATTCATGAACAGTATGTCTAATCCCTGTCTATATAGAAATCCTAAGCAAAACTGATGTGAGAGTCCTTCCTATACTCTAGAGATGTGATAAACGCCAGGTGATCTCATTTAAAATACAGTTGTGTGTCTCCATTTGCATGAGAGAACAATCAACTTCACCAAGCTGGGATTATTTCGATATTTTTAAACAATTCTAAGCTGGAAACAAGACATCCTACAAGTGTAAACTAAAAATTTATGTTAATTGCCTGCTTTACCATTTAAATATCAATAACCTTTACTGAGGTCTCACAATGTGCTAGGCACCAAGCTAAGCATCTTGTACTTCATTTAATCTGGAGTAACCCATTCAGTGGGGGCTTCTTCCTTGTGCTCATTTTACAGGTATAAAAACCAAGTCTGAGAAATAAAATGATAAGCTGGAAGCTATCTGGATATCAATGGTGAAGACAAGATCAGACTTCTGGACTCCCTGGCTTCTCACTTCTGTTAAACCACACTGCCTCCTTCCACAAAGAGGCAGAGCCCACAGCACATGTAATGACTGTAGAATATTAAACACGAGAAATAAACTAAAAGTAAACCTTGACAGAGCCACTAAGAGGGAAGGCTTAGAAAACTCCAAGTTTTTTAAGTGCTTGGTAGTTCTAAGGACAATATATTTAATAATAATCATCCCGAGCGAGGTAACTCAGTCACAAAAGAACAAACACGGTATGTACTCGCTGATAAGTGGATATTAGCCCAAAAGTTTGGAATACCCAAGATTCAATTCACAGACCATATGAAGCCTAAGAAGAAGGAAGATCAAAATGTGGATGCTTCAGTGTTTCTTAGGAGGTAGAACAAAATACTCAGAGGAGGAAATATTGAGATAAAGTGTAGAGCAGAGATTCAAGGAAAGGCCATCCAGAGACTGCCCAACCTGGGGATACATCCCATATATGGCCACCAAACCCAGATGTTCTTGTGGATGCCAGGAAGTGTTTGCTGATGGAAGCATGGTCAGCTGTCTCCAGAGAGACTCAGGCATAGCCTGACAAATACAGAAGTGGATGCTCGCAGCCAACCATTGAACTGAGTGTGAGATCTCGTATGAAGGAGTTGGAGAAGGGACTGAAGGAGCTGAGGGGCTTTGCAGCCCCATGGAGGGAGCAACAGTGTCAACTGGCCAGAACACTCCCCCTCCCCCGAGCTCTTGGAGATTCGACCACCAACCAAAGAATACACAAGGAGGACCTATGGTGCTGGCCATATAAGTGGCAGAGGAGAGCCTTGTTGGCCATCAGTGGGAGTATGGGCCTGAGGGTGTTAGATGCCCCCTTGTAAGGAAATGCTAGGGAGGAAAGATGGGAGTAGGTGGGTGGGTGGGGGAGCACCCTCATAGAGGCATGGGGAGGGGGAATGGAATAGGGGGTTCCCAAGGGGAAAACATTTGAAATGTATATAAAGTAAATATCCAAAAATTTAAAAAAAAACAAACTTTTTTTTAAAAATATAAAAAAAAATAAAAATTAAATAAATAAATTACCTATGAAATTAGCAACCAATAGGAAAATAGCATGCAAAAGAGAAACTTTCAGGGACATTTCCTTCACCACTAAGTTCATTTTGAATCACCATATTCATGATGGGAATTTCTCAGAGCACAGGGCTCTGTGGTCCTCATATAGATAAGAGTTCCTATCAACTGGGGCTAACTCTCTACTAGCCCTAATATGCTGTACAGAAGGCAGGTCACTCTCATCTCCATAAAATCTAGTAAGTTTGAATGGCAATGATGACAGGCCCATCATTCACCAGTCCCCAGTCTTCCTCTTCAGCTACCAAATCCCAAGTCTCCACAAAGGCACTTGGGAAGCCAACATACATTGTAATTCACTGGCATAAGTTGTTACACTGAATTCTCTGCTGTGTCTAACTTATAGTTAAGGCTGGAAAAGACTACAAGTGCCTATAACTTGACTCCAAGTTGTTTTCCCTGCTGTCTGACAGCTGAGCGATCTGTGATTAACACATCAAACTCCAAAGGGAGCAATTAGCTGCAGGCCCCAGGGTGGGTTGCTGACCCCCAGTTTCCTCCAGCCCACATGGTGTCCACCTGTTTCCTCTTTCTCAGCCAGGATGCTCTCAAGACACTGCATCCAGCCCAGAGGCAGGGAAAAACTCGCTCCTTTGCCTGGAGCTGGGTTTTAGTCAGTCCTTCAGGAGGAAGCTGGAAATCTCCATTTGCTGCCTCAGAGCAAAGCCTGAGACCACTGGGGTGTCTCTAAGCCACCTGCAGACTCCATCTCTGGTCACAATCAGGAAGTATGTGGTGTGGGAGGAGAGGGAAGGCATATTATTCTCCCTAGAAAAGGATGGGAAGAGTTTAAAAACAGAAATGCAAGCATCTGTGGGGCCACATTCACCATGTAACTTTATGATGTTGTGTGAGAACCAGACTCACAGTTATGAAGAAGCAGGCAGCTGCATACCTACTGGGGAGATTTCAGAGGCACAAAGAAACCCTATCTATCCTGCCTGGCTTCTCTACAAACCCAGACTGCCTTCTCTGTTCATTGAGCTGCAGTTTTTATTGCCATTTGGCCATGGCACAGGCTGGGGTAACATGGACTGAGAGATAGCTAAGGCTGGGGATGAGTTTCTAGGGCTGGAAGTACAGTGGGCTTGAGTGAAGATGTCACCATGAAGCAGAACAAATCCAACAGTGGAGACCACACCACGGCTATCAGACATTTGCAATAGTCTGCATCCCTGGGTGAGGAGCCCTCCTGCAAACTCACAAGGGAAAGAGCTCAAATACCCAAGCCTCACTCCCAAGGATTGCCACTGACTTTATAGTTTCTCCCTCACCCTTTATTATAGGTTTCTGTTTTTAATTTCCTTTTATTTTGTTGTGGTTTTGTTTTGTTTTGTTTTCCTGTCTTTTTCCATTTCAATGTTGACTCAACTTTTACCCTTTTCAACTTTCCCACTTAATATCTGACCCTTCTTTTCTAACTTGGACTAGATAGCTAGGAGCTGCTCTAAAGACAAACGAGATATCACACAAGGGCTTGGCTCTTAATGCAAGGTTAAATCCAAACTCTGAAAAAGAAATATTAGTAACTCTTCAGTCCTTAAGTTCATCTCTACAAAGTGAGGTCACTCATACCAGCCAACCACACAGGATAATTGTGAAAATCAGACAACAAAGATTTGTCAAGAGCAGGGATCCATTAGGACCTAGAGAATGGTCACTCTCAGCTCTGCTTCCTCTCAACCTAAAGACATGTGAGTAGCTGTCCCAGCACAAGTGAGCTTAGGCATTCAGACACGGCTTAGTGGACGTTGTAAGCGTACTGTGAAATGTTGACTCGTGTGTTTGAACAATTGGTCCCCAGATGGTGGCTGCTTTGGAAGGTTGTAGATCCTTTAAGAGGCAGAGCCTCAATAGAAAAAGTAAGTCACTGGGAAGACAGGTCTTGAGGTTTTATACCCCAGCTCTGCCTCCTGTCCACTCTCTACTGATTGTTGATCTGCTGAGTGCTGATGGCCACCCCAGACTTACACTGCCATCCCCTGCACCACCATGATTGCTTTGGGTCAGGTATTTTGTGATGGCCACATGAAATGTGACTGGCTCAGTGGATGGAACAAGGACAAGAGCCAGGTAATGATAGGGGAGGGCAAATGACCTCAGACCTAATGACAAGGGAAGGGCAAATGACTTCAGACCTAAGGGTACAGACACAGTAACCCAGTAAATGCAGACAAAGCAAGAGACCAGTTCTAGGAAACACCCCTGATGTAGACCAAGAACGAAGCAAAACTGTTTAAACCTTATAACGGATTATATTGACAAGACCTAGGATCAGCTGGTAAAGGAACCCCTGGATATGCCTATGAGAGACTGTCTGGACTAGGCTAGCCTCTGGGCCTGCCTGTGACAGACTTTCTTAATTAGATTTATCAAGGTAGAGAGTGCCATCTTACATGTGGGTGACATCATTTTGGAGACTATATACAAAGGTAACAGACCAGTGTTCATTCTCCCTCTCTTCTTCCTGACTGCAGGCCCAGTGTGGTCAACTGCCCAAAGCTCCTGCCACCTTCATTTCCTACCACTATGGGCTATATGAACCAAAGAAAACCCTTCCTTCTTGAAGTTGCTTTGTCAGATATATTAACAAAGCATTGATACAAGTGACTATTGACAGAAATTGGCCGTATGCTGTGCGGACATTATGATCATTTTGGGAACCTAAAAGCTGAAAGCAGAAAGCTGGGCAGAACATACTTGTCTTAGAACATTTCTCTTAGCACAACAGAATACCACCAACTAATTTGTAAAGAATGAAGGTTTATTCCACTCACAATTATAGAAGAATACAGGGTAGAGGGGCCTTCTTGCTGGTAGGAACGTAACAAAGTTCTAGTGAAGTTCAAACCATCACATGGAAAGATAGAGCAAGCTCATCAGAAAGAGTTACCATTTGTTTTTAAAGTCACTTTATTGATAACTCAGTAATCCATGAGAGGCTAACCTGACCAACCCTTAAAGGTCTCAATGGGGTCTATCTCTTAATATCTAACAACAGAGATTAAATTTCAATTTGAGAGTTGGGGATATCTAAAATATAACAAGATTTTATATAATATGCAAGAAATTTAACAATATGTTCTCCCTTTATAGGTAAACCTCACTCCAGATGGGTTTTCTTTCTCCTCTGAGGAACAGAATATTGAAAGCATTCAAGCAGTGAACCCTGGAAGGGAAATGGGAGACAGGAACCAAGAAACAGAAACAGCTCAGAAGAGAGTGTAACTCTAGAGATAACTGCTGGGTTCTCAGCTTTCTGGAGTTTTACGAAGGACTTCAAATGTCTTTACCAGACAGTAGGTATCTCCTCCATCCCTGGTCAAAGCACAGAGTCTATAAGAATGAACAAATAAATACAGGAAAAATTATTTTTAGACCATTAAAACACTCTGTCACCCCAACACTGCTCTTTACATCTGCCTATCCAGAACATCAGGACCACATCACACAAACCCAGCCACAGGCATCAATACATGGCAGAGGCATTTGGTAGCTTGCTCCACAAAGCCCCCTCTTAAACATCCCTTACTTGGTTCACTTTTTCTTTCCCTGGCATCACAACCCATCTCTTGGGGACCAGATATAGTGGAAATGAAGGGGCCAGCTAGAGCCTAATTCTATGACAATATGAACTCTCCTAGTCTTAGGAAATTCGACAAGGTATGTGTCCCTTCTGGACCTTGAGTTCTCATATAAAATAAGAGTTACTAGTTCCTATATCATAAAATTCTCAGAAAACTTAAAGAACACATACTGGTTAGTTTTATGCCAACTTGACACAAACTAGAGTCATCAGGGAGGAGAAAGCTTCAATTAGAAAAATGACTGGATAAGATTTGGCTATGGGCAAACCAGTGGAGCATTTTCTTAATTAGTGATTGATGGGGGAAGGCCCAGCTGATTGTGGGTAGTGTTGTCATTGGGCTGGTGGTCCTGGGTTCTATAAAAAACAGGCTAAGCAAGCCACTAAGAGTAACCCAGTAATAGAACTCATCTGTGGCCTCTGCACCAGCTCCTGCCTCCAGGTCCCTGCCTTGTTTGAGTTTCTGTCCTGACTTTCTTTCATGATGAACTGTGATGTGGAAGCATAAAGTGAATAAACCCTTTCCTCCCCAAATTGATTTGGTCATGGTGCTTCTTTGCAGCAATAGTAACCCTAAGTCATAACATAACTCATGCATAGGGCCTATCCAGATAATAAACTCTCCTTGGTCTGTCTACCTGCTTTAGAATCTTTGCATTAGGATTTTAAACCCAACTTCCCAAAGGATGGATATGTCTACACACCAGTTCAATGACTAATCTAGGAAGAGACTGTCTCCACTAACTTTCCACTCCTACTCTACCAAATGCCTTTTCCTAGGCAAGATACATTGGCTCCCCGCAGAAGGGATGGGATCAGCCAGTATGGTATCAGGAACCACCTTCAGAGCACTTTCAGTAAGGAAACTTAAGTCAAAGAACAGGAGACAGACAAAACCAAGGTTCCACCTCCCTTAACTATAGTTTTATGGAGTATAAATGGGGAAAACTACTGGTCTCTGTGGTTTATATTGTTAAATTGTGTTGAAGGCCAGCTAGGAGAAATAAAGCATACTTCTAGGTGTCTGTGAGGGTGTCTTCAGAGAGGAAATATGTATACAACAGCAACTGAAGGTGAAAGACCTATCATCAGTATAGACTCCACAGTCAAAAAGGTGGAACAAAGAAGTGGAGGAAGCTAGCCAGCATGTGCAAGCTCCATTCTTGTTTAAAACTCCCTCTATATCACTGCCATTGCCCAGGGACTCCAGACTCCAGCTTTTCAACTTGGACTCTCAGAGTAAGCTTCCAGAGAGTTTCAGACAAGAACTGAATTATTGGTTTCCTTGTTGTGTGGTTTCCAGCTTCTTGGACTGAGCAGATACCAAGTTCTCTTGCTTTCCAGATGCGAGATGACCCAACTTTTCCAATCACATAAAACAATAAAATAAGCCAGTGGTGGCGCACGCCTTTAATCCCAGGACTTGGGAGGCAGAGGCAGGTGGATTTCTGAGTTCGAGGCCAGCCTGGTCTACAGAGTGAGTTCCAGGACAGCCATGGCTACACAGAGAAACCCTGTCTCAAAAAGCCAAAAAAATAAACAAATAAATAAAATAAATCGTGGTGTGTGTATGCGGGGTGGGGTTGGGGGGTGTGGTATGTTTGTGTGTGTGTGTGTGTGTGTGTGTGTGTGTGTGTGTGTGTGTTTATGTGTGCGTTTTCCATATATATGTGAAATCTGATTGAAGCTATCAACTCCATTGGGGCACAAACATTAGGTTAAGTATCCCCATCTGAATGATTTTTAAAATAATTATTTAACACTAAAACTATGGAGGGCTTGCACATGTGAATTCAATTTTAAAATAAGACAATAATATGTGAATAAATGACATCCATCTGTATGAACAACTTCTGGACAAGGTCAAATTCAAAATACCTTATTATGGGTAACAAATTGCATGAGTCCCACAGGAATCCCAATTCTGTACCACTTTCTTCCTATTCATGAAGGGGGACTCTTGGAACCCTGTGATAGCACAATGGTCAGAAACCTTTTCATCATTCAGTGCCTGATGGGTCCTTGGGGGCATATTCTCCCCCCATTGGGGCATATACATTATAGGTATATGCTCATGTGTGTGGTACTTGTATATGTTTGCATATGTGTGTGTACATGTGCACTTGTATGTGTCCATGTGAAGACAGGTTGATTTCAAATGTCTTCTTTAATCACTCTTCCCCTTACTTCCTGAGACAAGGCTTTTACTGAGCCTGGGACTCACCAATTCAACTAGACTCTTTGTCTAATAAGCTCCAGGATCCACCTATCCTCACCTCTACACACACACACACACACACACACACACACACACACCACAGTTCTGGGATTCTAGATATGCACCACTACACCCAGCTTTTACATGAGACCTTATACTAGCGTGGAAGGACTTTATTCACTGGCCCATCTCCCGTCCCAGTATTCTGGGTACATAGTATACATTTTTGACGAACACTATAGGCAGAACTAGTGAGATGATCAAGAGACATCTGAAGACTTTCAGAGAAGTCAGCATCTGAACAGGATTTTGAGAAGGTTTGAGATGTAAAGAGCACAGGCTGAGAGGAGCCTGTTCCAGAAACATAAACAGGCTCAGAGTGGCCCAGCATGGGAGTGTGTAAATGAGCAGCCCGGAAACCTGACTGACCATGTAGACAGCACCATCTGTACAAAAGATGGTGAACATGCAGTGGTAAGGGTGAAAACATTCTACAATCTAGATTTTTGTCCCCAGATGGAGAATCAAGGACCAAACTCACCCTAAATAGGATGCAGACTTTCCATTTCTCATCACATTATATCATTCTAAAAGTCCCCAAACCTCCCAAGGTGAAATGAGGAGATAGATAAGATAGATAGATAGATAGATAGATAGATAGAGACTCTAACCTCAAACTAAAGCTCAGCACAGAGTCCAGAAGCTGTGCTTCTGCCCTGACTATGGCACTCAGTCACTTAGCCTCTCTGAGCCACCATTGCTCTATTCAACTCCAGAAAGGAAAAAAAAATGCTCTTAAGAAAATCTGTTTGGGGACCTGATTTTCTCCTAAAAACTTTAAGAGAATTTTTCAAATACTTTGAGAATAATGTCATGTATTTATCCTGATGGAAACATACAAATGAAAGACTAGCTCTTCATTTAGATTCAGACTGGTTCTCCACCAAAAGGCAAAGCCCAGACCCCTTCAACTGGTGTTCAAGAGTCTTCCAGACTGGTGTCCTTAGGAGATCAACTCAAGAATCTTGTTCACAGTATGCAACTGCTTGCCTGATGATCAATGGTAAGCGTCAGCCTGGGTTTTCCCTTCGGGCTGGAGCCAGATCTACCAGCCACTTCATTCCAGTCTCAGTTCAGAAGGGTTGGTGAGAACGCATTCCTACCCGGGACATCTCCACATTTGGCTGGGTGCTGAGTTTTTGGCACAATCAACATGAACTGAATAAGAGTGAAATATTGCTAGGTGGAGCTGTGTCCTCTGTGTCTTTTCTTATTTCCATCCAAATAGCTTGAGATCGGAAAAGGAGAGGCAAAAAGAGAAAAGCCAGTAAGGAGAGAGAAGGCTGAAAGAAGAGAGGGGGAAAGAGCAAAGATAAGAAGGAGGGAAACATAAAACCAAAGTGTTCGATAAAGATTTATTGGGAGCTCACCCACTAAACAGGCCTTAGAGGGTCTAATATTCATGGACCTGCCAGAGTCAACACTGGAGCCAGATACACATGTAAGGAACATTTTCAATGGAGCGATGATGTCCAAGACTGGCCTCAACGGTAGCCCATCTGTGCAATGGGGCAAGAAGTGTGGTCTAGGCATGGGCATGCATTAAACAAGTTAACCTTTCCTCCCCTTTCTGTCATTTCTAGGGAAACTGAACTACTTGTCCCCTCCACAGGGAGTCCACGCGCATACGTGTATATACACATGCACACATATATCCTATGAATATCTTGATATTTCTTTTTTTAACAATTTTGTGTGTGTGTTTATATGTGGGAGCAGCCGTACACATACATGGAGAAGCCAGAGGACAGTTTCACATGCATCCACTTTTTCTTTTCTTTTCTTTCTTTCTTTCTTTTTTTTTGAGATAGTTCTTTCACTGGCCCAGAACCAATCAGGCTAGGTTGGTTGACCTGCCAGAAACCCCTCACAGATCTGTCTCCACGCTACAGCAGTAGAATCACAGACTCACACCAACACAGCTAGATTTTAACTTTTTGTAGTGTGTGTGTGTGTGTGTGTGTGTGCATGCGTGTGTGTGTGTGAATTTATGTATACCACATGTGTGCAAGAGGCCCCAGAAGCCAAAAGAGAAAGGTCAGAAATCTTAGAGCTTAGTTATAAGCAGCTGTGAGTCGTAAACACCAAGCCATCTCTCCAGACCCCACACTCAGCTTTATGATATAGGTTCTGGGGACTGAACTCAAATCTTCTTCCTGCTTGCAAAGACCAAACCTTTTTACCAGCTAGCCATCACCCCCGCCTGGCACCTCCATTTTAATTGTTTTAATTATGGATGCATGTGTGCATGTGAATGCAGGTGCCCATGGAAACCAGAAGGGTCAGATCTCCTGGAGCTAGGGTTATAAGTAGTAATAAGCCACCTCACGTGGGTGCTGAGAACCGAACCTTTGTCCTCTACAAGGGCAGTAAGTGTTCTTAACCACTGAACCATCTCTATAGCCTCTACCTCTACTTTAAAGATGGCTAACTCTTTATAGAAAGATAACTATGGACTAGAAACCGAAAAATAATAGACTCTATTCTTCAGTTTAATAGTAACTGATTTGGTAACTTCAGAGCCACACCCTTTTGTTAAGCCCTGTTTTCTTTCCCACTGTCAAATTGTGGCTGCTGTGTGCTAACCTTCTGGTAGTTTGAAAGATGAGGTGTGGGAATGTATTTTGAAGGCACTTTGGAAACTCAGATGTGTGATACCAATGTAAGAGATCATATCATTAAAACAGCTTTGTGGGCGACTTAGTTTTCAGCTCCTTCTTTCAAAGCCAGATTAATCCCAAGAAGCAAAGCCAATGGCAGTCCATTTATGGGAATAGTCAAAACACGACTTTTGATTCCTGGAGCAGATTTCTAACTAGCTACGGGTCCTCCTCCAGCTTTAGTGAGTAGTTATACCCTAGGGCTGCCAAAAACTAAAAGCTACTCTGCATCCAGTGAGATTAAATTTAAGGTAAACAACAAATTAGTCTACAATTTATTGGTATGTTTATAATGTGTCCCATCTCACACATAGGGCTTGCCTACACTAAAAATGCTTCCCTGGTTTGTCTTAAATTCCAATTCCAATGCATTCTATGCTTTTATTTGTTGCATCTGGCAACTTTAGTTTTTCCATGTTACTGACTTCTTGTCTCCTACACCCAAAAACATTTTAATATGGCAATGCTCACCCTCACATCAGAGAGGCACCATTAGCTTATCAATTCCATTCATTCTGGAAACAGAGAGTGTCCTCTTATTGATTTATCTCATAATATATTTAAGGTTTTTTTCTCATAACAATGGAAAGCTTAGAGAATAGAAGCCTGTCTCTTTATCCACAACCCAGCTCAGCCTTCTGAAACAGCAATGTGAATGTCAAAGCATAAGGAAAACCAAAAGAGCCAGCTCTCTCATGCTTTAATGAAGTCCCCCTCCATTGGATATTTTCTTTATTTACACTTCAAAAGTTTTCCCCTTTCCAGGTTTCCCTTTTGGAAACCCCCATCCCATTCCCCCTCCCCTGCCTCTATGAGGATGCTCCCCCACCCACCCATCCACTCCTGCCTTCTCTCCCTGGCATTCCCCTATCCTGGGGCATCAAACACCCTCAGGCCCAAGGGCCTCTCCACCCACTGACGGCCAACAAGGCCCTCCTCTGCCACATATGTGGCCAGCACCATGGGTCCCTCCATGTGTATTCTTTGGTTGGTCGTCCAGTTTCCAGGAGCTCCAGGGGGTCTGGCCAGTTGACACTGTTGCTCCCTCCATGGGGCAGCAAACACCCTCAGCTCCTTCAGTCCCTTCTCCAACTTCTCCATCCGGGACCCCACGCTCAGTCCAATGGTTGGCTGCAAGCATCTGCCTCTGTATTTGTCAGACTCTGCCTGAGCCTCTTGGGAGACAGCTTATCATGCTTCCATCAGCAAGCACTTCCCAGCATCCACAAGAATGTCCCAATTTGGTGGCTGTATATGGGATGGATCCCCAGGCGGGGCAGTCTCTGGATGGCCTTTCCTTCAGTCTCTGCTCCATACTTTGTCTCACTATGTTCATAACAGCCATATTTATAATAACCAGAATCTGGAAACAACCCAGATGTCCCTCAACAGAGGAATGGATACAGAAAATGTGGTACATTTACACAATGGAATACTACTCAGCTGTTAAAAACAACTTCATGAAATTCAGAGGCAAATGGATGGAATTTGAAAATATCATCCTGAGTGAGGTAACTCAGTCACAAAAAAACAAACACGGTATGTACTCACTGATAAGTGGATATTAGCCCAAAAGTTCAGAACACCCAAGATTCAATTCACAGACCATATGAAGCTTATGAAGAAGGAAGAACAAAATGTGGATGCTTCAGTGCTTCTTAGAAGAGGGAGTAAAATATTCACAGGAGGAAATATAGAGACAAAGTGTGGAGCTGTAATGAACTTCAATCCTACCCCTTGCTAAATCAGTGAGGTTCCGAGACTAAGGCTGTTCTGCAGTTCCAGGTACATATCTGAATCAAAGAAGTACTCAAAGTTCCAAAGCTAGGTCACACCCAGGTCAATTATAACCACCTGGGGCATTTTCTTTGTCTCCTCATATATACTGTAGCACTCAGGTGAGCTTGCCAACCCTTGCCAGAGCAGTGCTGGAGAGGTGGCCCCAATGAAGTGAGTGTGGGAAGCCAACTAAATCACCATCCAGGCCCAGATCCAGGCTTTTGAATTGGCCCACCTCAACATCTATCCCACTTGTGAACTGCTAGAGTGTATGAAGGGACCAGTCCTGCAGAGGCAAAGCTTCAGGACCTCCATGACTCAGGGCAACAGCAGGATGTCTGGGAAGAGTCCTGGTGAGGATCCAGTACTGATAGTTAGCAGAAGCCAGAGGTCCAGAACCAGACTCATGGCAATGAACATTTGCAATTGAAGCTCTTTGGGCAGCTGGGTCATGGTGTCAGATGCCTTTAATCCCAGCACTTGGGAGATTTCTGAGTTTGAGGCCAGCCTGGTCTACAGAATGAGTTCTAGGACAGCCAGGGCTATAAGAAGCTCTTTGTGCAATTATGACACACAGCAGCTTCTATAGTGAGATGTTTGTTTGTTTTTTATCTTTTTTTTTTCTTTGGGGAGGGAGGTTGCAAGGGCGGAAAGTAGGTATGGGGGAATGGGAGATGGGTGGGATTGAGGTGCATGATGTGAAATTCACAAAGAATCAATAAAATGTTATATATATATATATATATTTTTACATCACTGTGACAAACAATTAGCGAGAAGAAAAGAACATTTTGGTTGACAGTCTCAGGGAAGACACGGCTGTAGAAGTGACACCATTTATGAGAGTGTATAGAAACAAGGAATTCACATAATAGCAAATTAGGCAACACAGATCCCAAGTCAGAGCCAGGACTCTATGATCTTCAAAGGCCAGCACTAGTTACTTACTTTCAGGAGCCAGGTCCAACCTCTTAAAGTCTCCAATGTCCACAAAACAGTGCCATAAGCCAGAGACTGAACATTCAAATCATGAGGCTGTTGGGAACATCTCATCTTCAGACCCTAACACTGTGGAATTCTAATGAGCATCCAAGGTTGAAAATTACTGGCTTAGCCTTTGCACATCTCATTAGCTTTTGTTTTACAGTACAGAAGATCAAGACCAGCGCCTCATCTAGTCAAGCCCTCTACTACTGAGCTATATGTCCAGACTTCTAGTTCATTTTTAAACCCAACCAAGCCTTTTAAGAACTTTAGCGAAACTCTGGCCAGGGAAGCAAGAAGACTAGCTGCAGATATTCAGCCTAAGTCCAATCCCCAGTCTCAACCCAAGATCTGTAACAGACCTTCAGCTGTGGGCTCTCCCTCACTTTCTGCCCCCAATCCCAGGGGACTAAGAAGATCCTGGGGAACCTTGCTTTCCTTTCTCGTGAAACCTCCTCTTCCCTCCTCCCAGACTATCCCCATTCTTAGGTGTCCGCACCCCAATACTCAGAAACACATTTTACCTGGAAGTTCTAGGGGCCACACTTATCAGAACCCCAGAAGAATTTCCTGTCAAGCAACAGCTACCACACTCTCCTAAAAACCAGAGAAGAAACAAAAGACAAGGAACAAAATATCCATCTAACAAAGACAACTCTGAGTATCAACATCTAGAATTACAATCTTTCCAATCCCAGATGCATAGATATCATTGTAAAAACACAATAACATTCAGGAAAATATGTCTCTACTAAAATCCAGAAACCCTTCCCCAGAAAACCCTAGGCATTCCAACATTGGTGAAGCACAAGAAAAAGACCCTAAAACAGCCTTCATAAGTAAGATAGAGATCCTTTAAAAGGAAATGAATAAATCCTTTAAAGAAATCTATGAAAATACAAATAAACAATGAAAGGAAATGAATAATAAAACTGTTCAAGACCTGAAAGTGGATATAAAATCAATAAAGAAAACCATCTGAGGGAAATCTGGAAATGAAAACTCTTGGAACCCAAACATGAACCAGAAAAGCAAGCTTTACCACCAGAATAAAATAAATAAATAATCTCAGGCATTGACGATACGATAGAATAAATGGATACATTGGTCAAAGAAAATGTTAAATCTAAACAACTGTTGGCACAAAACATCCAGGAAATCTGGGACACTGTGAAAAGACCGAAAATAAGAATAATAGGAATAGAGGAAGGAGAAGAAGCCCAGAACAAAGGCACAGAACATATTTTTAACAATATCATAGAAGGAAATTTCCCTAACCTAAAGAAGAAGTTACCTACCAAAGTACAAGGAATATACAGAATAGCAAAGACTGGACCAGAAAAGATAATCAAAATGCTAAATAATAAAAGTGATGAGGGAAAGGGACCATGTAACTATAAAGGCAGACATATTAAAATCATTTCTCAGTGGATATACTAAAGGCCAGAAGGGCTTGGACAGTTATGTTGCAGACTCTGAGACCATGGATGCCAGCCCAGACTACAATACCTAGAAAAACGTTCAATCGCCATAGATGGAAAAACTAAGACATTCCATGATAAAAACCAAGTTTATCAAGTTTGCCAATTACAAATCCTGCCCTACAGAAGATATAGAAGGAAAACTCCAACCTCAAAAGGTTAATGACATCCAAGGAAACACAAGGAATAAATAATCTCAGACCAACAGAGTCAAAGGAAGGAAGAGAGAGAGAGAGAAAGAGAGAGAGAGAACAACAACAATGAAGCAACAACAAAATAACACCCACTGGTCATTGATACCTCCAAATATCAATGGTCTCAATTCCTCAATAAAAAGACACAGACTAACATAACAGACATGAAAATAGGATCCACCCTTCTTCTGTATCCAAGAAACATATCTTAACATCAAAGATGGTCATCACCTCAGGGTAAAGATTTGAAACAAGTCATTCCAACAAATGGACCTAAGAATCAAGCTGGTATAGTCATTTTAGTATCTGACAAATAGACTTCAAACCAAAACTAATCAGAAGATATAGAGAAGAGCACAACATATTCATCAAAGAATGAATCCATCAAGACAGCAGCTCAATTCTTAACATCTGTGTCCCAATCACAAGAACACCCAAGTCTGTAAAGGAAACATTTCTACAGCATAAATCACATGTTGACCCTCACACACTGATAGTGGAAGAGTTTAAAAGCCAACACTCACCAAAAGACATGTCATCCAGACAAAAACTAAACAGAGAAATACTGGAGTTAATTGATATTATAAGGCAAATGGACCTAACAGATACTTACAAAACATTTCAGCCAAACACGAAAGAATATACCTTCTTCTCTGCACCTCATGCAACTTTCTTCAAAACTGACCACATACAAAGCAAGTCTCAAGAGAAACAAGAAAATTGAGATTACACCCTGCATCCTATCTGAACACCTCGGATTAAAATTAGATGTGAAAAAAAGAAACAATAAATGTTTACACACTTACGGAAACTAAACAACTTTTAGTATGTAGGACAAAAATGGATCAAGACAAAACTTAAGAAATTAAAGACTTTCTAGAATTTAATGGAAATGAATGCAAAACATATACCAAGTTATGACACACAATGAAGGCACAATAAGAGGCAAGTCCATAGCACCACTAAGTGTCTACCTTTAAAACAACTTTTGTCCAGAGACAAAACCAGTAATCATACCCAAGAAGAACTGATGCCAAGAAATAATCAAAATTGGGACTGAAATTAAAAAAATTGAAACAAAGCATAATACAAAGAATCAATGAAACAAATGTTGGTTCTTTTAGAAAAATCACTAAGATTGACAGATCCTTACATCTAAAAATAATGTTGATGATAATAACAAACTACTCTTTAAATGATATTTAGAATATTTATATATAGTATATGAAACATAAATGAATTTCATAATTAGGCTTGACTCAACTCTCATCACCAAAATGTCTCATTATATATATCAAATATTCTCAAATCTGAAGACACATGAAATTTGAAGTACTTCTAGTCCCAGGCATTTCAGATAAAGGATACTTAGCCTGTATATGTAACATGATAAAAAGGCACTTTAACCTTGTGGTCATCTCACAAAAATAAAGCCACTGTTCAGCCACGAGAAAAAATGTTATACAAATCCCAAATCCCAAAAGAGAGACATTCACCAAACTCTCAGTGAAAATAAATGTCCTGAAATTAATGTCACCAGAAACAACAACAATAAAAATCTAAAACTTTATCAAATTCAAGAGGAACCCAAATAGGTATGGTGGATGAGCTTACTACATTATCCTAAATTCGACCCTACGATTGTCTTTACAATAGTAAAGACAATCAGTAAAAGATAAGGAAGGGCAAGCAAGATGGCTTTTTTAGATAGATAGATAGATAGATAGATAGAGATAGATAGATTAGGTAGGTAGGTAGGTAGGTAGGTAGGTAGGCAGGCAGTCAGGCAGGCAGATAGACAGATAGACAGGCAGACAGAATTATAGTTGTTATAGTTTTACAGTTACAATTGTTATTGTTACAGTTACAGTTGTAGTTACAGTTGTTATTGTTATGGTTACAGTTGTTACAGTTAACAGTTGTTGTAGTTGCAGTTACAGTTGTTACAGTTCTTACGGTTGCAGTTGTTACTGTTACGGTTGTTATAGTTGCAGTTACAGTTGTTGTTCCAGTTACAGTTGTTCCGGTTACAGTTGTTATAGAGTTATAGTGTTAATTACAGTTATAGTGTTAGCCATAGTGTTATAGTGTTAGTAATAGTTATATTTATATAATTTACATGTATAATTTTAAATAATTTTTAAACTAAGAAAATATGAATAAAAATAGGCTTTACTAAAAAAAACTATCAATTTTTGTTCATAAACAGTAACAAAAGTACCATAATAACATTATATGCTAATAATAGGGAAAGGTAAATGTGGGTCAAGTGGGAATTTACTATTCTTAATGTTTTGTAAATTAAGGTCTTCTAAAATAAGAAGATATTAACATATATCTCCTTGGAAACACAACCAGCAAGAAAACAGACCAACAGTGATGATTATGAAAGAACTGGAAGACAAATTCCATTTGGAATTCTACATTCAGCAAAAATACTTCTTTCAAATAAAAAATTTGCAGTTGTGAATCGCCTTATCTAAATACTCCAGAATTGAAGTAATTCACCATCAAAAGATCCACACACAGAAATACTAAAAGAAACAGTTCCAGCATTAAAAAGGAGAAGCAGAGTTGTAGATCTACACAGAGGACTAAAATACACCAGAAGGAGCATTATGTACATAAATATATACTTTTTATCACTTGGATAAATTTAAAGATTATTGGCTGTGTAAGTATTCCTTTGGTTTTAGAAATTATGGAGATGTGCTGTGGGTTTAAAACAAATACATACTAATCACACTGTATACTATAAAAGAATGCAATTATTATTTGTTAATTTTTAAAGAAGTAACATGCCTCATAACAATATCATAAAATCTAGAAGAAACGAGTTAAATGGTTATATACAATATCTATATACAAAACATGTGGTTGAAGGTAGACAAGAAGTTAGAGATGTTTACTATAAACCCAAGAACAAGCACTCAGATAAAACAGATCACAACTATAGATTAACAAAATAAGAGCACATCATTAAATAAATAAATAAATAAATAAATAAATAAATAAATAAATAAATAAGGGCTGTGGTGTCATACACCTTTAATCCCAGCATTTGGGAGGCAGAGGTGGGTGAATCACAAAGTTCGAAGCCAGCCTGGTCCAGAACAGCCAGGGCTCCACAGAGAAACTCTTTCTTGAAATAAATAAATAAATAAATAAATACTCTCAATCCAAAAAAAGGCTGAAATAAAGGAAGGCTGAAAGGAGCTGGAGAAATGGCTCCGTCAGTGAAGCACTTATGTGGTAAACACAAGGACCCGTGCTTGGGTCCTAAGAACCCATGTAAAAAGCTGTGCATAGCGATGTACACCTGTAACTCCACACTGCATGATGGAAGCTTATTTCTAGAAGCTTGCTGGCCAATGAGGACTGGCACCCAGAATTGTCTTCTTACCTCCATGTGTGTACCATGCATGTGCCTGCCAACAACCATAAGCAAATGAATGCACACACACACACACACACACACACACACACACACACATGCTCATACACACGGGTAGACAGACTATCTTTTAAAAGAGGAAAAGGAAATGAAGAATATTTGTGATTAAGGACTTGAATAAATCTTTAAGTAGTTTTATGTGCCACCTGTAAGGAACATTATGCAGAATGAAGGACACAAACAGATAAAAGTTCAAAATAGAGCCGTGTGTGGGGTTGCATATCTGTCATCCCAGCACTTGGGAGTCGGAGGCAAAAGGATCAGGATCAAAGTCATCCTCAGCCTACGTGACTAGTTTGAGACCAATCTGAGCTACAAGAACTTTTGCCTCAAAAATCAAAACAACAACAACAAAAAATCAAATATCTTAAGTCTTTGTAGACACTGTAAAGTTGAGTTTTCTTGATCTGTTCTACTGATATCAAAGGCTCCTGGACTAAGGGCAGGTTGTCTGGAGCAGTCCTAACTAAAGTAAAGCCTTCCAATGTTGTCATTTAAATAGTAGTCTTTCTCACATGCTCCTAACAGCTGAGTTTCCACACAATGGCCATGGAGACCATGGAGTTCAAGCCAGAGGAGCTACCAAGATCACACTCCAGCTAGTTGTTGCTTGACAGGGAGCCCCCTGCTCAAGACAACAGGACACATTAGAAACTGTCAAGTAGCTGACTGGTTTCTGGACAGGCAAACCAACTTTGGAAAGTCCTAGGTAGACAAGAAGGTCTGGCACACACACACACACACACACACACACACACACACACACAAAACCCAAGGTGGATGGTGTCTGAGGAATAAAATCTGTGGTTGTCCTCTGGCCTCTGTATGTACATAAATACACTGCCACAATGCATCTGCATAAAGATGAACATGTATATATATGTACATACAAAAAATAATAAACTAACACATAAAGGTTACAGAGAAAGAAACATTCTCAAGAACACCTAGCAGTACTTCATCACTGGCCAAATACTCTCTACACATTCTGGGTTCAGTGGCTGGAAGCAATAGTGTTTATGCATTGATCCTTTACATTCTGTGTTAGAACACAAGCTTGCCCTTTAAAACTGTGGACACTCTTAAGAGGCCAGATCCCACAGCCTAAAGAGACCAGGCCTCATCTACCCCCTGCAGATCTCTACCTGAAAGGGAGTTAAGAAGCTGCCTATGCCTCAGCCTAACCATGGCTCCTAATTCAAATTCCTAGCCAGCACCTATGTCTGCAACCAAATGTAACTGGGGAACAAATTCAGATTATCAGGCTTGACAGCAAGTACTTCACCCACTGAGCCATACTACTGGTCCCCAGGTGTATTTTTAATTGTTTATTTTATACTCTTAAATCTTTGAGAGGGTCGTGGTAGAGAGGATGGACTATCCTTCCAAGAGCTAAGTAATTCCCCCCAAAGAGTAAACTGATCAGAGAGTCTATCTTTGCTCTAAAACCAACTCACAATTGTCTCCTTCTTTCTTCTGATTCTTCCCTGTCAACCAGTATTTCCTCTACCTTACATCAGCTCAAGGACAGAAATCAGACAACTAGAACAACTTCTCTGCCTCAAAGCCTGCCAACCCCGGCTTTACCCTGCCATACAATGTCTTCTCATGAACCTCAAAAAAGACTAGCTATGCTTTCCTATCACCCTGTGAGTTCCCCAACAGACAATGAATACCTTCACTTCTTTGTCCATGCATGGTGTGCCAAGCCTGTCACCTCCAAGGGGACTGTAACACTATGTCCCTCTATCAGTGATTTTGGCCTTTCTGGGTCATCCCTCAGTCATCTCCACTAATTAAGAGACAGACACAACCCTATCCTCAAAAGAGCCTGATAAGAAAATGGAAAGAAGCTAAGCGGTGGTGGCACACACCTTTAATCCCAGCACTTGGGAAGCAGAGGCAGGAGAATCTCTCTGAGTTTGAGACCAGCCTGGTGTACAGAGTGAGTTCCAGGACAGTCAGAGCTGCACAGAGAAATTTTGACTTCAAATACTGAAACAAAACAAAATAACTTGAAAAGAGTAACCACAGGGTTTAGAGAGATGGCTCAGCAGCTGTTCTTCAAGAAGACACTGGTTTGGTTCCCAACACCCACATGGCAGCTCACAACTGTCTGTAACTTCAATTCAAAGAATCTAATAGCCTTTTCTGGACTTGGTGAATATGTAAACATACAAATATTAAAAATTAAATCTTAAAAAATACAGAGTAATTACAAACAGCAAAGAAAAAAATGAATAGAAAGTTGTATATCTGGCAAATGTTGCTTCCAGGTGATTGAAGACTCTTATTGCTGCACAGTTCCAACTTTATAACATCTAGGGCGGGAAAGATGGCCCTAAAGCTAAAAGCCTGCACTGATCTTACAGAGGACCAGAGTTCATTTCCCAGCACCCATGCCAGGGGGTTCACAACCATCTTTAACTCATATGGTGCCCTCTTCTGGCACCTGTACTGCAATCATATACATCCGACCCATACATAAACTCATAATTTTAAATAAAGTAAATAAAATCTTTAAATACTAACCATATGACATTTCGTAAAAAGTAAAACATAAAGATGGTTTAAAAATTAGTATGTGATTACTTCAGAAGGTTCATAGTAAATAGAGGGAAGTCTAAATAGGCAGGAAACAGGAGGGTTTTTATTAGGGTGGCAAAGTTATTCTGATACTATAATGATCAATAACACTATTTGTCAAAAACACAGATAAGTTTATAGCACAAACACAGAAACTTCATGTGTACAGATTTGTTAAAATTTGGGCTAATAAGGTGGCTCATCAGGGAAAGGCACTTAGCTTTACAAAACTCACAGCCTGAGTTCAATCCCTGACAGCCACATGGTGGTAGGAGAGAAGAATTCCCAAAGTTGACCTCTGGCCTCAGCAACATCAATAAAAGAGTCTGGATGATAACTTATAGAATGTGGAAACACAGACTCTAAGATCAAAGGCAACAATAAAATGTGTAATCAATGGACTATAGTTGATCAACTTTCCTGTGGGGCATAAATGAGTCTTTTTGTTAGCACCAAGCATGTTCGGTAGAATTGAATGGGTAAATAAGTGGATCTCAGATAACAGGGGCTGAATGGAACATAACAGATGAGCAGAGGAAGTCAGCCAGAATGACACATCTGGAAAGAAAGCCGATTTAGACCCTGGAATATCGTGATGCCTAAATCTCACTGGAGAGAAGGGTGGGTGTGTGTTGCCTGATGTGTGTGTTGCCTGATGTGTGTATTGCCTGATGTGTGTGTTGCCTGATGCTTTTCACTAACAGCTCAGTCTAAGGCTGCACTGCATTGTATAAAGGAAGGTAATTCGGGACCACCTCTCCTCTGTAACAGTCCCCAACAGCTTTATTAGGGATAGGAGATGTTACTGGAGATAAATTTCATGGACTTTTTAAAACATTTTATTTGGTTTTGCTTTGTTTTGCTTTGTTTTGTTGAGACAGGGTCTCTCTACAAAGTCTTTGCTGTCCAAGACTACTTATTATGTAGACCCTAGAACTCACAGAGAACCACCTGCCTCAGCCTCACAAGGAATGGGAATGAAAGCCTGAACCACTACCACCTGGCCTTAAAGTATTCATTTTGAGAAACACTGCTTACCTTCTCAACTTTGCAAGATAATTTTTGACAGGTGCTGAATTTTCTTATGAGCTTAAACATCCTTCCAAAAGGAAGAGCTAAGCAGATTAGAATTTGCTCACAGTAAGTGCTTTAGAAACTAGCAAACAGGACTGAGGACATCTTGACTTGGCTCAGAATCAAAGAAACTGAATGACTGATGGCCTTATCTCGGTTTTTGGTTTGTTTTTTTTTTTAAGTTTCATTATATAACAAGGGGAAAATCATCTCAAATTTTCCTGGCCCTCACCCTTCCTGCCTCTCATTGCTTTCTTTATAGCTAAGCAAAGACACTCAGAAAATTGGCTCTTAAAAACGTCTTTAGAGCAAGAGTCTGGCTGTGATGTGGGTAGTGTGCCTGCTTCCTGCTTGCTGCAGAGCTTTCCAGATATTAAAACGCATAAACGGACACCGTCTTAATCATCCTCTTTGTTTGCTTGATTGGAACCAATTATAATAATTCACAATCACCCTTAAATCTCCTTTTTCCAACGTCACCCTCATCCCCTCTTTTCCACATGCTCACAATGTAACCTGAGAATCATGTTTTTCCCAGGCTCGTGCATCAGCTGAAGCCCTCCCTAGTTTACCCATTGTGTTCCGTCCTTTGCTCCAACATATCTTCCAGTTCATGCAGACTCAACATCTCTCTTCTGTTTTCTTCTGTTCTTTATTGTTCTCTCTTCTCTTAACCGTCATAGATAGATAGATAGATAGATAGATAGATAGATAGATAGATAGATAGACAGACCAACCTTCACACCCTACTTATATTATAATTGCATTCCCAGACTACAAGTTTCTATGCCTTCTCAGGACAAATAGTGCTTACTGCTTAGCCTCCAAGTCTAACACATGTTTCACTTTTTCTCCTGATCTACAAGATAATCTGCTCTAGGAAAGAGAGAAGTTACCTCTCCAAGTCCTCCACCTCAGGGAACTCAAGATCACCATTCCCTTCCTGAGGGCACTGGAATGTTCTACTTCACCGAAGTGCTGCAGTGTGTAGGATTCCTTATCTTCTACCTCATCAATGGCTTGCAAGGACAGAAATCTTATGTCATAGCTATGCAATCTGCTTCCCTGCTCCAATTTAGGGTAAAGAGAAAGAAAGATGGGAAATCAAAGGCATGGGGTTAATTTCAGTTTTACATTTGAACCTGATACTATGACCAAGACATAATGTGTGCCAAGGCTCCTGCCTTGGTCTACACGGGCCCCATGTACAATGTGTTTAAATGTTTGAAAGCTGTGAATCACTAACAAACTGTTCGAAATGGACCCTTCTCTCGTCTTGACCAATGTAATCCCATAATTACAAATTGAAAACTGTAAGTAAAACTAGGATTTGACATTACTGAGTCAACAATGGCTGAATATAACTGCTATTGCTGTTACCCTGTTTCCTGGAACTGGGCTAGCCATGTTTACATCCGTAATAAAGTCCTACATTGATTATAATTATGACTTTATTTACTCTACAAACTTTCTATTTCTTCTGTTCATTTTAGAAAAATCATAGTTATAAAAGATGAGAATTTTGTGATTTTTAGATAACTGACAATGGTGTGGTTTTTAAAATGAAAAATAAATGTATCAATGTTTTAAAATAAATACTGTAGGGACTGAAGACATGGCTCAACTGTTAAGAGTGCTTGCTCTTGCAGAACACCCAAGTGTGCTTCACAGAGCCCACATGCTAGCCTTCCAGTTTGGGGATTCAATGCCTTCTCCTGGCCCCACTGGCACTGTATGCTCACGGTACACATACATACATGAAGATAAAACATTCATGCATGTAAAATATATTGTAAAAATTATACCATGATTTCACCAAAAAAAGATAGATTTCAAAACTAAAATGATTCAAAAATGATCCCTTCCAAAATGTTTTACAAAATTAAATGTCAAAATTGTAAGTTGTAATTTAAATTATCAAAAAGCTACATTTTATTTAAAGTGCTCTTCCACTGTAATAAGCAACTGTTTCAGATATTACACTCATCTGTGCAGGACTCTAGAACCAGAATTTAAAATGAAGAGAATCAAGAAATGGATAGTAGGTACTACTGGGAAATGACATCATCATCTGGAATCTACTGCATCCATACTATCTGCCAACCCAAAGGGGTTGGCGAAGTAAAGATGTTTTGACAGTTACATAAATACAGCCACCACTCACAACTTTCCTGCTCGCCCAGGTGATGTCTTTAGTATAGTACCCTTAAATCTCCACAGCAATTAAAGACAGTTCCCTCAAACTCTGAGATTCAAATCTGGTTTCATAAAAGGATAGCTCTCTGGAACTAGAAGAACACAGGCTTAAGTCACATTCTCATGCCCAGAACCTCAAGATACAAAACCTCAAGAACAGAGGCAACCATGTGTTCTTTGAATAGTGTATTTTTCATGTTTTTGAATAGCATACCCAGGATGAAATAATATTTTATGTTTGATATCCTCAAAAATTAAGAATGAAAGTAGTCCATGAAAGATGGTAGCATAAAAAGACAAAAATATTTAGAATTAGCAAATCATACAAGGCAATTATCAGTAACAACATTTTATGTTCTTGCAAAGTGCTAATATAATTTGTGTATTTTCACCTATTTAAAAAACAAGTGTGTAAGAGAGTGCATATGCAATAATCTCAATTTAGTCACTGTGTATGTATACATATTTCAAAGCAAGGTGCTGTATACAACAAATATATATCTTAACTATTAAAAAAATAAATTTAAAATGAATAAAAGGTATTTTGGTACCAAAAGAAAGATTATTTTTAAGATGCACTTTGGAGGCAAAGGCAAAGGCAAACAGATCTTTGTGAGTTTAAGGCTAGCTTAATTTACATAGTGAATCAGGCCATTCAGGGCTGCATAAGGCCCTTGAAAAGTTCTGTAATATGGTAATAAAATCTTTAAATTCAGAAAATTTGTTGGAACATAGCACTAAGGACTATTTAGGAAAGTAGAAAAGAAGAGAGGGAAAAAATTATGAGGTAAGTAAAGAAATTGGAATAGCCATCCAGGATGCATCTTATCCCTATGGATAAGAGTTCTGGGGAGCAAGGAACCTGGAAAACAACAATTATAACAAGAACAGTATTAAGTTCAAGAGCTGAAAATATACTTTCCTACTATAAAGGCCCACTGCATAAGCAATGCAATGACTGAAAAAAATGCATTATACAAATGTTCATCTCACAACAAAGTCTGAAAGTATTAGGAGAGTAAAAGAATGTTCATTTACAAAAGATGCATCAATGTCATTAAAATTCTTAACAATACTGTTACCTAGAAAATATTATTGCAAACTCTTCAAAATCTGAGAGAGAAATTTATGCCAATCTCGGATTCTACACCTAGCTAAACTATCAGCCAAGCATATGGGGAAACTATGATTTTAGATATCCATCATGCTTCCAAAATTGTCTTCCCAATTAACTTTTACAGGAAATACAAAAGAGGTAAGCAAGAATGAGGAAACTATGTGATTTGGGTACAAGAGTGAGAAATCCATAAAATAAGAATGAATCCCTAGGGTAGCAATGCTGATTAGACAAATCTGTCTAGCCTGTGACAGACGAAGGATATTGCCAAAGATAGACATCAAATAAAAAAATAGTGATAGAATACCTGACTTACATAAATAGATAATAGAGTTTCCATCATGTTTCAGATGAAAGTGCAGCAGGCTTAGTCACAGTTACAGAGAAAAACAATCAGGAAAAACGACTGGAGTGCAGCAGTTAAGAGCATGCACTGCTCTTGTAGAAAACCTGATTGGATTCCTAGCACACACATCGAGCAGCTTACACTACTTGTAACACCAGCTCCAGGAGATCTGACGCCCCCTTCTGACCTCTGTGGGCACTAAACTCGTGTGTGTGTGTGTGTGTGTGTGTGTGTGTGTGTGTGTGTACACGCACACACATATACCTACACTCTCCTACACATAATTTAAAATAAAAATAATTTTTAATTTGCGAAGAACCACTTTTCGTTTTCTTGTTACCTTACATAGTTTGTTGACAATGCACACATCTGACTTTAATAAAACTCAACTTAAAAGTAAGTTGAAGGGGAAGGAGTGTTGAGGATTAGCGTGTTTGTGATAGACTACAGAGAAAGAAAGTATGGATTGACCAAGAATGCAGTAAAAAAATATATATATCACTTATCAGCATCTTTAAAGTTTATTTTAGATTCAAGGTAAGGATTTTAAAGACTGGCCAGTTTGAGTACAGTTTCCTCCAACAACAAGCACTGGCATAGGTGCAAAACAAGCAAAGAGTTGGGTATGGTATGACCGTAGTTTGGCCAAGAGAAAGTGATGATGTGAGAGACAGAGGGGCATTTACAAAGATTGTAATTAAATAGGAATTTAACATAAGTGATGAAGAAGCTAAGGTAGTCCAAGGGTGGAGGGCAAGGAAGTAGTTTAGGACCAGTGAATTTCATCCTTAGGCTGTAAGATGAATGAAACAGAAGAGGAGAGGTAGGCATGAGGCTGTGGTTGTAGTAGCCCTTGGTGGTCCAAAGGCACATGGCACATATAACAACGCTGGGTACAGTACAAAGTCAGGAGGAGAGTTCAAGGAAGTAGGGGACAAGACTCATGTGTATAATATGACCACAATGAATAAGGATGGAAACTGAGAGGTCAGTTGTTGATAACCACAGTGTGGGATATCATTCTCACAGTTCAAGTCCATGACCTTTAACTTCCTGAGTTTATGCATTCTGGATGAGAGCAAACGTCTTACCCAGGGTAGTCATTCCTGTGTACATGTTGAGGGTAGAGTAGTATATACCTTACAAATCCTAGAAGATGATAATGTCAACAGTGTCTTTGGCTCAGATGTTCCCTGGTGGTTTTAAAGATATAAATACTATGATTCTATGTTACAGCCTCTTGTTCAATGCAAGTAGATATGTATAGGATTCTAATGTGTCAATCCATCCTGTGCCCATATGTTCAAGTCTGTACATGTACACCTACTGTCAGTATAGACAAACTACATGTCATGGCCTGATATTCATACTCATTCAGACTCAGCCTTTTCATTCACTCTTCATCCTTAACTCTCCATCTTTGGAGTCCATAATTGAGATCCTGTCATTCAAGATCTCTTTTCTAGACCACCATCCAGTGACCTTTCAGTACCCTTCAAGTTGTCTTAATTAGTCCCTATGCTACAACTGTTCCATATTTTAGATCAAATTCACTTTAAAATAACATAGACTAATTTGTGCAACTTAAAAGATCCAGCCCACTTATGCAGACCATGCCACTCATCACAGACGTCATAGAAGATGCACAAACCACCTTCTGGACATTCGTCCCTCGTTCACACTCTTCCCACATAATGAAGGAGTGACCAAAAAAATAAACAGATATATAGATTTCACCACACTTTTTCTCTTGGACATAAAATTTAGATGGAAGGTGGATGAGAAAAGTAAAGTGAAGAGATGATGGAAAAGATGGTAAAGATGAAAATGGTGGTGAAGATGAAGGGAGGGGAGAAGGGCAGGAACTGAGAAGAGCTGGAGAGAAGTGTGAGGTATGAAGCTAAGAGGACGATGAAGATGATGAGGGTGAAGATGATGGTGATGATGAAGAGATGATGGCCAAGGTCACGATACAGGTGAAGATGAAGAAACTAAAGCTCTTGCCCCTCACCCTGGGAAATGAATCCAAGCTTATATTCCTAAGCCAAGACAGCATATTGCTCTTCATCTTACAATGCATAAGAAGTACCCAGCATGCACCTGGCACTTTGGCTGAGAAGCAAGGAGTGACAAAAATAACCAGGACATAGTCTCCTATGAATCTTTTAAATGCAGACTACAAGTGAGCTTTGGAGCAAGCTTTCTGTGCTTCTGAAATTTGAGGCTCCATCTTCTAAATCAAAGAATAGTTTCTTGCTCCATACTCTGCTTGATGAAAGTAATGAAAAATCAAATCCAATCAAAATTTTATTAGCAATTTTCTCAAGACTTCCAAACAACTTTACAATTAGCCAGGAAATTGTTACAACCTAAAAATAAAGTCTGGGCAATTATGTTAATATTGGATTTATAATTTTATGATGGTTATTTCAAAAGTATTCAAAATTATTTTCTCCAGAAGACTGAGATTTAACCAATCAATATTCTCCTTTTAAATCATTTGTTGACTTTTTTCTTACTTTTTATGTTTATGTCTTATTTCCACAGATAGGAGAGAAGTTGTTCCTTGTACTTTTTCTCATTTGGGTACAGCTCTAAACATCACACTGGATACATGGGTTACATTCAATTATGTGTTAGGATTTGTTTGATTTGCATTTTGCACACACACAAAAAAAAATCTGCTTCAAGAAAGGAATAATGGGCACTCCTGTGCATGTGCCCAAAGGGCTCTGTCTTAGTTACTTTATTATTGCTGTAAAGAGACATCATGACCAAAGCACTTATAGACAAAAGCATTGTAATGGAGACTTACTAATTCAGAAGATGAGTTCATGACTACCATGGCAGGAAGCATGGCAGTGGGCAGGATGGCACTGGAGCAGTAGCAGCAAACCCACATTTTGAGACAACAAGACCATGGTAGAAGAAAAAAGCAAACTGGGAATGGCTTTGGTTTTTGAACTCTCAAATCCCACCCCCAATGACATACCTCCTCCAACAAGGCCACACCTCCTAATCCTTCCCAAACAGTTCAACCAACTGCAGAACAAGCGTTCAAATATGCCTATGGAAGCCATTCTCATCCAAGCCACCCCAGGCTCTATACCCCACCCACCTCAGAATCCTTGCATAGCCTTACTGTAGCCTTAGTCACAACACAAGAAAACAGAACAGCCTAGATGCTCATCAAAAGATGCGTAATGAAACCACAGAATGTACACAATGAAATTACGCTCAACCTTAAAGAAAACAGATGTAGCTGGAAAATAATATATTAAGTGAGATAAGTGAATACTGTTATTCTCTCTCACATCTGAATCCTAGCTTTTAATTTTTATTTATATGCATTTATGTGGCAATGAGTATGTGCGGGAGGGGGGGGAGATCGGGAAACTGGAAAAGTGCCAATGAGAGGGGGAAAGAGCCCTCAAAGGAAGGAGTGTGGGGGAGGTAATAGAACATATGGACATAGAGGAGGAATAATAGTAAAGGTCCAAGTGGGGAGGGGTGATGAGAGACAGGATGGAAAGTCAACTAACTACAAATGAAAACACACAGAGGCCTATGACTTCTTGTGGAAAGGAAAGACAAAAGCAAGCTATAACAGGGGTATAGAAGCCTGTAATCTTAGCACCTAGTGGGTAAAAGATGGAGGATCTAAAATGTGTGGTCATCCTTGGCTACATGTTTAAGAATAGCCTAAGCTACAAAAGACTCTGTCTCAGAAAAATACATACAGAGAGATAGAGAAGAGAGCCAGAGACTGATAGGGAGAACACTGTTTGGGTAAGGACTCGTGTATTCTGGATACTTGTTATTCTATTCATTGTCTCTTCTCTGAGAGAAATGCAGAACATAGTGTGGAGAGGTGAGAAGGGCAGGAACTAGAAGAGCTGGAGAGAGGTGTGAGAGATGGATGTGATCAAGATTACATTGTATGAACTTCTCAAAGAGTTAACAAAAATATATGGTTATTTTAAAACTGATCACTTGTGGCTGAAGAGATGGTTCAGCAGTTGAAAGTGCTCTTGCAGAGGAGTCGAGCTTTCTTCCCAGGATGCACACTGGGCAGTTCACAACCTCCTTTAACTCCAGCTCCAGTGGGAATCTGATGCCCTCTCTGGCAGACACAAGCATCTGTACACACACACACACACACACCTAACTGAACTGTAATTGTGTAAGGGGACATTGGCACTCTTGGGAAGTACACCTAAGATGTACAGAAATGAATGAATGTCTCTAACTTACTCTCCAAGGTTCAAAAGGTGGCAGAGGGGCAGAGAGATAAAAACAAAAACAAATAAGCAAAGAGGGTTATAGTCAACATGTAATAACAGAACGTAATTGCCACGGGACTGGAGGGAGGAGGAAGTGGGGAGCCATTGTCTAATGGGCCCAGTTTTAGTTCTCAAAAAATGGGGATTTGTGGAGATAGATAGTAGTGAGATGCCACACATGCATTTAATACCACTGCACTTGAACACAGCGATGGTAGTTAGTTTTATGTTATGTGTGCTTCACCATAATTGTTGGAAATTAGGGGGGAAACCCAAACAGAAGAAACAAGCACTAGCTGGTGAAGCTGCTAAAAGAGATCTTCTATACTCTGTGCCAACTTGCTGGAATCTTGAAATTATGTCAGTTATCAAAAAAAAAATCAATGTGTACAAAAAATATATACCTAGCACATAGGGTGTCAGAGGTCTACTCTGCACACACTAGAAATCAGGAGAGAGCCTCGGGGGTCCCAAGGTGATCATTGGGGGGTTTGGCTACTGTGCTTTATGGGGAGAATTCCTGTATGATAGACAGCTCACCCTTGGGCTGGGCTGGGCTTGGCTCTTTGACAACTTTTAAGGAGATACTCTGGGAAAATCCAAGTGCACGTGTTTGAGCACTGTCTAGGGCTGCCACTGGAAGCCCTGCCCTGAGACTGGTCCACCCTTGAGACTCTGTCCAATGGAAAAGGAAGTCGGTGGAACAATAAGTTATAATTACAAGGGAGACTAGATGGCTGAGACTCTGGGAACAGCTGACACCTCTCTGCTTCTTGGAGCAAGTCAACATTAACTCTTAAAACTACAAGTGGCTCCTGTAGGCCACTGTCTGCTAGCTTCCACGAGTGAGTTCCAGGTACCAAAATCTACCCTTTTCTGTCTATAGAAAAAAGTGTACAACTCAGAGACCAGTATCTGGACATATTAGAAGTATCCCTTAGCCCTCTGGCTTTCTCTTGGAGCAGGCTACTTCTCTTTGACTCTTATGCAGTGACCCTAGGAAGCCCAGGGCAGACTTACAATGTTCAAATTCACCATAAATCTGCAATGAATTAACTCAAAGAGTTCCAAGGCAGTGCACAGATGCTCAGGGAAAGCTCGGGAACGCCTGGTCACAGTTGAAACTGAGTCAAGTCAGGAAGTCATTCACATGCCAGGGCCATTTCCTCTGCCTCCCCCACACCTCACACCACTGCCCTGGAAGTCAGTTCTCACAGTGTTCAATGAGTCAGTCCGAAGCACTTTGATTACGGCTCAGCTGATGTCATCTACCAGAGCAGGGGGGACGCCCACTGCATCAGAGGAAGAGACATTGACTGAGACCCATCCACCCTCCAGCCCTCTGGGGAGACTGACATTTCCAAGACAGGGAAAACAAACTTCCTTTTTAAAGGAACTATGCTTTCAGTGTGGGAAAGAAAAAAAGAAGTGGGGGAGAACTGGAGAAGGTCAATGCATGTTCACCCTTGGCTGGGAGCCCACAACCAGGGAAGTTTCTGTTCTTTCAGAAAAGGTAAGCGAATCATAGTGTCCTGTAGGTCAGTCAACAGCAGATCCAAGTCACCGCACGTACTCAAAGGACCTTGACCCAACAAATCCTGTAGGGCAAAAAGTCCTAACTCCCTCTCAACTCTGCTCCTGCTTTTAACCCTCATGCTTGCTACCAGAGTCATCACTGGTAGGAGGAGGGATTTAAGACAGATGATTTCCCACAGTATTCTGCCACTCATTTTGCATGAATTATTGTTATGGTTTTAATTCTGTTGCTGTGTGTGTGTGTGTGTGTGTGTGTGTGTGTGTGTGTATGTATGTATCTTGACTAAGAGCAACTTAGTGGGGAAAGGGTTTGGTTGAAATCATAGTTCCAGGACAGAGTCCATCATAGCAGAGAAGTCCTAGCAACAGGAGCTTAAGACAGTCACAGCACACCCTCAGTTAAGAGCAGAAAGAACGAATGCATGCATGCTTGCTACTTAGTTCATCTTCTCCACTCTATAGACTCAAACACACAAACTCTCAGGATAGTGCTGCCCACAGTGGGCTGGGTTTTCCCACATCAGTTAATGAACTCAAGGCAATGTCATATAGATACACCAGCAGGCCAACCTAAACTAGACAAGCCCTCACTGAGAAACCTCTCTTCCCAGGTGATTCTAGGTTGTGTAACATTGGCAATTAAAACTATTATAAGTATCTTATAAGAACCTGACAATTTTACCAGGTAGTGATGATGGCAGTCTTATTTGATAATTGAGGGATATGAAACACTGAAAGACTAAGTAATTAATCCAAGAACACATAACAAGCTAATGGTAGGGGTCAGGGTTTTAAGCCAAACTATGCAGCCAGATGATGTCTAATCAAACCTTATACAAAGATTATGATTTTGTTTTACTGTTTTGTGCATAGGGGCAGCCATTAGTTCCTACATGGGACTCAATGAATGTGCAACTAGAAAACTAGGTTTTGAAATTGTAATTTTATCTTAACTAGGTTAAATATAAACCCTCACCTATTGCTAACGGTGATCCTATTGAACAGCACAGACTGACAAATTCAGAACAAAAATACTAATATTTACCCATGTGCCACATAGTGAACGACAGTATGTAGGACAGCCCTGGCCTTTTTAAATTAAATTGTCAGGTTCAGATAAGGTAATTACAATAGTTAGCTTTAATTGTATAATCAATTGTATAAACATTAATGTCCTCCTTGAAGACAGAGAGGTGTATCATGAACCTGTAAGGAAGGGTGTGGACTGTAGTTGGTAGGCACAGCAAACCCATCCAGGCTATCCTTCAGGCTCTGGTAGCCTTGTCTTTTGAATGGTGAAGGCACACATATCTCTTCCTGGCTACCTCTGCCTTCCATCTTGTCTCTATCTATCTCCTAGAAACCTCTTCTTAACTCCACCTTCAGTCTGGGTCCCAGGTCAGCAATCCCTGAGAGCATGGATACCCTGGATGTTTTTCCCTCTGAAAGAAATCATACCCAGCATATAAGGATGATGCTACAGAAAGATCCATCTGGACCTTTCTTCCAGTCGCTCATACTGTGTATGAAAAAGGCTCTGCAAGGCACCATGCACAAGCTAAGGCAGGTAGGCCTTTAAAGGAGAAAACCAGGACAGTGAGTGTAGGCTGGATGATCAATAAAATGTGATGTTTAATCTTTATTGCCCACTTGAATTTAGATTCATGAGAATATGGATGAGTAAAAAGCTCTGGGTGTGTCTTGATTTCTATTATGGTTACTACAATGAAAGGTCCTGGCAAAAGCAACTGAAGGGAACAGGGTGATTCTGTCTCACAGTTCTAGGGTACAGTCCATCATGGCTGGCAAGGCACATCAGCAGAGTATAAAGCAACTGATCACACCAGTGATTCTCAACCTTCCTGACACTACAGCCCTTTAATATAGTTCCTCATGTTGTGGTGACCCCCAACCATAAAATTATTTTTGTTGCTATTTCATAACTAGAATGATGCTACTGTTGTGAATCACAATGTAAAGCTGTGTTTTCTAATGATCTTAGGTGAACCCAAAGAGTCATTTGACCCCAAAGGAGTTGTTTCTCACATGCTGAGAACTGCTGGATCGCATTGCACTCAA
>JADRCH010000013.1:11451018-11492292 GCA_019843965.1 Rhynchomys soricoides
CTCTCTCTCTCTCTCTCTCTCTCTCTCTCTCTCTTTCTCTCTTTCTCACCTTACCTGAATACAATGTATCTTTCCTGTTACTGACTTAAGTATACCACACAAAACAAAGGAACAAGCCATTCTAATGATGTCTTTGGGGATACTTTCAATTAAACCATTTTACCTGGCAGCAGTTGGTTATTAAAAGCAGGCCAACACAAACTAGACTCAATGAGGTTTTTCTGGGATGGGCACAAAGTTGGGTGGGTAGAGAAACTGGAGAGGATCTGGAGAGAAATCTGGAGTAGGGGAATGAATAAAAATTCTCAAAGAATTAATGAAAAGGCAATCTTCTTTCAAGGGCCTTATCCTTTGTTGTCCTATCTCAGTATTTTCCAAAGGCCCAAGTTGAGCAAAACTTCTGTCAGCCAGATAAATGGTAGCATCCGTGAAGGTGACAAAAATTAAATCCCACAGTGTTTGCCACCCCTACAGGAAGATGACGGTCATAAGGCTTAGTTCAACTCTGAGTTTCCTCGCAGAAAACTTAATCTTTTTGTATTTGGGTCTCCCAGATAGGGCAACACATTTTTCCTTCTCTCTTTCTAAACAATGCATACTCCTACTGGTATCTTTGACTCATCCACCACCAGTGGGGTAGACTTGGGGAAAGCAGCATGCAAAAGCTGAGTTCCTACCCTTATTCTAGCAGGACTATGAAGTCTTCTGGCCACAGCCAAGTCCAAGAACCTCAGAAGAAGTGAGAAGGTGGACACTGGATGGCTGTGATGTGACAGTAATTCCTCCCATCCTCCCCTTGATAATCCTGCCTGTCTCTACATGCAAATTCCTGACATCTTCTTTACAGGGAAGAATCATGGAGGACTGTAAAAAGCTTTGGGTCCTGATTTTTCTGTTGTTTGTCTATGTTCTGAGGTTCTGCCTGTTTCACATCTTTCTGAAAAAAAAATCAGGATTAAAACTTCTACTCAACATGCCTCACAGATAATGTTCAGGAAATCAAGACAAAGCACCCCAAAAAGTACAAAACGCTGTTAGTTGATTATTAAGACACCTTTCCGACCTCAGACATATTGTCTGACAACTTCTTTTAAAGGATAATTTTTTTTGTCTAAACAATGAAAATTCTCAGGGAGAGACTGGGGCAGAAATACCAGAGTTAAACTTAGCTAAAGGACTACTAGTCATTGTGTTAACAGTACAACTAAATACATGACATGAATCAACTTGAGTAGAGAGCAGTCAATTTCCCAGCTCCTACTTTTTTAAAAAATAAAAATCACCCAGGAGGCTGGAGTGATGGCTGCTCTTTCAGAAAAACCAACTTTTAGTTGCCAGGATCCATGTTTTGCTGCTCCCTAACCACCTGTCACTCTAGTCCAAAGGGGATCTGAAGACTCTGACCTCCTCAGGCACCAGAATATATTCATACAAACACACATAAACATAATCAAAAATAATAAGACAAATCTTTTTCCTTAATCATCCAGCCGGTGGTACATGTAATCCTAGCACTTAAGAGACTGAGACAGGAGAATTATCATCTGAGGGCCAACTGGATTCTGTAGCAACATCCTGTCTCAGAATAACACCGCCTTCAAAAATTATCTCACATGAAATGGAATAGAGGACTCACTCCTCATTCAAGCTGCTTCTTTTAAATGGTGAGTGAATTGAGAGAGAAAAAAACAAGTAAACAAAGGGGAAGATTATACAAGTTTTAATCTTGACTCCAGAATTTAAAATCTTCTCATGGTACTTTCCCCTTCTTTCCTGTAAGAATTCCTAAGAGTCCCTGCTCAGGAATAAGAGACTAGGACAAAGCTGGGTCAGACAAGTGACCCTGTATGGCCATCATAGGCCTGCCTTCCTGCACCTGCCCTCCCCAGTCAGCACCACAGTAGTAGAACACTTGATGGTTTTTTTATAAATAAATAAATATTTCTCTAGGCAGTTAGTAGAGCCAAAGTATGTGATCCATTTATTTGGAACCAGACTTTTATGTAGTGCTTTATTATGTTCCCTTGTAAGATGTGTTCTCTTCCCAAGGAAGAGTGCTCATTAATTTCAACCATGGCCCTAAGGTATGCTGAAAACTTCTATTCACACTGGCTGTCACATAGCCGAGGTCACAGCAGCAGCCTCTTTCTAACTGCCAAAACCAAAGTCGAATCTATTTCTCTGAGAGGAACCCCCAGCACTACCCAGAAGACTCCAGAAGCTAGGGTGAAGATGTTGGAACTTGGAGTTCCCTGATGTAGTGCTTCCAAGTATGGTGCACAAGGGACACATATTCTCCCTGCTTTTAAACTGATTTATCTTCCACATCTCTGCAGCTAAGTTACTGTGGTGTAAGATGTGACAAATGTCTTGAAGATTTAGGTCAGGGTTGTTCCTCCAACATCTTAAAAGCCTAGTCTGATGTCTTTTACAGAGTTTTAGGAGTTCCAGATTCATTCTGTATTAAAGTTCCATTCTGTATAGTCACTGAGATTAAGGCTTGCTATATGCATCTCATCTAAACTGCACAAGACAAAAGCAGAGCCATTACTGTTTTGTCATCACAGTAGATAAAGAGTTAAGGAATAAGAGGTTGGGGCTGAAGAAATAGCTCATCAGTTAAGAGCACTGACTGCTATTCCAGAGGTCCTGAGTTCAATTCCCAGCAACCACATGGTGGCTCACAGCCATCTGTAATGGGATCTGACGCCCTCTTCTGGTGTGTCTGAAGATAGCTACAGTGTACTCATACACATAAATAGAAAAATCTTTTTAAAAAAAAAAGGAATAAGAGGTTAAGTCTACTGTTCAAAAGCATGTCCCTGTCTCCTGTGGATACACCCTTATACCCAGACTCCAAAGCCTACAGAATGCAAAGACTACACCAGGGCTAACCACCCTGCCTCCCTGTTGAGAGAAAACCATCAGCCCTGGGTGAGATGTTATCCCACCTTCAAGCATTCAGCTTTTCTGGGTTGAGCTTCCTAAGATGGCTGTTGCATCGACCCAGATGAGCTGTGTTATGTCACAGTAAGAATAATAGTCTCAGTGACTTAACACAACAAGGTTTGTTTTCGCCTTCATTTCTGCCGGGAGTCCATTAGCCAGCTCTGGTTGTATGACCTCCAACCTGCTGGGGAGCACATGGAAGATTTGGTGAATGGTACAAAATGCTAGCCCTAGCAGCAGGAATACCATACATCCTAAAACAGCAGTCTTTTTCTAAGAACAAACATTTGGGAGCCTTAAAGTTGCCTCTGCTCTCTTGAGAAGCACTCTCCAATGCCACCAAGAGACAATAGGAGCTAGGTGAAGCTGCCCTTCAGGGACTTGGTAGAAAGACCATTGCTGTCAAGTATCAGGTACCAATCCCAAATCTCCCAATGACCTACATTAATTTGGGCTGCTTTTCTGGACTGCATCTCCCTCATTTCCCCATTCGTATGATTATGCTCCTCCCCTCCAAGGTTCCTAACATCAGACTTTATGAGTCTACAAATGAATGTCCTTCATTAAGGACATGCCCCTAAGGCGATACTGGCATCTTCCCGAGGATGTGGAAACATCTTTAGGGCAAGTCTATTTGTGGCACAACTCCTCATTTTGCTTGGTTGGTGTCTTGGGGAGGCTTTTTGCCAACCTAATAGAATGGGGTCAGCAGTTCATGGCAACTCTTGGGCCTTTGGAGATGTTGGGTGCTTTTTTTTTTTTTTTTTTTGTTAGTTTTTACACCTAATAAAAAGCAATTTCCTCTTTTCAAAGAGCTTTTATTTCTGTTTGGAAGCTGAGTGGTTAGGGGGGGTGGCTTGGCTTGGAGTTTTAAGATGAAAAGTACATCATGTTTTAGGGGTGAATATCTGGGTACAGAAAGGACAGGTAATCATTCAGGTCACAGACAGTGACAAGGGCAGAAAGTAAGCCACTTTCAGGGTGGACCTCACCTCCCAAGGGAAGGAAATAACTCTTGGATTTAAAAAATCCCTGCCACATGGTTCATGATGAATGAGTGTTAATAGTCCTCAAATGGATTCCATGTCCCTTTGAACAAGGAAGGAAAGGGAGCTCAGTAGAGTAGATTTTGGCCCAAGCAAAGCCTAAATGAAATGCCAGCTGGGACATAGTCTTGAGCCAACCCAGGATGGCTCCCCTCTGGCACTTTCTGAGAGTGGAGTAGTTTTACCTTTCTCAGAAATAAGATTAAATGCAGGCATGGGACATGCCCAAGAATACACTGGGTGTTTCCTTCTTACAAGCCAGCCTTGGCCATACCACACTGGCATCTGCACAGCTCCCTCACCACCTTCTGTCTACACTGCATGAATACCACTGCTCCATCTCACTGATCCCTAAAGAAAGTCTTGCACATAAAGGGAGGCAGCCTGCAATGAAAGGCCAAAACTCAGCACCAACTCATCCCCCTCCATATGTGTCTCAAACCAGACTCCTTCATTCACTTCCTTCTCTGTCACCCACAGCAGATACCTGCTGCCCAGCAGAACCTAATTCTCATGGGTTCAGGGACAGTCAAACTGACCCGATTATACCCTGGGGGCACTAGCAAGGTCCAAGACTTTTACCATGGTGGCCTCAAATGGGTCAGTATCCTCTTTTTTCCAAACCTGCACTTTTAAAGTGAAAAATAAATAAATAAAACTACATTACAGTCTTCTGGATGGTTTGAAAGTACTGCTTCAAACAGACAACATCTTTGATCTTTACAGAAAACCTGAGGAGACAAGGATTATCATTCTCATTTTAAAGTGAGAAAATCGAAGCCCCCAAAGGTCTGAATGACTTCCCAGGTTTAGCTAATGCTCATCAATACTAATTCTAATACAGTTTGACCTTGAACTTGGATGTTCTGGATCCAACTCTAAACTCTACTACCATTTTCTAGGGATTTGGATATGGCCTTGGTTCATTGTATGCTGCTGTAGCAAAACATCTGGAGCTCAGTACTTCACAAAGCAAAGGTTGTTTAGTTCATAGTTCTAGAGGTCAAAGAGTGTAGTCCTAACATTAGCATTCAGTACAGCTTTCACAGAGGACAGCATCACACTATGGGACTACATGGAAGAAAGAAGTCACAGGCATCATATAGGACTGATGAGATGGCTCAGTGGTTAAGTACATGCTGCACAAGCCTGAAGTCCAGAGTTTAGATCATCAGAACTCATGTACATGCCAGGTGAGTATGGGGGCCCATCTGTCATTCCAGCCTTGGAAGGAGAAAAAAGAGGGATTCCCAGAGCAAGTCGACTGGCAAGATTAACCACATCAGCAAGTTCCTGGCTTGACTGAGAGACCCTGTCTCATTGAATAAGGTTGAAGAGCAATGGCAGATGATTCTCAGGCCGCCACATGCATGTGCACTTACATATACATGTACTCATAAACTCATGTGTCCACATACATGTAAATATATTTGCATGTAAGTGCATATGGGCACATACACACATATGTGTGCACACACACACACATGCATGCATGCACAAACGCATAAGAAAACAGAAAAATAAAAAGATCACAGAACATAAAAGGAAGCAAAGGAGTTGGGATAGGCCAGGCTCACTCTTCCTCAGAAGACAACCCACTCCTGTAGACCCAACTCCACCTCAAGACCAGCATTAATCCTTTCATAAGGAAGTTATGAGCATATAACTTCCCACTTAAAGCCCCCATCTTAAAAGACCACTCCTTCTCAATATTATGTGAGTGAAGCTTAGGATCCCAGTATGTGAAACATCTTCTGGGCATGTGCAAACCATACTAAAGCACAGAACACAGGTTCTTGGTTGGGTGTTACCCGGTGGACTTTCTGCTGATAGAACATTAGACCCCTGAGATAAAAGTTTGCACAGAAGTTGTATAAATGGAAGTCAGTATTTCTCATGACAAGGAGACAGCGCTTAGGAAGTGATTAAGAAAGTAAAAGAAAACAGAGTCAAGATAATGGGGACCCTGAGTCACCTTCTGCTCCACACAAGAGACCATCAGTAGGCACTCAGAGACCCTGTGGGTGAGAGGAGCAGTCCAAGGCAAAGCCTCTCACTGGGTGATTCAAATTACGAAGGGCCCACGTTCTGGTTTCCATCTGTGGTAGGAGACCTCTGCCTGGGCCACCAGAGCTCCATAGCCAAATAGCGTTGGGAGAAAGCTAGCCTCCCAGGAGTGTGGGCAAGCCTGTCTGCTCAGAGGGACCCACCTGGAATCCCCAGGACACAGGGACAGAGGAGTGGTCTTCTGGTTTCTTTCGGTGGCCGGGGAGCGGATCCTGTGACACAGGGCTCCATACTCAAATAGTGCCAGGAGAGAGCTGATATCCCAGGAGTGCCAACACACATTCAAGCACAGGCAAGATCACCACATCTGTTCAATCAAAAGGGACCCTTGCAGAACCATCAGGACACAGGAAATGAGGGGCAGCTGGAAACTAGATCCTTCTGATTTCTGTCTGCACCCCAGAGCTAACCCTGTATCACAGCTCTCCAAACCCAAATTCCTCTCAGAGAGAACTGGTCTTCAAGGAGTACTGAAACCTAGGCTTGCAGGAAAGACAAGCCACAGTCAGAGAGAGTAAGAAGACCTAACATCAGAAATAACCAAATGGCAAAAGGCAAGGGCAAGAACATAAGGAACAGAAACCAAGACTACTTGACATCATCAGAACCCAGCTCTCTCAACACAGCAAGCTCTGGATACCCCAACACACCAGAAAAGGAAGACTCAGACATAAAATCACATCTCATGATAATGATAGAAGATTTTAAGAAGGAAATAAATAACTCCCTTAAATAAATACAAGAGAACACAGGTAAACAACTAGAAGCCCTTAAAGAGGAAACACAAAAATCTCTTAAAGAATTACAGGAAAACACAATCAAAGGGTGGAATTACAGGAAAACACAATCAAACAGATGAAGGAAATGAACAAAACCATCCAAGAACTAAAAATAGAAATAGAAACAACAAATAAATCACAAAAGGAGACAACCCTGGAGTTAGAAAACCTAGGAAAGAAATCAAGAGTCATAGATGCACACATCACCAAGAGAATACAAGAGATAGAAGAGAGAATCTCAGGTACAGAAGATACCATAGAAAACATTGACACAACAGTCAAAGAAAACACAAAATGCAAAAAGCTCCTAACCCAAAACATCCAGGATATCAAGAATACAATGAGAAGACAAAACCTGAGGATAATATGTATAGAAGAGAGTGAAGATTCCCAACTTAAAAGGCCAGTAAATATCTTCAAGAAAATTATAGAGGAAAACTTCCCTAACCTAAAGAAAGAGATGAACATAAATATAAAGAAGCCTACAGAACTCCAAATAGATTGGATTAGACCAGAAAATAAATTCCTCCTGTCACATTATAGTCAAAACACCAAATACACAAAATAAGGAAAGAATATTAAAAGCAGTAAGGTAAAAAGGTCAAGTAACTATCAGAATTACACCAGACTTCTCACCAGAGACTATGAAAGCTAGAAGATCCTGGGCAGATCTCATACAGACTCTAAGAGAACACAAATACCAGACCAGGCTGCTATCCCCAGCAAAACTCTCAATTATCATAGATGTTGAAACCAAAATATTCTATGATAAAACCAAATTTGCACAGTATGTTTCCACAAACACAGCCCTACAAAGAATAATAGATGAAAAACACCAATTCAAGAAGGGAAACTACACCCTAGAAAAAGCAAGAAAGTAATCTTCTTTCAACAAACTCAAAAGAAGATAGCCACACAAACATAAAAATAACATCAAAAATAACGGGAAGCAACATTCACTATTCCTTAATCTCTCTTAACATCAATGGACTCAATTCCCCAATAAAAAGACATAGACTGACAGACTGAATGCATAAACAGGACCCACCAGTTTGCTGCATCCAGGAAACACACCTCCGTGTTAAAGACAAACACTACCTCAGAGTAAAGGGATGGAAAACAATTTTCCAGGCAAATGGTCCCAAGAAACAGGCTGGGGTAGCCATTCTAATATTGAATAAAATCAACTTTCAACGAAAAGAAGTCAAAAAAGATAAGGAAGGACACTTCATACTTATCAAAGGAAAAATCTACCAAGAAGAACTCTCAATTCTGAACATCTATGCCCTGAATCCAAGGGCACCCACATTCATAAAAGAAACTTTACTAAAGCTCAAAGCACACATTGCATCTCACACTTAGTGGGAGACGTCAAAACCCCACTATCATCAATGGACAGATCTTGGAAACACTAACTAAACAGAGACACAGTGAAACTAACAGATGTTATGAACCAAATGGATTTAACAGATATCTACAGAACATTTCATCCTAAATCAAAAGAATATACCTTCTCCAAAATTGATCACATAATTGGTCACAAAACACACCTCAACAGATATAAGAAGATTGAAATAATCCCAAGCCTCCTATTAGATCACTGTGAATTAAGGATGGTCTTCAATGGCAACAACAACAGAAAGCCCACATACACATGGAAGCTCAACAACACTCTACTCAATGATAACTTGGTCAAGAAAGAAAGAAATTAAAGACTTCCTAGAATTTAATGAAAATGAAAGTACAACATGCCCAAACCTATGAGACAAAATGAAAGCAGTGTTAAGAGGAAAACTCATAGCTCTGAGTGCCTTCCAAAAGAAACTGGAGAGAGCACATACTAGCAGCTTAACAGCACACCTGAAAGCTCTAGAACAAAAAGAAGTTAATACACCCAAGAAGAGTAGAAGGCAGGAAATAATCAAATTAAGGACTGAAATCAATCAAGTAGAAACTAAAAGAACTATACAAAGAATCAACAAAACCAGGAGCTGGTTCTTTGAGAAAAATTAACCAGAAAGATAAACCCTTAGCCAAACTAACCAGAGGGCACAGAGACAGTATCCATATTAACAAAATTAGAAATGAAAAGGGAGATATAACAACAGATTCTGAGGAAATTCAAAAAATCATCAGATCCTACTACAAAAGCCTATACTCAACAAAATTGGAAAATCTGGATGAAATGGACAAGTTTCTAGACATATACCAAATACCAAAGTTAAGTCAGGATCAGATAAACTATCTAAACAGTCCCATAACCCCTAAAGAAATAGAAGCAGTCATGAAAAGTCTCCCAACCAAAAAAAAAAAAGCCCAGGACCAGATGGGTTCAGTGCAGAATTCTATTAGACCTTCAAAGAAGATCTAATACCAATACTCTTCAATCTATTCCACAAAATAGAAACAGAAGGAACACTACCCAATTCATTCTATGAGGCCAGAGTTACACTGATACGAAAACCTCACAAAGACCCAACAATAAAAGAAAACTTCAGACCAATTTCCCTTATGAATATCGATGCAAAAATACTCAATTAAATTCTCACAAACTGAATCCAAGAACACATCAAAACGATCATTCACTATGATCAAATAGGCTTCATCCCAGGAGTGCAGGGATGGTTCAATACCTGGAAATCCATCGATGTAATCCACTACATAAAGAAACTCGAAGAAAAAAACCACATGGTCATCTCATTAGATGCTGAAAAAGAATTTTAAAAAATTCAACAACCCTTCATGATAAAAGTCTTGGAAAGATCAGGAATTCAAGGGCCATACCAAAACATAGTAAAAGCAATATACAGCAAACCAGTAGACAACATCAAACTAAATAGAGAGAAACTTGAAGCAATCCCACTAAAATCAGGGACTAGAAAAGGCTGCTCTCTCTCTCCCTATCTATCCAATATAGTACTTGAAGTTCTAGCTAGAGAAATTAGACAACAAAAGGAGGTCAAAGGGATACAAACTGGAAAGGAAGAAAACAAAATATCACTATTTGAAGATGATATGATGATATATTAAGTGACCCGAAAAACTCCAGCAGAGATCTGCTACAGCTGATAAACACCTTCAGCAAAGTGGCCAGATACAAAATTAACTCAAGCAAATCAGTAGCCTTCCTATTCTCGAAGGATAAATAGGCTGAGAAGGAAATTAGTGAAATGACACCTTTCACAATTGTCACAAACAATATAAAGTATCTTGTTTGGTGTGACTCTAACCAAACAAGTGAATGATCTGTATGACAAGAACTTCAAGTCTCTGAAGAAAGAAATCGAAGAATACCTCTGAAGATGGAAAGATCTCCCATGCTCATGGATTCGCAGGATTCATATGTTAAAATGGCCATCCTGCAGAAAGCAATCCACAGATTCAATGCAATCCCCATCAAAATTCCAACTCAATTTTTCATAGACTTAGAGCAATTCTCAAATTCATATGGAACAACAAAAAACCCAGGATAGAAAAACTATTCTTAACAATAAAAGGACTTCTAGGGAAATCAACCTCTCTGACCTCAAGCTGTACTACAGAGCAGTAGTGATAAAAACTGCATGGTATTGGTACAGTGACAGGCAGGTAGATCAATGGAATAGAATTGAAGACCCAGAAATGAGCCCACACACTTACAGTCACTTGATCTTTGACAAAGGAGCTAAGACCATCCAGTAGAAAAAAAGACAGCATTTTCAACAAATGGTGCTGGTTCAACTGGCAGTCTACGTGTAGAAGAATGTGAATTGATCCATTCCTATCTCCCTGTACAAAGCTCAAGTCCAAGTGGATCAAGGACCTCCACATAAAACCAGATACACTGAATCTAATAGAAGAGAAAGTGGGAGAAAGTCTCGAACACATGGGCACAGGAGAAAAGTTCCTGAACAGAACACCAGTGGCTTATGCTCTAAGATCAAGAATCAACAAATGGGACCTCATGAAATTACAAAGATTCTGTAAGCTAAGGACACTGTAAATAGGACAAAATGGCAACCAACAGATTGGGAAAAGATCTTTACCAATCCTATATCTGATAGAGAGCTAATATCCAATATATACAAAGAACTCAAGAAGTTAGACTCCAGAGATCCAAATAACCCTATAAAAAAAAAATGGGGAACAGAGCTAAACAAAGAATTCTCAACTGAGGAAACTCATAGGGTTGAGAAGCACCTAAAGAAATGTTCAACATTCTTAGTCATCAGGGAAATGCAAATCAAAACAATCCTGAGATTCCACCTCACACCAGTCAAAATGGCTAAGATCAAAAACTCAGGTGACAGCAGATGTTGGTGAGGATGTGGAGAAAGAGGAACACTCCTCCACTGTTGGTGGGATTGCAAGCTAATACAACCTCTCTGGAAATCAGTTTGGCAGATCCTTAGAAAAATAAATATAACACTCCCTGGGGACCCAGCTATTCCACTCCTGGGCATATACCCAGAAGATTCTCCAACATGTAATAAAGACACATGCTCCAGTATGTTCATAACAGCCATATTTATAATAACCAGAAGCTGGAAACAACCCAGATGTCCCTCCACAGAGGAATGGGTACAGAAAATGTGGTACATTTACACAATGGAATACTACTCAGCTATTAAAAACAATGACTTCATGAAATTCGCAGGCAAATGGATAGAACTTGAAAATATCACCCTGAGCAAGGTAACTCAGTCACAAAAGAATGAACTTGGTATTTACTCACTGATAAGTGGTTATTATCCCAAAAGTTTGGAATACCCAAGAGTCACTTCACAGCAACCGTTGGGCTGAGTATGAGGTCCCAGATGGAGGAATTGGAGAAAGGACTGAAGGAGCTGAGGGAGTTTACAGCCCCATGGAGGGAGCAACAGTGTCCACTGGCCAGACCTCCCGATGCTCCCAGAGACTGGATCACTAACCAAAGAATACACATGGAGGGACCCATGGTGCTGGCCATGTATGTGGCAGAGGTTGGTCTTGTTAGCCATCAGGGGGAGGAGAGGCCCTTGGGCCTGAGGGTGTTAGATGCCCCACTATAGGAGAATGCCAAGGAGGGAAGATGAGAGTGGGTGGGTGGGAGGGTGAGGGAATACCCCCATAGATGCAGGGGAGGGAGAAGGAATAGGGAGGTTCCAAAGGGGAGATCTGGAAAGGAAGAAACATTTGAAATGTAAATAAGGTATCAAAATAAATAAATAAATAAATTACCAAGGGCCATACAGGGGAGAAATTTGGACTCATAGTGACCAGATGCCAAATATCTCACTAGTGACAAATGCTAGGAAGCTCCTGCAGGCCTTAGGGCTAGAGATCTGTGAGATGCCCCAGCAGCTCCTACCCCCATGAAAGCCTCTGGTCTTAGCAGCACATAGCCACAGAACTCAGATGGAGTGCATAGACATTCACTTCAGCATCAGAAGGTATAGAAGGATAGAACCACTTAAGGGAAAACAGTCACCTCTGCTGACCAAATGCTCATGATTTGAACTCTGGTTATCTGTAAAATGCATGGGGTAGGGGCAGGGCTGTAAATAATGCATCTTTTCCCTGCAACTTTGATACAAACAGGTAGCATGTGATCTCATCCCTAGGCCCCTATCAAGTGCAGAAATACTTCTCCCTACCTGAGGAATAACTATCTCCAAAGAAGAACATTCTAGAAGGGTAGGTTTGTCCCTAGGGCCATGGCTGCCTTGCAGCAGATCTACAAGAGTCTAGCCGTCCACTCACTAGTAAGATGTTGAACCCATGAGAGAATTTATCAAAGCCTCCCAGGATATCAGGTCTCCTGCAGACCTGGAGTCACCTACTTAGCTATTAGTTGCAGATGATAACGTTTAGTGCGCTATTCTGGGATTTCCTCTTTACACCCTAGCTCTGTCATCCTTCCCAATTCTCATCCAACTCAAAAAGATATGAATTCAGGAACTCTGTTGGCAGGATGAAAGCAGGGACTATCAACCAAGGGACAGAAGAACTATTGTTTCTCCTTTTGACTCATTGTATGATTTAGAATGCATCATTTGGCCTCTCTACAGTCTACTGTCAGCCAGAAAATGAGCAAAATATTACTAATTATGAGTGAGACTGCCCAGTCAGACATCTTCAGTATAACTCTGCTACTAGTAAAAATATATAAATATGCTCATGGTGATAAAAGCAAAAAAGATAAGGATATACTAAAACTCACCTCTTCAGCCGGGCAGTGGTGGTGTATGCCTTTAATCCCAGCACTCGGGAGGCAGAGGCAGGCGGATTTCTGAGTTCGAGGCCAGCCTGGTCTACAAAGTGAGTTCCAGGACAGCCAGGGCTATACAGAGAAACCTTGTCTCTAAAAACCAAAAACAACAACAACAAAAAAAAACCCTCACTTCTTCAAAGGATGAGATGGTTCAATCAGTAAAGATGACTGCCACCAAGGCTAATGACCTGAGTTTGATCCTCAGGACCCACAGAGTGGAAGGAGAGAATTGATGCCTACAAGTTGTCCTCTGACTTCCACATGTGCACAGTGGCACCTGAACACACACACACACGCTCTAAAATATATCAAAACATTTTTAAATAAGATCCAATTTCTGGTTTTAAAACAAATGTAACCTCAATTCTTTAACATGCATACCCCAGCCCCTCCCTCTACGCCCACTCACACTTCCTATGACACAGAACTAACAGTTAGCACCTAGATCAGCTCAGACACCAGCTCCCACACAAGGCCACACGCTTTCTGATTGTTCAGAACCTGTACATAGGGAAGAGCTAAGAAAAAAATACCACCACCTCTGTGATCACCAGTATGGCTGCCCCAGGAAATCAGGAAAGACAATCCATCCTGGAGGAAGCATAGAGCCTACTCAGCAAGATTATCAAGGTAATTGCTAAACTGTTCACCTCCCTGATACCTTAGGTTGTGCAAGAATATTCACTAAACCACAGAAGCCTTCTTTAAACACACCCCTGCCCCCATGCACCCCATTCACTCCCACTTACTTCCTGTTTTGTGCTCATCTTTAGCTTCTCAGCCTGCTCCCTGAAGGCCCCCAAAGGACCACTGACTGACCTACCTTCCTCACCCCCACTCAACATCCCCTACCCACCCTGACCCAACCACTAAGGCCTTACCCTCCCAGCCCAGTCCACTACTCAGACTCACAGGTTCTTCAAGGGGAAGCTCATGTCCACCTTCTCCTAGAAACCATAGCTAGCAACTCCCATGCCTGGAGGATTGCTCTAAGTTCCAACCACACATACAATTTGGATAACCTGGTCTTCCACTGCTTGGTGTTGGGTTTGTTTGGTGTTTTGTCTTGTTTTGTTTTGTGTTTTTCTTATGTTATGCAAGTTGATTCTCTTCAGTTATGCAGAAGTCAAGAGCAATCCTTAGGCTTCTCCTAGACCTTAAGAATACTGATAAACAGTGACAACATAGAAAAGACCACAATATAATAGACAAGTTCTGAATCGGCCTGGGAGGTCTATCCACAGATGAATGGAAAAAGAAAATGTGAAGTATGGTACTATCAGACTTATATGTGTGTGTTGGCAATTGACTCTTCAATATAGAATAATGAAATTATATCATTCAATGGGAAATAGGTGGAGCTGGAAATCAGCATATTAAGTAAAACAACCCAAACCAAAAAAGACAAATATCATGTGATAATGTTTTCTCTCATACATGAATCCTAGATTTTACACACATATGCGCCATCAATGTAGAAAGGAGACCATTTCAGAAGAGTAAGGAAGAAAAGGGGAGATGATCATGGAGGCTACATGCAATCAACATACATGACAGAATAGGATGAATATGTCACTATAAAATGTTATATTATAATTACTTAGTGGTGGTTATGGTGGCTCAGTAGTTAGCAGCATCTGTTACTCTTACAGAAGATCTAAACTGGGATCCCAGCATGGGTGCCAGCTCACAATCAATAGTTCCAGAGGATCTGATGTCCTCTTCTAACCTCTGTTAGCACTGCACGCATGTGGTACACAGACAATGTGAACACACATGTGGGACATGCAGACAAAACATACTTATATCCAGCTCCATTCATCTACAGAGAAACTGTCTGAGATGTGTCCTCCCACTGGGGAGAAGCTGAGATACATTCCCCATATATGAGAGAGCATATTTATGGACATAACCAAAGTCACCAGACACCAAGGGCCGTAAGATCCCAAACCTGCTTTAAACATAGGCTTGGACTGGAGGCTACAGCAGTTCTGGTGAGTTGTTCTCTAAAGAAGAATAAAGACATTCTTGTGAAGTTGGTGGAGTTGGCCAAAGGGAAGATAACCCAAACCTGCCTTTCTATTCTGGACAAAAGTATTTTGGCCTCATTTCCACCTTCCAGGAAGGTAGAGGGTGGTTATGGGGAATGAGCGAGGGAAGGGAGATGGGCTGACTTACTTCCATCTTTGTTCCATCTATAGAGCCTCAAGGGAGGAAAGGACCACTCTGCGCACAAGACTGTGAGACTAAGCTTGTGCTCCTGCGCCTTGCCTTGGTTGGGGAAATGTTCCTCTCAGCAATCCTCACTGCATGTATAAGAATGGTAGCTGATGGCCCAAATCAGGTTGGGTGACCTCAAAATGCCACATAATGTTAGCAGTGTCAGCCCTTAGGGAACAAATCACAGAATGGAAAGACAGCTAGAAGTCAGTGCAGTCACCATGAATCTCCTTAGAAAAGAAGGAAACCAAGAATGAAGGAACCCCTAGTGCTGACATCCAGGCTCTATAGAGCCTCAGCAGCTTGCACAAGGGCCCCAGTTCTCCAGGTCATATGTAATGGATCCTTAGAACACTGTCATCTGAGAAGTTCTACATTAGAAGGAAAAAGGAAGGAACAAAGGGAAGTTGGGAGGATTGGTGTTCCAGACAACAGGATCGACTAGGAGAATCTCAATGGTAGAATTTAGGAACCCTTACTCCCTGAAGAGAGTTGCTAACAAGGTAATTTGCATATTCAAGTACATGTAGGACTAGGTCCTGTTCTGGTTGGCCAGTGTTATGACTATAAGCATTGCAAGGGTCTATTCAACGAAACTGAACACTAGCCTTAGAAGTAATTTGAGGGACCCTATTGTAACAATGACTGGTAAGTGAATATGGGGAGCAGAAGAGGTTAGAAAGTCCTCATTTAACCAGAGGAGTCTCTGTTTCTTTTTATGCTTGGTTTACCCAAGATATGGAGACTTCTAAGTGGAAAAAAAAAACAACTTCTGTGATGATTCTTTTGTCTAAAGAGTCATAGTGAATCTTATATTAGCCATTGCTGCTTCTCGACACTCTCCTTATACAAAAGAAAGTCACCCACAGTATCCATTGTGTCATGGCTACCTTGCTCACCAAGCAAGCAAAAAGTGTCCCGTGACTCGCCCCACCACCTAGGCCCACCTTGGTGTGATGTGGTTGCCCCCAGCCCCTGCCCTCATCCTGCTTGACTCATTTCCACTCGGCCCGGATCTTCTGCCCCTGCTTTGATCTGATGTCCCTACCCTTAATCATCAAGGGGATGTTTATGTAAACATTATTGGACTTTGGAGAAATTACACTACAGAAGGCAAATAGATAAATAAACGCTGATCCCTGACCTCCACTAGACCAAACTTAGTAGTCCCCTGGAGATGTTTACTTTGGAGGAGAGCTGCTTCAGATCTGGACTCATTCCAAGTCAGCCCATGGTGAGATCTTTGGGAGAAGGTCTAATCCCAAGGTTCAGGTTGAAAAAGCCCCACAAGAAACATTGTTCCTGATCCTGATAGCCTCCATTTTGAGATGAAATCTTCAGTGGGTGAATAAGAGATTACCTTCATTGGTGATGGATACCACAGCCAGGAGTAAGGAGGATCTCATATGAAACAAACGGGCTTTCCAAGTCCTGGATTCCAGAATTTCCCAGGTTTGACCAGACATCCCATATCCCTGGATGTCCCTCAATCCTAGGCAAACCTGAATGACGATCATGACAGCAGGAGCAGGCACCGCCCCCCCCCAACATTAGAAAAAGGAAGAACAGGTCACTTTCTGCAGGCTGCTTTCTTTCAAGAAAGAGAGAAGATGGTTTTCCACAATGGTATCCAGGTCTCCTTCCAAACTCAAATGCCAAATAAATGACTGAGGGTGAGCATGTAACATTGGCAGGTCACCACCCATGGACATATCCAAAGAGAAGAAAAATAAAAACAGTCCTGTCAGACTCTGTGGGTCGATGTAACAGCAAAACAAACTATTGGCAAGCCAACAGACATCACTCAAGATTTTGAGCAGCAGACTAAAGGAAAGAAATATAATTTGTTAATTCCACACAATTCCTCAAACTCAGCTTGGAAAGTGATTTCCAGCAGTAATCTTTTTCTTAATAAAATGGACATCATATAATGGTGGCCAGTGGTTGGGCGAGAACATGTGATCGGCTCCTGCTATTGACCTGAAAGCAGTAGTAATTGGTATGCAGGCACCTCTATCCACGCTGATGTCTTCCCAGCAGCATAAGTGAAGGTGACAGGAACATGGCTACAGGGTCCCCAATGAACTTGCCCTGGACATGTAGTGTGACTGAAAGATAGACACCTGTAGCTCTGCACAAGCAGAACCCAGAGATACGTAATGCCATATTCTCAGGAAGCTCAGCTTGCCTGACCTGTGCGTCATGGTGGTCACCCAAAGCATAAACAAGAAAATGGGCTGGAAGTACTGCTCCTCTGAGGCAGGATTCTAAAGCCTTTAACTTCTGCCCCTCTTGTGTTTCTTACTTCCAAGTTGAACTTACTGAGGTTGCAGTGTGATTCTTTTTCATTAAGCAAAAACAGATGTTCTTAGGTGATCTCCGCCTTAGGAAACAAAATGGAGAGGAATGTTTCCAAAGTATTCTATCGGGGCTAGTGAGATGGCTCGATGAGGAAACACACCGAAGACCTGAGTTTATCCCTAGAGCCACACAGTAAAGGAGAAAACTGACTCCCATGTGCTGCCCTCTGACATCCATATGCACGCTGTGGCATGGGTGCTCCCCCATACATACAAATAAACATAATTTAAGTATTCTATGCAAACCACATGTCATGATGCTAGTTTGGATCTCTGTTTTGAAGTACCCTTATTTCCCTTTGGCTCGGTTGTCTGCTTTGTGTCACACATGTAGAGAAACACCTTCGGGAAGGCTCGCTGAGATGTCTATAAAAATGTTTTGGTCACTGAGGAATGTTAAAGGTATGTAATTAATGAAGCACAGGCTGCACAAGCTCCATAATATTCCCCTCCATTCCCAGCCTGAAAAGGGAATTCAGAAATGGCTGTCATTTCTCTATAAAAGCCACCCTGAAATCTCCATTTCAGAATAAGATGGTCCAGAGCACATGCCTCTGGTCATGAGAGACATTGGCACCTACTGTAGCATCTCCCTCTGTGATAAACATGAGGACAGAGTGGAGGAATTAAGGAGTCCTCAAGAGCAGAAACTAGCAACTGTTCGGTGACTCCAGCCTGAGTCAGTTACATGTCCTCTACTAGAGCCTGTGAAAGACCTTCCTCAGGCCCCACAGTGAAGCAGAGGTAAGTGCCGGAAGAATTAAATGACCAATGGACAGACAGTATGTTGCTAAGTCAGGAAGTCTCACAACTTTCTATAACTCGATCCACAGGGAAATTGCCATCTTCAAGAATCCACGGACACTTGTACATAGGTTCACATTCGTGTGTGTGAGCGCACACACGCATGGGGGGGGACGAAGAAAATAAATACAAGTGTTTATTAAAGTATCAACTGTAAGGATGGCTTAGCTATAGCTGTGATGACTACACCTGACTTTCAGAGAAGTGAGCCACTGACTCAAATATTCCTATGCCTGTGTTCCATTGTCTGAAGTCTATGACTGTGTACGAGCTACCAGCACACCACAGATAGAGACAGCAAAAACTGCCACTTTCCTCTCCCTCCCTCTCTCCTTCCTTCTTTTTTTCCTTCTTTTCCTTCTCCTGGTTCTTTTGTGTCCATAGTGAAAATGATGTCACAGTTCTTTTTAAAGCTGCAATTCAGACGCATCAAAGGGAAAGCAAGCTCTCAGGGTGTGTAAGTCTTAGCACATGCTCTTTTTTGATGCCTTCAGCATTGCTTTTAAATCTTCTTCAGGATGATGGGTTTGCTAGCTGAAGGAAACCAGCTCCCTCCAGCTATCCAAACGTTCTAATGATCCATCAAAATTAGCTTCCACTAATAACCTAAGTTGCACTTAAAGTGTTTGTTTCTGTATGTTGTTAAGCACTTAGATTGACTGACAAGACAACCTGACCCCAGAAAAAGAGTTGTGGATTGTTGGCCTTGTCCCCTTTAGTGAATTCACACAGAGTGAGTTCAGGTAAAGTTTACAAGGATCAAGTTCAGCTTGTTGTTAGCTGGCCTATTAAAGGGATTAGAGAGCTGAAGGAAAAGAGGTTTTCCTGGAGCACGGTGTACCTGTTAGATGGTGGGTACCAAACAGGGTAGAAGGCTGGTGCTCACATGACTACAGCCATTCAAGAATATTATTTTGGTAGCTTCTTCTTCCCCCACCCTACTATCAAAGAGATAAACATCAGAGACCAATTCCAAGTATATCAGCAGAAGTAACAATAGTCATTGTAACATTTTAGTCCAAAAGCATAATGACCTAACAAAGCACATTGGCTGACTCATGGTGTAGATTCCAGAAATGACGCCTTTGACAGCCAATCGCAGCCCTCGACCAGTGTGGTGACAGCACAGCACTGTTGCACGGTTATGATCTCATTCAGCCAAAAGCAAAGAATTGTCCTAAGAGCTACAGGTCAAACCCAGAGGGTGGATTCAGGAATGCTAGGAAACCACACTACCACTGGAGCCCCAAGAACTTTACAGCTTTGCTCTCTGACCTTATCACGAGTTAATAATGTTTTCCAGAAGTCACCCTTAAGTATTTCAAGGATTTCATAAACCCCACAGCATATTGAAGCTAAGTGCCGTCTTCTAGTTCATATATGACCTAGTGATGACTAATATTGAATGTCAACTTCACAGAGCCCAGCACCATGTAGGAGACCACTTGCCTTGTCTATGACAGAGTTTTGAGATTAATTGGTGTGGGAAAGCCTGATTTTACATTAGAAAGCACCTGTCCCTGGGCTAGGATCCTGGACTAAATAGATAAATAATATATGAGAGAGGGAGGGAGAGAGAGAGAGAGAGAAGCACCAGTGTTCACCTCTCTCTGCTTACCAGCTGTAAGTGCCATGTGACCAGGTTCCTCATATGCCTGCTTACTGTGACTTCTCCACCATGACATTCTGTACCCTCAAACTGTGAGTCAAATTAACACCTTCCTCCTTCCAATGTTTTAGTCAAGTATTTTGTAACAGCAGGCACTAACCCAGTCCTTTTTCAGATGAACTATCTCACCAAGGCCGCAGGCCAGTAACAAGTCAGCTTGTTAGACTGCTTCTGATGGGATTTTATTCTGCACTGTGCCCACATCGGAATCATGGACATTTGAACAAAGGACTAGGCCACAAAGAAGATTACAAATGGCTTCACCTGGGCTTTCCAGCATTTGTCCATGGTTCATCAGATAACAAAATACTCTCAGAGGCACAGATCTCCAGTCGAAGGTGTGTCTGGGGTTCTTCCAGAAGGTTCTGGAGAAACAGACCTAAGTATACCTCACTTTCAACTGGCCTGACCTCCTATGACAGGAGTAGTGATGCCTGGAAGTTGACTTCCTTACACAGTGAGTTGGCCAGGACGCCTATAAATGTGCTGATGGCTTCATGTCACCTGTCCTGTCTCAGTCCCTTATGTGGATAGGACCATGCTCAAAAAAACCTAGCTCCAGTACACGGCCAAGCCTACAGAAAGCAGTTGGCCCATTCCAAAAAATGTACCCCAGCTCATTAACTCTTGAGTATCAATCCAAGGCAATCTGGAGTCATCCAATAGGAAGTGTGGGATCTAGAAGGAGAAGGTCCCAGAGCACAAATTCATCATCACTTTCATCCTTTGCACAGCTTACAAGACCCAGTATCCAGTCAGGTTCCGTAGCATAAAGGCCCCTCTAAGAGGAAGACACAAACTGCTCTTCTTTGTGGGACAGAGAGGGCATGCTTTCTACATCTGTATGGTTTAGAGAGAATTCAGGATCTTTTGATAAAGGAAAATGAAGGAGGAATGAGGGGAATAAAGAGAAAATAGGGGAAAGGTCACCAAGGAGCCCCCAAATATAAACACAGACAGTTTGTGCCTTAGAGAAAACAGGAAGGATCTTGTAGGATGCTGTGAGGAGAGCCAGGCAACAGTCAGCCTGAGCCTGTGCTTATGATAAAATGAGGTGTCAATGTTGGCCTGACTCTTCAAATTAAAAAAAACAACTTAATCTGCAACTTTTCTTTCACCTTACACATGTCTAACCAGACATGCTCAGAGATTCCAACAGAAAAATCAAGTGCTCACAACTGTCCAAATATCCATGGACAGGAAACAAGGTCTGTGCCTCAGCCTTGGCCTAACAACCCATGAAGGAAGTGTGGAGAAATCCATGCATGCTGTGAAATTAGAAGCATGGGGGCTTCAGAGATTTGGGTCACCAGTTGAGGGTCCTGATGCTCTTCCAGAGGACACAGCATACATGTGGTGGCTCACAAGTCAGAGGAGGCATATATTTAAAGATTTAGAAGAGAACATAATTGTTTTATTATTACTATTATTACTATTGTTATTGTTTTTGTTGTGTGTTGTGTGTGTCATGTGCGTGTCATGTAGAGACCAAAAAAGAATGTCAAATCCCCTGGCAGTGAAATTATGATCGATTATGAGCCATCCAACATGGGTGCTGGGATCTGAACTCAGGCCTTCTGGAAATAACAAGCAACCTTAACTACTGAGCAATTTCTCCAGCCTCAATAACATGGGTTTTATGCCATAACAAGTCATATTAGAGAACTCTGTAATTTGTAAGTAAATTTACCTTTGGAGGGTGAACAATAACACATTTTAAATTATATATATATATCAAAACTCTTCTGAGAAACGACCACAGTGCATTACAGGTATAAAGTCCAGGTGAAAAAGATGGTTTGTGAGGATATGACTCAACCTAACCTGGTTGTTTGGGCTCCATTTTATGGACTAAGATTAATCAACACTGACTTAATCAATGGAAGTTATTGTGTCCTAAGGCCAAGGTCGTGGGTACGTGCCAGGAGATACTCAGGTTAGGGAGAAGGCAAAGGTTCACATAGTAAAGTTGATATCTTGTTTCTGAGGCTTGTACTTCATTCTTAAAACACATACATATAATCTCTGTACACCGGAGACCAAAGGACAGCGTTGTGAATTCTGTTCCTAGATTGTACCTTACCACAAATGTGCTGTCTTCCACGATAATTCACTCTACACAGTGAGACTAGGCTATGAGGTCCATCCCCTCCTCCTCCTCCATGAAAGAGCATTTTAAAACTATACATAAATAATTAAACCTGCCCAATCTAGTTACATGTTATGTCCTGGTGTGTTCTGGATCAGATTTGAATCTCAGTCAGAAGACTGAGTGGGCTCCCTCAGTGTGATTCTTAAGCCATCCTGTTTAATGGTAATAATCCAATATAATCTTATCCAATGGGAACCAAAGAGTAAAGAAATCGAGACCCTCACTTGCTGCCTGAAATGCTTGAACAGAGGCATCAATTACCTCCTACCTTTGGGCTGAGTCTTCAGACCATCTCTGCTCTTGGCTTTCAGTTTGGAGGATATGGACTAGAACTGACATCAAAAGATACTGGAGTTCAGAGTTCAATGAGCATCTACAAGGATCTCTGGGTTCTATATCTCCAAAGAATTGAGTAGGGACACACAGTTACAGCAGAAATTAATTAATAGCATGCATCCAAGAAGTGGGAGGCAGGCTGCTGCAGGGTAGAAGTTTTAGAAGCTCTAGCCATGCTCTGGGAAGTATGGGGCTTTAATATCCCAGCATTAGGATGATTTACATATTTGTACATTTTCTGTTACTGTGATTGAAAGTCACAGGTTGCTTTTGGGTATCCTGGAATAACCCTGCCCCACACTTGTATCAGGCTCCAGCCTGTCCTGGGTAATCACACCCTGAGGATTTCCAACCTTCCTCCTTGCCTACTAGGTTTTTCATGCAATATTTTACAGCCTTTGTATACTGTAAAGCCTTCAAGGCCCCACTCTCTGCACTACTCCCCTGCCTCAGAACTACACCCAGAATTATCCTGAGTCTCTAACAAGCACTGAGAAGACTGTATAACTTTTCAGTTTCCATAACCATGAAAGTCAACTTCTCTTCTCATCCTCTCCCCCCATCTTCCATATAACAGAGGCAGCCATGAAAAGGTAAGGCAACTCCATCAGCAAGAGATACTGACTATGTAAAGCTCTAGGACAAGGGAAGTGGGAGGTACTCTACATTTCCCATGAGGAGGGAGTGGAGTTTCCTGTGAACAAGAATTGGGTAAAAGAGGAGAAAATAGGTCAGAAGATAGGGAGAGGTAACAGAGCACCTACTCTTTCAAACACCCTTCCTAGCCAAGGAGATTCAATACAAATAGATGCTCCATTGGGGACCTCAGTTTATGATTGTCATCTATGCAGCCCCTCAAAAGAGACATATTCTGCCACTGTGATGAGGACCCCATCAGAGGAGGGTGAAAACAATATCTCTAGGAAGACAAGGGACTGATTCCTCCCTCTATTAATGAGCTGTTGTGTTTAATGAGTGACAATTACATACATGGTAGCACCTACACAAGATAATCTTTGTGACATCTCTGTAACTTAACCATATCATCTCCAGTCACAAAAACCAGGAGTCAAAATCAAAACCAATGTACCCAGGTCAGTCTTCCTCTACATTCCTTGCTCTGATTATTAGATGCCAGTGCTCCTAAGTACATAAACTTGGTAGAAGTTAAAACTGGAGCTCAAGAGTGATCTTTACCTAAACTAAATCCTAAGGAATGAGTGAGAATTATTCAAAGATGGGCAGGCAAATGGGTAGCACTCTTTTTACTAAGGAGCCACAAAAAGCATAAGAGTCCAACCAGGACAGAAAATGCAGAAGAAATGGCTTTGTAATACTGGAATAGAAGCAGGAAACAAGGAAGAAAGGGGGAGGAAACGGAAGGGAAAGGAAGGGAAGGGAAAAGAAGGGAAGGGAGGGGAAGGAAGGGGAAGGGAGGGGAGGGGAAGGAAGGAAGGAAGGAAGGAAGGAAGGAAGGAAGGAAGGAAGGGAAGGGAAGGGAAGGGAAGGGAAGGGAAGGGAAGGGAAGGGAAGGGAAGGGAAGGACAGAATAGTAGCTACTTTTTCTGTTGTCGTGATAAAACAATTTAATGAGAATTGGGTTTATTTATCCAAAGGTACAGCCAACCAAGGTGGATGTGATGGTTGATGTTGATTGTCAACTTGATAGAATCTAAAATCACTGAAAGACAAGCCTCTGGGCATTCTTATAGTAGTTTTAGTAGATTATCTTAATTACATTGATTTGGGAAGACCCATCCACTATGGGTGGCACCATCTCCTGGATTAGATCTGGAATGTATTGGTGGAGAAATGCAGAATGCTGAAAGACTTAAAGAAATCAGTGCTTGGATTTGCATGCTGTGAGGAAGTTAAACTTGAATCTATAGACAGAGTAGAACTATCGGAAGAGTTTTTAAAGGTGAGTGAGCTGGTCAGCGCACTATAAACAAGTCTTCCTGGTAGTTAAGGGCAGATCTAACAGGGATGAGGTTAGAGGCAGAGAATCAGGAAAACATTATAATTTGAAAAAGATCTGGATTAGTGTTTCTTGTAGAATGTCTGAAACTGAAAAAAAAAGGAAAGCATCTTCAATAAATTGTGCTGGTCTAACTAGAGGTCTGTATGTAGAAAAATTAAAATAGATCCATATTTATTGCCTTGCACAAAGCTCAAGTCCAAGTGGATCAAAGACCTCAACATAAAACCAGATACACTGAATTGAATAGAAGAGAAAGTGGGAAAGAGCCTTGAACTCATTGACACAGGGGAAATTTTCCTGAGCAGAACCCCAATGGCTCAGGCTCTACGATCAACAATTGATAAATGGGACCTTATGAAGCTAGACTATCTGAAACTCATGTTGCCATTTAAAACCCTGTGTGGGGTATTAAGATACTAGAAACTTAATCCTACTATGGTTCTGAGAAGTGGGGCTTTGGGAGAGAGATAATATGATACTCTAATACAATTGTGGTGACTCCCAGAAGATCTCTAAGCAGCTAATGGTTGCTGGGGAGGGAACAGCATTTCTTTAGTGGTAGAAGGATTGATAAGGTGCCCATCCTCCTGTAAATAACTTCTTACCTGTACTCATGGAAGCAATGCTAACTAAATCCATTGGGTCATTAGAAGGAATAAAGAAGGGTGACAAAAAGGGAGGGAGGGAGGGAGGGAAGGAGGGTACAGGGAAAAAGGAAGGGAGGTGAAGAGAGTTAGAAAGAAAGAGTTAGGAAGGAAGGAAGGAAGGAAAGAGTAGAGGGAGGGAGGCAGGCAGCTATTGGGAAGAAGATCAGAAGTAGGGTATAAAGAGAAGATAATGGGGTAAATGTGATCAAAATCCACCTTATGTATGTCTGAACCGTCCTCATGAAACCCATCATTACGTAAATACAGGTGACTGAAAACAACTTTTTAGAATGACATTTCTTCTGCCAACATTACTGAGCTAAAAAGCTAACATTCCTCCAAGGGCATGGCTTCCCCCATGGTCCTCTGAAATGACACTACACATTCCCCACACTCCTCCACTAGACCTGGAGCATGAGACTTTCACTGTCTGTAGAGCCCTTCCCTCTGCTCCTAAGCTGTCTGGTTTTTCTCCTCTCTGATTCTCCTTGTAGCATCCATGGCTACCCTAGAAAATCCCACAGCACTCACTAAACACAACCAAGTAGCCAGTCATCTTTGTGCCACACCTATACACAACCACCACCTGGATGACAATCCTCCCAGCTCTTATGTCCCCAAATCACTTGTCTACACCAAAGTTAATTCCCTTCCAAAATTTTGACTTTCAGACTTCAGGGCCTTCCTGCAGGGAAACACCCTGCCCTGGCAGCAGCTGCTCCCTTTATCCGATCCACTCTAGCTTCCCAGAGTTCCAAGCCCTTGGTACCTCTTGTCTGAGGCTGTTCATATTCTTGTTCCATATTCACCTCGTCTAGACCAGGCCAGACAAGCAGAATGTTGCCACCCCTGCTCCCACTCTCTTCTGTCACATTGAGCACTTGTGCTTAAGTTCATCTAGAAGCCAAGAAGCCAAGCTCCATGTTCCCCAGGATGGAGGGCGGGGCTCACACAACTGTGGAGAGTAACCATTTCCAACATGTAATTCTTGATCTTAGCTGGTCTAGCCTCATTCTGCAGTCAGCATTCTTCCCTGTGTTCTGCAGCAAGATTCCACACCCTACAATCTCTATGAGCCTTCTCCCTAGCAACGAGGGACTCAGCAAGATCTTACCCAGCTAAGTGTAAATCCAGGCATGGTGGTACACACCTTTAATCCCAGGAGATAAAGCCAAGCAGATCTCTGAGTTCTGGGCCAGCCTGAAACAGAGCAAGTTCTAGGTGAAGAAAAGCTTAAATTCAGCCATGGTGATACACACCGTAATTCCAAGAGACTGCCACACAGAGTTAAAGGTCAATCTACAGAGCAAGTTCCAGGACAGCCAAGCTTAGGCAATGAAGGAGTTGGAAAACAGAAAGCTGGTGATAATGTAATAGGACAAGGGTGCCATGTTCCAGCCCCAGCAAGCAGCAGAACTTGGCAGCTTTGACCATTTGTCTCTGGCTTTGTAGTCACGAGGAGAAGACTACTGGGACAATGGATGCTGGTTAGCTGGAGCTAAGAAATCGGTGGTGATTAAGAAGAGACCATCATTACTGAGGTGAAATCTTCTGGGAAGTGTTTTCTGAGAGCACAAAGAAGCTGTGTTCCAGGGATAGCCAATGTTGTACCTCGTGCTTCAGCTGTACTCAGTAATGTGTAAAAGTCACCCAAGTGGTACTGGTTTTGAAGGCATGAAGGGGTCATGAAGAGCAGCTGAGACTTAACACTGTGAGAGGCCATGGAAGGCCATTGGTGAAGGTACAGCCTCAGTTGCAGTTTATGGCTCAGGACTGAAGGGTTCATGCAAAGGATTTGAGGCTTGGCACCATGAAGAGAGCCTATTGGTGAAGCCTAGTTGCAGTGGAAGACAGCAGTGTTTTGGAGATGCCAGTACCATAGGATGATCACCAAGAACAGCAACGGCAGTGGAGTGGCTCAATCTGAGCTTAGAGTAGTAGAGAGGGCAGAGCTGGAGAAGTGATGTCAGACCTTTGGAGGAGCCCAGAAGATCGTGTATGGATCTCAGACATTGAAATAAGAAGCTGTTAACAATGAAGTAGCTTTGGAGAGCCCAATAGTCTAATGATGCCAGGACCATGGGTTATCTGCTGAGGAAAGCTGCTAACAGGGACTGGAGCCAGCCTAGGAGAAAGGAGTTTGTTGCAGTCAAGAAAGATGAAAAAGGATTTGAAGACTGCTTTGACATCAGACATGGAGATGCAGAGTTTGGAGTTTGCCCAGCTGGTTTCCTGTCTTGCCTTGGGGATTACAGTTAAGTGACTGGATGAATCTCAGAAGAGACTTTGAACTTTGGACTTTTAACATTGTTGAAACTGCTATAGGCTATGGGGACTTTGGAAGTTGAACTAAATGTATTTTGCATTATGCTATGTTTAGGTATGGCTCCCATAGACTCATGTTTGGACACATATATGGAGGCAGGGAGTAGAAGAAATGATTTAGATATGCTCTGCCCAGGGAGTGGCACTATTTGGAGGTGTGGCCTTGTTGGAATAGGGGTGTCACTGTGAGAGTGGGCTTTAATACCCTTGTCCTAGCTTCCTGAAAGTCAGACTTCCACTAGCAGCCTTCAGATGAAGATGTAGAACTCTCAGCTCTGCTTGCACCATGCCTTTCTGGATGCTGCCATGCTCCCACCTTGATGATAATAGACTGAACCTCTGAACTTGTTAACCAATCTCATTTAAATGCTGTCCTTATAGGACTTGCCTAGGTCATGGTGTCTGTTCACAGCAGTAAAACCCTAAGACAGCATCTCTTCAGTCTTATAATTATTTTTTAAATCTTACTGCTACAGAAAATGAAATCCTAGTTTTTCCTCTTATCCCTAATGATATATACAAATGCCCCTTCTCTAAACTTATCTTCCTCCCTCCCTGGGTTGTGATACCATGATCACTGGCTAAACAATTTATCACATATGTAAGTACATCTCTATATCTTATAGTTTAGTGCAATGTATTATATTTTTCTTGGTACACCTATTTTTTTGTTTTGTTTTGTGACAGGGTTTTTCTGTGTAGCCCTGGCTGTTCTGGAACTCACTCTGTAGACCAGGATGGCCTCGAACTCAGAAATCCGCCTGCCTCTGCCTCCCGAGTATTGGGATTAAAGGCGTGTGCCACCACTGCCCGGTGGTACATATTTTTTACACAAGTGAATTCTCCCCCCCCCCCAATTTATATTTCTCTGCTCTAATTCAGTCCCACATTGTCCAAAAGAAGAGCCAAAATCTTGATACATCCACCACTTGTTTTTGTCTCTCTTGCATAACCCTTCCCTTCTCAGTTCCACCAGGCAGAGTTACCTCTGGCCTGGATGTCTGGATAGTTTCTCCTCACGTGTTCCTTCAGCATCATCCCGCTGATTGGCATACTTCCTTCTTATACTTCTAATTAGTAGTCATGATTCCTAGTCCTAAGTCTTCCTAATTCTTGATCTGCATCTTCATTTTAATGAGCACATCCTACAGAAGACTTTCTAAAAGGGGAAGTAAGAAAGATACTTCTTTTGTTGTTCTTTTGGAGACCTGGCAAGTCTTCACTCTTGACCCCTCCTTTGTTATAACAAGAATTACAGGTTGGAAGTCAAAGGATCAGCCCCTCCGGGAGCTGCTGGCAAAGTCTATAGATTTTTAAGGCCCTGAGCTGGGGTTTTGGGGGTTTTTTGTTTGTTTGGTTTTTGTTTTGCTTTTTCATCCATTATTCTACTCACTCATTGGCCCTTTCAGTTTGGAAAGATCCCCAAAAATTTTCCCTATTATTTTTACAGTCAACTACTCTAACCTTCTGTTTTTCTTCATTTCTGGTCAGATATTAACCCCCGAGATGATTCTCTCATTTTCCATCTTCTCTATTTCTTATCAATAGGTCTTTTAGTTTTATTATGTAAGGGAAGGAGCATTGTCTAATTGCTGTTTTAAAATAGCTAAGAAAGATCACAAAGTGTTTGACATCATTAGTAATTAGGGAAATGCTAACTAAAATAACTTTGAGATTTTGTCTAACCCCAGTCAGAATGGCTAAGATTTGAAAGACAATCAACAACAAACAGAGATGAGGATGTGGGGAAAGGAGAGCCCTCATTCACCATTGACTTCAAACTGGTCCCGCTACTATGGAAATCAGTGTGGAGAACCCTGAAAAAGATACAAAACAAAATAAAATAAATCTATCCTATGACCCAGCTACACGCCCTCTTGTCACAGACTTCAACATCCTACTCAGTAGACATCTGTTGAGCCATGGGACTGCCCTATTCATAATCGCTAGGAAATAGAAACAACCTAAGTGTCCTCCAACCGAAAAATGCATAATAGAAAATATGGTGTATTTATATAATGGAATATTATTCATCCTTAAAAAAGGAAATCATGAGATTTGCAAATAAATAAATGGAACTAAAATATTATACTGAGTAAGGAAATTATATCCAGAGAAACAAAGGCTTGCACGTTCTCTCTCACCTGTGGCTCCTGGCTTCAAATCTTTAGATTTGAGTATATAACCTGAAGTAATATAAGAAAGTAAAGAGGAGCCATGGAACAAGGAGTAGGGGGAGGAAGAGTGCTAGAGAGGGGTATAATAGAAAGAGCTAGTGTGAAGGGGGAGTCGGGAAAATGGGGGAAGGTGCTAGCAGGCTGCTAAGGGAGGGATGTAATCAATAGTGCTCCCCAGCTGGAATGACTACAAGTCACAACGATGGCATGGCAAAACATCCCCAAAAGTGCAGTGATGACACGTAGACCTTGGGAATGACCAATAACCATCTCATTGAACTTAAGGCCAGCTCAATGGGAGAAAAATCATGCTTGGTACTGTAAACCAAGCTAACTCCCTGTGTCTGGTGAGACCATGGAGCCTAAAGGGCTGTAGTCAGTATAATTCTCAGCTCTAAAGATTTATAACCAATTCTAAATCTCTATCCTTATAGCCACAAATAAGGGTAGCTCCCCCACCCAATCCCACCCCATCAAAGAAAATTTTTAAGAACAGTTAAATAATTATTATAGAAACCCACAACTGGTTAAAATATATAACTGTCTGTGAGGAGCCCAAGCTCAACAGATAGTCTACAATACAACCCCCATAACTAAGGCACAGGACACATTGAAAAAGAAGGGACATAAAGACTATAATAGCCAGAGAACAGAGACATCTGATGTGAGATAGTGTCTTCTATCACGGCAGGGTTGCTGTGCCATGAAGTCTTAACAATATGGCTTCCTAAACAAGATCTGTGCAATGACAGAGCTGGTGACATGCCAGTCTCCCCCTGGAGTGAGCTCTCAGATAGACAATCCAGTCCCACGTGGTGATTAGCCCTAAACACACACACATAGCAACACTAACTGGACTCTGTAGATGTATTTGTGTGTGTGTGTGTGTGTGTGTGTGTGTATTTGCCAACAACAAAAAAGAAGCCATGAATTCGAAAGAGTGTGAAGGGAGGGGTAAAATTCTCAAATAAAATAAAACAACATCCAGTTCTTGTTTCACAGGTGTATTTCTAAATTCATGGATAGAATCAATATGTTTCAAGGGGTTTTAGTTATTTATTATTTTATGTGTGGGTTTGATGTATGTCATCCATAGTGCACAGGTAGAGTCTTTTCTTTCCTACATCTACTTGGGCTCTGAAGATTGGAATCAAGTCAAAAGCCTGGGAAAGCAAGTGCCTCTACCCACTAAGCCATCTAGCCAGTCCCTATGTGGTGGTTTGAATGAAAATGGCCTCCATGGGATCATATGGGGTGGTACTATTAGAAGGCGTGGCCTTGTTGAAGTAGATGTGGCCTTGTTGGTGTGAATGTGTCACTACAGGTGAGCTTTGAGGTTTCAAAAGCTCAAGCCAGGCCCAGGGTCTCCCCCCACTCCCACCCCTTCCTGCTGCCTGAGGATCCAGACATAGGACTTTAGCTACTTCTCCAGCACCATGTCTGCCTGCACGCAGCCATGCTTCCCACCATGATAATAATGGACTAAACCTCTGAACTGGAAGCCAGCCTCAGTTAAATATTTTCCTTTATAAGAGTTGCTGTGGTCATGGTGTCTCTTCACAGCAATAGAAACCCTAAGACACCCTATTTTGCATTTTTAATGCTTTCTCTACTATTCATTTATCTGTCAAATTTTTCTCTCATGAATTTACAATCACACACATATAAATATTTGGTATTCTGTTTTCACTCTTTGTACCTGAAGGTTAAGTGCCAGTCACTTACTAAAGGTACTTCTTGAATAGATTGAGCATTCTGTGTGACCTGTGCCAAGGACCAGATTTCCCAGAAATCGCTTCTTTTTCTCTGTGTAGAGAGGGAGCCTCTAGGATAGTGGGTGGGGGGAGGGGAGGCTAAGGGAACCTCACAGTCCCTTCTGTAAAGCTTCATTTAGTGTCCTCCTTGCAGCACTGTAGAACTGGATTCCGGAAGGAGGCTGAAGGTGGAAAGAAGACAGGGGAAATGGCCTGAACAGGGGAGAGTGAGCGTAACCAGCAAGCATCCTCCACTCTGTCTGCTTTCTGTCCTTTGCTCCCTTCAGTGGTACCTGATGCCTCTGAGTCCTAAGCCCTTAGGCTCGCTTACTCAGTTCATGGTTCATCTTCTACCCCGCCCCTACTGATAGTCAGGTGTTCAGTTTCCCTGTAGGAAGAGGAGAGGAGAAGGGGGGGGGGGAGTACAGGATAGAGAAAAGGAGGGAGGGAGCAAGGAGGAAAGGACTGGAGGGAGGGAAAAAGAAGGAAAATGAAAAGAGGGGGAGAAGGAAGAGAGTAAAGATAGTGGGGCGGAAAGGGGGGAGGAGAAAGGGGGGAAGTGGGTCTTTATGGAACACTTGTTTGGCTCTACACTGTCAGGCCCCACCACAAGGCCAGGGAAACCCCTTGGCTGAGCACTGGTAATCTTACTCACCTAGTCCCCGTGAGGGAATGCTTCTTAGCCACATTAGTTAACTTGGCCATGGTTGCACACCTAGCAAATACAGGTTTTCCCACTCAGGGCTCCGTGACTCCCAAAACCTACCACCTTTTGCCTGACTTGTGTTGAGGGAAATCCAAGGCCCCTGGGACTAAGGTCACCACCTCCTGTGTGTGCTTCTTCTTGTAAGGCAGTCCCACTGCTGGGTTTGGCCTTGGAGGTCCTTGCACACTCTGTTCTCCCCAGGCCTCACTGGCTTTCACCGGTAGTGGGGCAGAGTTTTTTCTCCTTGCTGGAAGGGACCCAGGGTGCTATGTTCTCAGCTGCTTGGGCTAAGATCTGAAGCCCAGACCAGCCGCTGAGGTCACTCAGAGTGCCCGCCACTTCCACCAGGCGGTTTATGCTGGCACAGCCTAGAGCAGGGCTGGCGGGAGAGGATCAGCCCAAACAGTGTTAATAAGAGGCAGCTGGATTTTAAAAGCCTCCTTGACAATGTAAAGAAACGAAGTCAAATGTTTGTGGAACCAGTGTTGAAATGGATGTGCCCAAGTGGCCCCTTGCCATGGCCCCTCCCCGATTCCTCCCCTGAATCCAGGTTCAAATGTAGGCAGATGAGTCAGACGCCCGCTATGCCAGAGTCGGGGTCCCAGGACTCCAGAGGGTGTCATAGTAAACGGCTGTTCTTCCTATCTGGGAGCCTTGCTCAGTACCCTGAACCAGAGCCCTGTAAGGCAACATTAGTAAAATGTTTGAACAAAAAGGGAAAAGGATGCACAGGAATTATTCCCTTTGCGGATTCACCTAAGAGCTACACTAGATGGAACTGGAGACGTGGCTGGGCCTTTAGGAGCAGTTCCTCCTCCAGAGGATGGGCAGTCCCAGGACCCAGTGCTCAGATCAAGCAGCTCACAAGCAGCTGTAACCCCAACTCCGGTGGAACCAATGCACTCTTCCGGCCCCACGCATTCACACAGACACATGAATTGAAAGTCTTTTTTAAAAAATCAAAAAATAAGCAACAAAAGACACCAGTGTCCAGGACACCACAGTAGCCAGGTGTGTTGTGGACACAGACAGTAATCTTCGAGGATTAGAAAACTGCCGGACTAGACAGGATGTTCTCTCTAGTGGTTAATTCTCATCTCTGTCCCTCCAACTACTCCAGCTCCTCCTGACCAGACATATTAGCTCTTACCTACCTCCTTGAAGCCCTGGAGGAGACTTCTGGAGCACACAGTGTCTGGGCTGTCCACCCTTACTCATGAGATTTGTTGGCTAAGGCCAGGCTGTTCATTTTCGTTAGCCAGTGAGTTCTATAGAGGGCCCCATGAAGAACTCTCATATTCAGGCCAACAGAGCTCATGGTGATGGGTTAGTGTTCTCACTCCTCTGCAATCAAGGGACCTTTGGACTCCGCTGTGTTTCTTTCCTTGCCTACCATGGTGGTTTGTCCCCCACAGATTCACTTGGCCCCCAGCTGTGGTGATGTTTGAGAAAGTTGTAGAACCTTTGGCAAGTAATGCGTCACTGGAGGAAGTGGGTCACTGGAGGTCTACCTTAAGTCATTCCAGCCCAGCCCTATTTCCTGGGTGTGAATATAGTGTGACCAGCCAGCCTCTTGCTCCTGCCTTCTCATCCTGTGTGGCTGCTGCCTTTCCCGCCAGGATGGACTACATCTCTCTGAAACTGTAATCCAAAATAAACTCTCCCTTTAATGGTATTTGTCAGGTTGTTTTATCACAGCAATAGAAAAGTAACACATCCTGCCAAGAAACTCTAGGCAATGGGGAAGGTTTAGCTGAGGTCCAATATTCTCCTCTCTCCTCCAGAGACATAAGTTGAGACCCAAACAGAGGGAAAGAATTGGCTAGGTGAAGGTCAAAGGGAGCCTCTTTCATTTAAAAAGCAATATGTGCGAGCCAGGCTTGGTGACAGACACCTGCAATCCTAGCTCTTGGCAGGCCGAGGCAGGAAGATTTCAAGGGGAGGATAGTATGTGCAGAGGTCCTGAATCAGAGAAGAATCAGGCATCTGGTGCTGCTGGAACATACCAAGTAATGACCATGACACTGATGAGACTGTGTAATGCAATAAGAGCCAATGAGAAAGCAAAGCCAGCTTGGACAGCCCCTGCAGGCCAAGGACCCCAGTTATGGCATGATGCAGCAAGTGTGTTATGAGCAACAGCATAAGGGGTTATAGTTAGAAACGTGAGCTGAGCCGACTTGCTTTCTAAGGTGGTGTCTCCTGAGCATCCATGTAGAGAGCACATTGAAGAGGACCGTAACCGGCCAAAGAAAGTATGGAAGTTGCTAGATACTATAGTGGCTCCTGGCTGGGCACCTCCTTTATGTACAGAGCAATGGGCACAATTGAGACACATTTTGGAGGCTGAGCCAATAGAACATCTGAGAGCTACAAAGCACTATAAGAAATGGCTTTAGAGGATGGGGATGCTGCTTAAGAGTAGTCTTTGTGTGTGTAAGGCCCAGGCTCTGTGCCAGAACTGAAAAGGATGGGAAAGAAGGAGAGACAGGTAGATGGGAGGAAGGGGTACAGCAGCTGCTATGAGGCCAGAGCTGGGCTGGGAGCTGGCTCTCCCACATCCACCCCGCTGGACAGCCACACCTTTGTCTGCTACCTTTCCCTTGCCCTTCCTCTCCCTAGAAATCCTACTATACAAGGCTGGTGAGATAGCTCAATGGTTAAGAGCACATATAGCTCTTCCAGAGTTCAATACCTAGCACCATTAGGTCGCTCCAGAGGATCCAGCACCCTCTCCTGGACACTGAGGACTCATGTGCACGTGCACATACACGTATGCATGCAACACACTTAAAAATAAAAAAATCTTTTAAAAAGGTGATGAAAAAAGCTTGCTGCTTTGGGAACAGGGTCATCCGAAGCAAAACAAGCCTTGAGGCTCACTCCGTCCCCACCTCCTCAGACTGGGTGTCCCTTTCCTCTTTTCCCCTATCCTGCCCAGGCCCTAAGAAGTTCAGTTCACTCACTTTCCAAGCAAGCTTTCTCTTCCAGGCAGGGCATCATCTGCTACAGGAGGCAGTCACCCTGGTGCCTCAGACTGAAGCAGTTGCATAATATTTGACCAGGCTCCCAGAGCTTCACAATGCCATGATTCCAAAATACCCTGTGCGTGAGCCCCAAATAATGCATGAAACTGTATCCGGCCTGCTGTGCCCAGCACACTCACACAGGAGAAGGGGTGGGGCTAGGCCAGACCAAACACCTGATAGTTTCTCACCACTAAAGAATGATTGGTAAGGGGATTAGGATTAAATGGACAGGGACTCCAGTGGTTTAGACTGGAGTGTGAGCAGCCAAGAGGAGAATAGTTGGAAGGGCTAACCCATGGGACTATAGTCCTGCAGTAAACACAAGGGACCCTTCACGGCGCCCAGGATCCATAACTCACTCTTTTCCACACTCATTCACCACAGTCCCTGGGATCAACTCTCCTTGGTGGATGGAATCACCACCAGCCTGCCCATAGCACAAAACTCATCGGTGCTGCATCAAGGCTGGACAACTGTCTTCTCAAATCCAGGTGTCTGTCCATGAGTGGTCACAGCCATAATGAAGTCAGATGTCACCTATGCAGGCTAGACTGGGGTGCTAGACACAAGGATGCAAGGTGGTAATCCTGGACAGAGCCCATAATGAGCTTCTCTGAGGTGGCGAATGTGGTGCTCACCCACAGTACTAGCTATTGAGAGACTAAAGGAGGAAGATCACTTGAACTCAGAAATGTGGGGCCAACTTAGATAAGATAGTCATCTCAGAAAATAAATAAGGGGCTGGAGAGATGACTCCGAAATTAGGATCACTAGCTGCTCATGTAGAGGACCTCTATTCATTTCTTCAAACCTGCATGATAGCTAACAACTTTGTTAACTCCAGTCTCAAAACGATCCAACGCCCTCTTCTGGCCTCTGCAGGAACTTCACACAGTCTCAAGAGGACCGAACGCCCTCTTTTGGCTTCTGCCGGAACTGCACACATGTGATGCGCAGACATGTAGGAAACAAACAAACAAAACATGTAGGGCCCATACACATAAAACTATATTTTTTAAACGTATAAGCTCTCTGGGTTTTTCCTTTTTGGAATTTTCTATGGCACTTGTTTGGGGGGTCCCTGACTTGGACAGCAGGGTTTGGGTGACCTATACTGTTTGTTGCTCTTGACTCTGGCTCATGCTCCAGATTGTCCCTGTATGTCCCTGTTACTCTATGCCTACCTCAGTCCCCCAAGGCAAACCAGCCTTCACTGCTTCATCCACCAAGAAAAGGGAGGCCATGGGCTACCACCTGCCTCTCCTGGGCCAAGGAAAGTAAGTAATGCATAAATATTCTACCTTATAAAAAATGAATGCAAATTTTTAAATGCCACATAAATGTCAAAAAGCAAATCATTTAAAATCATTTCCCTAAAAAAGAGCTCTCTGAACCCCCGTCCCTACTAAGGACTCTTTGGGCTCTATCAATGTCACAGTCATAGCACTTCTTATATTTTATTTAAATGTTTATTATGCATGTTTGTCTATCCCAATGGGGTTCTGAGGGTGCAAGCTAAATATACCCCTTTGATCCCTCCAAGCTTGGTATCCATCACATAGTAGGTTCACATCATGTGTTCATTGCATCAAGCAACCCCACTCCACACTCAGCCCCTTCTGCACCCCCTCTGTCTTCACTGTCCTCTGGAGACCAGCCTATGCCCACTACCTTGCTTCTCCTCACTTCCCTACCCAGCTTTACCCAGCAGTCACCAAACTGCTTAGAAACTATTCTAGCAATGCTCTGGCGCACCTCTCCTCGGATGTTCTAGAATCAACTACAGGGACCCAGTTATACTGTGAGATCTACTCTCTGTGTTTCCACATCTCTCTGAGTTGTCGTCATTAGGAGATTTTCCCTCATCTAAGATCAATTATCAGTCTCTGGGCCACACTACCAAATGGGAGACTCCTAGGGGATACTTAAGCACCTCTAAACCCTGGAACCTAGCTACGTGCCTGGTTTATATTTGATACTTTATAAATCTGTATTAAGTGAACTGTTAAACCCCAAGTATTTATCCCACTAGACAGACCCTTCCTGAGGAAATCAGAGAAAAGTGGAAGAATGTGAAGGACATGATTGAAGGAGGACAGAAGGAAGGAGGGAGGAAGGATGGGAGGGAAGGAGGGGGAGAGAGGGAGGGAGGGAAGAGGGGATGGAAAGAGGAAGAAAAGAAGGAAGAAGAGAGGGAGGGAGGTGGAGGGGGAAGAGAAGGAGGAAGGAAAGAAGTAAGGGAGGGAGAAGGGGGAGGGAAAGAAGGAAGAGAGAGAGATGGAAGAAAGAAGGGAGGGATGGAAGGAGTGGCGAAAAGAAGGGAGGGGAAAGAGGAAGCACAGAAAAAGAGGAAGCACAGAAAGAACAGGAAAGGATGCCTACAGAACCAGCATCCTGCTTCAGCTGATGGGCCACACCCCTTCCAGTGCCACCCCATGCCTCAGGGGTATCTCGTTCTGGAAATCTGATTTATTCTTTATCTTGGAGAACAGCCAGAGTGTGCCCATGTCACTTCCCAGGTGGGGTCTAAGATAGAGGCACTCGAGACCCATCTTTACTTGGATTCAAATATCCTAATTGGTCAAGGCCCTCAGGCGTCACCAGAGAACTCTGAGGGCTGTAATACATTGCATGGTCAGTGAGCGCTCAGCAGCTCACCAACAGCTGTGCACTGTTTAGTTTAGTGATTTTATTTTTAAGACAGGGTCTCTTGTTGTTCTTATGGAAAGGAGAGAAGAGGGCAATGTAGGGGGAGGGGGTCTGAGTGATGACAGTATCCTGGGGGGATAGTGAACATCAGGGGGAAATTACCTTCCTGATGACTCAGAAACAGGAAATGGTGACCCAGAGGCAACACACGAAGGGCAGGCATGCACATATGTGATGACATCACTTCCCCTTTGTGAGGTATGGAAGTAGAAGAGGGGGAGGCAATTATCAGAGAGAGGGGGGAGGGGTCTTCTGTGTGTCTTTGCTCACATCTCTATCTCACCAGCCCCCACTCCTGTTCCTATGACACATGACCCATTTCCTCTCTAACCCCCTCAGATTCTGGCTAACAAGAGGAGCCGGAGTGGTCCGAAGATGCTCACTGCCTCAGAGCCAAGCACACCAGTGATGGGAATCTGAGCTGTCAGCACAAGGAACCTGGCTCCTAAACCCCTCAACCTGCTTGCTTGCTCCTGGAGCACAGGTGTGATGCCACTGTCTCTTCTGCCTCACTAGGAAGGGCAGAGTAGCAGTCCTAGCAGCCAGCAGCCTCACAGAGCAAGGTGGAGAAACTCAAAGATGTGCATTTGAGCCTCCAGAACCTCACCGAGTTTGAGGACAGCAGGGGATCTACTCCAGAGCAAAGTGAACAGTAACTATGGAGTTAGATGGACAACTAGGGGCCAAAAGTCCCTACTCAATCTTACCACAAAGTGGTAACTAGGCTACCAGGTGTGCCTGTTCTACTAGGCACTGGGACAACCCCACCTTCAGTCTTCCACCACAATGAGGACTTTCTCCATCCACAAGACTTCAACGTTTCGTAGAATCCACTCTGTTTGTACAGGCTTCTCCTCCACCCCAGGACCCAGCAGGTGTGGGAGTCCCAGCAGAGAACATGTGGGGAAGAGGTTTGTGAGTGTAGCTAGCATTCCACACACAGCAGCTTGCTCATGGTCTGCTCTCTCCATGGGAGTTCAGGGTGACACACAGCACAGCTGAAGTTTCTGTGACAGTGCACAGACCAAGGACAGAACATCATGCACCAGCACAATCAGCAGAGCCTGACCTGGGGTTTGCCTACATTTATCTTTGCTGCCTTTCTTCTCTAGGAGAGAATAAAACCAAGGTGCCACCGTGCTTAGCCAGCCACTTATAAAAACAAATTAGTACCGCTCATAACAAGACAGGCATGATGCCATGAACCCAGTCAGCGGCTTCTTGGTATCCCGGGACTTCTTCCCAGCAAAACTAACAATCACATTTGAAACAATGCAATGGGTGTGTGTCCAGGAATTCACCATGAGAGGATGGGGAAGAAAGATGTATATCCAGAGTTTTGTCTTCAGAAAGAACTGATGGAACCAAGTGAGTGTGGGAATGCTGTGGCCCCAGGTATCACGTGGTCCTCCAGAATCATACAGTGCTCCCGGTACTGTCATGGTGTCCTCACCTCTGGAACACACAACCCTTGGCCTTGTGGTTGAACCATTTCTTACTCAGGCAGAACTATCTACTCAAAGCATGTTTGAGGTAGAAGCTGAGGTGGATGCCATGTTCAAGGTGAGTCACTGCAGTGAGGCAGACTCCATGGGCAAATTGCAAGAAGGAACAGAAAGGTTGTTGGTATAAAGAGAGGTGTCTCTCGGCTGTTACCAAATATGGTCCTAACATTTACTCCTGAAAGAAGTATTGCCATAGAAACTTAGGCTCAGAGAAATGGTAGCATCTTGGACCTCAGCCTAAGTCTCTGGCAGGGGCAGCTCTCCCTGATGTCTCTGAGGTGCAGGAACAGGGTATACACAGGTGCCACAAACCACCAATCTCAATGGAATCTGACAAGCTGGGCTGGAACTTGGGGACAGAGCTCTTTTTGAGAATGTACAAGGACCTTAGTCTATCCCCAGAGCCTCAAAAAGGAAAGAAAATATCTCTCTCCAGTCTTTACCATAATGAAACCAGAATCTGAACAGATGGTCGTGGGAATTGATGGTTGCTGGGAACTAAACTTAGGACGTCTGGAAAAACAGTCAGTGCTCTTAACCACTGAGCCACCTCTCTGGCCCTTGGCTTTCTCTATGCTAAGAGCTAAGAACCTGGAAGAAGATGGCTCCAAGTGTCTTATATTTCACAGAGCTAGAGATGGAACCCAGGGTTCCACACAGTCTGCGGAAGCATGCAGTCTGTGGAAGTTCTCATCACTGAGCCTCTAGCCCCAGGTGTTCTCACATGATAGCTCAAGACACCAAGAAAACAAAAGTAAAAGCTCTAGGGCTTTTCTGGCCAGGGCCCAAAATAGACATAGCATCCTGTCTACCACGTCTTTTCAATCACAACAAACCCTAAAGTCAACCCAAATCCAGTGAGATGTGGGTTCCTGGGAGCAGCATCTTCTGGGTGACTGCCACAGTATCAAAGAGTAAGCCCTTAACTTGTATCCAAAGCACTTCCCAGAAACCTAGCTATATGAGGAGGTATTTAAACAGAAAACATCCCTGAGTGTGGGACTGGGGCAAAAATGGGAACGACTGAGTTCTAAGCTAAGAAATTTGGATAATCAAGAATATTCACTTGGATGCAAAACACTCCTGCAAGAGGTAGTGTTCTAGGTCTGCATCATCCAATATCTTGGTAGAAGTTGAGCACAAGTAAGTCCTCTGACAGCACCAGGATGGGCTACTGGTGATGGGAAACCCCATCATATACATCAGAAACTGCTACCTCCATATGGAGAGGTGCAGACTGCAACTGAAATAAATATGCGCATCTCCTAGGGGTCTCAGGCAGTCAGAGGCTTTGCACATGTATCCCCCCCACTACACACACACACACACACACACACACACCACCTTCGTCAGCCTACACACACCACCTCTGTCAGCCTACTGCATGGTGGTAACTGACAGGAGAAACCAGAGAGCCACGGATCCAGCTGCATCAATTACTTGGAGGGTCCTGTTTTTCTTCCAGGTCTTTCTCTCCCTCCCATCTTTATGTTCCATTCTACAAAATCCAGCAGAACCTTAAACCCAGCCTTTTCTGGGTCTATGTTCCCCAGACCACCTATTCTCAACAGACTGCCTGACTGTGAGAACAGATAAAACAAAGCCACAAAATGTTGCCAATAATGCCCGATAAATTGCTCTAAGAGCTGCAGTCCACCTTGGGTGATCTCGCCTTCAGCCAATCAGATTTTGCTCCTCTGAAGACATGGACTTTTATCTACAGTGACCACTTCAACCTTAAACCATTCCTCAGAGTAAATATGATAAATAGCTTGATGATAGATAGATAGATAGATAGATAGATAGATAGATAGATAGATAGATAGA
>JADRCH010000013.1:11492302-11506598 GCA_019843965.1 Rhynchomys soricoides
AGATAGATAGATAGATAGATAGATAGATAGATAGATAGATAGATAGAAGATAGACAGATGATAGACAGATGACAGATAGACGATAGATAGATAGATAGATAGATAGATAGATAGATAGATAGATAGATATGTATGTATTATAAACTGGAGCAAAGTACAGTGACTATGTCTTCTACAGAGAGCCAGCTCCCAGGATTCACCTGTTGGTCAGATCAGGAATGTCCCATCCAAGTTGAAGGCCAGCAGTCCCCAGGATCAGCTGTTAGGGGGATACCCCCCATTGTTTGCCTTCTCATCACTGTCAGACATCCCCAAGGGTCTTTACTACTCATGATGCCCAAAGTAGCCTACCTGAGCAACCCCTGCACAAAAAGTTTCTCTGTGTTTCTAAATTATCCTTTCTTCCTCAATATTAAAAGTCTGATTCCCTAAACTCTAGAGACTTACAGCATGGTGAGCAGTCAGTCAGAGGCATGATCCATGCAAAATTTACTGAGAAGATAGATCTTCAGACTTCTTACCACAGAAGAGGGGAAGGGTGGGCAAGATTGATCAAGTGGTAAGGGCAATGATAGACTTGAGTCAAAACCCCAGAAACTAAGTGATGGATGGATAGAACTTGTCCTCTGACCTCCACGTGGGCACACGGGCGCATGCACTCTCACGCACAAACACATGCACACAGAAAAATAAAATAAAATAGGAAATAGATGCAAAGTGAGAGGGCAGAATATGGGGTGGCGGTATGCAAATTAACAAGCATGGCCTTCATTTTATATTGAATACATACATCATCTTGTTAAATACCTCAGATTAAAGTTGTAAAATTTTTACTTGTGACTTGCCCTCATTAACCTGGAAGGAAAAGAATCAAACATCAGTGCGATTTCAGCAAGCTATGGTGTCACTGCCTGTTTGATAAGAAAGGTCTTGAAGACCCAGACAACGAATATGACCTGAATCTCAGATTGAATGGAGACCAGATAAGGGGACCTTTGGAGATTTGTAAAGGATGAGGCTCTTCCTGGAATTGTCTTATTTAAAGAAAATGTGAGCCAGAGAGAAAAAAGGTAGAAGGGTATGGGTTGCTGACAGACCACGACATTGCCACACTTCCTCTTCCTAACGGTTTCAAAGGTTATTCCATATAAATGTCAGCCGAACCATGAAGACCCTTTGTGTACACAGAATTATACTGTCATGCCTGCAAGACGGAGAGCCACATGTCACTCACATAAACAACTCACCCGTGACAGCCCCACCACTGTAAACCATTCTGAAATACCCCAGAGGTGAGGGTTATTTCCGGCAACACTCATCTCTGACGTCACTCCCTGCATCTGACAACCATGACTTTCCGCTGGACAATGGCAGATAACTTGGGCCTGGGGCAAAGGCTGGAAGCCAATAGCTTCCAAAGAGGGAAAAAAAAAAAAGATTCACAATTAACAACGAGCGCCATCTAGGGGTCTTAAAAGGTAAAACTTCTCTTCAAGCAGAGACCAGCCTGGGTACACCCACCACCCTTGGCCGCACTTCTAGGAACCTAGACATTTTTCCATCTGCCTGTGGGTCTCACTGGAAAAGCACACCTGAAGCACATGCCCTGCACTGATAGCCTTACTAGAGTCCAGAATACAGCTAATAAGGAGGTCTGCTTAGAGCATCTGGGAGCATATGAGGAATGTGACATTAGAAGTGCTTCTGTGGCCAGGCCTTGGTGGCGCACGCCTTTAATCCCCGCACTTGGGAGGCAGAGGCAGGTGGATTTCTGAGTTTGAGGCCAGCCTGGTCTACAGAGTGAGTTCCAGGAGGACAGCTAGGGCTACACAGAGAAACCCTGTCACGAAAAACCAAAAAAAAAAAAAAGTACTTCTGTGGTACTGGGGCAGTAGTTTTTAAAAAATGCACATGTGTATTTGTAAGTTTTCCACAGTGATCACTTTATAATAGGATAATTAACACTTCCATATTTGAGTATGAGATTCGTCACTATTTTTATTTACATAATGTCTGTATCTGTGGGTTGTGGTACCTTTTTGACACATATGCAGTATAATGAGAAAAATTGCCACTCATGCAAGAATGCAGAGGAGCAAAATTTTATTTTCTTTTTTAAAAGATGTATTTATACACACACACACACACACACACACACACACACACACACACTGTAGTTAGCTGTCTTCAGACACACCAGAAGATGCCATCAGATCTCATTACAGATGGTTGTGAGCCACCATGTGGTTACTGGGAATTGAACTCAGGAAAAGCAGTCAGTGCTCTTAACCGCTGAGCCATCTCTCCAGCCCCAGAATTCTCTTTCCTTCTGGCCTTCATGCTTAAGGAGATGCCTTTCTACCTAGGAGGCTCAGTCCGTGACATAGCACATGAGGCTGTGAACAGACAGGAAGACTGTGTGAGCAGGGATGAGAGGATGAATCGGAAGTCAAGAATCTTGGCTGAACAAGTTGGTGGTAGGTAAGCATGGAGCAGAGCTAATAAAAAAAAAAGCCCAGAGGAAGAAAATGGGTTACACAAAGGAACTGCCACCCCTTTCCCCCCTACACACACACACACACAATCCCCAATGCTGCTATGCTGTGTGGTGTCCCTTGGGTCTCAGTTCCACACACATTGCCTGGCCTTGGTATGAGCTCAGCTACCACAGTGTATATGTCCTGAGAGACCATGGCTCTCTGAATCCTGGGTCACCGTTTTCCATGTGCAAAGAGCCTGCCAACTTGGAATGCTCCAGAGAGACTGAAAGCAGACTAGGCTGGTTGCTGAAAGGGATGCCCTCTTTGAAGAAAAGGGAAAAAGAAAGCAAGGTGGCCTTCTCTCTGAAAGCCCAAAATTAGAAACATAAGTCTTAGCTCCTGGCTGGCTGCTTGTCAACTGTTATAGACAGGTATCAGGGCCCAGAGAGCATCAACCAGTAATTTCCACATTCATGTGTCCCAAAGCAAAGGGATGGGCAGGGATGCATGGAAAGTGGTAGATAGACACAGTGTTCAGTAAGAACCAGAAAACTCACAGAGGAAAAGAGTGGACTAGAGCAGGTAGAAAGGGTGGGATGTTCAATGGTAGGCTGGAGAGGTGGCACCACGGGTAAGATCACTGGCTGCTCTTCAGAGACCTGGGTTAGCATCCCAGCACCTACTTAGTGGCTCACAATCATCCGTAATTTCATTTCCAGGAGATCTGACCCCGACTTCTGAGGAGGAGAAGGAGAAGGAGGAGGAGGAGAAAGTTCTTCAAGGGCGTCTACGGCCTGCATATTGGGACCTTTGTAGGTCATTTGTTCTGTGTGTACTTTCTCTGAACATGCTTGTTACAATGTTAACCTTCACAAGAAGGCGGTTCCAGTCTGGTTTCTTTGTATGCTCATTTGGGCTCCACTCTGCAACCTACTTTACTGCTACAACAGTGTTGAAAACTTTGAAAGTGATGAATAAATGCCTTTGTTTCTGTCTTCCCTATCTTCCAAACATTTTTTATTATTAAATTATTTCATTATTTAAGTTACAAATGTTGACCCCTTCCCGGTCCCCCTCCCAGAATTTCTCACCTCATCCCTCCTCCCCTTTGCTCCTGAGAGGGTGCTCCCCCACCCACCTACCTACCCCCACCTCACTTCCCCCCACCTCAGTATGCTCCTATAGGATTAGGCACAGCCTTTCCCACTGAGGCCAGACAAGGCAGTCCTCTGCTACATATGCACAAGGAGCCACAGACCAGTCCATGTATGCTCTTCGGTTGGTGGCTCAGTCTCTGGCAGCTCCCAGGGGTCTGGGTTAGTTGATATTCTTGGTCTTCCTATGGGGTTGCCATTCTCTTCAGCTCCTTTGATCCCTCCCCTAACTCTTCCACATGGATCCTCTACCTCAGTCCAATGTTTGGCTGTAAGTATCTGCATCTGAATCAGTCAGCATCTGGTAGAGCCTCTCAGAGGACAGCCATGGCATCAGTAATAGTGTCAGGGTTTGGTGCCTGCACATGGGATGCAGGACTTAATGGGTATGACTTTAGCTGAAATCCCCAACAGTGGAGAAATGGAACCTGAAGAAACTGCCTCCAATAACTAGACATGGCTCCCAGCGGAGGGATGGGGCCACCCATCCATCTTCAATTTTTTTTTTTTTTTTTTTTTTTTTGGTTTTTTGAGACAGGGTTTCTCTGTGTAGCCCTGGCTATCCTGGAACTCACTCTGTAGACCAGACTGGCCTTGAACTCAGAAATCCGCCTGCCTCTGCCTCTGCCTCCCAAGTGCTGGGATTAAAGGCGTGTGCCACCACTGCCCCGCTCATCTTCAAAATTTTTGACCCAGAATTGTTCCTACCTCCAAAGAATTTTGTCAAGATAAACAGATGCAGGCTTCTGGCTTCTGCACAAACCAGGTCAACACTGTTATTGTTCACTTTGCTCAGTGAGGCCCAGGTATGGGATCACCTGATTTTCTAATCTCACTGTGGCGATACGTAACTGTGTTCTTATGCTGAACGGGGAGAGAAAACTCCTTTGAAGGAAGGGCTCTTGTGCTCCCTGCTTGGACTATCAGACTATCACCTTTGCCAAACAAAACACAGCTCTCACCTCAAGGGAAACCAGAGATAGTTTATTCCTGAGTGAGCCATGTTAGCCCAGGAACAGGAATTCAGGCTGCAAGGATATATTCCACTGTGGAAGATGTTTTGTGAAGTTGTTACAGTTGCAGAGCAAAAGAAAATCGCAAATCAGGGCACTTTGAAAACATGTTGGTGGAAACATGGAGGTTGGCAAGGTTATAGGTAAATGGGGGTGATCTCAGTGAAGGCTTTCAGCTGCTATCTGGTGACAGTCTTGACTAGCAATCTAGTAGATTACTACATTCCAAAAGGTTTTTCCTGATAGTCACAAGGATGGTGGTTCAGACAAGGAGGCCAGCAGAGAAAACTGTTTCAGGTCCTTCAAGACAGTCCAAGATCATTTCCCTCTAGAAATGCAACTTTCTAACTCTACACAATCAGGAAATACAATCGCCAGTAGAAAGTTTAACTTGGGCGTGGCTTTTTTCTAGGAACATCAGATAAAATCTGTTTCTCCACACTTGCAAAGTTAGCATGTTTACCAGGCAAACTGGAAAGCTGCAGCTGGCTTCCAGTGAAAAAACGCAAACAGCTTCCTTCCACTCTCAGTATCTATCAACAGACTGGACTTGAGGACAGAACTCTGACAAACTGAAATGGTGGGGGTGTATTAAACCCCCACAAAACCACACCAAATTTATAGTGATTGGCCCTGTAAGATTCTAGAACTACAGTAGCAGCAAAGCTCTAAATTCCACATCTTTTACAAATGTAGGGAGCAGAGCTTGAGGCTACATGTAGGAGCCAGCCCCCGTGTGTGTGTCTCATACTCAGAGCAGTAAGTGCACTAGACCCGACCTTAAAATAGCCACTGTTTATAAGTGGTCCTTTGAAAGATTTACACATAAACAGAACCTTAGATGAACCTTGACTTTGTTAATATACAGTTTCCTCAGTAGTCAGAAACCTTATGAATCAGCGAAAATATAAGCAACTGTCTCTTTCGGTTTGGTTTGGTTTGGTTTGGTTTGGTTTTTGGAACAAGGTTTCTCTGTGTAACCCTTACTGTCCTGGAACTCCTTCTGTAGATCAGGCTGTCTTTGGACTCGGAGATCCACCTGCCTCTGCCTCCCAAGGGCTGGGATTAAAGATATGTGCTGCCACTGTCTGATAGAAGCAATTATCTTAATAAAACATGAAAGCCAATTACCTTTTGCAAATGTTACACAAACGACACATTTTAAAGAAAGCCTTCTTGCTTTAGACACACAGACTAGGGTTTTACTTTTGCATTAGTGCATTAAATTTTGAAAGTCTCTTTTGAAAGGTCTCTTTACATTTTGAGTCATCTTTTATAAAACTTTTGATAATAACATCAATGACCATAAATAAACTTGGTCATATAATCAATTATATTGCATCCGTGTACGTGTATTCCAAATGTGACCGCCCTTTCTAACCAGAGACATAACATGATCATTGAAAGATCTCAGCCTCAAGCTGAATAGACAGCTCAACAGCTAAGAGCCACTTGCTGCTCTTCCAGAGGTGCGCACCCAGGCACACAAGCACACAGGCACAGAGAGAGGCAGTGCAGGGGGTAGAGGGTATACAAAACAATTTGTTCCCAGCCTAACTGGAAATTTAAAAATGCATGGTTCTGCTGAAAGTCTTCACTGCCTGTATATCAGGTCTTCAAATAGATACTTAAGTCCAAACTACGTTTGATTCTCTGTGGATGGCACCAGAGAAATTCTGTCAAGCAGACCAGGGATGGAGGTTGCCGGCCTGGGTAATCCACGCTCTTTCCCTGGGTTTTCAGAATGTTCTGGGCCAGCTGTCTTCTCAAGCGGGTGCATGACATACTATTTCCAGTAGAGGGCAGTATTGGCTCAAACTTTCCGCATTTCTCTCTGGTCTGGTAGGATTGTCCTTCAACATTCGTTTCATAACTATTTACAAAATACTAAAACTTACCCATAAGGCCACCACTTCTTTCAATCACATCACCACACTTCTCCCAACCAAGTTCACCCACTGAAAGCCAGTGACATAACATTTAGCTGTGCTCGTCCTCAGCCGTTCATAAAGCTAAGTACAAATCTACTGCATTGGATCTGGAGAAAGTACCAGCTGCTCTTGCAGAAGACCCAGGTTCAAATCCCAGAGCACATGTGGCAGGTCACAACGACCTCCAATTCCAGTTCCAGGGGATCCAAAATCCTCTTCTGCTTCTTCCAAAACCAGGCATGCATGCAGTGTACATACATGCATGCAGCCAAAACAGACACATAAAATAAAAAAAATATTTTTTAATTCCATCCATTATGGTTTTACACATGTCCTCAAATATGCTCCAACAAACTTTGTTTTCCCAAATGTAACATATAAAACTTACAGACTCACAGCTCACATTTGATTTGCATAAATAACTATACCATGAGTATCTGTCTTCTGTACCCACACTTTTAGAGCAGCCGTGTGTTACAGAGCAATTTCATGTCATGATCACACACAAAAAAAACAAACAAAAAATAAAATGTGCTAATAAAAATTTTTAGCTTTTCAGTTATAAATTCTACTACATTTCCCATCTCTGAGCATGAATCTTAATGAATCCTGACATTAAAGTACAAACAAGTTAGACCAGGGATATAGCTATTTGTCTTTTTTTTTTTCTTTTAGAATTCAGTGTTGGGGACTGAACCCAAGGCCATGGGCAAGCACTCTGCCCCTGAACTCCACCCCTGGTCTATGTCTTTTTATTTTATATTTTGTCATGTCTCAAATAGTTTTTAAACATTGTTTAATATATGCTGTGCATTAAAAAGAATTACAGCAAGCCCAGCAAGATGGCTTAGCAGGTAAAGAGACTTGCCTGACTACCTGAGTTTGATCCCAAGGACCCACGCTGTGGAGGTAGGTAGTTAACATACATTACTTTTCTCTCTATAAATACTTTGAGACAGAAACTTTCTTGAGGTCACTAAACTATACCATGCATACAAAGGAATATTATTTTTAAAATATTGTACATTTTTCTCACCATTTATTAAGTGTGTTGCCTTTTGTATCTTACAAACAATTTAATTAATAAACATTATTGTCTTTGTCTTTCACAGTCCCTACAGACAAAATCTGGGAAACCAGTTAACCCGTTGGTGTGGGTTAACTGCAGATCTTCATCCTGCTGGTGGGATCCCGCCCTTCTGCCCTCATTAGGAGAAAGGGGGTCATTTAGCTAAACTGCTGTGTTAAGTTATCGCCAGACTAGTGGGAACAATGAAAGGGAACAACTGGGCTTGAGGAGAGGGAGGGTATTGACTCTGTCAAAGGGACGGAAGGGTATAGAGCTGTTGGGGGAAAGGGAAGGGTCTTCAAAAAGGCTTTGCAAGTGACATCCTCTGTCAAGGGCAAAAAGGTAACAGGGTAAAATAGGCAGCTCAGCCTGCACCTCGGAGAGATGGAGAGAACAGGAAGTCTGCCTTGCTCGGGGAATGCCCAGCACAGGAGGGCAGGCTTTGATGATGACGATGACGATGACGATGACGATGACGATGACGATGAAGACGACGACGACGACGACGCCGATAGTAATAATAACAATAATTCGAAGAGGAAAAAGCTGAGGGAGTTTTGCAAGAGATACAGTTCAGCATCCGATCAGATCACAAGATAGTTGGGAATAAGGGATGATATCTGAGTCTGCAAAAATTGAAAGTGGATAGGAGGGAAGTGAGAACACCAAACAAGGAAAGTAACCCGGTCTCCCGGAACATCTGGAGCCAGGCTTCCCTGGAGAGAAGCACACTCCTCCCCCTACTGGCCAACTGCTGGAGCTACAACATAGGCTCCTAACTGAAATTCTGTTCTTTGAGTAGAAAAGGAAAAAAGAAAGACTTTTAAAATGTGGCACCCAAGAAACAGAGAGTGTAAAAGGCATGCCAGTCATTTTTATCGTCACTGAACTACTTTTTAAATTATTTCTCTTGCATAAAAGATTTTGAAAGATCAAACATCTTTGATCAACTAGAAACAGAGGTCGGGAACAAAAGAGTAATAGAAGACTGAAGCCAAATCTTTAGAGCCGCTGACCTGGAGCAATGGCTCAATGTTTAAAAAACAAAACAAACAAAAGCAGAGCTGCAGCCAAGGCTCACAACTGCCTGGAACTCCAGCAGGGGGAGGGGAGACCCACTGGTCTCTTCTGCCCTCTGGGGGCACCTGCCCTCACGCGCACAAAACACAACACACAACACACATTTATACATTTTATTATACACGTGTATATAATAAATTTATAATAAATATTTATATATTTATAATATAATAATATAATATCCAACCATGCGTAGCAGATACCAAGTTGGGGGATACACATTACTTGTTTTCAATGGGAAGTGAAACTGCCTCCCAGGGGACCACAGCTTTCAGCAAGGTCTACTGATAAAAGACTTCTAATCCCAGTCCAGGGAGCACAGCAAGTCTGAGAGCAGCCTGGGCTACATAGTGAGTTTAAAGTAAGCCTGGGTTACATATGCAGATTTAAAAAAAACTGACTCAAAAAACAAAAAAAAATTAAACAAGAAGAAAAAAGTATTTAACCTCCAGTCTTCTAGATTTGAAGAAGAACCTGTCTTTACTACTGGATCTTAGAGAGGCCAGCTTTGCTGAAACTACAGGATGTGTGTGTGTGTGTGTGTGTGTGTGTGTGTGTGTGTTCACTTCTGCCTTTGTTTCCTGTTCCCTGGAGTAATGCCAATATGAATTCATAACCTCGATAGTGCAGATTTGGATTTCAATGCCACTGTTACATGTGAGTGTTCAGATACCTTGTTTAACTCTCTGCCTTGATAAGGTAAGTTGCCTACCTGTGTTTTCCTCTCCAGTCTGCTCTCACAGAGTGTGTTACCACACAGAATCGCAGAAGCACGTGAAGAATCTTCTACCTACATATCAATACCTTATGAGCCATAGTCTTTCTCCACTGTCTCTGGTATCATAAAAACTGAAACCCCAGTTCAGCAGGATTTAACCATGACTTTGGGTGGGAATTGCCTAAGACATGGCTCTTTCCTTTTGGGGACGGTTTCTTCCTGGTTTCTCTTGCTTGAGTTGTTTGTTTTGCTTTATTTTGCTTTACTTATTTAATCTTGAAGACGTCATAGTTTCTGCACAGACAGTGAAGACTTTTGAAACATTTTTCTAATATATGACACAGAATTATTAAGTGAACTCCCTGTGGCAAAGAAGCTGGTTTTCAGAATGCAGGTTCCAATCCTCATTTTTACCATGCAAGAGTAGACTCATGGGTCCTCATTTGCTGTCTGTTACTATGATTAACACCATGACCAAAAGCAACTTAGGAGAGGAAAGGGTCCACTTGGTTTACAGGTCACAGTCCATTATCAAAGGAAGCCAAAACAGAAACCTGGGGGCAGGAATTAAACCATGGAAGACTGATGCTTACTGGCTTGCTTCTCCTGGCTTGCTCAGCTATCTCCCTTACACAGCCCATGCCTACCTGCCCAAGCATGCCACTACCCACAGTGGGCTGAGCCCTCCTACCACAATTAGCAATTAAGAATGTGCCCACAGGCCAATCTGAGGGAAGCAGTTCCTCAGCTGAGATTCCCTTTCCCAAGAATACCTAGGTTTGTGTCAAACAGACAAAAGCTAACTAGGGTAACATGCTTTAGTTCAAACCCAATGGTGATTTACTCATTTCTTCCTCAAACCCTCTGAGTGTCTTAGGATTCTGGATCTGTAGCATCTTAGAGCTATTCCCTTTAAAGACAATGATACCAAGGCCCAAAGAATCAACATAAAATACTGGTAGCTGCGATCAGGGCTCAAGCTCTTCCCTGTACCAGCAAACAGCCCTTCCCGTACAAGAAGATCATAGAGAAATCTTACTTGAAAAATCTCCTGTTGGACCTAGTTTGAACAGGGTAGAGCTTGGTGTTCTCAAAGGCTCAGCACTTAACAGGAGGGTCGTGTTGGCATGCAGGGCACCTAAGAGGCAGAGGAAGTAGAGACTGCCTAGCCCAGCACTTGATGTGTTCTGGAAGACAACAGAAGCCCAAGAAGAGGCTGTTGGGGGTTGGAGGGATCATCACAGTACTCCTAGTTAGGATTGCTCTCCAGTGTTCTGCAGCTAGAAGCTAGCATTCCAAATGCACCATCTCAATGGCTACATACAAACACAAAGACATTTTGATATGTTCTGTGTTAGGTTTTGTTTTACTTATTCCCAGACAATCTTTACAATAGACCTACTAGGTAAGGCTTGCAAAAACCAGTGGCAAGAGAAGAAGAGTCATATGCCAAAGGCAAGAAGGACAAATTGGAGAGTAAACACCCTACTAAAGAATGTGACTGACCTCCACAACCCATGTAAAGGTGGAAGATAAGGAGTCCACAAAGTTGTCTTCTGCCCTCTACATATATGCCCTGGCTTGTGTACCTACACACATACACATCATACACACCTACGATAATAATACATTAAATTAAATGCATATATTTTCAGATAACCACATTATTAAAATCATGAAGTCAACATGGATATATCTCCCTTTTCTCCAAATTTCCCAATAATGTGGGGTTTTTTGGGTTTTGTTCTGTTTTGTTTTGTTTTATAGCTGTGGTTATTTGAATGCTTGGCCCAGACAGTGGCACTACGAGGAGGTGTGGCCTTGTTAACGTAGTGTGGTCTTGTTGAAGGAAGTGTGTCACTGTGGGGGTGGGCAATAAGACCCTCCTCCTAACCGCAAGGGAGCCAGTCTTCTCCTGTCTGCCTTCAGATGAAGATGTAGAACTCTTGGCTCCTCCAGCACCACATCTGCCTGGATGCTGCCATGCTCTTGCCTTGATGGTAATGGACCAAACCTCTGAACCTGTAAGCCAGCACCAGTTAAATGCTGTTCTTTATAAGAGTTGCCTTGGTCAACTTTGTTGTCTCTTCACAACAATGGAAATCCTAACTAAGACAAGAGACAAAAAGAAAGAAAGAAGGAAAGAAAGAAAGAAAGAAAGAAAGAAAGAAAAGAAAGGAAAAAAGAAAGAGAAAAGAAAAAGAAAAATCTTATGTTTTAAGTTTTGTGCCTCTTTAGTCTCCGAGTCTAGAAATTATTCACATTTTCCTTGAGATTCATAACTTTGGCAGTCATGAAGGTCAAAAGCTTGCAATAGAATATGTTTTTCCAAAAATGACTATGGTAATATTTTAATTTTTATGTGATCTTCTAGAACATGCTTGCTGCTAATAATGAGAAGGGGAATCTATTTCCCCTCCCCTGGAAGCTAAGTGGATGGTCACAAAACTTTCACAGTTGAGGACAGCAAACACACTGCTCTGTGGGTTCTGGGGCTGAGCCACAGGAAGTACTTTGCTCCACTCCCGACCACCGCAGCTCCATTACCATGATGGACTGTTTGCCCTCAAATCCTAATCCAAAATACACCCTTCTCTCTTCAAATTTTATGTCTGATATTTTCTCAAACCAACGAGAAAAGTGGCCAACATAGTAAAAATCATTCAATTTGCCAGGCATGGTGGTGGCACACCTGTAATCCCAGAACTCCGGAGGCAGAAGAAAGTAAATCTCTGCAAATTAGAGGCCAGCCTGTGCTACTCAGAGTTTCAGGCCAGCCAAGGCTACATAGTGAGACCTTGTCTCAAAATAAAAAAGGAATCCAGGGTGTGTATTTCAACATATAGACTTAGATATATGACTTCTGTGACTACAATATATGTCTTCCATTAAAATAATAAAAAGTGCACAGCATACAAAATGTAGAAAATGTGAATTTGATGCAAGTAATTTTTCAGGGATGACCACACTTACCACTTTATTCAAGGTTTCAGTTACCCAAGGAATTCTGCCCTCTAGAATTCCAGTCACCCAGGGAGTCCTGTCTTACTTCTACTGCATCTTCTCACTCCCCTACCCTGATTTTGATGCACATTTCCAGAAAATTTGTGCAGGAGCAGAGACCTTCTTAGAGAGTGAAGGAACCAAGGGGGTGCACTCCTTTAGTCCCAGAAGAAGTGGACAGAGCTCTGAATTCAATGCCAACATAGTCTACAATGAGAGTTCCGGGATAGCTAGGGCTACACACAGATACTCTGTCTCTAAGGAAAAAACTAAGAGGCAAATTAATAAATGAACAACAATAAAAGATTTATGCCTGGGACTTCTGGTGTGGGTCAGTTGAGAGAATGTCTGCCTAACATACATGAAGCTCTGTGTTTGATCCCCAGAACCCCAGAAATAAGCCATAGTGGTGCCCACCTGTTAATCCAGCATTTGACAGGCTGATAGAATATCAGGAGGGCTATTCTTCATAGCAAGATCCAGGTTAGCTTAGGGCACATGTGACCTTGTCAGAAGAAACAAAGAAACAAAGCAAGCAAGCCAGTACACCCTTGTCGTGTTTCCCTGCAGTTTATGTATTTTTGCTGATTGGTGGTATTTTTACTTCTTACTGTGGACTAATTGCAAAGCATTCTTCTGTGAATGAGAACCAAGGATGTATTTAGTCTGTGTCCGTGTCCCACTTCCTGGTCCCCTGGCTCCTCAAGGCAGGATCATTCCCTCTAGAAACCATGGTCTCCTAGGAGATGAGGAGAGACCCCAGGAGAAAACAAGCCGTGTAAGAACCCTGTAAGCCCTGCATCCTGACTTCTGAGAACACACTAGGGTAGGGCCTTGGGGTAGGGGGACTCAGCTTGTGCCCAAATGTCCCGCGCTACCGTCTCGCCAGCAAGAACGATGCGGCACACATAGGATCCTTCTGCAGTAAAGCTTTAATGCATCTTGAGAGGGAGAGCATAAGCTTGCCACGAGTGGAGACCCCAAACAATAGAACACCCGTCCCTTATATAGGTCACAGCGCTTGCCTGGGACGTGGTGCTTCCCCATTGGCTCCCGCACATCAGGCCAGATGCCACCACGAGAGAGGCTGAGAATCTGAGGTGGAAAATTACCAGGTACATGCGCACTAGCCTGTTTACAACTTGTCCTCGGCCAGATGTAGGTGCCATCTTGTAATGGCGAATGTGGGTGCGACTTGGGCGGCTCCCCACACCCAAAGCCATCATCTTGAAAATCTCTCAGTGATTTCCATTTTTTTCTACTACATTTCACCAATATAATTCATCTTTCTAGAACTGATGCCTTTCTCCTGTACCCTGTGTCAAGGAATGAATCTAAAAAGCAAAAAATTGTGTATTATAGGATAGAAAAATGTCTGTGTTCTTTATGAAAGAAAATATTTGGAAGAAACAAACATAAAAATGTATCTTTAAGAATTTTAGATATATATATGTGTGTATATGATATTATTTTATGATATTTAATGTAGTTACTCAAAATATTGTCACAAAAGAACATGTAGTTTTTCATAATACAGCATTAAAAGGCAAATTATAATCATATAAATAATACTTCAAAATAAATTTATTATACAAAAACATCAAAATTATAGAAAGATATTGTCAGATATAGGTAGTACATATATATATGTATATATATATATATATATACACACACACATATATAGGTAGTACATATATATATACACACACACATATATAGGTAGTACATATATATATACACACACACATATATAGGTGGTACAGATATATATACACACACACATATATAGGTAGTACATATATATATATACACACACATATATAGGTAGTACAGATATATATACAC
>JADRCH010000013.1:11512086-11543664 GCA_019843965.1 Rhynchomys soricoides
TCCTCTTCTCCTCCTCTTCCTCCTCCTTCTTCTTTCTTCCCTTCCTCCTCCTTTTCCCTCATCTGCCTCCTTCTCCCTCTCCTCCTCCTTCTGGAAGAAGTAGGTCATTGGTGGCATACCTTTGAAGGTTATGCCTGGTCACATGCCCCATCTGCTTCTTGTCTACAATGAGATTAAAAGCCTCTGCCACATACTCCTGCTGCCATGATGATCTACCTCCCCATGGGCCTAGAACCAACCGAGTCACAGATTGTGGACTGATATCTGAAACCATGCCCAAATGAATCCTCCCTATTTAAGTTGTATGTTTTAGGTGGCTTGTTGTATGTAACCTTCCATTTGAAAACTGCAGTTGCTCATCTGGACACACAATGTCCCCAGTGTCCTTCCCTCTCTACCCTGTATCAACGTCTAACGTGTTACACAATTATGTGTTACAGTATTGTTTTTTAAATCTTGGTTGCCTTCTCTCCTATAAACACCCTGAGAGGAGAAACCAAAATGACTTGAACAAAGACTGGACGAATCTATAAGGGCATTCAAAGACCATATGTAGATAATGGGTTGTATAGACAGTGGAAAAGAAAAAACAAGTTAACATTAAAGTAGTGACCGCTATTAATAATCACCCCTTTGTTCAAGGTGGAAAAGGAATGCTGTGATTTTAAATGAATGGCTTGTTATTAAGTCAACCATATTTATACACAGCTACTCGGCAGGAAGTCAGTCAGTAGGAAGGAAATGTCCTTTTCTGGAATCCCCAGAGGCAACAGTACAGGTATATGAAAAAGGATCCCAGGTTCTCAGCCAAGCAGAAGCCCTGGCCTCCAACTTCTAAACCTGCTTTCGACCCTATTTGGGTTCCCCGGGCCTGTCTCTTCTACTTATTTTAATAAGCACAGTTTCAGCATGTCCCCCTCTTTCTGTCCCAGACATGCAGAGAGACTGAGAGGAGATCCCAAGGAAACATTTAAAGATCTGAATAATTAAGAGTTGCCTGACTAATCAGAGCCAAGCATCTTAAGATCTTTCTACTACCCCTGTTCCCTAATCTCCTCCCCCAGCCCCCACCCTCCCTCGCTAGGACTTGGGAAACAACAATGGATAGCTAGCTTGAATACATTTGCTTCCTTCTAGCTAACCTTCTACAAGCACACCCTAGGCCCTCCGAACACAGACACACCCCAATGCTGCCCTAGAAAGGTACTCAGATGCTAGAAGGGAACCCAAATGACAGTAAAAGCCAGAGGAGTCCTACCAAAGGACACTAGATGTCAGGCTTTCCAGCATAAATCTGTTGCATAGAATGGCTCTGCTCAGAACATGAGCCCTCCAGGGCTGGCATTTAAATGAGTCCCTTACTCTAAAGTTACACCAGCGTCAGACTGTCTGGGAGCCGGTGGAAGGGGAAACACTCTCAGTTATCAGGATAATTTATCTACAGAGCACCAAATAGTAACTGTGTCTGTGCCTATGCCTGCTCTAGCTGGGTCCATGTGGTAGCCCACCCCCAACCCTTTAAGTGAGACAAATGTTGTGGCCAGCGTCCACTAGGGACCAAGTAATGGAGTACCTCCAGCAGCTCTGGCAGTACATGAATCATGCCTTTCCCCATGGTTATTTTGTTTTGGAAAAGGATCTTGAGGCTGAGTGAGATGGCATATATATAACCATAGTCCCAACACTCAGGGGAGACAGAGGCAGGAGGATCTCTGCAAGTTCAAATCCAGCCTAGTCTACAAGCCAAGATCCAGTGCCACATAAGGAGAATCTGTTTCTAAAATGAAGAGGAGGTGAAGACAATGTCATGCTTGCTCTGTAGTCCAGACTTGGCCTCAAACCTGAAACCCTCCTACCCCGCTTTCCTCAGTGCTGGGGTTATAGGCAGGGTCCATTGTGTTCTTCCATCTTCCCTGTGTGTTTGAAAGAAGCATGGACAAGCTCTGGTCCAGGGACTCTGGGGAGTTTCTACTTTCCCATGTATCCATTCAGAGTCAGGAAGCAGGGAAGTCCACAACTGTATTACAAATGAAATGCCTCACATGCAAGAAACCACATAGAAGTGGGTAGACCACAGAGACCTCAGGAGGGCCACACTGACAGACCGAGTGCCTTAAGAGTGAGCAATGCTGTCTAGAAAGAAGATGTTCTAAATGACCTCCTAGAACCTGGTTCACATTTTATTCAGCCAAGAGCCTGAGAAGCTGGAAGTGAGTTTAATAAGTACACTCATCTCAGAATTGTCCCCAGTCACAACAGCTTCTGATCTACAAATCACTTCACCGGGGCCAGGTTTTTATGTTTTCTAAGGGGTGTGCTTAAGTTGTCCTTTAAAAATTATACTCCTGGGGCTGGCTAGATGGCCACGCAGGGAAATGCACTTGCTACCAAGCCTGGTGCTCTGTTTAAATGCTAGGATCTACATGGTGGAAAGAGAGAACTGCCTCCTGACAATTTTCCACTGCCCTTCATATGCAAGATGTGGCAAGCATTGATCTATACACAGAGACACACAGGCACACACAGGGGTGGGGGCAGGGAGGAAGAAAGGGAAGGAGACACAAGGAAAAGGCTGTGTCTCCAAAAGCTGAAGGTAGAGATCAGGGTACATAGAGCCTTTGCCTGGCATGTACACAGGTCCTGATTCCTAGCTTCAGCACCACAAGAAACGAAAGTCCAGACATGTGCACTCAGTTCATAAACACACTTATTTCTGTTTCCACGAAGGCAGGCATGATTTCTTGTACATTCGCAGGAAATAACAATAGTGCTAATCTCCTAAGGAGATGCAACTTGGCACAGTGGGCTCTGCCCTGATAGCACTAGCTCACTAAGCTGACAGCTATAAATGAGTTACTGGTCCCTCTGTGCCTCAAAATCCAGTTCTTTATCTCAAAGGGATATCGATGACATCATGGAAGCCCACACAGAACTCGGGAAGCTAAAATCGGGCGCAGACTGTGTGAAACTCAGCACCCGTTCTGGGAACATCTGTACAGCCCTGGCAACGAGATCTGCAGGGGCTCAGGGGCACTCTGGATCGGGTATGGGGAGGCCTGCAACCTCAGACTCCATTAGACAGAAGCAGAAAGATCACAAGGTCCAGGCCAGCCTGGGCTACATAGAGAACCCAAAGAAGTTGTTCACAAAGCCCCAGCTGCATTCTGTAGTTCCTCCAGACCAAGCTGTAGCCTGCCCTGGCATCTCTGCTCCCTGTTGTTCAGTCTACTGCAGGGAATCAATGACTAACCCTAACCATAACCCAAACCCTAACACTAACACTAATCCTAACCCTAACCCCTCTGGGATGCTCTGTGGAGTTGATCTGAACACACACACACACACACACACCAGATCTAGAGTTTATTTTTCCATGGCTTGTTGGTGGCCTGGCCCTATCAGTGTGCTTGGCGCTTGGTGCTTGGCGACTGGTGCTGGAATGTTAATTGAAGTGGAGCTGGGAGTTGATGCAGATAAGTGTTGCCTAGCAGCTTGCCACTTGTGCTCCACCATCCCTAGCAACCTCTCTCTGAATCTCTGCATTTTGGAGCTCAGTCTTGCTAACTGTGATGAGTTCTTTTCACGGAGAAGTTGTGGAGCAGAGGGAGCTGGAAGCTAAAGGTATTGGTGAGAGGCAGGGCACATGGGGTCCCCACTCTCTGCCATGCCAGGAAGCAGAGACTGCTGTCCTCAGCATTTGAGAGCTGGGGATTGAGCTCCCAGCCAAGCAGTGAAGTGCGAACACAGATGGATGACAGATGACAGATGACTAGATGATAGATAGATGATAGAAGATAGATAAAGATAATAGAGCCATCCATCATGCTTGCACACAATACCTAACGGAGCTGGAGATTAAGCCCGGAGCCTTACTAATGGACCCATAACACCATTTTTACACAATTTATAATTAATTAAACAATTAAAAAATAATAAAGAAAATCACCATTCTTTTCTCCACCTAAGCATTTTCTTTAATCTCTAAATTTTCCCTCTGATTTTCAGGGATTCACGGGAAGTATTTCTGAAGTTGACAGGTAAATTATTAAAATGGCCCCAGCACAGCCTTTGATGATGATGATGATGATGATGATGATGATGACAACGATGACAATGATGATGATAAAACTGTGAAATATTCTACCACATCATATATTTGAATACACTAAGATGAAAAAAATGAAAACATACAAATACTAGAACAGCTAACCTCAGTCAAACTTTTTTCACTATGACTCAAATTCAAAAGGAATGGATAAAAGAGTCCAAGAGACACGGGAAATGCAGAGCAAAACTTTATATGGGAAATTCAGCCAAGTGGAAGAAATACCTGCAGTAGTGGGCGGGCCAGAATCACTACTGTAGAGAAAGCTTAAAAATTATTAAAGGACTGTGACTGGAGAGATGGCTCAGTGGTTAAGAGCACTGGCTACTATTCCAGAGGTCCTGAGTTCAATTCCCAGCTACCATATGGTGGCTCACAGTCATCTGTAATGGGATCAGATTTCCTCTTCTCTGTGTGTGTGTGAAGATAGATCACTCATGTACGTAAATAATTTTTAAAATTATTAAAGAGGGAAAGATAAAATCTATGCATATACATTCAAGTATTCATAGGTTCATGCAGTATTATTTATGTATATATAAATTGTTACATATACACATGTACATGCCTCCCAAACAGAAAGAGGCTATTTCTTGTCCATCAGATGATTGAAAACTTAGAAGACAATGCATCCCATGCTCCACATTGTGGTAGTCGGGCTCCCCACACAGTACTAGATTACCCAACACCTGTTTGACTGAGTCACTGATCAAGAGAGGACAATTCCTTATAAAATGCATATACACGTTCAACTTGGACCCTTGATCCATATGTATGAGGCACTCAAGAAATATCTACTCAAATGGAGTCATTTTGACTGTATTAAAATAGTCTCATGTCTGTCTGTGGATCAACAAAATTCACTGACATTTCTTAGGAATAAGCATAATAGATGTACTGAGTGAAATTGTAGGGGGTACAGACAATATGGTCGCTAAGCAGCTGCATTCATCTTAGCTTGAAAGTGCCGGTGACGGAATCAAGGAGACACAGGAAGCTCCGAACAGATACCACAGCCATTCCTTCTCTGGGTCCCTCCTGTGTTTGCTTGGAATAATGGCTGTTTCCACAGTCCACTGAATTAATCTGAGAGACAAGGTAGACATTCGCACAGAATTTGAAGATATACAAGATCTATTACGTTGTATTTTGAACTTTATTATATGCTCCCATACAGGTAGCCTTGGCTCTGAACTTGGAACGTACTGTACTTTACAACACTGATACAAAACACCCCATCGCTATCACACGAGCAATGTCTTTGCAAGAAAATACGAGACTTACAAATAGGAAAGTAGGTGTGCATTTGTTGTCTTTAACAATATCCAAACAAGTGTGGAAAGGAGAGAGTAATGAAACTGTACGGACTGGAGAGACTGGAGAGACTACTGACCGGAAAAGGGAGGGGGGGGGCAGGAGCAGAGATTAAAATGTAGTGCCACTTCTTTTATAGATTTCTTTGTTTCTCCTCCCTAATCTCCTCCAAATCCTCCCCCCCACTCTTCCTCCTCCCCTGCCCCCAACTACTCCCTCCTCCCTTTCTCTTTAGACAGAGGTGGTCTCCCATGGATATCAGCCAGCCCTGGCATATCTAGTTGCAATAAGAATAGGTGCCCAGTATAAGACAACAGAGTCGGAGATAGCCCCTGCCCATTGTCAGAAGTCCCCCATGAACACCAAGATACACACTTTAACACTTACAAAGGACCTATGTCAGTCCCATGCAGGCTCCCTGATTCAGTCTCTGTGAGCCCCTACAGACCCAGGTTAGTTGATTTTGTAGGTTTTCTTGTGGTGTCCTTTGCCCTTCTGGCTCCTACAATCCTTGCTCCCCCTCTTTTACAGGATCCCCCCCAAAATACACCTAATGTTTTCCTGTGGGTCTCTGCATCTGTTTTTATCAGTTTCTGGGTGAAGCTTCTCTGATGGTTATGTTAGGCTTCTGTCTGCTAATGCAGCAAAAGAACAATAGCAATGTCAGGGTTGGACCCCCTTACATGGCATGGGTCTCAAGCTGGATTAGTTATTGGTTGGCCACTCCCTCAGTTTCTGCTCCATCTTTACCCCAGTACATCTTGTAGGCAGGACAAATTGTAGGTCAAAGGTTTTGTGAATGGGTTGGTGTCCCAATCCATCCATTGGAAGTCTTGCCTGGTTACAGGAGATGGCCATTTCAGACTCCATATTTCCTATTGCTAGGAGTCTAAGCTAGGGTCACCTTCATAGATTCCTGGAAGTTTCCATTGTCCTAGGTTTCTAGTCCTAGAGATGCTCACCCCCAATCCAGTTCTCTCTCCCGATACTCTCTCCCTCTGCCCTCCCTCCACCTGATCCTCCTGTTTCCATCCCCATCTCCATCCAGCTCCTCCTCCATTCACTCATGGTGTCTGTTCTGTTTGCCCTTCTCTATGAGATTCATGGGTCCCCTTTGAGCCCTCTTGTTACTTCTTCATGTCTGTGAATTTTAACATGGTTATCCTCTACATTACAGCTAATATCCACTTATAATTGAGTACATACCATGTTTGTCTTACTAGGTCTGGGTTACCTCACTCAGGATGATCTTCTCTAGTTCTATCCATTTTCCTGAAATTTTCACGGTCATTGCTTTTAATAGCTGAGTAATGCTTCGTTGTGTAAATGAAGTATTATGTATGCATATATGTGTAAATTTTCTTTATCCATCCTTTGGTTTGGGGACATCTAGGTTGTTTCCAGTTTCTGGCTATTATGAATAAAGCTGCTATGAACATGGCAAGTGTCCTTGTGGTGCAGTGGAGCATCCTTTGGACATATGCCCAGGAGTGATATAGCTGTAGGTCTTCAGGTAGATTGATCACCAATTTTCTGAGAATTGCCAAATTGATTTCCAAAGTGGCTGTACAAGATTACAGCCCACCACCAATGAAGAAGTGTTCCCCTTGCTCCACATCCTCACCAGCATGAGCTGTCAGCTTGGTTTTTAATCTTAGCCATTATGATGGGTATAAGATGGAATCCCAGAGTTGTTTTGATTTGCATTTCCCTGCTGGCTAAAGATGTTGAAGATTTCTTTAAGTGCTTCTTAGCCATTATAGATTCCTCTGACCATTTTTAATTGGATTATTTGGCTTGTTGATGTGTAGTTTCTTGAGTACTTTATGCATATTGGTTATCAGCCCTCTGTCATGTGTGGGGTTGATGAAGACCTTTTCCCATTCTGTAGGCTGTCATCTTGTCCCTTTGACAGTGTCCTTTGTCTTACAGAAGCTTTCAGTTTCATGAGGTCTCATTTATTAATTGTTGATCTTAGTGCCTGCACAATCGATTGGTGTTCTGTTCAGGAAGTTGTCTCCTGTAACAACGGAATTGCCACTTCTTTAAGCACAATTTTGGCTTTAGAATGATTTCAATGCTTTACATATTAAAATAATGTTATTTCAGCATTTGGTAATGGGTTTTGGCAAAAGGAACTATACATAGAAAAGTGGGGTGTCAGCATAAGCAATTTAGTCTCTCCAGTTGAGGAGCTGTTCCCCAGGATACCCTAGGGATTGTCACCAGCCAAACAAGGCAGACATGTTTATCCAACAAGCATTCACAGTGTGCCAGTTCCAGCCTACACCCTGAGGACACACTCTGAGAGCAGACCCATGAGGTACATCTAATCTAGTCCAACCAAGATCCTACCCAGAGCTTAGAAATCACTGTAAGCCCAGGCTGGACCCACGTTAGCAAGCCCACTAGAAACTGACTTTTGTGGGTTGTATTTGAAAGTGTCCCCAGCAGTAAAAGGATGTTCTGAGTCTTAGCTTCAGTTTCCTGGGCTAGGAGAGAAAAAGAAAGAAGGGAAAGGAAGGGGGGAAAGGAAGAAGAAGTTGAGAAGGGCTTTTTAATCACAGGCGAGAAGAGTCTCAATTACTGCATACAAATTCCATATAGTTATGCAAAGAAACACATTTGGGGATTCATTTAAAATTCTGTGTTCTATTCCAGTCAGGGTCATCCACTTACTGTCTCAATTACTCTAGGAGAGAAGGCAATAGTTTCTTGAACCTAAGAATTCAAGACTAGTCTGGACAAAATAGCTAGGCCTTTACTCTTAATCAAATGAATTATTATTATTATTATTATTATTATTATTATTATTATTATTATTATTATTATTACTATCTTCCTTGCAAGAATGCAAGTTAGGGCAGAAAAGGCCCAGGAATGCACTCAAACTATGCAGCTAATCTAAGCCTTCGGTTTGAGTTTTAGTTTGCACGATCTGGATGAAGCTGCTTACATCCATTTTCATTCCTAAGACAAAGCTTTTCCCATCCCTTTTAAGAACACAGGGGTTAAATGTCCACACATGAGCCAGGACATCTGTTTCATTATCCTTCCTTGTGATGCACTGTCATTCAGGGTTGTGCTACCCAAGAACCTCTGGACTAAGCCAGTTGTACCCACCGCCCCTGGGAGGTTGGGCAGCCACTAAGCAGTTGTAATTGGGCTCCCAATTCCCCTGCCCTGGCAGAACAGGAAGCAACGACTGTACAGTAAATCCTCAGTGAAAAAAGAGCTGAATACAGAACACCACTTTGCGAATTCTAGTGCTGGGTGGCACCAAGGCTGGTCCCTTGTCCAGCAATGATTTAGAGGGCGAGTTTCAGACTTCCCTTCCAGTCTTTGATCTTAAGCCCCAGTTTGAACAGTGTTCTCCTTATAAGAATGCTTCTTTCTATCATTTGAGAACAGTGGTTCCCAGCCTTCTTAATGTTCCAACCCTTTAATACAGTTCCCCTTGTTTCAGTGACGCCCCAATCGTAAATTTACTTTTATTGCTACTTCATAATTTTAATTTTGCTACTGCTATGAATCGTAATCTACACTTAATCGTAGTCAAAAGGTTGAGAAGAGATGAATCGTAGTCTAAATATCTGGTTTTCAATAGTCTTAGACCACGCCTGTGAGAGGTTATTTGACCCTTCAAGGGGGTGTCAACCCACAGGTTAAGAACCTAGAAAAAGGTGAACCCTTTTTCAAGTTTCAAATTTCATGAGATGCACCTTGTAAAGCAGGAAGGCAAAATAGTTTCACTCAGGGCTGCTAACCTGGAGTCCTGCCCAATGCGCCCTTTTCTTCTAGACTTCCTATCAGTGCAACTTAGTTGCTGAATAACAAAGCCCCGGAAGCATTAGGCTTTCTGGTTTTGTGTAGGGTCACCTCAGACCTGGGAAAGCAGGGCTCCAGCTCAGTATATCTGGAGCAGCTGATCCGGAGCTCTTGTCCATAGCTCTCCAAAGTCCCAGGTATTCCTCCTCCGGCAGGCTGTCAGAAGAGTGCCTGAGTAAACACCGGCCAGAATGCCAACCCGTCCCTGCTTTCCCAGACATCTCTGGGAGGAGGGTACAATAGTACAGTTTTCCAAAGAAGCCCCAGGAGAAGTTTTAAATGAGCGTTAAAATACTTCACCAATGTTTCCTCTACATATGTATACAGAGGGTATGTGGAAGGGCATAAAGGGACAAAGCATCTATGAAGATAAAGCCTTATTAAAGGTGATGAAAAAAGAAATAGCTAAATTTATGAGCTCATTCTGTCAAGGTCCATCTGTAATGTAGGACAGTTTAATTCTTACTTTGATTCATACCCAAAAAAAAAAAAACCCTAATGAATATATATGTAAATTTAAGCACATACAAAACTAAACAAGAATGTTATTTCTAAGTGGAAGTTTTCAATCTTTTTTCCCCATTTTTTCCACTCTTTATGGAGTGTACAATAATTGGATCAGAAAAAATTTTTATGGAAGATAAAATGTAAGTGTTTAGATTAGCACAAGATTTGAGATCCCGGGGGCAATTGGTGAGAACGAAGGTCTATTTGGGGAGAACCACCACAGGCACATTTGCTAATGTGAAGCAGGATGCCCTCTGCAATCTTCTTACCCCTCCCATCTCTCACCTGTGTTTCTGTCCAGAAAATAAGACAGAGAACTGAAAGCATGTTGTTTTATCATAAAGATTGCATAATGTGTATATGAAATAATTACACAAAGAGTTGGTAGAAAAAAATCAAATTTGCTGAATTTTTTGTGAAGTTTTTTTGTTTTTTAAAATTGTGTGCTGTCCAGACTTGGGAGATGGTTCAGAGACTAAAGATTCTTGAAGGAGTTTCCTGGGATCCACCCTCAAGTGGTCCTCTGATCTCCACTCACCGGCTTTCAGCCCCTCCTTCCAAGAAATAAATTTCTTAAGTTTTTGTGCTTTCGGCTGGAGAGGGGTAGGTGTGTTCTCTTATGTAACTAAATTTTTGTGCGAAGACTTATAAATCATTTGATCTGACATTCCCTTAAATCTCTAGTGAGATTTTTTTTTAAAGGATTTTTTAAAATCCTTCCATCCTGTTTTGGGAATGTAACACCAAACCACGGTTTGTTGATCTCATTAGCATGAGCGCCAGCCGCTGAGAATTCTTGTTTCCAGGCTGTCTTACTTATTATCCCTCCAGTGGATGCTTCTCCCAGCTTCAAGAAAACCGAGAGGTTGGCCTTTTGTCCCAACCTCAGCACCTTGCTCACTCCCTCCGTGTTCCTAACCATTCCCACGCCACGGAGACACACTCACTACACTACGCCTGTGTCTCAGTTCTGAAGATCTAAGACTGGGTAAAACTTCCCATATACACACACTTGTTCAAGCTTTAAGGCAGAGAAAGGGGAAGACTCCTGGGGAGGATATGAAATGAACCTATCTCTACACTTGGGGGGAGTGGGAGGTGGCAGGAGCTTACCTTATTTCTCAACCAATCCAGAAATACTTAAAGATGACCAGAACTCCTCCTACACAGCCTCTGTGCCTCAATTTCCCTTCCCTGTTAAATAACAAGACGCCTGGCGCTGTGTATACTGGATTCAGGCTGTGTTGGTCCTTAGTCTTTCGAGAAGAAACCCAGCCTTGCACCAGCTGAGAAAACCCATGCTTGCCATATCTTGGTGACTCTCCAGCTTTCTATCCTCAGATTTTCCTTGAGAATGTTAACTGGAAAACCCAGATGGTCTGGGTCCTAAATTGGTCCTAAAATGCCCCACAAGTGCCATCCAGGTAGAGGGTTCTAGCAGGCTCCCCTCAGACCAGATCCCTCGGGAGCTCTCTGTAGGACCCTGTTGAGATATGGGTCAAGCCTTTCTCTTCTGTCTTCGCTTTTGAAAAATGTCAGTAGGAATCAAACTTCCCAAAAAGGTGAGAAGGGATGGAAGACTAACAGAGGGGTCCAAATTACCAGTTTTGGGGTAGGAAGTCTCAGGGTTAGCACGTGGTTTCTGTGGGAACCAATGGAGGACCGCGATCTTATCACCAGCTCCTGGTCCCCCCCCCCCCCCCCCCCCCCCCCCCCCCCCCCCGCCAGCAGAAAGAACCCAGGGAGTACGCGGTCCAGGACTTGAGTATGCATCCTGGAATCGATTAGGACTGCCACCACAGAAGGGGAAGTTGGGGGCGCGATACCTGGCTGTGGTAGAGAACTTGTCAGCTCCTCCCCCTCGGCTAGAGATGCTGCTGAGCCCTGTGGCCTCCACCCCTTTCTCCGTAGACAACATCCTTAGGTTGGAGCAGGGGCAGAACGACTCCAAGACCCCGTCACAATGGGGGTTGCATAGGAACCCGGAAAAGCCTCAGTACCTAAGAATGAACCCGGAATCCGGAGGGTCTGAGAGCGACACGACACTAGCAGAAGCAGCCCCTTTTCCGTGCACCTGGGAGACAGTCCTGGAGATGGACTCGAATCCTGTGAGGGAGCGTAAGTAAGCACTCTTTCCTACAGGCGTTATTGAAGGAGTGGGTCTTAACTGAGAAAGAAAGTGCATCTTTTGGGGTCCCATCCTACCACCTCTCATTTTTGGAGTTCAAAAGACAACCTCCCTGTTCCTAGTCCTGCCTCCAAAGGACTTGAATTTTGGAGAGTTTCTTCCCACAGTCGGTCCTCTAATAACCACAAAGACAGAATTCCTTTGGCGCCAGGTTCTCAGATTCCCCCCCCCCCCCCCCCACACACACCTCAACACCACTGCCCTTACCTGACTAGCCCGAACCTTCCTGGATGAAACAGCCTGAGTCACGTTGATTTATCTGGACGGACACACACACACACACACACACACACACACACATACACTTTTCTGTAGAGGAAATGGGAGATTAGGAATGTGTGTGTGTGTGTGTGTGTGTGTGTGTTGCTTTCCAAGTGGACCTAAGGGTGCTTAAGAATATGGGACCTTAGTTGAAGATTACCTCCCCCCCCTTAGAATCTTGGAACTTGGTCCAAAATGCATGGGCAAGCAGAGAGGTCAGGAACTCATCCTCAGCTTATGGAAAGAGAAGGGACCAACAAGGAATTTGTATTCTGGTAGCTTCTACAATAATCCAGGTGGTATTTATAGGCAGGGAAGGCCTGCTATTGGGAAGAATGAAATCGACTGTCCTCTCACCCAGCCTCCAGGCCCTGGGGAATATTCCCACCAGACTGGGGTAGGAAGGGAAGTAGTTTGGAACAACCAGGCTCCCCTACCAAGCCAGACCACGGATAATCAAGGCACCTGATCTAGACAAGTAAAAGGTAGTCTTTGGAGTTATCCTCTGACTTGAGGCTGTTTATCGTTGGTCCCCCGAAGAGAGAACATTAAATGCTGTTGTGTTAAAAAAGAAATGTATGAGTTTTTGTTTTTTGTAATGGACACTAAATATTCAGTTCCCTGGGTGTGGGTCTGCTAACAGAGCTGCTTTTAGCTTTTCTAGAAAAGGCCGTTTCTAGCCCCAGGCACACTCGTGTGCCTTAACTGGCAATGGTGGCAACCTGTCTTCTACTACTGTGATAGCCACCCTGGTCCCACCTCAGCCTGGCCCTGTGGACTGATGGTCAGGGAAATGGGCCATCTGGTAAGCTTCACCAGAAAGACAAGGGACAAGCATCCCCATCTGAAACTGTGCTTTCCTGAAAGCTGGCTCAGTGCTCTCCAATTGTTTCTGAGAGGACAGATAGTGCTAGCATCTTTTTATATGTTTTTTGGGTTTGGGGCTTTTAATTTAACCTTTAATGTGTCTGTTTTTGTGTAGGGAAGTAAAGAATCTATTTTCATTGTCTAAAAATGAAATTCAAGGAAGCCAAAGGACACTCCCTGTTCATTTCCCTCTGCTTGTTCTACCAAAGCTGTGTTCTGTCGAACCCAAGGCTCCCATTAATAAATTGAGTTTATTTTCAGTATTCAACTTGGATGATCTCCAATTGAGAGAATTTTCGTAATTTTGGAATTCCCATAGTTAAAGTTTCTACTATCTTTTTGGATTCACCTGGGTGGGGGCTCTTTTCCAGATGAGGTCTTGGGAAGTATTACTTGCTTGCAGCTAGATATGTAGATCAGGCTGACCCACAACTTAAATCGAATGTACCGCCTTTTCTTAGTGTGTGTGGAGGGAGGGCTTTCAATTGGAGAGTGTCTTGCTTGCTATACAGTATTGCTGGAGGTCAGTCTCGTTTATATTTTAAAAAGGGAAACAAACCCTCTCTTTCCCCACTCTTTGGTGCCCTCAGTTTCTCTAAGCGAATATGCCCCTGGGGGCATAATATTTTCTCTCAAACTTTTTAAACAGTCATTTCCTCCAGAGGTTGTGCTGCAGGGCTAGGGGTCGACAGTCAAGACCTCAACCAGAGTCAGCGGGACCTCTTGGGGACAGTCTGCCTGTCTTGCACTCTCTTCGTTCCCTTCTATGTCTCTGGATTTCTCCCTTGTGAGTTCCTCTCTGCCCTCCGCGGAGACCAAAAGGATCTTGAGCCATGGCAAGAGAATTGGGCAGCAGGGGAGGAGAGGTTGCATCTAGGCAGACTCAGACATAGTCACAGCCTGGCTGGGGAAAAGACCTTAAAGGGACCCTAAAGGAGCAAGAGACTTTTTCGAAAGGCCAAACTGTGGATCTCAGCTTCACATACGAAAGAGAACTTCTATTCCAAGCTGAGAGTGGGGATCAGGAAATACTCGCTTTTTAATTTGCTCAGGAAATACCTTGTTCTTAATTCACAATGCAGAGCATCGTGTTTGTGAAGTGTGTTTGAGATCCAGCCCCATTCTGATAGGCCCGCATTTTCACGTTTTAAGATTCCTCACACTGTTGGACTACCAGACACAACTGAAGACAGTAAACACACCTGGTCCGAAATGAAATGAAATGCAGACTGGGACGCAGGGCGTGTCAGACTTTATTTAAGCTTTGGCCCGTACAAAAGCCACAGAGATCTGAGAAATGAGGCATTCGGAAAAGCGTAGCGAAGGCTGAGAGGACGAATGGACGCTCAGCTGCTGGGGAGAGGGCTGTCTAGTGAAAACCTGGACCTGATGCTGATTGTTGATGGTGTTCTTTATGTGACTTTAGAGACTCCCCCGAGCGCGATTCCCCCACTTGGGGCCGGGAACCCGGTGATGGACCGCGTGGGCAACCTGAGCGAGGACGTGCGCGGAGGCGGCCCTGTTCCGACCAGGACGCGGCCACGGCGGAAGCCCCGCGTCCTGTTCTCGCAGGCCCAAGTGCTGGCTCTGGAGCGGCGCTTCAAGCAACAGCGATACCTGACTACCCCCGAGCGAGAGCACTTGGCCAGCGTGCTGCAGCTCACGTCCACGCAGGTCAAGATTTGGTTCCAAAACCGGCGCTACAAGTGCAAGAGGCAGCGCCAGGACCAGACCCTGGAACTGGCGGGCCACCCGTTAGCACCGCGCCGGGTGGCAGTGCCCGTACTGGTACTGGACGGCAAGCCCTGCCTGGATCCCGATATACCGACATTCCCGGGTCCCTACGCAGCCACCGCGCCCTATTCCTGCTTTGGCGGATACGCGGGTACTCCCTACGGTGCTAGCTATGCGGGCCGCTACACCGGCGCCGGCCCCGGGCCACTCACACCACTGGCCAGCTCTGGCTTCAGCCCAGGTGGCCAAAGTGCGGCTCCGCAGGGCCATCTGCCTGCTACGCTACAGGGAGTCACGGCTTGGTGAAAAGCCTGGGCTCGCCTACTACCATTAGGTGCCTGATGCTTGGTCCCCTCCCCTTCCAGCTGGTCACCACGGGGCTGGCAAGGGGTGATGGGTCTGCACTGCCCAACTTACTGATCTCGGAACTGAACTGCTGGGAGGAGCGGCCCCTGGCAGATTTTGAAAATATTCTTTCCCTCGGAGATGTAACAATGCTTTGGCTAGCCACATAGATGCTGTGCAGAGAGAATACACATCTAAACCAATGCAGCGGCCTGCCTTCCATCCCTTAAAGGATGCGGGGTAGAGGGTATGCTGGGTAGAGGGATTCCTGGTTGAGAAGAGAGAAATGCCAGACCGTTGAAATCTGATGAGGATGACCCTGGAAGTTCCAGACTTTAAGCATCCGGACCATTGGGAACATTCAGAGGCGAGCACTTTCCCTGGCAGTGATCTCGCTTTCTGGAGGGGCCTCATCTTTTAGGCTCTCCACTCACCGAGACTGCATTTTATGTAGGGAACAGCCAGACGAGTAAACGAGCTACCTATATTCGGTATATTTGCGTGTTAGAGCCACGAAGACCCTCAAGAAGTTCTGTAATTCCAGCACTCAGGAGACCCACGAGGGAAAACTGGGGAGTTCAAGGCCAACCTGGGCTAAGCAAAGAAACCCTGTATCGAAGGCAAAATAAAATAGACCTAGGGAGATAAAAACCAGTTCAGTCCTGAAGATAGATTATTGGGTTTCTCCTCACACGTTTCACCTTCTTTGTAGATACTCTTGGGAACATTTAAAGTCCCCTCAAGAAAACAGTCCCGCCCCCACCCCAGATAAATCTAAAATGATAGAAGAAACTTTAAATGTGTGATCTCCAAAATCATGCAAATTTACACACACACACACACACACACACACATACCCCAATATTAAGTCATTCAACCAGAAGACGGAGAATAAATTCAATTTATAAGCACAGGGTCAAATAGGCATTTACCTTTAGTAGGACAAATAGAGCCAGGCACTGAATGGGGGAAAAAAGTGACATTAGCTTCCTTGAATTCCGTTTTAGAAAATGAAACCGCAAATTCTTTTACCCCCTTCAACTGATATCAAAAGTTAGATTTTACTTTTGAACAGGTCTCCGTATTTAATTAAAAGAAACACTCCCTGGAGTTTTCTTTGGAGGGCATACTCCTGGACTGTTTCCATTCAAGGAAGCTGAGGAACGGGGAGGGTTTGATCTCTGCAAGATGCTTACCTGTTGGCAGCTGGCACCCCTTAGAAGTTACATGCCTAAGCTAGGGGCAACCAAAGCCATGGTTCCTATTTTAAATTTACTACATGTCTCTCTCTCACTCTTTCTCTCTCTCTCTCTCTCTCTCTCTCTCTCTCTCTCTCTCTCTGAATTTATTCATTGGGGGAGGGAGAAGGTGCATGCCATGGTGCCTGTAGAGAGTCAGAGGACCACAAAAAGAAGTCTGATCTCTCCTTTTACCCTGTAGGTCTTGGGGAATAGAACCCAGACTTCAAGGCTAACCCCTCCATCCACTGAACCATCTCTGTGATCCAGTTTCACTTTCTCATGCCTTTCTTTTGTTCTCTTCCTGTTTTTCATTTCTTCACTGTTAATAAAAGTATATTTAGAAGTGCATCGGTGCCCTCCACTTAGTGTGGCACCCCTGGGACTTAAAAACCAAAAGTACGTATGGGAGCTGGAGATAGCTCTAGATGATGCCTCACAATGGAGGCCCTGAGCTGGATCCTCCGGCACTGAAGAAACTGAACACAGAGGCACAGGCTTGTAATTCCAGGTCTCCGGACATAGAAGCAGAGGCAGAAGTTCTAGACTCTCCTCTGGCTATGATGCAAGTCTGCCTGGGCTACATGAGGCCTGGTCTAAATACAGAAATGCATTACACATATTTCAGATTAGAGATTTCATCTATCCTAAGCGAAGGAGACTGCAGCTAAAATCTCTCCCCTGTGAGAACTGTCAAAGGGTATCTCCTAACTCTTTTGCTTCAAAGGAAGGGATATTTGAATACTGATCTTAGATCAAGACAGATATCTTTCAGTTGATTGTTGAAAATGACTACCAAATTTTTCTAAGAAATTCCAAAATACATATTCATTAAAAAAAAAAACAACTTCCCTTGAATAGGTCCTACTCTGAATATATAGGATAGCATATTCTAGGTCTTTGGAACAGAGTAAGAAATTAGTAAATCTTATTCCCTTGCCCTTCAGTGCCCTTGGGGTCATAGAAGCAATTGTGAACTGCATTATGGATAGGTCCTGGCTCTAGGATTAAGCTGTTAGACTCCCAGGCTCTCCCACCTAAGGGGAAGCTGTGGAAGAAAGCCAAGAGGATGGGGGCTCTCTGACTGAAAGCCAGAAGCAGGCTCAGATCTGTTGAACTGGGAAATGGTCACCTTCCTGGTAGGGGCACAAGAGCAAATGAGATTTGGCTGCCACCTTTCAGGGCTTTATTATTTAGCTAGGTTAGGGAAGGGCAATGAGAACAGAAGGTGAGGTGTATAGTGTGTGTCAGATAAGGCAGACATAAGCTCCAGAGAGAAAATCCAGCAGAATGGTGTACTTAAGGAAGGCTGTGGAGAACAGGCCGGTGGGTGTGTGGGTAGAGCTGTTTCCCGAGAGGCCCAGGGCTTTGCTATGGAAAAGTCCAATGTTTTGGAGGTTCAAAATTTTGCAGAGGTTCTGTTCCAGTAGTTTGAGCTACAAATCAAAGCACGTGTTTGGAGGTTTGGGAGTTACAGGCAATCCACTGCAATTCCATTGAGTGACCTCCCTTTTCTTTCAAACATGGGCTAAAGATGATGTCATAACCAGGACACACAGGGATGTGATGTCCCCGTGTCAGCCTTGTGAACCAATCTTTGTTACACCCTGCAGACTGCTGTGACACCCCTATTTGGCTAGCCTCAAACATAAAAACAATGACAGAACCTAATTCATGCACAACCCTGAGGAAACTCCTTTTTCTGAAGACACTAAGGAAGTCTGGGGTTTTCAGATTACCAAAGACTTCTTCCACAAGGAAAGGGGGGCGAGGAAAGCATTCTTCTCCCTCTCCCCACGGAGCACGCTCCCCCAGCCTTGGAAGTCTCCAGCCCCCAGCTGTCAGTCTTCCCTGTAATCTGCCCACTACTAAAAGCTTCCCGGCTTTTCAAGTTCCCCCACTGGAAACTGCAGATCCTCCTGGGCTTTTACCGGGGGAGGGAGCCACTCTGTAAGCAATCCTGTGTTATCTTCCACCTTCAGAGCCATCATTTCAGTCACCTCTTAAAGTTCACAAGTCCCCCAAATGGGAAGTAATTGACCGCCAAACAAAACAAAAATAAGCTCTCAGAGAGATAGTAAAGGTTCCTGTCCTGACTGTCCCAGCCCAGGGGCTTCACCTAGGCCAGGTGGGTGAGTCAATATATTTGCAGACTTCCTGGCTCCTGATCCTTCATCTCCTAGCCCATCCCCCTCCTTTAAGCTCACTGGTTCCCAGGCCTCGAACCAAATAGAGTCTAGACAGGAGTTGTGGGAGATTTGAGGCATTTACTTTTAAATTACTATCATCATGCTCCTCCTCCTCACCACCACCATCATCACCATCACTACAACTATCTTCATCATTCAGACTTGGAGAGTTTATTTAAATCTTTTTAAATAAACTCTTTTCCCTTTGAAAAGCACCTAGAATTCCCAGTCTTTGATTCCATGCCTCATATGAATCAGCTCAGGGACTGGCACTTTCCCTTTGCTTGAAGAGAAGGGGACTCTAGGGTTTAAAGTCAGTGTCCCTCTCCCTTTCAAAAGGGTGATAGCAAGTTAGTTGTTGTGTCAATTACTCTGGTCCAAATTTAATTCGGAGCATGCTCTGTGACCTTGGGTGAGTCTTCTAACCTCTCTGTGCTTGGCCTCTCCATCTGTAAGACTGAGGAAGCTAAGCTAGAACTCTGATCATTATTCTAACTCTGAGTGGCTCTCTGTTGGCTGGACACGCCCTTTAATTTTTAAAACTAGAAGATATCTAGATGCTATGTCCAGAACGCTACATAAAACATCTACACGCAGTTTAAAGAACACTTGTAAAGTGAACAGATTCTGTCAACAATTCCCAGTGATCCACTCAAGCCTGGGGTGCTATTTCACCAGCAGCTCTGCCCCCCACCCTCTCTCACACACACCCTAGAGAATGGTCCAGCTGCTTAGAGGGAGACTTAGGTTTTTAATTATGGATCTGGTTATGTGATGCTTCCTTAAGCTGTGATTTAATTGTGTCTGGTTCTGAAAGGAATCTGCACAGATTCTTTAGTGACTGGCCTCCCTTATTCCAGGTGCTGTGTGGGGATTCATCCAGGCTGTTGGATGTAAGATGGGCCAATTGGTTTGCTGCATTGGAAGGCACTAGATATGTGTACTTTGATGCATGTGTTAGCTGGCAGTTCAGGACATTTAGAGCTGAGGAGAGTAACACTGCTTTAATGGTGCCATTTCTCCTGGGCATAGCTGTAATCTCCATCTGAGATTTGTCTCTTCTTGCTGCTGTGACTTGGTAGGCAATGATCTATCTGCTGGTGGATTTCTATTTATTTGTAACAGTATGTTTGTGTGTGTGTGTGTGTGTGTGCGTGCGTGTATGTATACGTGTGTGTGTGTATACGTGTGTGTGTATGTAATACGTGTGTGTGTATACGTGTGTGTGTATGTATATGTGTGTGTGTGTATACGTGTGTGTGTATACGTGTGTGTATGTATACGTGTGTGTGTGTATGTATACGTGTGTGTGTGTATACGTGTGTGTGTGTGTGTGTGTGAATAAGGATTGGACTCAGGGCCCCACACTTGCCAGATGATGCTCTACCACTGACATACAACCCCAGTGCTGATTTCTATTGATGTAGCGAATACCCACCCACCACTGCCCCACCCTTGGAACTTGGTCATTTCACTCAGGATTCATTTTCTCCATCAGATGCAGGCAAGCTGGCTTCTCTACACTTCCACACACTCAAACAACTTTAGATGTTTAAAAAAAAAACCTGAAAAAGCTCCAAGAGGTTTTGATAAGCAAAAGTTGCTTTCCCTTAAATGTTGTGCTAAGTCCCTGCAGATGAAGTAATATATAAGTACTGCAGTGAGTACCCTCAGCCACCTAGAAACACTAGCAGACACAGGTGTGTGTGTGTGTGTGTGTGTGTGTGTGTGTGTGTGGTGCAGGAGTGTCTGTGCAAACACTCTGCTAGTTCTAACAAAAGTTTTGACATCCATGGATTTTGCCATCTAAGGCAGGGGTGCCCTGGAAGCAAAGACCCTGAGGTATGACTACTCCTATCCAACAGAAGATATATGCAAGGTCCCCATAGGTGACAGTCACACTGTGGATTTGCCCTGCACCCTCCATTCTCAGTCCTGGACTACTTCCAGCGGTTACCAACCATTTGATAATCAAGTGACTTTGTTTTCTTTATGCTACAAGTACACTCTACAGAAGACGGATCAAAAGAGATAAATAGGGTCTAGGAGTCAGCTCAGTGGGAGATGGATGAAATCCTGTGTTGTCAACCCCCAGTACTTCATCCAAGAAAATTAAAAACTAAGAATTAAAAAAGAATCATATAATGCTAAAGGGCTAAGGCTGGGGGTGTGGCTCAGTTGACTGAGTGCATCAGAGTTCAAGGCTGCATACTAATCAATGACCACATACTGAGTATGACGCTAATTTGGGACACATGACTGCCTTTCTTTTGAGTTTTTTTTTTTTTTTGAGGGGTGCGGTGGGACATTTTGTTATTATTAGCACAGAGGGACTGGAGAGGCAGATCAGCAGTGAAAAACATTTGCTGCTCTTGCAGAGGACCCTAGTTCAGTTCTCAACCACATCTTTTTAAACTAGAGTTCAGATGATCCAATACCTTTTTATGACTTCTTTAGGCCAGTTGCATACAGGCAAAACACTAGAACCCTGTAAGATAAAAAGAACAGGGAGGGTTGGGTGGCATCGGGCAGGAGAAGGTACTGCAGCACTTCTGGGTGCCAGGGCAAGCTACATCTGAATGTGTTGTTATTATTGCTCTTGTTCTGCCTTTGTGTGTATTTCTATATATTCCGAGCCTCCGGGGGTGCAGATCCTACATTCAGTGACCAGCTCTAGAGAGCGGTAAGTTTCAGGCCAGGTGTCCTCCAAGTTCTTTCTCCTCTTTAGCCACCCCTTGACAGCAGGGAGAAAGCTTAATGGGGGGGAGGGGGTGTCTGTCTTCTATCAGATTCTATTTAGGGCCTCTAGCAATGCCCATCCCCCAGCCTCAACCTGAGGAAAAGAAAGGCAGGATCTCCGTGATGCTGTCCAGATTCCTGGGTAAGAGACAAGATCTGCCCCAACAGCTGACAGGAGCCTTTGAGTGCTGCCTCAGTCTCAGGGGCTAGCCTTTGAAGCTGATCTCAGTCCAGCCTGCCTCTCTCCCACCTAGGTGACTTCTGCCTCCTCTCACCAGCTTAATTGCCTGAAACCTGCCATCCTGGAAATGAAATCCTAAGTAAGGTCTTTAGTGAGCCAAACTTTTCAGCATAGCTCCTGTTTGTTGTCTTTCTCTGTCCCCCCACCCACCAGCCCACTCACACCGCCTCATCTACAGAGTCCCCAGGGAAGCCTGTCTCAACATCCAGACTGCTCTTAGAGCCCTGAGGACAGTAGCAGAAAGCACTCACCTTTCCTGTCTGTCATTTCTAAACAAAGAGAGTCTGGCCTGGGCATTGTATTTCTGCCTTCAACCTGTCCAGGAGCTGAGACTCTGGGTTGAATTTGGTGAGTGAATTGTTGCTGTTTAGGTTTCTTACACATTCCCACAAGGTTTGCAGGCTTTGACTTGGGTAGTCAGAATCCTACAGAATTTCCTTTCTAGCTGCCATAGCCATCTGACTCCCAGTGGAGGTTGTCTGCACCCCAGCAGCAGGGACCTTAAGAGTTGTGTCATCCAGAAGCCACAGCCATGGAGGAAAGTTTCTCATTTTTATCCCTCTGGCTCTGTCCTGTAGGTTAGTTAAGTTCAGGTAGCAAGAATCAAGGAATCTCAGGAAAGGGGGCTAACACTAGTCTCATCAAAAATATCCTTAAGGGCTGGCAAGATGGCTCAGTTGGTGTCTGCCACACCATGAGAGCCTGAGTTCAGATCCCCACAACTACACAAGGAGCCAGTGTGGTAACATAAATCTGTAACCTTAGAGCTGGGAGTGGAGGAGGAGATGGGCAGGCCCCTAGAGTTCATTGTCCTGCCAGACACTGTGAATGGATACACACCCGCTCCAGTGAGAGACCCCACCTCAAAAAAAAGTAAAGAGTGGGCTGGAGAGATGGCTCAGCAGTTAAGAACGCTGACTGCTTTTCCAGAGGTCCCGAGTTTAATTCTCAGCAAGCACATGGTGGCTCACAACCATCTGTAATGGGATCCGATGCCCTCTTCTGCTGTGCCTGAAGACAGCTACAGTGTACTCTTACACATAAAATAAATAAATCTCAAAAAAAAAAGAGTAACATTGTCCTCTGGTTGCACACACTGACACACTCCTGACCACATATGTAAGAACACACATTGACACATACATACTCACAGATATTCACAAAGGATCTCGGCTGAGCTTAACACACTTTCTCCTGCACCGAGAAAAGGAATAGACAATGAGAAAGCCTGGAGTGCATAAAACGGAGTCTTGTTCTCAAGATGAAGATGATGAGGGAAGATGATGAGGGATGTTGAGGGAAGATGGTGAGAAAAGATACTGTAAGCAAGACGAGAGAGGGATAAACTTAACTCGAGCTGAGGGAAGTCATTGAATTCACTGCTGAGACTATAGTTCCCAGACAGTGCCTACAGCAGGGACACACTTGGCAGAGGGGGCTGGCTATCACCTACTGTTCCTCTCCTTATTCATTCTTCAGTAACTGAAGTTTTAGCCTTGCACACCTCTCGGCTGAAGACCGTGTTTGTCCAGCCTTCTGTCCAATTGTCAGCGGTCAAGCAACAGTGTTCTGACAATGTGTGCAAAGATAATGGGTGCACCTTCCAGGGGAGCCTTCAGTGGAAGGGATCTTCTGTCCTCTTCCTATGGCTGGCTGGAATACTGAGGAAAAAGTCGGAGCAGCCACAGCAACTTTAGATGCTGAAAGATCAATCTGACAGGAGACGCCTAATACCTAATACCATAAGGAAGTGGGTAAAAGTGAACCCATATCAACTATTATCCATTTGTTCCTCAACTGCTCCCCACCTGAGAGGAAAAGTAGGCTTATTTCATTTTAAAGCCACAGCTGTGGTGATATAGTAACTAAACAGGTATGTTAACCAACAAAGAACATAGGCAGGTAATTAGAAAAGCAAAAGATCTGAGGACAAGAGATGCTTACAAAACAATTAAGTCCAAGTAGACCAAGAGATACCTTTGAAGAGAAGGGGCTTGGGACAAGGCACCCTGGGAGGGGGAATAGTTTGGCTGAGTGGAGTAAAGAACAGGATTTCTACATAGAAGAATGCACAGGCGGAAGACAGGGCACAAACTTCGTAGAAACCAAGGGCTTAGGGTGAAAGGCACAAGCTCCCAAAATAGCAGACTCAAGCCCAAGGAGATTGAAAATGTATCCTGAATGAATGTGGAGAAGCCCAAGTTGAGGCTTCTGCATCCGCTGCTTTCCATTAAATCCCGAGGCTTTGAAGAATTCTGGGGCTTAGGGTAGGGTCCAAACAAATGCAACCATGTTGCCAAGGGTTCACAACTGGTGCCCGCTCTCTGACTCGATGTGGCGTTTCATCACAACCTTACAGGGAATGTCAGATAAATAAGGAATTTCTTGACTCTTTCAGATGTCTGACATATATAAGACATCACAGTTGCCCATGAGACTCGGGTCCCTGTTCAGAGACAGTCTGTGTTGAGAATCAATCTCACAAACCTGTGTGGGAGGCTCACATATAAGGTCATCATGCTTTGGAAGTGAGGCAATTGGCATTGCTTGCAGAACTTCAAGTGACCACCAGAGGACGCCATTGCTTCCATTTTCTCCTGGGGCGGAGGATTGCCCCACATTCCTTGACCCTCTGCCAAAGCCTCCAAGTTTTGTGGTTAGCAGTGTGCCTCGTTTATTCTCAGTCAGGTGAGGTCCACCGTTTTCTGATGGCTAAGTGTGACCAGAAGACAGAACCCCATAGGCACAAAAGTTCCTAGGAAAATACTGGGTGCCGAACAGGGCTGGGTGCCACGTGAGGAAAAGCATCTTTGAAAAGGTGAAGAAAGTAGGGAAGCTGGAGGATTTACCTAGGCTCACCTTATAAATGTGTCAGACTAGACTATAAACCCACTCACCCTGCTTGCGGGTCTTCTGTCCAGGGCAAAGAGTATACAGTTACTCTAAGATGTAACTGTTTTTGATTCTTGTTTGTGTCTGTTGTGGGAGTCCTTGTTTTGAGACAGTGGTCCCTGCTGCTCTTAAACTCATGAACCTCCTGTCTCAGCCTTTTTGAATGCTGAGATGGCAGGCAGGCTCCACCAAACCCAGCAAAATGATACTATTTTGAAAATGACTCTGAACAGAACACACTGTATGGACCAGGCTGGCCTCAAACTCAGAGATCAGCCTGCCCCTGACTCTTAGGATTAAAGGTGTGTATCCGCACAACTTGGCTCTGCCCTTCTACTTACCTCTTAGCCAGTCTCAAAAGCACTTCCAGGGAGAACCATCTCCCTGTGAGGTCCTTTCTGTCTGAACTGTTCTGGACTGAGAGGTGCCTACCTTCCCTGAGCTTAGGATGGCTTGGAGAATGGACATCATTGAGTCTGTTGAGTTTGGCTCAGCTCTACCACCAAGAAGCAGGGGAATTGTTTGGTCTCTTGGTTGCACTAACAAAAATGCCTTAGACCGAATGGTGTAAAAAGAAGTTCATTAACCTTATATTTTTTTAAAGTTAAAAATCCAAGATCAGGTATCCCTCTTTGTCCTAGCAAGTGCTCCCCCAGGCCCTTCCCCCAGCCACATCATGAAGTTGATGGGCACGTGGTAGGAGCCTATGGTGAGTCAGGAAGCCAGCCTCGAATGTGTGCGTGCATGTGCGGGTTCGTGTGGGGTGTGTGTGTGTGTGTGTGTGTGTGTGTGTGTGTGTGTCTGTCTGTCTGTCTCAGTTGCTCTTTCACAGCCTCCTCTCAAGAACAAACTCCTTGAGACCAGTGTTCGCTGTATTAAGAGCATGTCCCAGGACCTGCCACCTCTCAACAACCTACCAGCCCACAGCCTCTCCCTGACACTGCCACGCTGGACACCAGCCTTCCCACAGTAGGAGAACATTTTAAACCACCCCCTTAAGGCACCAGTGCAGCACAGAGGTCCCCTTACAAACATGACTTCAATCTCAGGGTCGCAGAGTCATCTCTGATCTCTACACGCATGCCATGTATGTGTGCAACCTTTCTTTCTGTGCCTCTCTGTCTTTCTCTCAATCTCTCTCTCTCTCTCTCTCTCTCTCTCTCTCTCTCTCTCTCTCACACACACACACACACACACACACACACACACACACCAAATTAAGTTGTCTAGAGTGCTTTAGCTGAAATAGCAACATTTTACTTCTTTGTGTATGTGTCTGCCGTGTGTGTGTGTGTGTGTGTGTCTGTCTGTCTGTCTGTCTAACCGGTCGTCTTCTGAGGCCAGATCCCCTGTAGCTGGAGTTTCAGGCAGTTAGGAGCTGCCCATGGGTGCCAGGGAACTGAACTCAGGTCCTCTGGAAGAAGGGCTAGCACTCTTAACCACTGACTATCCAGCCCAAAAGTTTACTTATCCCTCCCTTAGAAAAGTACAAAAATAAGTAAATAATAGCAACCATCTTTGCCTTCTCTGCCCTACTTGCTCCATCCCTCCTCTTCTCCCTCCCTCTCGTTGGAAAGTATTTAAGGTAGGCATGATGGCTCTTGCCTGTAATCCAGCACTCTGGAGGTATCATTCACAGTCAGCTACAGAGCAAATCCAAAGACAGCCTGGGTTTGATGCAATACCCGTCTCAAAAAACAAAACAAAATGAAAACTAAACAAACAGAAAAAAACAAAAACTAAAAACAACGAAACAAAGAATGTTTGAGAAATCAGAAATAAAACTAGCCTGTGCACTGATGGCCAAAATTCTGACTTAGACACTGGTGTGCGATTTCAGGCAAGTCTCTTAGGACCTCAGTTTCCCTGTTTTCAATATGATGTCTTGAGTCTCATATCTAAGTCTTCTCTGTGTCTCTCTGTCTCTCTCTCTGTCTGTGTGTGTCTATGTGTGTGTCTATGTAAGTGGGACTATGGCACACTTCCCGTTTACACCCTGCCTTTCAGCTTGCTCTCTGACTCCATCCTCTCTCCAGCTTCCAGTGGGGGAAGGTGGCTTGGATAAACACATGGCCAGAATGCAAGATGTCTTCTGTCCTAAGGCATTGCAGGACCTGGATACTGCTACAGGGTGGTCTTGAGGGTCTGCCCTTCCATCCAACCCCAACGCTGGGTGGCCACTTCCCTTCCAAGCTGTGCAAACACCAGCCAGGCCCAGCCGGCCTCACCATCATCACTGGGAATGCCAGGCCTCTACTCAGTCACAATGCCATGGCTGGCAGTCTCCACACCTGTCTTTATGGGCCAAGGCTGTGCCATTCAAAATAGAATCTCAGGAAATATCTATTGGATGACACAGTCCTAAAATAAAATAGTTTTCTTTTTGGACAGCCCTATGGATTCCCTAGGTCCTGTCTAGCTCAAAGCAGGTAGAACTTTCTGCAGAGCCAAGCAGTGCTGTGCTGTTATTCCATTCCCCATGCGGTGTCTAAGAACCCCCTCTGCCACCTTCTTAGATGACCACCAATCCCTCTGATGATCATTACTATCATTCTAGGGCAAGCAAGGTTCTCAACCTCCTCGTCATGGGAGACTCTCAGAGCAACAGACAGTGGCAGAGGAGCAGTATCAAATTGCCAGAGATAGCCAGAGCAGGGGGAAGGTCAAAGGCCCCTCCCCTGGACAAACATCCCCAATGTGTCTCCCAGGTGAGGGCCTCTGCTAAGCTGTTCAACAGATCATGTCCGGCCACCCAGTCAGAGGACAGGGACACTTCTGCAGACACAGGCCCAGCAGCTGTGGAGGGGGAGAAAGGGCGGTTGGTCACCAAGGCACTATTGTTTTATGAGCAAAATACTCTTGAGCTCCTATTGCTTAAAATCTTCTCCGCGGCTCTTCTTGGGTGCTAAGCATGAACAAGATGAGGAGTATCATGAGGCTGAGCTGTTATCTGCCCACCAAAGTTCTCCAAAGCCTGATCCCCTAGGCCATGCAGAGAGGCATAGGGAAAAGCTGGTGGGTACAGTTCCAGTCCCCAAGGCTCAATGTTCAGAGGTTCGCAGTGTCTTGGGATAAAGGGAGAGGAGCCTTGGAGCAGGCGTAGGATAGTAAGCCTGACCACTTTCCAAGTGAAGCTAAGGCTTCAGGCATGTGGGAGATCTGGAGCTCATCCCATGGCTGCACTGTAGCCAACGTCCCAATCACATAATATTCTTACTCCTTCACTGGCCTGCTCAGGGATCTCACCTCCCTTCTCCTTATAGATGGGGTCCCCTTCAGGCTGCTCAGTGATCTCAGACCCACCCCTTAGAGGTGGGGGTGCCATGCAGCAACACTAGGTATTGCTTGGGACCTTGCTAGAGATATGTAGACTTGCAATGCCCACCTAGGCTGGCTGAGGAGAAACCTACAGTCTGACAAGACCTGGGATTCTGAGACAGGCTGCTTGCTGTAAGGGACCAGGAGCCTATCTCTGTCCTCTTGAAGGTTTAGATGTCCTCAGATCCTCATGTTGAAAGGTCATTGCCCTGGTAACAATAGACATAGGTGGGAATTCTAGCAGGTTGTGAAGGTTCTAGAAGTCTTCATAGATGAGCTAACATGGTTGGTGGGGAAATGGGTTCCTGATTGGATCCGCTTGGCCTGTAGCTCCCTCCCTCCCCTTTTCCGCTCCGTACATTTCTGTTGTACCACCTGCCTTGTTATGAATAAGCAAGAAGTCACGGCAGGTGCAACTCCTTAATCTTGGGGTCTTGGGCTTTGCCTGCTGGTGTAATAGAATAATGGTGTAATAGGTCTTGTAACTGTGTAACAAGAACAGTTTTAGTAGAAACAGACCCCAAAATTTGATATTCCGGGTCAGCCCCCATCCCCCAAATAACAAAGGGACAAGTCTCAATAGCAATATTGCTGAGCACTCAAGAAACCAGGGGACATGTTCTCTGCCTCACCCCAGGATGTGAAAGTCAAGGGGCCTGGCACTGTGCCTGGAATTGTTTTGTTTGGATGCTGAGGACAATGGGGATCTCTGCTGACAAAAACATCACAGCACATCCTCTCTCAGTGAGGACTGGGAACTAGAACAAAGGTCTGAAGTAGGGATACAAAAAGAGACGGAAGACAGCACTGTGAAAATGCTGTGAAGAAGGGAGAGGGAGGGGAGACCCAGCTGATTTCCAGAGTGAGGGCGGGGCATTTCTCAGGCAGCTGGCAGCCTTGATCCTGTTTGATAGGATACCGTGGGAGTGCTTCCTCATAACTTGTCTTAGTCTGCTCTCCCAGGATCCCCTCTCCCTTCTTTTTCCTAGTCTCTGGATGAGCAAAGGGTCTCCACAGAAAACACCCCATCATGATGTATGCGTGGGATACTCAATCCAGAAGGTCTTCTTGAGAGGTATTTTAACAGGAAGACAAACACCAAGAAAATGATGTCATCAACAGTGACCCGTGCAGCACTCAGCATGCATGGAGGTCAGAGGACAAGTCTGTGGAGACAATTCTCTCCTTCCACTTTTACGTAGATTCCAGGGACCAGGGATGATCTCAGGTCACCAGGCTTGTCTTTACCTACTTAGCCATCTTGCCAGGCAATATTCATCAAGCTTTACGAAAATTTTTTGCAGCTGGGCAGTGGTGGCACACGCCTTTAATCCCAGCACTTGGGAGGCAGAGGCTAGGCGGATTTCTGAGTTTGAGGCCATCCTGGTCTACAGAGTGAGTTCCAGGACAGCCAGGGCTATACAGAGAAACCCTGTCTCGAAAAAACCAACAAAAAAACAAAAAAGAAAGAAAGAAAATGTATTACCCTATGTTTTATGATGGTATAACATCTTAGAGCTCTGAAGAGGAGGGATGGTCCCTCTAGGGCTGGCCAATCCTGTTAACTAGAATCATGTCCACGATCGCACACACTTTAACTCTCACGAACTAAACCAACATACTCCCTGGCCCAAGTCAACTCAGATTCGGCACCATACAACCAGGGGCTGTCAAGTGATTCTGCTTGTAAGGAACAGTAGCCGCTCAGGACCCTGAGACCAAGCTCTCAGCACAAAAAAGATTTATTTGCCCCGGTGGAACAGAGGGCATAAGGGACAAAGACAGGAGATAGAGGATGAGGGAGAGAGGGGAGGGATATTTGTCCCAGAGGACAAAAGTCTACCTCTGGATAAAGAGACAGAGGTGACACATAGAAAGTGGAAGTTTGTAAGGTACAGTGGGGAAAGCCCATGTTAGGATGAGGTGTTTGATTGTAATTGGGCGTGTTCATTAGGTGAGCCAAAGGGAGTGTGAGCACTGGACTTAATATTTTGGTAGCTGGACCTTAATGAGCTTCAAGAAGAAGAAGAAGAAGTAGTCAAATAAGGGATAGACCTTAGTGGTTAGCTTTAGGAATGTAATCTGACAGGTTTTTTTTTTGCAAGGCAGAGGGAATGAGAGAGAAGGGCAAAGCCTGCCAGAGCCATGTCCACCACACTCCAGCTGGCCAGAGACCCCGCCTTTCCCTTCTTGCCTAGGTAAACCACTGTAAAGGTCTGGTTTTCACTGCACCTTTTCTGCCTCTTGCCCAGCCCTGTTGGGTGGAAGGATCAGGATGTAACGCAGGGGGTGGGAGCATGAGCCAGGGCTTCACGAGCCTCCATACCTGGCTATACTTTAGGGTCTCTTCAGACCTGGAGTTTTGTGATAGAACACAAGAAATTGATGGTTCTGGTGTGCCTTCTATCTCTAGCATCTGATGAGAACATTCCTTAAATCTTCAGTGAATTGATGGATTTAATATGGCTAAAGGCTGAAAGACAATAAACAGAGGCAGATCCATTGAAAGGATTCTGTGCTTCTAAACATGAATCAACTTAAAACAAAACATAAAACCTCAAAGGTCATATTAATCCAATAAACAGCATAGATGGATTATGGTAGTTTGGAAGTTAGAAGCCCCAACTGGATCTCCACAGGCCATAGGTCATCTCTTTGCTTGTGCTTCTAACAGCTACTACAGTCTTTGACCAGTGGCTTTCTTTATTGTGAAAACCAACTGTGGCCAGGAGAGTCTCTCTCACGCCCAATGTTCCACTCTTGCTTCAGATGCCCTGTGCTCTTTTCCAACTGACTGGCCTACCTGCTTTGTCCTGTATGCCAGAATAATCTTCCCACTTCAAGTCTAGATCCACAGCAACTTTAATTCCACCTGCAGCCTAACTACGTCGTGCCGTTTGCAGGGAATATTCACAGATTTAAGGCATCCATAGTTGTACATTGATGGGTGCCATTATTCTGCTTCCCATGGTCTCCTGTGGCTTCCTGTTTGCCTTCAGACATTCTCAGCCAGTTTAAGCTGCATAGACACAACAAAGAGATGAGGCCAACTTAGCTTCCTGTCACCTGCCTTGGGACACTATGGAGAACTCTACCAGCCAGTGAGATGCCTCATGGTAACATCGGGTAGATGCATAAATAGTGAGCATTTATTAAATGTTTGTTGTATGCCAAGAACCAAGCTAGGTGTTGGTGATGATACAAATAAGAGGAACTAGTTTCTTCTCAGGAAGCAAATGTCTAATGAACGATGAGAGCTGCCTGTGGAAGTCAAAGGAAAAGCATGAAGGGAAGGAAACAGCACAGAGAGGCAGGGCTTTGAGCTGGGTCCCCATAATGAGGGCATCTGAGACCCAGAGGGCCATGGTGTAGGAGAGGAGTCCACTGCAACTCCACACCTAAGTTTTTTATTAATATTTTTAAAGGATTTGTGTTTGCTTATTTATGTGTGTAAATAGATGCCAGATTTACACACTCCATAGACGGAGTTATAGGCAGTTTGTAAGATACCCAGTGTAGGGTGAGAGGAACCAAACTTAGGTCTTCTGGGAGAGGTGTGAGCATTCTGAATGACTGAGCCATCTCTAAAGCCCCTAGGTTTGTAAGTCTTAAAAATGATTTGTTTGTGAGTGTGTGTGTGTTTGTGTGTATGTGTGTACATGTATGTATGTGTGTGCATGTGTGTATGTGTGTATTATGTATATGTGTGCATGTATGTGTATATGTGTATATGTGTGCATGTATGTGTATATGTGTACATGTGTGTGCATATGTATATGTGTGTGTGCATGTGTGTATGTGTGTGTATGTAT
>JADRCH010000013.1:11549729-11572527 GCA_019843965.1 Rhynchomys soricoides
GAAGGGGGAACCCTAGTGATTGAGGCAGGTTGGCATAGGACATGAAGAGGGTGGAGGGGGAAAACTTCAACTTCTTACCCTTTTTCACAGTGATGTGCCAATCCAAGGATTTACAGGGCAGCCTGCGGGGCTTAAGACAAGCTGTGTAAACAGTTTGCCTGCAGGGGTGGGCTTCATAACAGACTTCCTGTCCAAGGCAAGGGCCTGTGGGGTTTCCACACTCCAGGTGAGCCTTCCATCCTGACTTTATTACCAGTGAAGAAAAGGCCTCTCCGGTCCTTCCTGCCTTCAGGGGAGAACTCAGACTCAGGAGGTCCTGCAGCTTCCCTGGCCTGAGAATTCACACTTCATTATGTGAGAGGTGCCATCATTTTTAAACAAACGATCTTCCTTTTATTTTTTTGTTCTTTCCTACAGGACTTCTCAGTTCATGCTTTTTATCTATGCCTGTCTTATTTAGTGTAAGATTTGCTCCCATGAGTCTCCCTGGTTTTATCTTTCCTGGTTTAACAACTAACTAGCTGTAGACAGATTATGACATACTTAAAAAAAATTAACTTAAAAAAAATTAACAACTGATCTCTTTCCTTTAAAAATAGGACATACTTTTAAAAAAAAGAAAGTAAACTAGCAATTCCTATCTCGTTCCTTTACAAATACTCAGCATTAAATCCCAAGCCCTATTTAAAGACATGAGAGCTGAAGATCACAGTTTCTTTCACAGGACTCTCTGCTGGCTGTGTGTTACAGTTCAAAGGCTGATACTCATTTGGGGGTCCTGGGGATCTCTGTAGGCAGAGGAAGTTAAGGGGTGTCTGGTTTTTACAAATAAGGAGAAACAGGACAAAAGGAAGGGCTGAAGCTGCTGAGGGGTCTGGGAGAGATGGAGGGGTCCTGGGCTGGGCAGGGCATGGTTATCAGCCCAAGCCATCCAGCGAGCAAGGAGCTGATAGCTTTGCAGGAAGATGCTATAAAGCATGGTAAACTGTCTTCAAAATACAACCTCACTGCAACTTCCATCCACAGACAAGTGTGTAAATGCTTTGGAGGACTGTTTAGGAACTACCCTGAAAAGGTAGGAGTAAAGACGCCCGCTCCTCCCTTTCTATCCTGCTGTCTCAGGTAACCTGCTAAGTAGGAGAGATAGGGAGGCTGAGCACACCTATAACAAATGAGGCTTTCTGGGGCCAGGAAATCCCTTTATCCCACCACTCGGTGCTGTGCAGTGAGAAATCTTTTAATTTCCTCCTTTTAAATGAGCCAATTTACCGTTGGTGGCAAAACTGCCAAAGGAAGTTGATAGAAAGTTGGCGGCTTGCACCCCGTTCTTTTACAGCCGGGGGCTGGGGGGGCATGTTAAAGTTTGGTACCCCTTGTTGCTGACCACTGTGGCAGCGTTAGACCACACCGAAGCCGGAGGAGTCCAGTCCACTTCTTTGTATCCGTCTTCTGGCTCTGACTTCCCCATCCGTACTTTCCTCCCCCGCTGACCTGAATCCCTTTCAGCATGTGCTTCCACTAAGGTCAAACTATTATAGAGTGCAGTGTGTGGCACGGTCAGAAATGGAAAGGCTTCTGTTTAAAATTATTTTGGGGTCTGACTCTATTTTGCTCTCTCTGCACTGGAACTAACCATCCACCCACACCTGAACTGGGAGAAACATGGCCTGTTGTCTCCAGCAGGTGAATGGGAGAGCACTTTGAGTATCACCTGGGTGACATTATCTTTTTCCTGTTTCATCGGTCAGTTAGCAAACCTCACTCTAACAGAAAAGTCTGTCACCTGACGTTTAGTAAAGTACTCTAATCAAACTTTATTTTTCTATTTTTTTTTTTTTTTGCAACATATGGGTGTTTTGAAATAAAACCTCTATGTCTTTATTAGACACTTGCGTGTGGTTTTCAGATTCTTATAAATGGGTTTTCTTTTTTACTTTCTTTTTTGTTTTGTTTTGTTTTTCGAGACAGGGTTTCTCTCTCTAGCCCTGGCGGCCGGCTGTCCTGGAACTCACTCTGTAAACCAGGCTGGCCTTGAACTCAGCAATCTGCCTGCCTCTGCCTCCTGAGTGCTGGGATTAAAGGCGTGCGCCACCACTGCCCAGCTGGGTTTTCTTTTTAGCTTGCATTTTTCACAGTGGCCATGTTCCCACAGCACCCTTGGCTGGCCTGACAAGCCACAGGCCACAAAATCAATCAAAGCTACACTTCGGCAAGTAGCCAAGAGGGTTTTTTTTCCGAAGTGGCCTCTCCTCCCATCCTGGTAAATCAAGGGGAGGGAAAAGACATGTCTACCTGTACTAAACTGTCACCCGCAGCATCTGGAGTTGCTATGCCTGTCATCCCAGCACTCAAAAGGCGGAGGAAGGACTATCAGAAGTTCAAAGCCATGTTTTGGCTACCCAGTGAGTTTCAGACCAACCCAACAACAGGAGACCCTGTCTCAAAAATAAAACTCATCACTTGCATCTGTGTTGTAATACCCCGTGTGTAACTGAAGACTTGTCGCGTATTTGGTGACCCTGAGGGAATAGGATAAGCACAGCAGTTTTCAAAGCACTCCTTATCATCCCTGACTCCCTCCTAAAATTGTCACCTGTGTCCAGAGCCCCATTAACTTCCCATAAGCAATGTCTCTGACATGAAATCACTAGCTTACAGCCCACCCACCCTAAACGTGCCCAATCTCATCTGAAATGGGACCACAAGTGTTGAGGATAAGTTTTATTACTGCACTAATACATATAAACAGCACACTGCACCCCCCAGCACTTAAACCTTCCTGAAACCCCACAAAGTACCTTCTGGGCCTGATGGTCCCTGGGAGCTGGTGGTCTCCTCCCCTCCTTCAAGGAAATAAAAGCTTAAAGGGGAAGGTGCCTACTTCAGACGATACATATCCCAATTTCAAAGTGGGCCCTAATCTTTTAAATACATCGCACACACGGGTGGGGCTTCTTGTAGCAAGCATGAAGCATGAGGTTTAATCTGCACAAATCTATAGCCACCCTCCAGTCCCAGGGAAGGCCATTAGCTCTCCAATTACAAAGCCTCTTGCAGAAAATTAGCAGATGTCCTTTGAAAAAAAGTAAACCATTTAAAAGTAATCCAGGAAATTACTTCCAGAAAAACTAAAGTCTCCTATCTTTAAAGAAAATCCCCTCTGCCTTTTTTGTCCTATCTCCAACATTTCCTAATATGGCCGATAATCTCACAGTCGTCTCCCCAGCAGTTAGTAGGCATGCCACACGGTCATGCTACTTGAAATACATTGTCACCCTGCCGTGTGGTCTACTTCCTGTGGAAATTTCTCATCCCCAGACTCCTAGGCATCCCTTAGAAGCCTTTTGTGGCCAAAAAGTTGAATACGTGTCAGAGGCCTATGGCCAACAAGATTTCTTTTCCTCTTTACACATGAAACTGATTTTCCCTGGGATGATACTAACATCATGCACAGTGAAGCTAACCCAGGAGAAAAGGCATCCACAGAGAGATCACCTAGCTTGGGTGGCCTGGAAACAAGCCCTGTGATGGGGAGTAGTACAGAGAGACTCTGAGGGTCTTGGCAGATACACCTGGAAGAAAGTGAGGCAGGCAGAGCTGAGGAGAGACTACCACTCGAAGCTCTAAAGCCACGGTGTCTCCTTTTGAGAAAAGTGGGATGGGACATTTGACCTCAGCATCAGCTGCATCCTGAAGGTGGGAGGAACCTTGAACAATACAATTCTTTGTGGATAGAGCAAGGAACCACCAAGGTGCACAGTGACCAATCACTGTCACATTGTCACATATGATTGGCAGTCTTCTCAGCAGCCGGTCAGGAGTGCATTGGCTCCATCTGGGAAGACATTGTTGTACACCATGGAATCCATTGTAAGTCATGGATCCTTTTGCTGGTCACTCAGGGCCACCTTCTCTGACACTCTTCACACTTGCCGACTCGTTGTCAGGTGGGCTCTGCTGCTTGGAGTGATGGCTTCTACGCTCAGACATCCAGACTCTGGTCCTCCCATGGCCATTAGGAACATGTCACCAAAGCATGTTTTTCAATGCCAAGAGTAATTTACTGCTTAAGAGAAAGGGCATGAACGAGAGTCCTGGGACACAAACGGCTCCGAGTTTAGCCATACACTTGGCTCCTCTGCAGACTTTCCCAGACAAAGTAGCCCTTAAAAAGACTGATCCAAGGTCTGCAAGGGAAAAGGCAAGAGCCCCCATTTCCACGGTGCCTCCCCTCCCCCGTGGAGAGCCTCCAGGTATATCCTTCACCTGTGTCCTGAGCTTGTTCTGGGTGAGAGATGAAACTGAATATACAGAGTTTAAGACCAAGTCAATCAATTTCTAGGATAGATTCCTTTTTCTGGTTGGTCTCCATCTCTTTCTATTGAATTCAATAATGGGAGAGCCCTTCCTGGGGAGCTGGTGGGTAAAGAGGAAAGGTATAAGCAGAAGTCTCATCTTCTCATTGAACAACTATAAGTCACATGCTATGGCTTGGATATGGTATACCGCACACAAACTTGTGTGAGAGAAAGCTTAGTACCTGGTCTTTCAGGTTTGAAGGGACCGATCCATTAAGAGGTGTGGTTCAGAGCCAGCAAGATGGCTGAGCAGGTCAAGGTGCTTACTACAAAGTCTAACGACCTGAGATGGATCCCTGGGACCCACATGGTAGAAAGAGAGAACAAACTCCTGAAAATTATTTTCTGACCTCCACACATGCATATATTTGGGCACAAGCGCATACCCCCCCCTCCGCACGCACACACACAATGTGACAGGTTTTTATTTTTTTTATGGGGTTGGGTCCTATTAGGTAATTAGGTCATAAGAGCTCAACACTCATAAATTACTACTATCTTGTGAGTGAAGGTCAGGTCTCATGGGAGTAGATTAGTTCCCAAGAGAATGGGTTTTCAAAAAGGAGTGATCCTAGCCTCTCCCTTGTCTCCTGCTTCCTATTTCTCCATGGGACAGCTCATATATGTTCCCATCATGCAATGAATCCCTCAGAAGAAGCCAAGGCTGGCTTCGTATGTTCCCATCATGCAATGAATCCCTCAGAAGAAGACAAGGCTGGCTTCATATCCTTAGGCTTCCCAAACCACGAGATGAAATAACCCCCTCCCTTTATAAAGCGCCTAACCTCGGGTATTCCACTGAACAAAAGAAAAGAAGGCTAAGATGATTCCTGCGATCATAATTCTAGTAATTTGGAAATGCATTTGGGTGCATGACAGAAAGAATGTCAATTTTACTTTCTTGTAAGTAGATACTTGGCATGTGCATTTTCTCTCAAACAGCAGGCATGCCCACATTCCCCAGGTGCACTTTTATGGTTTGCCCACTTTCAATGGACCTTAGCATCTACTAAAAAGTGGAGAAAGGCTCAGTACTCCTCTTAACACTTACTGTAGTGTGAGCTCTGGGAAACAGGGCCCCAGTGTCTGCATTTTTAGTGCCAGTGTCCATAGCTACAAACCATGTCTTTAGCCCTTTTACGACTGTTTTGCCTCTTCAGCGTCTCAAACTGATGTCCAAGGTCAAGAGGGAGCCACCGGCTGTGAGTGCCCTTTGCTCATTCTTCTCACAGAACACAGATGCCCACCATTTCTTGCCTTCTATCCTGGCATTCAGCCTTTGAGAATTTCTGACACCATCAAAAAGGGCTCTGAACTGGAGGGAAACCCTGAGTATTCTAGAAGGGAACTCACTGACAGCTGAAGGACCCCAAACATGTGGATGTTTTGTTAGCCCAATAAGCCAAAAGCCCTTATCTGCTTCCATCCTAGGGCCCTGGACTGACAGCAGGAAGTCCAGTCCCACATCCCATGTGTCAGAGGAGTTTCCACCTGCTGGGAACCACACACCTTATTTGTGCTTCAGTGAGGACAGCAGGTGCCACGTACCATCTGTCATTATGTGTCACTCATCCCTAGCAACTCCTCTATCAGGATTAAGTAGAGTCTTACCACTGACATAACATTTACACCTCTTTCTGCCAAACTGGTAATATGAAATGTTTTTCTTACAGTGTGTGTGCTGAGATGGATGTGGGTGGGGGTTATCCAAGGAGGAGACAGAGTATGCCCTGTGGCCATACGATTTTGACTAAAATGTGCATGCGGCAAATGCACAGTGGGCATTTGAACCCTAGCCCAAAGCTAGAAAAGCTTCAATCTGACCCTAAGAGTATCTGAAAATCACGCTAGCCAGTACTTTCATGGAGAAGAATGCAGACTGTTTTCACAACAGGAGACTGGGGGTGGGTAGTGACTGGTATTTGCTCATGGAAAACTTTGGAATCTTTCCACTCCATGTGAGGGGCTTGGTGGTGACAAGAGGCTGCCTACAATATATCAAAGAATAACGTGTGTGAAGATGCTGATGGGTATAGAGAATAATAGGCTCCAGCGGTAGCCAAGGTACTTAGCTTCATCATAATGCTGGTTAGAGGGTCTATACCTCCTTGCTGTGTGTTAAGTGAGGTTGGAGGGATATTCATTTTAGTGGAGCCTTCAGCAAACAAACTTTTATTGTTTTTTTTTTTTAATTGCATCAACTTGTTTGGGGGGGGGTGTGTGCTCAACATAGCACTTGGGTGGGGTCAGAAGACAACTTGGAAGAGTTGATTCTCCCCTTCTACCATGTGGGTCTTCAGGATCTAACTCAGGTCCTCAGATTGGATAGCAAGTTCCTTTACCCTCTGAGCCCATCTTATCACAGACACACACACACACACACACACCCAAGACTGGTTTGAATCAGAGACTGCAGATTTTTTGTTTTGGTTTGTTCTGTTTTTTAGTTGTCCACCTAATGAAACACACACATCGACAGAGTTAGCTGGTGGCAGGATGTAGGACATGGTCTCACAGTCCCCAGGACAACTCCTAGAAACTGAACTTCTGCATCTATCTGTGAGAGAAACAAGACCCTCTGTACAAGTACGAATGGCATTAAGGAATTCTCATGGAAAGAGCTCTTCAAATAGAAAGGAAATGAATCAGAGAAGAGAATTGTGTGTTAAGACATGTCCATCTGTACAGCTTTCAGAGCCATGAGCCTCTGAATTCCAGAAACACCCCCTCTGCCATGTAGGCCTTGATTTCAGCCAGGTCCCACGTGACAGGTATTGCTTTTCTTCCCTCTGAGCCAGTTTGTGAGAAGAGCAAAGGAGAGGGAAGAGTCCAGAGTGAGGGGGAAGAGCAGGCTGGGTAATTTTCCGCGGCCTTTTAAAGCATCTCAATACGTAGGTGAGCTCATGACTCCTCACTGACCCTTGAACAATCGAGCGATGGCTCCAACGTCCTGGAGATTAGGTTTTATTAGAGACAGGCCGGGGGCATGTCAACTGTGACTTCAGGAAGGAACAGAAGCTGGCCTGGGATCTGAGAGAAGGTGTCCTTGTTACAACCTACTGGGTTTTTATAAGATCCTGTGCCGGCAAACCTCCCAGAGAAGTAGGGTGGGTTTGCAGAAAAACAAGGCCAGCTTTTCACACAGAAGCATTCATTCAGCAGAGAACAGGCGCAAGATTTCCCAGGAAGGCGTGGGAAAGGACTCAGAGGAGCTAGTTGAGTAGAAGCTCCTCTAGACCAGAGTTCATTTAATTTTTTGACAGCAAACAAAAGCGATATTTCCAAGCAGTGGAGTTAAGTAGCCCCTACCCCACTCAGCCCTGGTCAGCTTACACCAAGCAACCATGTGTCTGCTAAATGAATGATCAGGTATGTGAGCGAATGAGTCCAGACCACTGCTGGAGTACTAGGCTTGGTTCTACGCATCGTATTCTGAGAGGCATCATAGCAGGTTCAAAAGAACATAATTGGGTTGATGTCATGGCATGAAGTTAAGGTATGAGGAAAAAGCTAAAGAAACAGGAGTCTACTAAGCTAAGAAAGTAAGATCAGAACCCAGGGGTCATGTAGAAGGAGGGCTGGACATTTTATGTGTTCTCCTAGGAAATCCACAAATGGCCAGATTACCAATGCCTGGAAAATCACTGGGCTACTATGGGATTTCTATCCTCAGAAAGGCTATCTATTTGGTGAGGAGATTATAAGAAGAATGGGTATGTAGCATGTACCTCTGAGATCCTTGCCCTTCCTGACCCCTGTTCTACGATTCTGCAGAGAAGCATGGGCTCAGTTTCAAACTTCTACGTGATCAGTGCACAGTGGTGAGGGGACACTCCTTTCTCTGGCACATGAGACACTTTGGGTTGCTGCCGGGGTCAAATGACATGTTAACTGTGAGATAAGGTAAACCCACTCCCACCAGCTTCTTTGAGCTTCAAGTATTCCTGTGTTTAAGGAACATCCTTTTGATGCTTATTGAATCAAATCAGTACAACAGGTTCTATCTATGACCAGAAGAGAAACAAGCCATTGTGCAAGGGAAAATGGAGATCCTTGGTTGACTGACTGACTGACTGACTGATTGATTGATTGATATGTACTGACTGATAGGGGAGATTCACTCTGTAGAGAGTCATTTTTTATTTCTTTTAAATGTATGTGTGTATTTTGCCTGCATGCATACCTGTGTGCCTGGTGCCCATAGAGGCTAAAAGAAGGTTTCAGATCCCTTGAAAATGGAGTTACAGACAGTTGTTAGCCAATCGTGTGGGTGCTGGGAATTGAACCAGTGTCCTCTGTAAGAGCAGCCAGTGCTCTTGACACTGACCCATCTCTCCAGCCTCTTATTTTTTTAATAATGTAATTTTTATTAATTCCTTGATAATTTTATTCTTGCATACAATACATTTGATCATACTTTTCCCCTCTCTTTCCGCTCACTTCTCCTAGTTCCACCCCCACCCTCATCCCCAGAAATCCATTTGTGAGCCTGAAAGGTTCACCTCCAGTTAAGACAAGAACATTCTTGGGAAAATTAACGAATGAAACCCAATGAATCATTTACTCCTAAGATGAGTAAGTTTGCAAATTTCAACAGACCCAGTGTGTGTGTGTGTGTGTGTGTGTGTATGTGTGTGTGTGTGTGTGTATGATTAGAATAGAAGAAAAAGGGAAAACACAAAACAGAGTTTGGAGGCTTGAGGAGAGGAAAACTCTTTTTCTATTTTTAAGTGTCATACAACTTTGGTTCTGCCTCTGTGGAAAGTAAATCTGGTTGTCTAATTGCTTAGTGTTACACTCTAGGCCTTCAAGATTGCAGTCTTCTCTTGGAGTCCTTATGAGTAGTGGGAACATGTATCTTGTTGCCTGGGAAATGAATAACCTGAGAGGTCTGCTGCTGCAGAAGCAGAAGGACGTCCGGGGATGATGACATATCTGCACTGGTTCATTCATGATAACTTCCCCAACTCAGAGAGGAGTCATCCAGGGATCCTGGGGGCAGAGGACAAAAATGTCCTCATATAGATTAGATCATATTGTTATTTTAATTGCTTACAAAATAAATATGTAGTGTAAAATGAGGATATGTTGTGTTATATATGTATACTTAGCTGCAATTGTTCTAAGTCCCTTACTAAGTTAGTAATAGCATAGGCGTCTCTGCATATAACATGGCATAGTGCAGTAAGTGTGGGTTATATTTTTGGAGCAACGGGGTACCTTAGTTGTAGCTTCACATTAGTCATGTGACCTTAGATTGATTGAAACTCAGAATCTTCATCTTTAGGAAAAAATAAGAGTGCCTCATTTACAGAGATTTGTTAAAGTTTAAATGAGCTAACGTCAGCACATAAAGAATTGCCAGTTCTCACAAATTTTGTGACAACCAAATAAAGTTCTATCAATGTATCAAATTATACTCCAATTTTTGCTTTTTTTTGGTGAGCATTTAATATGCCAGAAGATCAATACTACTTTGCATAGACTCACCATGCTATATTGTAGAAAAGTCAGTGGATAGGTAGATATATTCCAGAAATATTTGGGGCGAAATGCAGCAAAAGTTATCACAAGGAGAAACACAGACAAGCCTCCCAGACAAAGTAATTTCTCCTGGCTGAGCTGTACCTCCATGTCCATTGGGGCCTTTCCCACAGAAGAAGGACTCTGTCCTCTGAGCTTAAATCATCAGCTGGTGGATTGGAGACCAGAGCTGCTTGCCTCCATGTCCAAAGCTGAATTGCACAAATAAAGACAAAGAAAATAAATCAACAAAAATAGCTGAGAGGCATTTCTAAACATGTCTAGCTGCAAAATTTATGACTATTAGCTCTTGGTAAAAGGTCATTTCAGATAAGACAACTATTTATACAGAAAACAAAAATGAAACATATATTGATTGGTTTTCAGTGGGTCCTCCCAGTCCTGGGAGAGGATTTTATGCCAGTGCCTCATGTGAAAAAAAATATCCCCTGAAATTGGACAACACAGAGGAATTCAGAAAAAGCTGACAAGCCTAGATACTGGTATACCACACAATATGGATGCTAAGAATTGAATTCTGGTCCTTTGTAAGAGCCATGCAAACATTTAACTGATGGACTGTGCCTCTAGCTCTGACAGAAACAAGTAAGATTTTTCCAATCTAAGTGAAGAATTTCACATAGCTGTAAAATAGCAGCCTTTTTACTGTGATGTGTGATGGACATGCTGGTTTGATGAGGATGCTGGTGTGATAGACATGCTGGTGTGATGGACATGCTGGTGTGATGGACGTGCTGGTGTGATGAAGATGTTGTTGTGATGGACGTGCTGGTGTGATGGACGTGCTGGTGTGATGGACATGCTGGTATGATGAACGTGCTGGTGTGATGGACGTGCTGGTGTGATGGACATGCTGGTGTGATGGAGATCCCATCTTTACTGAGGTCCCTTGAGAGCCATATAAGCTTATCTCAAGCTATTATTTATTCTATGACAAAATTCAGACCTTCAACAATATCACTGCTAATTCCTTTCCTCTTGCTCACACGAATGTTGGCTCTATTCTTCAATGTTTGAGCAAAAATGAAGTTGTGTTCCTTGAATTCCTCAAATGTAATAAAGTTTTTGTACAAAGTGTGTGTGTGGTAGATTTTGTTCCTCTCACTGGGGCACATTGCCACCATTTTATGAGTGGTGTGTGTGTGTGTATGTGTGCGTGTGTGTGTGTGTCTTTGGCTCACCCCTCCCTATATTCTAACTTCTGTCCTAAGCAGCTTATCAAAATGTTTTTTTTAAACAATGTTATTTTTTCCTCTAGGAAGAATTCTGATGCCCAATAATAGTAGTAATAATTTATTTGCACTACATGTAAAATTCAGTGTAGGGAGACTTCCAAATGAAAAAGTTAAAGTAACTAAAAAAAACTTTTCAAGTAAGTCTAACGATGATGTTACCTACTATAAGAGCTAGTTTTGTCAATTTTACCTGGTCTAGAATCACCTGGGAAGTGGGCATGTCTTGGATGATTATCTTGAGTATATAATTGAGGCCGGAAACCTGCCCACTGTGGGAAGTGTCACTCCCTGCTCAGGGATTCTAAACTAAGAGTGGAGAAAGCAAAGTGAGTGTGAGCAGGTATGAATCCATTGTGTCTTCTGACTGAAGACAGAATGTTTTCAGTTGTTTCATGCCCCTGCCCCTGTGACATCACCACCATGATGGACTGGAACCTGCAAGTGTGAGGTAAACAAGCCCTTCTCCCTCAAGTTTCTTTTGTCGGGATATTTTATCACAGCATCAGAAGTGAAACTAATACAGCTTTATCTACCATACAGCAAATGATCAACTTAAAGTCTGACCATAAGGACCTGAGCTTGAGCTTATGGGCCAGGAAATGTAAAGTACAATGGGAAACCAAAATCCCAGACAAGGTGACAGCGACGAACAGAAGAATAAAGTCCAAGGACTGACATTGTCTGACTTTGAGACTGAATATAAGTGACAGTGACCAAGACAGTGTAGTGCTAGAACAAGAACAGAGGCAGGACAGCAGAACAGCATAAAGAGCCACATAAATGTCCCACATAATATAATCAACTGTTCTTCAACAAAAGAATGATAAAGGTACTTTCATGGAAAAGGGCTTTACAGCACATGGAGCTGAAACAGAGTGGGGGCTTTTAACGCAGTCATAGATCTTCCGCTTTTCATAAAATTTAACTCAAAATAAATCATAGAACTACACGCAAAACTATAAAACTTTTGGAATAAAATCTATATAGCCTTTGGTTTGTCATTTTTATTTGTTTTTGTTTGTTTGTTGGTTGGTTGGTTGGTTTTTTTGAGACAGGGTTTCTCTGTGTAGCCCTGGCTGTCCTGGAACTCACTCTGTAGACCAGGCTGATCTCGAACTCAGAAATCACCTGCCTCTGCCTCCCAAGTGCTGGGATTAAAGGCGTGCACCATCACTACCCGGCTGGTTTGTCATTTTTAGACACAACACTAAAATAGCAAGCCGTGATGGGGCAACAATGTTGTATTATACTAGAATTAAAATTGTGTGCCCTGTGAAAAGACAATGTTGACAAATGTAAAGGAAAGCCACAGACAAAGAGAAAATACTCTAATCGTGTAAATGATAGGATTTGTGTTTGAAATATGTGGAGAATCCTCAGGATTTAATGAGGAGATAGATCATCCATTTACAAATGAGGGTGAAACACACTTGAACAGACACCTCACCAAAGATATTCAGATGGCAAATAGGCAGATTTAAAAAAAAACACTAAAGATCACTTGCCGGTAGAGAACTGCCAAGCAAAACAATAATGAAATTTTCTATGTGCCTATTAGAGCTGCTCAAATCTAAAAAGGTGACAATAGTAAAGACAGATGAGGGGCTGAAGGGATAGAAACTTTATTCATTGTGTGTGGGAGTGCAAATGATTCCATTATTCTAAGATACTGCTCTGCATCTTCATAAAAGCTAGACCATGGGACCCAGCCGTTAGACTCCCAGGCATTTATCCAACTGATCTGAAAACTCACACCCACACCAAAACATGCACATGAATGTTTCTAGCACCTTAATTCTTAATTTGCAAAAAGCAGAAACAACTATGGTGCTCCAGCGTGTGTCTGTGGTGCATCCATCTTATTAAAGTATGAAAAGAAATGAACCACCAAACCATGAAGAGGCACCAACAGAACTTAAAGGCACACCATTAAGTAAAAGGCAGAATGAATGGGGCTGTGAGATTCTCGTTACACTGGGAAAGGCAGGCAAACAGTCAGAGGGTGCCAGTGATTGGTGGATGGAAGTCAGGGAAGGATGAATGAGTGAATCATAGGGGGATTTTATGGCAGAAAATTGTCTGTTATACTGTGATAGTGAATGTGTAACATGGTACACTTGTCAAACACAGGGCTTTACAGTAGAAGGATTGATGGCTAATATGTATGTGTGTGCATTGTGTGTTTTACTGGGGATAAACCTAGGGCTTCATACTTTCTAGGCAAGTGCTCTTCTAGTGAGTTCTATTCCAGCCCCTCTTTTTTACTTTTTTTAAGTATATATTTGAGAAAGGATCACTTGAGAGAGAGACAGACAGACAGACAGACAGACACACACACACACAGAGAAAGAGAGAGAGAGAGACAGACAGACAGAGAGACAGAGAGACAGAGAGACAGAGTTGCTAGTTGCCCCAGAGAGCCTTGGACTTAACTCTTGACGATAGCAAGCCCTTGAAAGGGAATCTCTCTGCCTCTGTCTCCCCTGTAGTTGAGATTATCAGCTTGTGCCAGCAAGCTTGGCTTAAAACAGAGACAGAACTAGGGAGGTAACTCATTTAGTCAAATGCCTATCATTACGAGAACCTGAGTTTGACTCACAGAAGTTACTTTAAAGTGCATGCAAGTCATGGTGGTGCACTGGCAACCCTGGTGCTAGGGGACAGGGGCAGGCAGAGCTTGGGGTTCACTGACCAGCCAGCATAGCATAGTTGGTAAGGCCTGGTCTTCAAAAGGCTGGAGAGGTGGCAACTAAGGAACAAGACCTAAGGTGGTCTTCTGGCCTCCACACAAATGCATATATACTCACATATTTTCACAAAACATAAGAACATGGCCGGTGATGGGGGTAGATGCATAGAGAGAGAGACAGAGATTGATAAAACTGAATTAAGGAGAAAATGTGATAAAACAGCGTGTTGCTTATAAGATTGGATTTGAGATCCAAATGCAGTAATAGGCTGAAAGTGAAAGGGAAGAACAAGAAAGTCCTTACAAACAACAACCAAAAGGAAATGGAGACAGCTCCGCTGACATCATAAATCAACTACATCAAAAGAAAACGAGACAAAGAACACCATGGTTTACCAAAAAATCTGATACAAGAAGATTCAGCCATTTTAAACAGTTATACACCTGAGGGAAAATCATCAAAAAAATATATCAGCAAAAACTGGCAGAAGGGAGAAGCAGGAACTTCTATGGTAATAAAGAGTGTGATGTCAATTTTCTATAATAGACAGAACAGACAGACAGAAGGATGTAAAGAAATAGAGGAGTCATGTCAAGCTTAAGGCCAGTATGGCTTAAATAGTGAGCTCTATGCCAGTGGTGGCTACATAATGAGACCTTGTCTCACAAAGGAGTCTGTGGGAAGAGGGAGAAAGGGAGAGAGACAGACAGACAGACAGAGAGACAGAGAGAGACAGAGAGGCAGACAGAAAGACAGAGACAGAGACAGACAGACAGACATGACTGGAATAACATGATAAATCAACTAGGTCTGACAGTCACAAAGAGAGCACACATTGGTCAGAACACATTGGCATTTCCCAGCGTGCACCATATGTTAAGTTATCACAAACAAATCACAAAATGATAGATATTACACAAGTATGATAGCACTATACTTAGGGACATTTTGGAAGATCAGTCCTCATGGCCCTAAATAGTTATATTCATAATTGGCTAGACAACCTACTTACTGTGCAATCCAAAAATTATCCCAGAAGTGGAAAAGGTAGCTAATCCTCAGTGCCATCCAGGCAAGGGTCCTTTTCATCTGTTCTTATTCTGCTAATGAGGAGACTAGTAGCTTCCATTTAGCCAAAGGAGGTAGTGTCAATGACAGCTTTAAAAAATGTGGGACCCTCATATTTACTTTACAGGTGAGGTGTCTGGAACCTGTGTGGTTAGAAGACTCCTGTTACTCAGTGGCCATGGCAGAGTTAAGTGGGAGCTGGGCTTCAGATACTAGGGAGTTGCCTGCCCTACATTTGAAGCTAACCATACAGGGTTGTCATTCCATGGCAAAGCAAATCTGAGCTTGACTCTGGACAATTTATTTCTGAAAAGAAGTTATCTATTTTTCTTCACCAACTTTGAAAAAGCTAGGTTGACCAGATCTCAGAGTTTGTCGGCCGTTCCTGTTCACCAAGAGAGAATCCCTTAGACTCCAAAGGGGCACTAGGACTCCATAATTCTCCTGGAATAAAAGACTAAACAAGAAGTGAGGGTTTACGTTTGAGTTGAAAGTGTGGAAAGGATGTTCTAGATATCATTGGGCTTATAGAAGATACTGGCTCTACAAGAAAGCTGGAGCCAGTTAAAGATAAGGATCCCTGTAGCCAGAAGCATGGGAATATGCAAGGCATCTTCTATATCTAAGCACCATATATAACACTGTAGGCGAATCCCATGACCTAATCCTCCCAACAACTGCATTAGGAAGACAAGAACCCTAGCAACCATTATCTTTCCTGTCTACGCTGAAAAGTAGACGCTTAGAGAAAATTGAGAATCTTCCAAAGGCCTTGCAGACCAGTAAATGATGAAGCCATGATTAGTCACCAATCTCCCTCTCTCTCTTCAGACCCACCTCCTTCAACATGACACTCTCCTACTGAGTACAAGTGCTGGTGGACCTAGGAAACTTGTGACACAAAAGAGGACTATCATCCCAATGTTCTTAGCTGTATACCTCAGTAAGACAAAGCCAAGCTAGAACAGATATATTATCTGGAAAGATGTCTTCTCACGGCCAGCCAGTGCTTCCCTTCCAGCCCATCACCAGCAAAACTTTTGCTAACAACATGTGCCAGGCTGGAAGGTTGAACCTGTTCTGTCAAGAACACCTTGATCTCATCTATTTATCCCTTCTCCAAGCGTCTTCCTGGGTATACTGGTCACCTTCTCACTCAGTGTGGTGCATTCTCAAACCTGTTACTTGCCTTTTCAACAGGATACATGCTTTTTGTTTTAATCTCCAGGTTTTTCACAGGGCTTAAGAGTCTTTCTGAAACCTCACTCTTCTGTGGGTAAACTCAGTAGCGCAGCCTGACCTTGAGTCCCCCTACAACACAATTAAAGTTTCACCCCCGAGTCATGACCTGAGAAAAACTGTCTTTCTTCACATTCCCTGTATCGCTCTCTCCCACACTTGTTCAGTGCCATGATTTAGATCTAGTTTACCTGGGAACAATAGGTTTCAGAATCTTGGGATCCAGCTCTTCCTTTTATAATCCCTTTACAAAACTATCCAGCAAGCTAATAGTATAAAAGGATACTCTTACCCAAATAAAATGTCTTGAAATACTAGAATATTAAATTCAAACATGAGACAGAAACTTCTCTCCTTGAGAGAATACACTCTTTGGCTCACAAGCTTTGAAAATCTCCTCAGCACAGGAAAGTAAGAACAAAAAGATACAAAAACTTAAAGGAAATAAAGAACAGTACCTATAGATGGCATGCTTGTTTGTGTAGAGAACAGTACTGTGTGGATAAACCCCTAGAATTATTGAGAATTTTACAGTGCTGTTGAAGAGAGACTGACTGTGGAGGATAAGAGCGTCTGCTGAGCAAGCAGGAAGACATGTACTCAGATCCCCAGAATCCACATAAAAAGCTAGGTGTGGCCAGGCATGATAGCACATGCTTTTAATCCCAACACTGGGAGACACAGGCAAGATCTCTGTGAGTTTGAGGTCAGTCTGGTCCACATAGCCTACCTACAATTCCAACACTGTGGAAAATAAAGACAGGTTAAATGAGAGACTATCTCACAAGTGTTGTGTTTATAAAAAGATAAAGAGATGGGGGAATATGTTCTGTGGAGGTGTGGTGAGGTGTGGGGGAAGGGGGTGTCTCAGCGGGCCCATGCCGAGGCATCCCTTCCACCTGAGGGACCAGTCTCATGACAGTATAGAATACGTGTGTATAGTATAGTATAGAATAGAGTTTATCAGGTAATGGGGAGGGGAGTTAAGCAGGTGGTAGAGGCAAAGAAAGGCAGAGAGAGAGAGAGAGAGAGAGAGAGAGAGAGAGAGAGAGAAAGAGAGAGAGAGAGGAGAAGTAGAGGAGTAGAGGCTGGCTATGAGCACATGGAGAGAGAGAGGGCGGAAGAGAATGGAGAGGGGGGAAGGGGAGAGGGGACAGAGCAGAAACAAGATAACAAGAGGGCAAGAGAGCAAAGAGGGGGCAAGCAGTCCCTTTTATAGTGAGTCAGGCACACCTGGCTGTTGCCAGGTAACTGTGGGGTGGAGCTTAGACAGAACCTAACAACAAGAATCGGGCAGAGAATAAACTGGGACACCTGACATTCTTCTCTGGCCTACATGCATACACATGCAACCACACCACACACACACACACACACACACACACACACATACACACACACATCAATTGCATGATCCTCACAAAACCCCAGATATGACTGTTTATAACAGCTTTCTTTATAACTGGCAAAACACAGAAAGAACCGAATTGTCCTTCAGTAGCTGAGGGAATTATTTGTGGTCTCCATGAGCTAATGTCAAGCTCTCAAGGAAGAGTCTTCAGGAGGCAAGGGTAGAGAGTGTATTTCCTGGCCTTCTCTTCCTTCTAAAGCCTCCTTCTTTGGCTCATGCTCTACGAGGACAATGGTCTTGAATTATATACACAAAGTCCATTTGCCATGTATGTGACACATTTACTGATTGCAAACATGAGGATATAGGCATCTTTGTCAGGGATTCAATTTAGGGGACCATTATTCAGTTTATCAGAAGTGGCCTAATCGTGTCTTTCAGGGATCTTTGCAAAGGTAGAAATAAAGAGAACATTCAGGAAGCCACCCCACACATCCGCTTGAGAGCTGAAGGTGGCTCACACCAGGCCACAAGCAACAAGGGTGGGAAAGAGGAAAAAGAAAAAAATAATACATGTGTCTCTATGTGGTATCAATGTCACCTTTTAATGTCTAGGGTGTGGCATGTGAGGGGGAAAAAGTCAAGAATAAATCCAAGGTTTTCACTTGAGACACCAGAAAGCTCAATTTCTCATTGGTTTAAAGAGGGAAGACCAAGGACTGAGCAAATGACAAAGCAGAAGATTAGCAGTCCGGTTTGCACATTGAGGGGGCATACAAAATCAAAATGGCCACACCTTTGTCCAAGCCAGGTCTGCATTTCTTTGCAATGGCTCAACCCTCACGAGGTGGAGGCTGTTTCTCCATCTCTCAAGACTGGAAGATCCCTATGACTTACTTTGACTACGAGGTGGTGGCAGAGGTGACACTATGTGGCCTTCAAGCCTAACCCCCCAAGATCCTACAATTTTTACTCCCACATCCTTGGAAAGCTACTTGGGGAGAGACTGCCTTGTGAGGTAGAAGAAGATGTACTGAAGGAGAGGAGACTCAGAGGAGCCGGGACAATCATTCAGCTCCAACAGACTGTAGCTTCCAACCACCACCAGGCATACACCATTCTGGTTCTTCTGGACCCCTTGAGTTCTACAGGAACCAGTCTATTCCTCTCCCTTTGCAACCTCTGTTCCTCATCCACCATTGTCTTTGAGATGTGTCTATAGAGGACTGTAGAGACTACAGAACTCAAGTGAGGACTTGAGTTCAACCCCAGCACTCAGGGAAAACAGAACAAAACAACAAACAACAAAAACATGTACTCCAGGCACAAGGCCCAGAGGCCCCTGAGCTGGAACTGACCTGAAAGACTCCTCCTTGGGGACTGTACCATGCAAGCTTCAGCAGTGATGCTTATGAACCACAACAACAACCAACACGGCACAATAACACTAAGGGTGCAGTAGTGGCATGCATGCCTTGGTGGTAACCAACAGCTCTCTAACTGGATTTAAACCCCACTCAAGATTTCAGTAACCTAGGCAACTACCCAGGGCTAGTGAAGTCATGAATCTTGGAGGAGAACTACAATCACCACTTAACTAGACCAACACAGTCTCTAACTACAATCTAAACAGTTGTCCTTATACCCACATATAAGAGTAGCCCTCACCTATCAGCAAGGAGACTTCTCATTGCCACAGATAGAAATCATTACAGAAAACCACAACCAATCAAAAGGAAGAGCCAGTCCTGACAGATACATTTATAGACCATCCACTGCACCTAAGGCCCGGAGAATACTGTTGGGAGAGGGGCAGAAGTGAGACTGTGTCCTAGGAACATCCGAAGCCACACCCATAAAGTCTCACCAACATGGCTGCCTAAAAATGAGCTCAACAAGGGTGACAACAACCGACATAAGAAAGCCCACAAGGCCTCTGTCCTATGCATAGAACTGCAAACAGCTAAGGAATGCTGACATCGAGAGAGGTAGTCTTCCCTAGGGACACGCACACCAGTGCTCATACATTACCAACCGATCACTCCTGAAAATGTACATACAAATAACATTATATAGACCAAACAGGTAATATTTAGGAGTGTGTCTGTGTGTGTGTGTGTGTGTGTGTGTGTGTGTGTGTGTGTGCATTAACAACAATTAATTAAAAGGGGGGGCCATGAATTTGAAAGAGAGCCAGGAGTGTGGGAGGGTTTGAAGGGAGGAAGTGTAAGAGAGATGATGTAATTGTATTATAATCTCAGTAGTAATAATAATAATAATTAATAATAATAATAAATAAAAAATTTTAAAGCCAGGCACAAGAGCTCATGCCTATAATTCCCATGCTGGGGGGGCAGAGATAGGGGATTCCCCAGGGCTCCCTGGCCAACCAGTTCCCAGTTCAGTGAAAGATTCTGGCTCAGAAGGAAGGAAGTATAAGAAAGACTATTCCTGCCTATGGTCATGTGAGTTTCTTAGAATGGGCACCAAGAAGTTGCTGAATTAGGGGCACTTAAGTGATCTGGCTCCACCACCATTTGACAGTGACAGATTGTTTTCTGAAGTGTTTTCTTTTTTATATACCTGCAAAAACTCCTTAAATTAAAAAAGAAAACTTAAATTTGGTTCAAACATAAATGGAAAATCATTGTTATTTCAGAGTCTTGGACTTTTAAAACTGGAAGAATCCTCCAAATGATGGATCTCCCTGCTTCGTGGTGGCAGCCATCCACATTACTAGTCCAGTCATCCCTGAAGGCTACTTTGTTGCTCCTCTTAATCTGCTGTTTGGAAAAGACAGAATTGACTGTCCTTGATGGAAACCCTCTTCCCAGGAGATAGTGAAGAGCTAACTCGGAGCCCATCCACAGAAGCCCAAGACAGCTGACCCTCAAAAGTTTGTTTATTTCTTCTAATTGGGGCCATTGTTCTCCTAGCCTTGACCTTAACCAGCTATGAAGAGAATAATTCAGGAAGGCTGGGGAGACAAACATTTTTTAAGTCTCCCCAAGAAATAGACAAGAAATGAATAGGCAGTGTTGGCAGGGGTGATCTGAGAAAGCCTTCCAGTCCTGCACTGGGCCAAAACTCAGCAACCAAGATTAACTGTAACCTGGGAAGTCCCAGGGACTTGGCTATTGGTTTGTACTTCTGGTCTTTTCAGAAGGAGGAATAAGATTTGATTGGAAAGAACGAACTGGAGCAAATCACATAATTACCCTGTGATTGGATCTAGAAGCTTAATCATTTAATCTGTGAGTTAGTAAGTGATGTGAAGTCTGAATCTCTGAAGTCAAAGACTCCAATAGAAGCAGTAGAAGGAAACAGGCTTAAAGGTGTTCTGGAGATCAAGGAACTGAGAGACGAATCAGCTCGTTCTTACACATCACTCTGGCAGAGTCAGAAAACATATTCCTATGCAGAAAAAATGGGGGGAAGTGGGATAGCCTGATGACCTGGCTGTGGCTTTGAAGGAGACAGGGTAGTAGGGGAGCGCTGCCTTCAGTCAGGGCTGCGCTGTACCATGGGGCAGCCCATGTGCTTCTCAAAGATACTGAAGAATAGCAAGGGCTAGGAGCCCTCACAGGCCAAACTGCATAGCAAGGGAGTCATCTTGACAAAGGCTGCTGTGGCCGCAGCTGCCTAAGAGGAGCCCCCTGTTTCCAATGCAGACAAAGGTGCCATGTGGACTCCTGGCAGCTGGGATCTTATTGCAAACTGAGACTATCCAAACCTGCCCCCTCAGCACTCTCTGAGGGACTAAATGGCCAGCCAGCTCAGCAGGTCATACAGTCTCAAAAATGTGTCTCCAAAGTCTCCTTGCCCTGCTCATGTCACAGAGTATACTTCTAAGCCAGGTGTGGTGACTCACATTTGGGTTTTTTATTAATTTTTTCATATATATTTTGACCATGTTTTTCCCCTCTCCTAACTTCTCCCATGCCCTCTCTACTGAACCAACTGTGTTCTTTCTCTCTTTCAAAAAAATATCACAAGATGAAAGTCAAAGGAAACAAAAAGATCCCAAGTGAAATTAAAAGCCCACAATACACACACACACACACACACACACACACACACACACACACACACGCACACACAGAGAGAGAGAAACATAGACTTCATTTTGTGTTGGCTGTCTACTGCTAGTCATGGGGCCTACCTTGGAGTGCAGCTGATATACTCAGTGACACGCTACCTTAGAAAACTGGTTTTTTTCCCTTTGCTAGCAGCTATCAATTGCAAAAAGCTTTGTAGTTAGGACTGGAACCCCATGTCTACTCCCCCTTCTCAGTACTGGGGGCCCTTTGTCTTGAACCTGTGCAGGTCATGTGACTCTTGCCATCCTCTCTTCCACATAGATTCCTGAGCCTTGAGGGGAGAGATTTGGTGAAGACATCCTAATTAGGACTGAGTGCTCCAGCGTCTCTTACTCTCCACTTTGTCTAGCTGTGAGTCTTTGTGTTAGTTCCCATCTACTGCAAAAAGAAACTTCTCTGATGAGGATTGGCTGAGGCACTGATCTATAAGGTATAGGAATATGCCATTAGGAGTAATTTTAATGCTAGAATCCTTTAGAGAATAATGGTATTGACTTTTTCATAGACCCACAATCTATCTAGTTGTAGGTTTTTGTCTACTTTAGCAGTGTCAGGTGTGGAGTCTATCTCATCGAGTGTGGTTATTTCTATAGCATTTGTGCCATTATTGTACCAGTGTATCTTGTAGGCAGGTCACTGTTGTAGATTGCAGGGTTTATAGCTGTGTGCTATGGGCGATCGCCATGTAATGAGGAAGACAATGCCCCAGCCAAAACCTCCAGTGCCAGGATGGGTTATATCCTTGTTGAGTTATTGGTCAAAGGACTCCCATGGAACCTCCCCCCAACCCTCAGCAAACATCACTGACTATTGCCAAAGCTATTGGTTTCTCTCTACACCCTGACTACTGTACCTGTTGATCAAGATAGCACTCACTGATATCATCATACATGGAGAAGTCAAGCTGGTGTGAAGCTAGACACTTCACCCTACTGATTAGAGTCATGGTGCTGGAAACTATCCTGCATACTACCAAAGAGAAAGGTGGCTTACACTTGTCATCCCAGAACTTTGGAAGCTTGAGTAGGAGGATCACCATGAGTTTGAAGTCAGTATCAGATACAAAATGAGTTCCAGGTCAGCCAGGACCAGAGAGACCTTGCCTCAAAAAACAATCATATGTCTGTATGACTATATGTATACACACACACACACACACACACACACACACAGAGAGAGAGAGAGAGAGAGAGAGAGAGAGAGAGAGAGAGAG
>JADRCH010000013.1:11572537-11583953 GCA_019843965.1 Rhynchomys soricoides
AGAGAGAGAGAGAGAGAGAGAGAGAGAGAGAGAGAGAGAGAGTTTTAGTTACTGTTTTATTACTGTGAAGAAACACCATAAACAAAGAAACTTATAAAAGAAAGCATTTAATTAGGGGTTGCTTACAACTTCAGAGGGAGCAGTAGACGAGAGTTTATATCTGATCTGCAAGATGGAGACAGAGACAGAGAGAGACAGAGCCTGGGCATCTGACATGAGTTTTGAAACCTCAACGTCTATCCCCATTGACACACCTCCTCCAACAAGGCCATACCAATTCCAACAAGGCCACACCTCCTAATCTTTCCTAAATGATCCACTAACTGGGAACCAAGCTTTCAAATATGTGTGGGTGCCATTCTTATCAAACCCCACCACCCTCTTTAGGCAGCTTAAATTGTTCTACTTAGCACCTTTTCCTCTCCTCCTTTCCATTCTCTTCTCCCTCCCTCCCTCCCTCCCCCTTTCCTCCCTCTGTCTTTTTCTCCCTCTACCTAATTAAATCTTCAATGTACCTTACCGGTGTTCATTGTATAGGAACAGAGCGAGTCTGAAGGCAAAAAATACCAAGGAGAGATAGCAGGTCCCAATGCCTGGCTAAAATACACCTCTGAGAGGTAGCAGGCGGCAGTAGTCACACTATGTGCTGTCAGCTTCCTAGAGAAAAGCTGCTGACTGGTTCTTCTTAGCATCAGTATCTCTCATTCTTCATTCTTCTCTCTACTGCCCTTTCCTTCTGGTCTCATTCCCACTCTCGCCTCTTTTCCCATGAGCAAATTACAACTTTTCCAGCCCTCTTAGTGACACCCAGGAAAGAAAGACAGGGGGAAGAAGTATCCACAACAAGCTTTAAGTTTAAGCCACATAGAGACGTTTTGTCATTGTGGTGTAGTCTTCATGAATTCCTGGGTTTTATCTCCAACACCAAAGACACCAGGTGTGGTGACAGGGATCTGTGATCCCAGTACTCGGGAGTGGAGGAAAAGGGATTATGAGTTCAAGATCTGGCTTCCTAGAGAGGGTAGCCTGGGCTACAGGTGATACAGTCTCACAGACAAAAGCAAACAAACAGACTGAGAGCTGATGTAGGGTGGAGGGGGCCCTGAGTGGCTCTGTGCCTTGCTTCCAGCCTGCTTGTGCTAACGGAGAAGGTGGAGCCCTGTGTGTTTCCCCCTTTCCTCTCCTTCTCCCTACCTTGACAAGAAGGGGGAGTTTTGTTTTGTTCTCCCAGAGGAGTCTTGGCTCATTAATAACCTAGTCATTAGGAATGAAAGGAACAAGAAGACATTTCCAATGAAAGGAGACTGGCAGCCATCCCAGCCACTCTCTCATCACCTTGTCATGTCACCTCATTGTCTTCGATGAGAGAGCAGGCTATGTCAGAAATCCACATAACCACACAGGGCAACTGAAAAGAACCAGGCTGGAAAATGTATGCAAAGCTTGGAATGTATCAAGCTGCGTAAAGACAGATGCTCCTGTCAATATGAAATTGCTCTTTCAAGAGCCTCAAGAGAAGTAAGTTTCAATAAGAATCCTTCACCTACCAGAGAGCTTGCAACCAAGTCAGGAGAAGATGATTATAACATTTGCCTAGCGTGCTCAAGGTCCAGGCTTCAATCTGCAGCACCAGGAACAAAAACCAAACAACACAATGGAAACACTTCAGTTAGGTCAGGGGTAGGGTGTTTGCTTATGAGCCCAAGGGCCTGAGTTCAAGCCCCCAGCACTGAAAAAACTTGAGAGACAAGATATACAATATATAGTAACATATAACAAATGGTCTAGATGGCATATGGGCCTGGGGCGGAAGGTTGGGGGGGGGGGTCAGGAGCAAGCTCTGTTTAGTGCCTGGAGAACTAGAGGCTGTGCTAATACAAAGCAGTGATGGCTAGAAAGGTCACTGGCTGGTTCCAGTTTATGTCTTTGTTTTTGTTACTTGAGATAAGGTCTCACAGTGTAGCTCAGACTGGTCTTGAACTCATGATCCTCCTGCCTCAGTGGGATTACAGATGTGCACCACTACACCTGGTGATAAGGACCTATTGCAAAGACAGTGCCTCTGATGGATTGGATTATGTCTCAATAAGTATGTTGAAAACCTTCTCCCTGCCTCTCCAGAACCTCAGACTGTGATCTTTCTGGGCACGGGATCCTTGCACATGTAATTAGGTTAAGTTACCACTACACCTGAGCAGGGTAGGTGGTTAATCCAGTATGATTAGCATCCTTTTAAGGAGGATTGAGGAAGACATGGTGAGATAGAAACGCCACATGAGGACAGATTCATATAGATGACATGGGACAATATTGGCAGACTCCAAGATGGCCAAGAACCACCAGCAAACAGCAGACGCTAGCATGTGGCCAGGAAAGTTCTAGATGGGGAATTGGCACTGAACACACCCTAAATTCAGGCCATTGGTCTCCAGAGAGGGGGTGGGGAGAGGAAGTGGGAGAGTATGTCTCTAAAATTTAAGTCATGCTGTGTGTGATTCTTCGTAATAACAACCACGAGAGCTCAGGAGCTGCAGAGGGCCTTCCTGGTAAGGTGTCTCATATTCATAACACAATTGGAAAAGAGATGACTCTTTGTAAAACCTGACAACACAGCACAAGGTGAGCTGCCTGGGCCAGTTCATCGTCTCCTAGGACACTGTCATACTTTTGGTGAGATTTGGCTCTATACATGATCAAAAACTCAGACCTCACCTGATTGCCATCAGAGTTGTCATGACTGCCGCCCTGTGTATTTGGTTTGGCTGTACAAATTCTTTTAAACTGACATCTTCTTACAAATTATCTATTTACTGTCCATGAAGAATCATGCTGATCCATTCTCGTTTGTTTTAAGGGGCGCTCAGCTTTCATGTTTATGGATATTCAGATCTGAGTAATGGCTGGACTTCCTGCCTTGGAGCTCAGAAAGCTCCAACAAAAGCAGTTTGGAATGGCTGTGTGAACAGCTCTCAAAACACTGTGTACCCTGCCTTGGTGCTCAGCAGACTTTACTTCAAGGAAATCCTGTTCTTTGAAGCAATGGTTATGGTCCACTGGGCCAGAAACCCATCCTGAGAAAGCTTGAAGAGCCGGGTTTCCATGTCCCACTGTCTTGGGTCCAAGGTTGCCATTAGAAATAGGTAAACAGAGCTACCACAGATGTCCTGAATACATATTTGCAGAATCACAGGCAAGAGAGAAGTGTTTCCCTTTCAAATAGGACTCTGTGTGTTTGTGTGTGTGTGTGTGTGTGTGTGTGTGTGTGCACTCACATGTGCAAATGCATTTTTGTGTGTGTGGTAGTGCATGCAAAGGCCACAAAGCAACTTCAGTTGTTACTTCTACAGGTGCCATCCACCTTCATTAGCCTGAAGCTCACTGAGTAGGAAGAACTGGCCAGCAAGCCCCCTGGGTCTGCCTGTCTCTGCCTCTGCAGAACTTAGATTACATGCAGGTGGCACCATGCCCTGAATTGTTTGTTTGTTTGTTGAGACTGGGTTTCTCTATATAATGGCCCTGGCTATCCTGGAACTCTCTCTGTAGACCAGGCTGGTCTTGACCTCAGATATCTGCCTGCTTCTGCATAGATAGATGGATGGATAGACAGATATCTGGGAGATTGAATGCAGGTCCTCAACCTTGCAAGGACAGCACTTTACTGTCTGGATTGTCAGTCCAGACCCAGGCACAACTTTCAAAACTGAAGTCTGGTTAGGCTGCAAGCACAGTAAGTAGCACCAATCTATGTCTATGTGTTAGTCATGAATGTATCATGATTGTATCTGATCATGTCCCACCATCCTTTGGGATTCGTCACAGAATGAGATACAGGCAAGGCATTTAAGGTAGTGTGTGGCTTATAGTCAGTTCTAACACATGCTGGTTAAGGCTTCCTTTCTTTTCACTGAATTTGGTGAATTCCAGTCAGGTATTTCATGCTAATTGAAAACTTTGTTTGGCAATGGCATGTCCAAAATAATTGTTGTTAACACTAATGGAGGTATCTTTTAGGCTGTTGGGCTGTGGATGTAGCTCAATTGATGAGTGCTATCCTGACATTGACAAAGCCCTGGGTTTGATCTCCAGCACCATATAATCTGGACATGGAGACACACGCTCACAATTCCATCACCCAGGAGGTGGAAGCCACAGGATGAGGATGAGGTCATCCTCAGCTCCGTAGTGAGCTTGAGGCCAGCCTTCAAGACAGGAGACACATTGATGTCTTAAAATCCAGTTTGTGCAAGGGAGAAAAAAGATGGACTGAGTCATTGGTGGCAAAACTGTTGGAAATCACGGTTCGGTTTCTTCTTTTAAGACCAGTGGTTCTCCACCTTCCTGATGCTGCAACCCTTTAATATAGTTCCTCTGTTGTGGTGACCCCCCCAACCATAGTACAATTATTGTTGCTACTCCATAACTGTTATTTTGCTACTGTTATGAATTGTAATATAAATATCTGATATGCAGGATGTCTAATATGCTACCACTGTGAAAGGATTGTTTAATCCCCAAAGGAGTTATAACTCACAGGTCGAGAATCCCTAGTTTTGGGGGTTTTTTGTTTGTTTGTTTAAAGATTTTTTTATTTATTGTATATTTGTTTGTTTGTTTGTTTGTTTGTTGTATGTATGTTCTATTTGCATGTACATCTGCATGCCAGAAGAGGGCATCAGATCCAATTACAGATGGTTGTGAGCCACCATGTGGCTGCTGGGAATTGAACTCTGGCAGAGCAGTCAGTGCTTTTAACTGCTGAGTCTTCTCTCCAGCCCCCGAGAACTCCTGTTTTAAGGCTGTTTTTCATCAGGTTGGCAGAGTGTGAACCATGAAGGAGTTTGAGATGCCAAGAATAACAATCTCATGACAACAATCATATGACAACTGGGTACAGTCTCTAGTTCTGGCTTTTTCAATTTCCCATTATGATATTTAATAGATGAAGAAAATATGCTAGCAAATGGAATGATAATCACAAATCATACTCCAAAATCATTTGATGACATGGATGGAGATGAAATGGGGTGAGTGACCTACCCAGGATAATAAGGAACTTAAAATGCAAATACGAAAGTTCAAGCCCCAATGGGAAGAGTCCTATAGCAGAACTGGTGCTACAACTAATAACATTACTGTTCACGACTGGGTTTGTGGGGGTGGGGTGGGGGAGAAACATCCTCTGGAAATCTTCCCAAAGCCCTTCCTATTGGCTGAGTTCCTAACACAGATTTGCACCCTCACATTTTCTCTCTGGTCATAGGTTATGATCTGTCCATAGAGCTAGGGCTAAATCTAAACTGTAGGGACTAGAGCCCACTTTCTTCACACCCCCATTAGCCATCTCTGGTCCAAAAAAGGCATTTGATAAACACCATGCAATAGCTATGAGAAGACCACATCTAGAGTTTTTCTGAAGGCCAGCAACACTCTTGATTACACTTTCCCTCTTTATGAGGTTGGTAACTTGTCAAAAGAAAGGAATTTTAAAATGTATTTAGTCTGTGTCTCAGTCTGTTTCCTGTTGCTATATCAAAATGCCATATTCTGGGCCATTCGCAGAGAATTGTGGCTTACCTAGCTCATATTTATGGGGGCTGGAAAGCCAAGAAAATGATGAGGGCCTCATGCTGCAGGGTCCATCACATAGACAGCTTGTCCACTCTTCCTCTTCTTATAAAGGCACCAATGCCACCATGAAACCTCATCCTAAAGTCCTCATGTAACCCTGATAGCTTCCTAAAGGCCCATCTTTCAGTACTATCCGTCAATGAGCATTCTAGGACACTGGCCTGGTGCTCACCAGGTAGATAACAGTGTCTGGCCAATGAGCCCCAGAAGCTCACCAGCCTCTGCCTCCTAGCATGGAGATTGCAAGAGCATGTTGCTATATCAGGATTCTACTTATGTGAGTTCTGAGGGATTGATCTCCTGTCCCCATGCTTGCAAGGCAAGAGCTTTCCTGGCTGAGCCATTGCCCCAGCCACTTGATGTCTAAGTTCTCTGCAAAAGATCAAGGATCAGAAAATAAGTTGAGAATAAGGAGGGAGAGCTATGGACAGTCTGTCTGCCATTTTAACATTTTCCAGAAGGAAAAACTCATGGGCTTAGATGGGGTTAATTTGTTGGACTGTTGACATGGCAGCCTCATTAAAAGAGTTTTTTTTTTTCTTTTTTTGTTCTCAAACCCATTGTAGATAATTATCAGCAAATTAAAAGGTACGGTGATAAACCAATTACAAAGGAAGAGGTAGAAGCGCCATAAAATACAGTCACAATAAAACAAAAATGACTCGGATGCCAGAAACAAATTTTCCTTTGCACAAACTTCAATAGGTCCTTGGGAGCTACTGTATTGGAACTAACTACCACTGCAGGTTTTTATGAATGCTGCTGTGTGTTCAAACAGACAAGCTCTCACACACCCAGGAAATGCAACTCTCCAGAATGACTCAGTGTTTGACAACTCCAAAATGCTGCTTTTATTTCATTTGTCTTAAGTACATTGTAGTTAGCAGTTTCTTATGAATGAATGCTATGCTCTTGTTATACTGAAGTTCATGGACAGCTACTTCTCTGTAAATCCCATACAGCGACCTTCCATATGTTGAAATGGAGACACATGTGAGCAGTTCAGACATAGGAAAAAGACCAGGACACATGCAGCGGCTCTGCTAGCCTCAGTCAAGTGAATGGCCATAGAGTATAATGCAGTTCAAGATGGATGCAGTTGAGGCACTATTAAAGCTGGGGCCCCATATCTTCTTCTGCAGTAGATGTTTGAGTGCCATCATTTCCTCTGACCATTCAGGAAACCTTTCTAGTTTGTTTATCTTGTTTGATAGAACACTCTGACCAAATGAAAGAATGGAGGAAGGATTTATTTAGCTTACACTTTTGGGTCTCAGCCCATCATGCAGGGAAGTCAGGGCAGAAACTCAAGCAGATATCCCAGCAGAAACAATAGAGGAACACTAGCTAGCTTTCTTATATAGCCCAGGCCATCTCCCATAATAGGCTGGGTCCTCAATCATCAACAGTCATGATAGTTCCCACAGACATGCCCACAAGCCAATTTCATCTAGTCAATTCTTCAATGGAGACTCTCTTTCTCGGATGACTCTTAGACTGTATCAAACCAAACAGAGCCTTTCTCTGTATACAGTTAAGGACTAGAACCCCACAACTTCCGAAAGATTTTAGTGTGTATCCTGCAAAGTTCTGATGGCTTCTCCCAAGTCCTGTGAAAAGCAGATGCCAAACTCCCCAGATTGCCATCATATTCCCATCTCCTAATGTTCTTGCACTTTACATAAGCTCATTCTTGTCTCTGGCCCATCTTTAATGTGGATCATTTACAGATTGGGTTTAACTGTGACATCTCTTCTCTCTGTTCACAACCTCAGGACTGATCCAGATGCTGTATATTCAGTGTGTTGGTAGGATACTCTTTGTAATTACTGTGAATATTTTACATTTCCTATGGGAATTGTAAAGTGGGAATTTAAAGATTCAAGCACTTCCAATGAAGTTTCACTGGATGCTTATCAACAAGAACAACATTTTAAGATGCAAAAAGGATTTATCATTTAACTCAATCACACCCACAAAGTCTCTCTGCACTCTTGGCTTTCACCTCCCAGTTGCAACCCATTTATAACCTGTCTTATTTAGAGTTCTATTGTTGTGAAGAGACACTATGACCAAGGCAACTCCTATAAAGGACAACATTTAATTGGGGCTGGCTTACAGGTTCAGAGGTTCAGTCCATTGTCATCAAGACAGGGCCATGGCAGCATCCAGACAGACAAGGGGCTGCAAGAGCTGAGAGTTCTACATCTTCATCCAAAGACAGACAGGAGAAGACTGGCTTCTAGGCAGCAAGGACAAGGGTCTTAAAAACCATGCCCACAATGGCACACTTCTTCCAACAAGGCCACACCTCTACTAGTGCCACTTCCTGGGCCAAGTGTATTCCAACCACCACATAATCCTTCTCCCAATCCTTACCAGTGTTGAGCGTATCCTTCTAGTATTTCTCTTTTACATTCATTAGCAGTATAAAGATACATTCTCATCTCCCTTAATCTATGGTTTACATTCATTAGCAGTATAAAGATACATTCTCATCTCCCTTAATCGATGGTTTACATTCATTAGCAGTATAAAGATACATTCTCATCTCCCTTAATCGATGGTTTACATTCATTAGCAGTATAAAGATACATTCTCATCTCCCTTAATCTATGGTTTACATTCATTAGCAGTATAAAGATACATTCTCATCTCCCTTAATCAATGGTTTACATTCATTAGCAGTATAAAGATACATTCTCATCTCCCTTAATCGATGGTGATATTATAAGAGACCCTACAAACCCAAGAGATGGTTCTTTACAAAGATAAACAAGAGAAGAGACTCAAGTTAACAAGAATTAGAGATGAATAAGGAAAGATCACAGCAGACACCAAAGAAATGCAGAAAACTCTAAGAGAATAGTTTGAAAACCCTATACTTGATTCAGTTAGGAAACCTAAAAGAAGGACCTGAAGAGATGGCTCATCAGTTAAGAGCACTGCCTGCTCTTCCATAGGACCAAAGTTCAATTCCCAACAACCACATGGTGGCTTGCAACCATTTGTAATGGCTCCAATGTTCTCTTCTGGTATGTCTGAAGAGAACAACAGTATACTCACATACATTAATCTTTTAAAAAGGGGTGTGTGTATATGAAAGTTTTATGAGTGGATTGGTATCTCTGACGCTCTACTGGGCTCCCTGCTGCAGGAGTTGGCCTCTTCAGGTTCCATATCCCCAATGCAGTGTGTCACAGCTAAGGTCACCCCCACTGATTCATGGGTGCCTCCCTTTTCCTGGGTCTCTGTCTCATCCTGGAGATGCCCTCCACCTCCTCACCCCTGTCAATTGCAGATTTACATTCATTTTCATGGTCATCTGGCCACCCCTCCTGTCCTTCCCCACACCTGATCCTGAACCCCCCATTCCTCTCCCATCCCCTTACCTCTCAGTTTCCTCCTTCCATCTGCATCCTATGACTATTTTATTCCCCCTTCTAACTGAGATTCACGCTTCCTTGCTTGGTCCTTGTTTAGCTTCTTGGGTCTGTGGAGTGTAACATAATACCTGTATTTTATGGCTAATATCCACTTATAAGTGAGTACATACCATACTGTATACAAGAAATGCAGGCATGGGGGATGGAGCAGACACTGAAGGAGTAGTCAATCAATAACAGGTCCAACTTGAGACCATCTCATGGGCAAGCACCAGTCCCTAACACTTTTAGTGATACTCTGTTATGCTTGCAGACAGTAGCACGTTGTCCTCTGAGAGGCTCAACCCAGCAGCTGACTCAGATTGATACAGATACCCACAGCCAAACAGTGAATGGAGCTTAAGGACTTTTATGGAAGAATAGGAGGAAGGATTGTAGGCTCCTAAGGGGATAGGAACTCCATAGGAAGACCAACAGAGTCAACTAACCTAGACCCTTGGGGCTCTCAGAGACTGAAGCATCAATTAAAAACATACATGAGCTGGATGTAGGCCTCCCACACATATGTAGCAGGTGGGCAGCTTGACCTTCGTGGGTCTGGAACAACTGGAATCAGGGATATCTCAAAAGCTGTTGACTGTATGTAGGATATGTTCTCCTAGTTGGGCTCTACTTGTCAGTCCTCAGTAGAAGACAAAGTGCCTACCCTCACAGAGACTTGAAATGTCAAAGTGGGGAGGTACCCAGGGAGAAAACCACCCACTCAGAGGAGAAGAGGAGTGGGGAGAAGGGAAGGATTGTGGGAGGGGGTGACCAGGAGGAGGGCAGTGAATGGGCTGTAAAGTGAATAAGTAACAAAAAATAAAATTAAAAAAGAATATTATTTTATCATACAAAAGAAAGAAAACCTAAAAGAAATGGATGAATTCTTAGATTCATCTGAAACACCATGTTTAAACCAAGAAGAGACCAAACAGGTCTGTCAAAAACAAGGAGACCAAGACAGCTAGAAAAGGCTTCCTGCTAAAGAACACTCAGCCAGGTGGACTTACAGTGGAACTCCACAAAAGTACCACAGAAGAACTGCAACTAACATATTAAGATATAAAAATATCTTTCATTATTTGATTTTCAAATGCTAAAGGGGGATGGAGCATCTGATACCCTTCAATATAAGAAGATTTAACTATTTAACAATCTGTAAACAATGCTAAACCACTTCAAAATGTACACAGTGGTATGGACTGTCTAAAAGGGATTCCAATAGCATAGGAATGAATCAATAAACGGTATTGTGTGGAATGAAAAGGCTTCTGCACAGTAAGGGGGCTAATCACCGAAGTGAAGAGACAGCGTACAGATTAGAAATCAATCTTTGTCAACTACAGATAGGGTGAGAGATTAGTTTCCAGACTGTATAAAGAACTTCAAAAATGAAGCAAGCAAACAAAAAAATCACACCAATCAATCAATAAGTGAACTAATGAACTGAATAGAGAATTCTCAAAAGATGAAAAACAATAAATATTTGAAAGCATGTTCAGCATGCATAAACATCATGGAAACATGAATAAGAACAATTTTTCATCAGCACATGTTAATTACACATAACCAATGGTTTCATTATGACATCATCATACAGGTGTAACTGTTTCGGAATTCTGCTTACTGAGTGAGAATGGCGATCATTCTCCGCCATTGGGGGGAAAAACCATTCGAATCCTGGTGAGTGTAAGTGGAAAAATAATCATTGCTGGTGTGAATGTAAAGTGGTAATGGCACTCTGGAAGTTTGTGTGAGCGTTCCTCACAACACTGAAAATAGAATTACCACATGGCTCAGCTGCAAGACTTCTCTGTGTATACGCTGATGGACTCTAAGTCAACCATGCCACACATCCAAGCTATTGTCACATCAGGCATAATAACTGAGATCTGGAACCAACCATGCCTGCTAACAGATGCATGGATAAAGAAAATGTGGTATGCACATATTCTTTTCAGCTCTAAACAAAAATAAAATTATGTTTGTATAAAAATGAATAGCATTAGTGATTATTAGGTTAAGTGAAATAAGCCAGTCAGAAAGAAAATATCATACTTTTTCTTTTATATGAAAAAATCTAAAATGGTTTTATTCTATGAGCGTAGAAAGCTGACCATGAGATAGATGAGGGGGGAAACCCTTAAGGGAAAGAAGAGGAAGGTGCTGGAATTCATGTGGCGTGAAAACAATGAGGGGACTATTAGAGGGAAACCAGACCAAAATAGGAGGCGTGGCGTATAGGAAATGGCAGTGGGGCACGAAGATGAACAAGAACGGAGGCTGTGGCGTTACATGTGTATGTGTATGTGTGTATATGTGTATGTGTATATATGTGTATGTGTATATATGTATACGTA
>JADRCH010000013.1:11586531-11612617 GCA_019843965.1 Rhynchomys soricoides
TCTCTCTCTCTCTCTCTCTCTCTCTCTCTCTCTCTCTCTCTCTCTCTCTCTCTCTCACCTCCCTTCCAGACCTTGTGCTGACATCAGTTTCAGTCACAAACTTCTACCACAAATACAGTGACACCAGTAACATAGACTCACAAAGCATAGGAAAGAAGTTCCTGACATACTGAGAGTGGGAACAATTCCCAACCATGTTTCTCTCATGGATACTCTGTATCCATGGGAGTTTAGTTGTATACAACTGTGTGACATCACAGTAGGAGAGAGGCTAAGACTCTTAGAGCACTCATACTTCTGGCCAGAAGAACCAGGTACAGAAATCTACAGCATCAGAGGATGGGAGAATTTTATAAAAAAAAGAAGTAGAGAATTAAATATTGTAACTCTGTGTGAAGCACTAGTAACCCTAGGCTCATCATTGAATCTCCCAGGTGTGGAACAGAGCTCAGAACCACTCACAACACCAAGCTCAACACTGAATCTCCCAGGTGTGGAACAGAGCTGAGCAGGAGGTACAGAACTTCGATTAAAACCTCCACTGATTGCAGCCAAAACTAAACAGTTGGGATTGGGACACATGCATAGGAGCGAAGGTTCTGAATAAGCAACAAAGGCATTGGCAACTGAATGGACATCCCCTTCCTCCACTGAACAGAACCTGGGCTAGGAACGTAATCAGGTTGGTTGTCCACTAAAACAACACCACCAGAGGATTTTAATGTGACTCAAGCTCACAGCACAGCACTCCAAGGACTCCAGATACTACGTAACATTACCCAGTGTCAACAAGGAGATTATCACCAGTTTTCAAACAGACGACTAAAGGATGCCAACTCTGAGGGGTCTTAGCAGTTGAAATAAGAACTACATTCTGAAATTAGACAAATGCCTTGAGCAAGCATGTAAAAATAATTCTCTCCCTCACTCTTTCCCTTCCTCCCTCCCTGTCTTGACTGTAGTGCAGGATGACCTTGAGCTTGCAGTCTTTCCTGCTATTTCTCGAGGGTAGGGCTACAGGTGTGTGCCAGCATGCCCAATAGCAGGATTCAAGACACCAAAATAAAAAGGAAAGAATGAATGAACCTAGCTATTGATCAACAGTAATTTCCCACTTTAGGAAAGAGAGAGAGAGAGAAAGAGAGAGAGAGAGAACAGGACGGAAGGAGGAGAGAGAGGAAGGAAAGAGGGAGGGAAGAGGAAGGATGGAAGGAAGAAAGGATATGAAAGATAGAGATCATGTCAAAGAAAGCAGTGAGATGATATCAAAAGAGCTCACATTTAGTGCAGAGAATGAGTCACGGTGGCATGCACTCATAATTCCAGCACAGGGTAAGAAGGGACAAAAGAAACAAAATCAGCCTTGAGACTTACTGGCCAAGCTAGTGTAATTGGTAAACTCCAGGCTAAGGACTACAAATGATATCTCAGGTTCTCTCTCTCTTGCTCTCTCTCTCTCTCTCCCTCCCTCCCCCCCATACACACACATGCACATGCATGCGCACACATGTACACACACCTCAAAATAAGAGTTCTAATATTCATGCCATTAGTGTCACAGAATAAAAGGTAAGAGATTTGTGCACAACCAAAATGTCAAGAAATAGGAGTAAAAACTTCCTAAATGCGGTGAAAGATATCATTCTAACTTTAAAAGTTTCAGTGAAACCCAACAACACACAAACTCAACGGAAACCAACAAACTAATCAAACTGATAAAAAACAAACATGAAGAGAATATTTAAAACAGTCATGCTAACAGCAAATGATAAGACACGGCAATTTGAATGATTGCTAATTTCTCAAGAGGTTCCCTGGAAGCCAGAGGACAACAGGAAGCAATTCTCTTGGGCTGAAAGAGAGATGTCACCATCCTGTATGTACACTGAGGTTATTTCCAAGAATGAGAAGAATTAACATCATGGAAATGACTATATAAATCAGTCTACATAGTCAATCCAACCCCATCAAAATTCCAGCATCATTTTTTAAGAAACAGAAAAACATTAAGTTTCATATGGAACTACAAAGGGCCTAGATTGCCAAAGCAATTCTGAGCAAGGAAAACAACATGACAAGAAGTATCAGTATACCTAATTTTTTAATTAGACTAACCAGCATGGTACTGGCACAAAAACAGACATGGAGAGCAATGGATTAATGTCCAAAACAGGAATTTTTCATGTTGTTTGCAAGAAAATGGATACAACTGTACATAATCATATTAAATGAACTAAGCCAGTCTCAGAAAGACAACTATATTTTCTCTCAGATATAGTAGACCATCTATATAAAATCTGATTGATTACATATAAATACATAGAGTATATTCATGAGCATGTATGACATGAAAGTAGAAGGTAAACTGTCAAGGAGAACAGAGGGACCTAGTGGATGGAAATGAGAGAGGGCAGAGGGAACATGTTCGATGCACAAAAATGTCCTTACGTAACACAACCATGTACAGTGGATACATACAGTGATTTTTAAGTTTTATTTTTAGAAAACTTGGGGCTGGAGAGATTGCTCAGCAGGGAAGAACACTCGCTGTTCTTTCAGATGACCAGAACCCACATGGTGGTTGCCTTCAACCGCCTGTAACGTCTGTTCCAGGGGATCCAGCGCCCTCTTCTGGCTTCCACAGGCACTGCATGCACGTGGTACACATACAAACAAGCAGAAACATAGAAATATACATAAAAATAAATAGAAAAAAAAACTTGTGTTGACACAAAATTTTACTTGTACATGATTATATCAGTTGTATTCATAATCACTCCAAAGCAGGAGTGATGTAAATAATCTTTTATTAGAGACTAGATTAATAGACTGGCATATTTGATAGCCTATACATAACATTCTGAGAAAGGCAAGCCTGTCGAGAATGAGGACAGTTTGCTCAGGGTGAAGGCCAGGAGGAGTAATTAGCAATGCCAAGGCAGCAAAAGGGAATTTTGAGAGGTGACAGCAATTGTGTGCCTTGGATAAGTGTGGTAATTAAGACAACTCTTAATCTAATTCTCAGAGTACAGAGCTAAGACCAAAACTGTGATTTATTCCAATGCAAATATAAAAATTTTAAAGTTATGTTAAATTTTCTAGGCCATGTGTTCACATCTTAAAACAATATACACAATATCTAAAAGCTGAATGTTGACTGAATTCTCCTAAATTTAAATATCTAAAAAGTCACCAAGGGAACTTACCTTGCAATGAGGTATTAGAAACTCTTGCAATGTAATCCAGATTAGCACATACAATACTTCTGTTATCTACATAAGCAGATTTGGATTTCCTGGTCTGGTTTATATGAGATCAATGCCCAGAAGAAAAGTAGCCGGAGCCCTGTTGGACAGTTCTACTACCTAGGACCTCTCACTGGAGAAAGCCAACATGACCAGAGTGAGCAACAAGGACACTGGAAGTGGACCACAAGTGCCTTGACATTTTTCAAACTCTGTCCACAGTGTGAGGTCACTGGGCCTGAGCCCAGGGAGCCAGATCACAGCCACATCCTTCCTATCAGTCTGCCAGCTTTAGTACTGCCCAGATGCCAAGTGCAAACATGAGGTCCAAGAGGAGGAGGAAGTCGTCTTTGTCTCAATACCATGCTCAGTGGTGTATGTCGGAGATGACACCTGTTCAATGACCAGGTAAACTCTCCACTCCTATTCCTGGCTTCTTCCAGGCCGGAAGTTAGCTCAGGTGCTCTACCTGGCCAGTCTGTACATTCTGAACACATTACCTCAGGCTTTGCTTCCCCCAAGCTGTGTTTCAGGTTCAGTGGTTCTTCAAACACCAGAAGACACCTCTGCTTTGGCCCCTCCTAGGAGGGTGTTCCTCACTTTGCTCAGTAACTTCCCGAGAAAAACAATCGATGCAAATCTCATTGTTACCAATCACACAGTATAATAAATGGGCAGGGAGTGCCTCATAAAGCAAGTCCAGGTTGGCTTCTTCTACAATTTGAAGGCTCCTTTTGTAAAGAAACACCCTAGACCCCTCCTGAACCACAAACAGGTATGAGCACACAGGCTTGCCAATCCCTCCAGCTACTAAGTCTGTCTTAGCACAAAGTTGTTTAGGGGGCAGGTAGGCATTCAAGTTATTGCTGCATGTCAGAACGATTTCTAGGAGCCTTGTCTTACAGTTGTCTCTCCTTCTGTTCTCTCCCTGTCTTTTCCATTCAGAAGCCCCCATAGATCATCAGGATCCTACCCATAGAACATGGCTTCTCTAAAGGGAAAAATGGGACCATAACTCCATTGAGGAATAACACACTTAAAGGATGTATGTAGTAACTAAAAAGAAATCACTAGATTGTTAGGACATTAGGCAATGGGTACTACTATGGCATGGTTTCTTTCTTCCTTTTCTTTTCTGCATGGGATCAGTGACTACTGAATTTTTAATTACGATTTAAAAATCGTAATTTTTAAATTTGTCTATTTGTCTTTATCTTATGTGTTTGAGTGTTTTGCCTGAATGTATGTATATGCACCATGAGTGTGCAGTGCCTGAGGAAGCCAGAAGAGGGCGTTTGAGCCCCTGAAGCTGAAGCCACCAAGTGCATGCTGGGAACTGAACCCTAGTCTGCTGTAAAAGCAGTAAGTGCTCTTAACCACAGATCCATCTCTCCAGGCCCCTAGGAGAAGGATCAACCTACTCACCCAGGAAGAGTAGAATACACTCCTGTCCTGTCATCCTCCAGATTTCCTCTTCTGGACTTCTAGTGTATTGGACAGAGCTTCCCACAATCAGAATGGAGCTCCCTCATCATCCCAAGTCACTATCCTATATGTCACTTTCTCTGGAAACACCCCCACAGATGCACCCAGGTGTGAACATTGACAGCCATATTGACAGCCAAAACCAACGATCAAAGAAGGTGATAAGGTAAGGCGGTGGAGCCTTCATGGATGGAACTAGTGCATTTACAGAAAAGGGCTAAGAGAGACTCATTTTCCTTTCATGTGAAGACCAAAGAGAGTTCCATCTGTGTGAGCAGATGTGAGGACACTTGGTCCCCTTGGACTTCCTAGCCTCCATCACAACTGTTTTATGAGCGTCACATGCCTGTGGGTCTCCTACTTTTGAGCACTCATCTCACAGCAAACCAACATTCTAAATTCTACCCACTGCTCACGAGAAATACAATTTCTATGTGGCTGTATAATTCCTATCATTTTATCAAATTGATAAAATGTATCAAAATTGCATTAGCATGACATATCATGAAATATTCAGGAATTTGTATTTTTTTCTGTATTGTTTGAAATGCAGCTATTTTCTTTTTGGCATTCAGGCATTCCTATTTTTCTCTGTAAAGCTGTTATCCCTAAGCTCTAAACCTCTAGTGCACAATGCAAACAGCCTTGCACACAGGAATCCAGAAGTGGACCCTTTCCAAAGCCCAGTCAGCTCCCCATGCTTCAACCAACTGTGGCCCCACACCTTTGAATCAAATAGAAGCCGGAGTTTTAACACCTGTGACAGATCTGTTGCACTTGTATTGTTCATGGTATCTTCACTGCAACCTTTTGAGCTGGAAATTATCCTTGTGGCACACAGAGGAAAAATAAAGCACAGGAATTCATGATGACTTGCCCAAAGCCTCTTAGTCCAGAAAGTGGCCATTCAGACTCCAAGTCTCATGGCTACAAAGCCCATAATTAAGTCACAGCTCCTGCAGCTACAGCAGAAGGTCACAGCTTTTTCTCCTGACTTTTAGTTGGAAGAAGATTGGCCAATTTGGAGACTTAAAAGAATAGATCCCCCATAAAGCACTTGCCATATGAGCAAAGTTCAAGCCCCAGAACCATATTACTAAGCCAGGCAAGGTTTGACACTTCTACACCCAATACAGGGACTGTAGGAGGCTCCACTGGCCAGCCAGCCTAGCAGCAAGTTTGAGACCAGTGAAAGAACTTGTCTCAAAGACAAGGTGGACAACCACTGTTCTAGTTTGCATTCTCTTGCTCTGATAAACACTATGACCAAAAGCAGCCTGGGGAGGAAGGGCTTATTGTAGCAGGTTATAGTCCCTCAAGTCAAGATAGGAACTCAAGGCAAGAGGTCAAAGCAAAACCAAGGAGGAAAGCGACTTACTGGCTGGCCTCCTGCTTCAGCTTCCTGTGTAACCCAGGGTGGCACTATCCAGTGGGCTAGGCCCTCCTCCATCAATTAGCAGTCAAGAAAATGTCCTACAGATAAGCCCACAGACCAATCTGATAGCTGAGACTCCCTCATCCCAGGGATGTCAAGTTGACAACCAAGGATGGCCATCACATCCAAAGAGCGCCACTGGAGGATGTCCTCTGGCTTCCATGTGTGCATACACATACCTGTGAAAATACACACGCAGGCACAAAAACAAAGAAGACCAGCCTGTCTCAACGATTATATGATGCTCGGGCACCGTAGCCTTGCTTATAACATTGAGGATCTGTTTGTTCTCCCTGGTCTATATGTCCTTGTCCAAAATTTCCTTTCCAAGAACATCCAAATCAGAGCTGAATATGGTGGTGACACTTGCCTGTAATCCAAGCACTAGAGAAAGTGTGGCACATCTGCTATTTTAAACCAGTGTCACCGCCTACCCCACTACTGTGAAACCTTTCCAACTATGCAGTCCGTTTATTTGGGGATTTACTCCCACATGGTAACATTACCATGCAAAACATAAGGGAGCACCTATTAATCTTAATCCCTTATGGGGCAGGGATCTGGAGGCAGAAGATTTGGGTTCAATTCCCAGCACCCATATAATGACTTACAACCATCCCTTGTAACTCCAGGCCAAGGGATCTGACACTTTCCTGATATATATATAGGCAAAATATACACATAAAATAAGTAGATCTAAAAAAATGCAATCCCCATGGATTTAGAGACCTTATACTGAACACAAGTCTAGAACTGAGACAACTGGACTCATGTGCTTCCTCAGTGGGCATCTCATGTGTGTACCCTGGGTATACCCAGCTGGAAAGCCAATTCATGAGAAGACCCCTCTGGAATGTTCTACTTGCTGCAAGCTAACCAGTGTGCAGCCTGTAACAGGCCCTTGTAAAAGTACAATATGCTTCTATTCTAGGCTGTAAAAAAGAGACTGTGAAAGATAATCAAAGATGAACTAAAAACATTGAAAGTACATATTTATATCTTGCCACAGATAAGATTGACTCAATACAAGTCTCCTCGACAAAACATGTCAACTAGACTTTCGTTAGGAATTCCATCTGGTGCAACAGGTGCAGAAATAGAAAGGATGAGGGGCTGGTGTTGAGCTACAAAAAGCCAAGGTGCTTGACTTCGGTACTAATGATCAGATACCACCTTGTGGCCAGAAGTAGAAATTCAGGATTGATCTGGGAAGCAAATATAAAATTGTATTCCATAAGCTACATGTACTAACTAGCCCAGTGAGAACAGTGCATAACCACATTAAAACCTCACATTTGGGCCACACCATTCATCTGTCATGAGGTTGGGTGGGTGTGGGGGAGATGCCCTCCTCCCTTACTACCTGCAGCAGTCTGGAGAGCTAGCCCCAGGATCACGAGAGTGGGAGAGTTGGCCCTGTCCCTCACCAGCTGCAGCAGTTGAGAGAGCAGGTCCTGCACCTCACCTGGGCAGCACTGTGGAGCTGGCCCTGATGGTGGAGGTGAGGGTGAGCAGCCTGAGGGCATGAGGAAGAGCTGAGCTGTTCCTGCTCCTTGCTGGTTGCAGCATTGGGGAAGCTAGCCCGGGCAGTGCTGGAGAGCTCACCCTGGTGGCATGGGTGAGGGGAGCTAGTGGTCTGACCAACTCACCTACCACTCTGGCCCAGATCCAGGGCTATGATCCCAACATCTACCTCATCTATGAACTGCTGGAGTGAATGAAAGGGCCTGTCCTGCAGATCCAAAGCTACTGGATCTCCATGACACAGGCCACAACAGAATATCTGAGAGGAGTCCCTATATCATACAGGGATCCATCCAGTATTGATAGTTTAGCAGAAGCCTGATGCCTCTACCATACCAATGACTCATTGCAATGAACATTTGCAAGTGAAGAAGTGTGGACAAAAGGGGTGTACTGTGGGACATGCTGTGACATGACATGCTACAGCTTACATAATGAGATTTTTATGTTTTCTATTTTTGTTTTTAAATTTTCTTTTGGGGGTAAGTTGCGAGGGCAGACACAAAAGCACGCATGAGTGGGATTGGGGTGCATGACATGAAACTCACAAAGAATCAATTAAAAGTTAAAAGAGAAAACCTCAAATATGCCTCTGCTCTGATATCTACCCCCTTACAGCCACAATTCCCAACGCACACATTTCCAAGCTCCCTAAGTTCCCTGCTCTTACCTGTGAGATGGATCATCTCTTCCACTGACAGCTGTGTGGGTTTACTCATGAAAAACACTCAGAGGGAATGCTCATCTGGGAAAAAGATGATGCTACAGACCTTTCCGTGAAAACTGGGACCAATACGATTTCAGTGTGTAACATCCCAGGGGCAAAGGGATAGCTATCATCCAACAAGCTGTCTGTACGAAATAATGAGGTTGGAATAGCTCAGGACATTTTAATAGAAAAAGATTTCATATTTAGAATGCTATACAAATTCAGCGGAATATGCTGGTGAATCCTTTGCATTTTCTAAGACGTCATGTTGGTAGATTTCATTTTCATGAGCTATTCTGGTCAAATGAGCACTTTTGATTAATTTTTTATTTTTTTTAAATTAGTATATGGGGCTGGAGACATGACTTAGTTGCTAAGAGCATTTGTTCTTGCAAGGACCCAGATCGCTTTCCCAGCACCCCCATGGTGGCTCACAAATGTCCATAACGCCAGTTCTAGGGACCCCAACATTCTCTTCTAATTTCTTAGGGTACCAAGCACACAAGTGGTGTACATACATACAGGCAAAAAAAAAAAAAAAACACATAAAGTAAATACATCTAAATTATATACTTTAGTCAACATATAATGTGTTAGATACCATTATAATATTTTTGAACAAAGTGTGTTTTCTGGTTCTCCCCACCCTATTTCTTTGCCCCTCTCTCCATCCCTTTTCTGTTCTTCTGGCCTCCCCATCCCACCCAGAACATGTGGGACATGAATATGAAGTAATATTGAAATAACCATTCCCACAGCCACATGTATTCCTCTCAAATCAAAAGCTTTTCAACCCAGGTGGTAATTCACACCTATAATCCCAGCACTCAGGAATCAAAATCAGGAGGATTATGAGTTGGGGCCAGCCTGGGCTACGTAAATGAAAGGTGTGTTTGGGACAGGATTTCAGCCCAGACTATACACTAGTGCAATCAAGGGAAGGGGAGGGTCACTGTAATACTTCATCAACCCATCGCCGTCAAAGCATAGCATATGTATGCTTGACTGTCGGCCCAGGCTAAAAGCATCCACCAAGAGATTGTCATTCTCTCCAGCAAGGTGGTGGGTATTCTCTTGAGAGGGGGCAAGTTCAAATCTCAGAGATCTCTTGTGGCTCTGTGACATTTAGGTGTGAGGCTAGGGACAAGAGTGTGACTGCTATGGCCCATCCAAGGACACTGCTCCAGGAACTGCTCAGCATGGAGATACCAGAACCTCTCCAAGTAGCTCTCCCTACGCTATGCCTGACTCTCAGCCCCTCTGCTGCCCCCTGCTGGTCCTTTCAGTAAGGCCCTTCCCCCCTTTCAGCGGTGTTTCTCACCCAGCCCCATAGCCCCACCTCCCAAAGCTCCAGCCTGGTGAACTTTGTTCAGCAACTCAGTCCCTGACACTTAGTTCCAGTCTTCTTTGGCTTCCTCTTAGGCATCCTTCTAGGAATGTCATTATGTCACCAAACTACTAAGGATGCTCACCAACTCCGTGCACCCTGTGACTTCTATGCCATGGGTTTCTCCAATGACAACATCACCCCATAACTTGGTACTTAAGGGTCAAACTTCTTGCAAAGGCAGTGTTATGGATTGAATGTGAAAATGTCTCCAAAAAACGAGTGTTTAAACACTTGATCTTCAACTGGTGGCCTTCTTGGGAGGTGGCCGAATCTTTGGGAGGTGGAGCCAACCTGTAAGGAGGGGATAGGGGTGGCATGAAGGGTTCTGCTTGCTTGTTTCTTGCTCTTTTCTTCATATCTCTCTGCTCACTCCCTGATTGCCCCTCCCTCTCAGAAGTGAGCAAGTCCCTCACACACCCTTGCCTTCCCTGACACGATGGGTCACATCTCCCTATACTGTAAGTCAAAATCTTTCCTTCATTAAGAATTGTTTTAGCCAGGCTTTTTATCACAGTGAAAAGAGAAGAGGAGAGAGAGGGGGATGGAGAGGGGGAGGGAGAGGGGGAGGGAGAGGAAGAAAAGGACGGGGTGGGAGGAGCCTGAGGATGCAGAGGAGAAGCAGCAGGAAATAACTTGGAGGCTAGAAAGATGGTCCTGTGCATGCTGCTCTTGCAGGGGACCTCCGGTTGGTTTCCAGTACCCACATCTGCCTGTAACGCCAGGTTCAGGGGAATCCAATGTTCTCTTCTGGACGCCATGGACACCTGCCCACCCCCTCAACACATACACAAAATTGTTTTAGAATTAAAAACTGCAGGCTAAATGTTTAGACAGCTTATTACAGACAAGACTCCTACAAAGCAATGTGGCTATGTCCCAGGCTTTCCTTACCCAGCCCATGCTCACTGTAAGGCGTTCAGCCTTAGACCAGATAGAGCAGAAGGACACTTGGTAATGATCTTCCTCTATTCCTCTCCCCCATCCCACACACACACATAGCTAAGTCTGGCGGACAGCATTGGGAGGATAACATTCTCCTCTGAGACATCCATCCAAGGGCTCCTCTTAAGGATCAGCTTAAGTTCTTCCTAGGAGAGCAGTTAACTGAAGGTCACGACAGGAGACCTTGGCTGAGGAGAAAAGAAAACCTTTCCTTTCAAGGACCTTTCTGGGGCAGGCAGGAATTGTGTTCTGGAGAGGGATCTGAGTAATAGGAGACAGGCCAGGAGCTAAGAGAGGCAGCACTAACTAGGACCCCAAGGTAGAAACCAGCTTTATCCCTCTCCACAAAATCGTACATCACAGCAAACATGTGCTATGGGCCAGCCTGGTGTACTGCCAGCTCTGTAAAAAGTGCTAGCTTCTGTGAATACAGCCCCACTGGAGCAGACTGCAGATGTCCAGTGTAACGCCCCTGAATGGGAAGAAATGCAATAATAGCATTAGGGAGCCAGAACAGAGCAGCTTCAGGCTCCACGGGCTGGGGAGTACCAGTGAATCCAACCAACAGTACACAACGAGATACACATGCTACCTGTAACCGCCATAGCACCAAGCACTGCCATCTTGGGAAAGGGAATTGAAGGGTATCAGTGAGGTGCTAGGGACTGAGCCAGAACCCCTGTCCACCTTAAACCTTAGAAATAAGATTTAAAACTTATTTCCAGTTATGCATATGTGCAAAAGGCTGCATGCAGATACCCATGGAAGCCAGAGGCATCAGATTCACTAAACAAAATTCCAGATGGGTGTAGGCCACCTATGGTGTAGGGGACTGAACCCAGGTCCTCGGCAAGAATGATAGGTGCTTTAAATCGAGCCAGGTCTCCCATCCACACAGCCTGGCCCACCTTGCTACTCAAGGTGGCTTTCTTAATCTCACTCTTCAGTCCATGCTGGCCTTGAATTTGTCACCTCCTGCCTCCCAGGTAGCTGGCATTACAGGCGTACAACAACAGGGCTGGCTGGCTTTGTATTCTACTAGACTGCACGGCCTATGAGGTAGGACACACTTCTTTCTCACAGCTCAGGCATGACTTCTGCTCACCAGTTACCGTGTGTTTGCCAGCTGAGGCAGGCAGGAGACTGGGTTGAATGAGTAGACACCAAACCCACCCCACACCCCACACCAAAATGCAGCAGCTGCAAGCCACCAAGGGACTGTAAGTAGCTCAGAGTTGGCTATGGGTAAGAGGAGACAAGTCAGATAGTTGTTCCCTGGCACTCTCTGCCCAGCACCTTTGCCCACCTGGCACCTATGTCCATGGCTGAATGCCAGGCTTTGCCTCCATTCTAACTTTGTACCTTTTGGTAGGGACTTGGCAGTCATACAGAGCACATCTTGGCTCTGGGGATAGAGTCCAGAGTTCTCAAAGCAAACATTTTTCCTTCCATGGTTCCTCTCATGCACCTCTTGGGAAAGTTCTACTCTCTGGCTTTGGGTCTGATATTTTGGGAATGTGGACTCTGGTTGACTGAGGCTTTCTCTGAGGCTTTCTCTGAAAGAGGTTCCTGACTGACTCTCCACAGAGGTATGTGCAGGTGGTTGGAGTCAGGATGCTTGTGAGGGAGCCATCCTCCAGGTGTTCATAGCAAGCAGGAGGCGCCAGGCTGTGCAATGTACATGAGCGCCCTCTGCAGGCAGGATGATCTGCTTCCAATCCAGCTAATTCCCAGCCTATGAGGTCTCCTCTGTACCCATTCTCCTGCCCCTTCTGCCATCCCCACAAAGGCCCCACAACGCTTTCAAGATCAATCTTTATTTTCTCCAGCTCCAGTGTTACAACTGCAGCAGCACAACAGACACCCACACATGTGAACACATTGCTGCTCCCCAGACCCAAAGGCCACAAAGGCAAAACCAATCTTGACCACAGGCATTTTAAGACATTCAGAAAGCAACACTGGGCCACTCTTATCCCACACACTGTGCGACCGGCAGCGGCACATTTGTTGTTCACAGAGACAATTATCCATAAATAAAATTAAATAAAACCTTAATGGCATAGTAGTATGTTGGAGATATAGCCTTGGGGTAACATTGGAGAGTGATGGTTTTAAGACATGAGACTGTGGGGGGAGGGGTAGCGGAAGAGGAGAAGCGCACATAAAAGTAGCTATATTTAATCCAATTCTTTAAAAAGTCATGAATTAAGAGCATCCCATTTTTAAAAGATCAATATTTGTTGATAATAAATTAACACTCATCTATTAAATGGTTGACTGTCACATGACCTGAACACACACACATACACACCCCAAGCACACATACACAGCTAAAGTATTATTGTACCCAGGTAAGATGGTCCATCCTTGAACGTCACTCCAAAGATGCCAATGACCAAGATATGGCTCTCCTAACCTGGTCACTGGGAGGGGAGGCATTTTCCTACCTAGAACTTTGCAATGTCAAAAATTACAATCAACACACAGGCTATCATGTGCATGAGGGTCAAGGATGATTCCAACTTTGGAGCGAAGGGGTTGGGGGGACTGACGCTCACAGAAATTTTGTTGAATGCTTCCCAACTTTTAACAACTTTTTCACAATACATCACTCGCTGAATCTTAGGATGACTGGATAGGACAGGCAGGTTACAAAGCTGTCCTCCTGCAGACCCACCAATCATGGGGAGGGGATAGTCAGGACGGGACCCCTGGACTTCAAGCCCACAGAGTCCTGCAGTCCTGGTCCTACCTTACAAGGCCCTGACCAAAGGGGCTACCCCAGTATTAGATAACTGTAAAGAAAATCCAAGGGGAAATATTGTCTTTGCAGCAGGATTAGTCACCACTGTATCAGAGAGTGGTGTGGGAAGTTTAGGGTTTGATTTAAACTTGACTGTAGACTCTACAATTTGACTTCTCTCTCCATTTATAGAATTAAACACTACTCAACACTAGCAGGGCAAGAATAGAAACATTTTCAGTCAGAATAGGACACCAGCCAGCCCAGGACACCAGTAAGACAGAAACCTGCAACCAGCCAGGAAGCCCTCTTGGAGCACGTGCAAGTACTCAAGGGAGGTGGTTCTCTCTGGGAAAAAAAAAGTCAGCTGACCAGTGTGTAACTTCTCACAGCTGCCAGACAAAAACAAAAACCAGCATCCACCGGCACTGGGTGGTACGTGGTCCAAAGATGAAAATTCTCCAAGTACAAGCCAAATTTCTTCCCAGGCAGCATGACCATCCATAGGAATTCAAGGTCTATTCCTCCCCAGTGAGGGAACATGCTAGCCGTGGCTTCCAAGGAGACTAGGGCCATAGAAATGAAAACATGGGTGACTTCCCTGCTTACTTGTAGACAGTTGGAAGAGAGAAACTGAGCCCATTCTGTCATCTCCATGAGGATGGAAGACTGGACAACACAGGCTGTGTTTTCTCTGAGATGATCTGACTCCACTTCAGAAAACAAAGCAGAGAGGACATAGGTTCTCAAGTGACAAGGATGAGACAAGGCTGCTGAGCAGCTCTGGAGGGGCAGAGGGTCATGGCAGGCTTCAGTCCCGGCTTGGAGGGCTGGTCTCAGTGCAGTAAGAGGCTATGATGTTAAAGTCATGGAGCTGGAACAGGGCAGGAGACAGATAACTGTCAGAAACACTCAAAATTCCTAGACTGCAGGGGAAATGGGCTAAGAGGGGACTAAAAAAATGACTTACTGACCAGATCAGCAGAAGTGCCCAAGAAGGAGGATCCTACAGAAATTAGTCCTAAGACAAAGACAGGAACTGTCTCATCCACTAGGCAGACAGTGGCATTTCCAGTGCTAAGAGCTGACCAGGGAGGCAAGAGTTCACCTCACTCACATGGAAGGTTAAGGCCAGCCATTCTTATTCTTCTGGTACAGCCAGGCTGCTGAGAACTGTATGAGGGTGTCCACAGAGGGAAGAAAATGCTCCAGGGCCCTATCATTGGTCCTGGAAGTCTTAGGAAAGACAGAAAGGCACGCAGGGTGACTGTATTTAAAAAACAAAAACAAAACAAAACAAAACAAAAAACCCAGAAAGACAAAGCTCCAAGTGATAGACTATTTTGATTTGTTTTCAACGTACCTTTTTCCCCATGAAAAGAGAAATTCAAAATATAAACTTCGTGTTTATTATTTTACATTCAAGTTAAACTCCCATGGGAGGGGCACTACATGCAATTTCAGGCCACATAAAGCCATTTATTACTTTGGTGCCTCTTTTTCCTTGGTTCTATTGTTGTTGTTTGCTTTACTTCTCATGATGGAAGAATTCAACTCTCTTACTTTTTTTTAAAAAAAAAATCAGGTCCATCATTCTCAACTCTAATGCTATTTATGGACACACACAAGCACACACAATTTCAAAAATCTCTATGTAGAAAAATAAAGGATAAACATTATCCACCTATTTCAGACTGGGTAATGGTACTTTTATGTACATAAACTTTTTCTTTACTGTGTCACTGTTTGCCTCTGCAGTGTGATCTAAAGATCTAGGGAGAAGGCCACAGTGAGGCAGAAAAGCTACATTCCTCTCTTGAGGAAGGAGGAGAAAAAGCAACTTCTCCCTCTCCCCGAGTTTCTCCCATCTACCACCACCTCGGATGTCCCCACAGACAGCATGCTGGTCAGTGGAGGCTGGTCCTCCCCTTTCTAAGGCACCAGGGAACGAAGGGCCGGGTGCAAGCACCTTTCAGGGCAAGACCTGGGTGCAAGAACAAGAGGATGAAGCTGGAACAAAAGATGCCGGAACCACTTCCCACTGCCCCATTCCTTTAGTACAGAGTTCGATTCTCCAGCTGCCGCTTCGTAAGGAAGTACTTGAAGAACTCATAAACGGACCAGGAGATGGCAGTAGAAGGCATCTGGTAGATGACTCGAGCCTGGATACCTTTGAAGTACCCAGCAAGGCCGTTGAGCTGGTACACCGTCCGGAAGGCATTGGCCATGCCTGACAGTCGGCCGCTGATGTTGGCCAGGGAGAGTGCCATGTTCTCCTGCGTGTTGAGGAGGGTCTTGCAGACATCCAGTGGGGTGGTGGCAGCTGCAGCCAGTGCACCGGCCAGGCCTCCTGAGATGATGTGAGACTGTGGGTTATAGTCCCGGCGAGGGTTGACTTGCTCCTGCAGAAACTCATAGGTGATGAAGTGGATAGACTGGAAGGGGATGTTCATGGTCAGCTGTGTGGTATAACTCCTGTAGAAGGCCCCCAACCCCTCGGTTCGCCACACTGTCCGAATACAACTGAGGGCTGACTGGTGCTGTGAGTTGTACATCTGTAAGCGTTGTTTCACCACTGTGTCAGATGGGGGATGAGCAACCAGCAGACAGGAGGATGGTGTGGCCCCATCCCAGACACGAGTGAAATGGGAAGCCAACCAATAAAGAGAAACAAGCATGTTAGAATACACACCGGTGACAGGTACCAAAACAGCACAAACATAGCTCCAGCTAAGAGGCCATAGAGGGCCAGCTCCAGGTAGCCCACCTCAACTGTATGACTCTGAGTCAGGAAAGTAGGTACTTCTAGACAATTTCCTGTCTGACCTTGAATGAGAGATGATTCCCAAATCAGGCAGTCACTTCAGGATTGATTAGCTGGCCTGATCCCCAAAGTCCTAGCCTCACACAGACTCCCCACAAATACCTCCCTGTCCCTGACCTGTCCTTGTCCCTGAGCTAAGCATGGTGGCACACACCATTCATTCCAGACCTTAGGAGGCACTAAAAGGTAGATCTCTATAAGCTCAAGGCCAGCCTGGTCTACACAGGAAGTTCGAGGCCAGCCAAAACTACGTAGTGAGATCCTGTCTCAAAACAAAACAAAACACTGACCTACAAGAGTATTCCTGATTTCTCAGTGATCTATCTTCTCTGATTCGAATCTCTATCACAGTACCCCTGGGACAACACTAGAATTACATCTGTACAATTGAGTGATGTCTCCTAGCGCAGACCTTGGCTTTAAGACAAAATGAACCAATGGTTCATAGGACCAGAGAAATAAAGTATATTCCCTAGTTTCAATGGTACCTACACACTGCCAAGATGCTCAATCTTTAACTAGGGACCTAATTGAGTCAAGAGTCATGCCAAGGGGGAGAGGGAGATGGGCCTCACGTAAGTCTTACAAAAAATTACAAACTTGAGGGGGTGGGGGCCAGAGAGATGGATAATCTTAAGAGCACTTGCTGCTCTTCCAGAGGACCTTGATTTGATTCCCAGAACCCATAAAAAAACTCATAACTGTCTGTAACTCCAGGGGATTCCCATATACCCTCTGCTGGCTTCTGTGGGTACCAGGTAAACATAAATGTATGCACACAAAACACCCATCCACATAAAAAAATTTAAAAAATATAAACACCAGGTACAGTAGCATTTACTTAAAACTCTAGAAATCTGGAGGTTGAGTCAGGAGGATAGATAGGAATTTCAAGACTAGCCTGGGTTACATAACACTGCTTTGTCTTATAAAAAAGATTGTTTAAATAAACAAACTCTTGGCATAGTTAACATTGACCAAGTGACTGTCATTGTCAGGTCCTTGATGAATAGGTTTTTTTAAAAAAGAAAGAATCCTAAGATCCAGTCAGTCTCTCTATACCATGATTCTGTACCCACAGATTTAACTAACTCTATATAAAAATAACCAGGAAAGAAAACAGTCTGTACCGAACATAAGCAGATCTTTTCCTTAGCATTATACCCTAAGGGAGGTTGTGCAGCATCTACTTACATTGTACTGAACTCTAGGAGTAACCAGGGATGATTTAAGCATGCATAGGGATACCAAGTAGGTTATAAAATACTGCCTTATTTTATAAGAGAAACCCAAAATTCAAAAGAAGTAATGCAGCCCCCCTTCAAAATGGCCACGTTAATTTTAGAAGTAGAGAGGGTTAAGAATTCTATATATTCACTGATTCTGGAAATGTGCCACCATCTTACACATTAAGAAAAAAATAGGCTGGGTGTCCCTATAACCCCAGCACTCAGGAGGCTGAGGCAGGAAGGTTCAGAGTTTGGGCTAGCCTGGACCTCAGAGAGAGTTCCAGGGCATCCTGGGTTGCATGGTGAGATTCTATATTAATCGGGCTGAGGGATACAACCCACAATGAATGAGATAGGAACAGTTCCCTTTAGATTTGTCTGTGACTGGAGACAATTAACAGGGTCAGATGTGTATTTGCTGTGCGCACCCTTGAACACACAGGTTGTACAGTAGTGATATGCATGCAAAGCAATCCCTGGGGTGGGGCCTGAAGATTAGTTTCTAACTCCTCCCAGGATGCTGCAGGTAGGCAGACATCTCTGCTTTGCTGTTTCCACAGCAAGATGCTCCTAGAGCCCCAGTGCTTGCTGGCTTTCTGGAGACCCCCTGTAATGTATGAGGAATGCAGTCTTCCTGCAGGCTCCAATGAAGCCAGCCCTTGCCCACCTTCCTCCCCCAGCTCCTCTGGCCTCTCTACCTATCCCCCATGGTCCCTCCCTAGAGCCACGGAACATTACCTTCTGCTGGATTCATTACTGCATCGTGGAGTAGGGTGGCCATACTCCCAGCTACCCCTGCAAAACAAACTCCAGAAAATTACCCACTGTCACCTGCTGCTCTGGGAAGTTCCATGAACTTAAGTCAGATAAACTCTGGACTTAGCTTTCTAAGGCTCAAAGTTGCCTAGCAGCTCAGCCAAGGTGAGCAAATTTTCAAATCCCAAAGTGGTGGCAGAACCGCTGAGCAGCAACAGGCAGGGCAGCTATCCAGGGCACTGTTACATCTAAACCTCAGAGACTCCCTTTGTTTATAAATCAACCTTGGGAGAAAAGTTAAAGCTCAGAAACCACACTTCAGGCATTTCCTACTGCCTAGATTTTTATTCCCTTGGCCCAAGCCTTTGGGTACAGATAGCTCTCTGTGCCCTTAAGCTAAGGCTACTAATGAAGGCTACTAAGACACAATCATGCAAAAGGCTAGTTGACTTAGCTGAAGTCCAAGCATTCTTAGGACCAGCCTTGTGAGTGAAGGACTTCCTGTGAAGTCTCCTCAGCCTGGCTTTGAACGCTGGAACTAGCCCTGGAATTTCTGCTTCTGGCTTCCAGTGCCTTCCACGGCAATGCAGCTGCCTGTTAATTACAACGACCAGTGGAAAGAGGGAGGGATGAGGGACAGACTACAGGTCACCTCTCAGGAAGGCATCTAGTGCCTCCTACTTACTGTACACATAGACACACACACACAATTATCCCCAGAAAGGTGACAGTGACCACAGCATTTACCACAATGCTGCAGGGATAGCATTGGGCAGACCCTGGTGTGGGGCTGGGTTTTGTCAAGTCCCCTAGTCTCCTTCAAGGAGCCAAATCATTACATAAGGTGGTTGGGGTGAAATGAGGGTCTGTTAGCACCATCTCAGAACCATGAGGGCATGGCTCTTGGTGACTTGAAGCAATAAATTCAAAGAATTATCACCAGCTGAAAAGGCAAAGGATGCCAGCCAGGTATGCTTGCGTCTAAGGGTGGCTGGCAGCAGGGATACTGTCTTGTTCTGGGTAGAATAAAAAGCCAAGGGGAGGATCACTGCTGATCAGATCCTTTTCTCCATTCCTCAGAGCAAATTTTGTCAAAATGAACATAGTTTACGTTGCTTTGCTATCCAGGGTTCTCTCCTGCCCACTGAAAAGCCTGTTAAAGTCCCACCATGCTAGTACTTGGCCCAGTCCATTGACTCCTGCCTTACTAAGAGCTGCCCACAAATGCCCCATTCCCATCCACCCGCCCTCCCTAGATCAACCACAGGAAACTAGTTCAGCCCTGGCTTGCAGAAAGATGCGACTCAGACACACGGAGGAGGCTGGGGGGTTCAAAGGCCCGAATCTCCTGCAGCTTAAAGTGGGGATGGCCTTCCACAGTGGCTCGGAGTCCTCTGTCAGCACAAAACGTCTTGACCTTTCAAAGCTTAGTTAGATCCTGGCGCTGGAGATACCTGCCGTACCAGTTTTTAAATAGTCTCAAAGAAGCTGTCCTTTTCTGTGTTTTGCATCCAGCATTCAAAAGAATTTTTTCTTTCCTATGACTGATCATTAATTGTTTCAAGTGCTTTTTTTTTTAAAGACAAAAAAAAAAAAAAACAAAAAAAAAGCCACACAATAATAAATACCAAATACCAAAACACATCTACCACCAGCTTCCCCCAGAGAAAGAGGGATTGCATAAATCATGTGTGTGTGCATTCACGTGACCCTAGAGTTCTCTGTTCTGAGCAAACTGCCGAGGATGAAGGCTGCTGGGTCCTGGGGAGGAAGCCCCAGGAAACAAGCACTGAAGAGAAGAGCTTCCCAGCTCCAGACAAACGCTTTCAAAATACCATTAGCTAGATGGCTGTTTCCTTGGTGGCTGAAAACGTCATTTAAAGTCCTTTTCATGTTTTCATAGCAGGCAAAATACATGGCATGTGCAGGCCCTGCACCCATCATCATCACGTTCAGGCCCCGCAGGGGCCTCCAGAAGCCTTCAGTGTGCATGATCCTCTTGAGGGCGCCATAGATGCTTGTATACCGGGCTTTGGGATCTGGATTCAAACTCTGCATCCGTGTCTGCGGGAGACAGAAAATATAAATAGGAGAGTAAATACATATGAGAAGGGGGAAGAGACAACCCGAGAACGGAAGGAAAATTAAGTTGGTGAGAAAAAAAAAGTATAGACTCCTCCATCAGTCTCCACAGCTCTGTATTTGCAAAGCTTGTAGAAAAGATGGGCAAAGGTAAGGAGAGGGAGAACGGAATATTGAGTGAGATCCCTGAGTCCTGTCGTGGTTAAGCTGTGTGGCTTCAGGTAGAGCCTGGGCCTTGGGATCTTCAAGGAAAACACTGAACTTATTAAGAGCAAGCGTTGAAACAATGCCTTCAAAATCCCTCCACGACCTTGGGCTCTTGGCCCCGAGTCTCTGGAGAAGAGCTGATCCTGGAGTCCACACTAAGCATACCAAGATTCATGAACATTTAACCTTATATAAAATGCTATAACACTTGTGACCCATGTGCATGTCTCCAGATGATATCTGACGTAACAAAGGTGTTGTGTGAAGGCCTCGGGATGTGGCTCTATTGGCAGAACATTTGCCTATCATGCACAAAGCCTTGGGTTTGAGCCCCAGGACCAATACATGAACCAGACATGGTTGGGCATGCCTGTAGTCTCAGCACTTGGGATGCAGAAGGAAAAGGGATCAGAAGTTCAAGGCCAGGCTAGGCTATATGAGTCCCTATCTCAAAGATCAAAACCAACCAACCAAACAAACAAATAACCAGTGATCATCGATCAGGGAAAGAAAGTTATAGGAAGTTCTTAGAATGCACTGTTCAGGGACTAATGGCAGGCTAACAGTCTGTGCTTGTTTAATTCAGCTGCACATTTTTCTGTATTTATTTTATGTGCATTGATGTGACTGTCAGATCCCCTGGAACTGGAGTTACAGATGGTTCTGAGCTGCCCGCCAGGTAGGTCCTAGGAATTGAACCCAGGTCCTCTGTAAGAGCATCTGGTCCTCCTAACCACTGAGCCATCTCTCCAGCCCCATTTTTCTGCAGTTATCCTGCACAGCTGGCTGCAGCTGCTAGTCTGGAGAAAGCCAAGCGAGTTATCAGCATCCGCCTGGTCTACTCTGGTTTGCAAGTCTTGTACACCCTTCTACAGCTGAACCTCTGTGTCCTGACAATTACTCCTCAGGTCCTAAAAGGAAATAAATCTCTGCCAGATCCTGTGGGCCTCACCCATTTCTTCACCTTTAAACATCTTTTATAGTATATTTTTATAAAGTAACAATCAATACATTGAGGAAGCCATGCTCTTACTGCTTCCTATGTATAGAATCATCTGTGTGGGAAGAGACCAGGGCTTACCTGGCTCTGTTGCCCACCAACACTACCCAGGTATGAAAAGCACTTGAGATAGAGTTAATTTCATACTTCAACAGCTAGGCTGAGGAACCCAAATATCTGATCAAACATCGGTGTACTCTAGATGATTCTCTAATATTTGTTTTGCTTTGTTTAAATAAGGTTAACATTTAAAGTCAGTTGCCCCTGACTAAAGCAGGTCACTTGTGCGGCGTTCGGAGCTGTTGGCCTGCCATGAAGGCCAGGACTGTACAGCCCCTGCAGAGATGTGAGCCAGTTACTTAAAACAATTTTGGTTTTTAGGCTCATTTCTCCGCCCTCCCCCTGAATTCAGAGTTCTGGGTACATACCCTTCTTGGCCCTTTCCCCTGGAGAGCCTTGCTTATCACATCAGTAGGAGACTTTGAAACACCTGCCAAATGGTGGACTTAGGTTCCTTCTTCCTCCCCTCTCTTTCCCTCCTCCACACACCTCCCCCCAGCCTAGGGGAGGGAAGCTTCAACCTTTGGAGGCAGTAGCCTTTAATTCCCAAGCAAAATCATATACAGCACCTAACTTGTACATTGGGAATGAGGCAAAGGGTCCGGGTTCCACTGTGGTACTTCCCACCTACTCCCCAAAACAGAGCACTACCCCCCAACCCCAATCCCACTCCCCATCCCTTATCCCAGTGGACACTGTTAAAAAAAACCAGTAGCCTCAGTCAGGAGTAGTTTTCAGATTCCAGAAGGTTCTGGCCATTAAAAACTGCAGAGAACATGGACATACTCTTATACTCTTGCCAACCAAGACCCACCAACAACAGAAGTGTCAGTTAACACTGACCTTTGCAACAAGTACCAGTTCCTCAAAAAATATGTGCATTTTTAATGCTTAGTAGGAAAGGGAAGGAAGGAAGGAAGGAAGGAAGGAAGGAAGGAAGGAAGGAGATGTAGGCACGAGTTGGAAGCTCTGATAAAGCGATGGTGCTTATGCCAAACCCCACTGAACCTACATGCACTAACCACCTAAGAGAAACAGAAAGCCAACTGCATATTCCTGTACTTTGGTGGATGTTTCAGTCCCTGGGGGAAGTTCAATGCTACATATCTGGAGTATGACCGGTGGCTAGGTGCATGGAGCAGGGCCCAGTCAAGCCCTCACCAACCTGCAAAGAACAACCATGGAACAGAAAGAGAAAAAGACATTGGAGTGTGTGTGTGTGTGTGTGTGTGTGTGTGTGTGTGTGTTGGAGGAACATGTGACAGGAAGGAAGAGAACAACCGAACAACCACTAAGATGGCAAAAGAAGATGGTCAGAACTGACCTGAAAGCCGACAGCTTCAGATGAGAGGCTGGAGTCAGGAGGGTAAGAAGTGAGGCATGTCAGAGATGGCAGGAATATAATCAATTCAACCGCTTGTTTTTAAGTTTTCGGTTAACTCTGGCTATAAAGTATAAAAGAAAAACCTGATATTCTCTATCATGTGGGGCAGAGCAGGAGAAAGGGTGAGCAAAAGCAACTTGAAAGAACGAAGGGTGAGCAAAAATGTGGCTATCCCTCCACGGAGCACTAAACCGAGAGGAGGGGCAGACCCCAGTCAGATCCATCCGGCAAGGCAGAGAGGGGCAGCCAGAGGTGGGGGTAGTGGATGATGGAGACTGGCATTTTATGGGAACAGGAGTTTGGTTCTGCAGTAGGAAGAGGTCGACTCTGCAGCAGGACTCTCCGTAGATCGACAGTGGTCATAGCTACACAGCAACAGGAATGCATATGATGCTGACCTGTATACTTAAAAATGGTAAGAATGGTAAAAGGTGTGGTGTGTGTGTGTGTGTGTGTGTGTGTGTGAGAGAGAGAGAGAGAGAGAGAGAGAGAGAGAGAGAGAGAGAGAGAGATTGTGAGTAGGTGGGTGTGTTTGAAATGCACAGAGGCCACAAAAGGGGCATCAGGAATTGCCATCTAATGTTGGACACCTATTCCTTTGAGGCTGTGTCTCTTCCTGAACCTGGGAGACTCTATATTCTCAGGCTGGAAGTTTGCAGGCCCCAAACATCTTGTCTCATCTCCCAGGGAGCTGGGGCTACAGCGTGCATGGGATGACTGTCTTATTATGTGGATGCTAGAATCCAAATTCTAGACCACATGACTGTAAAGCAAGTGCACTTAATAACTGAGTCATCCAGTCCTAGCTTGAAAATAGTATATATATATAATATGAAACTATAATTTTTAAAATAAAAAGATATGAGATGGGAGAAAAGAGTGAAAGAAACAAACAAATGAGGCTACACAAAGAACACGCAGAAAAGACACACACACACACACAAAAGAATTCAGCCATCTGGGTTACATCTTCATCATCATCATCATCATCATCATCATCTTAAATTTTACATTTATTTGTGTGTATTTGGGTACGGATGTGGGCAAGCATGTGCCATGATGCACATGTGAAGATGAGAGGGCTAAGCTGTAAGGGATTAATTGTCTCCTTCTGCCAAGTGGGTAATGGGGATCAACCTCAGGCTACGAGGCTCCACAGCAAGGGCCTTTATTCACTGAACTGTCCCATCTGGATTTCAGCCCCTGCATTGGACCGAGCTTGCCTTCCCTTCCACTCAGTTTCCATGGCTGGGCTGTAATTCTACCTCTTAGAAATTCACTACACACAGCAGCATGTGGCAGGCTCTGAGAAGGCATTCAGGAAAGAAACTCGTTTAGCTAGTTTTAACCAGGCACTTCCTAAACATGTGTCTTTGGCAGCACACGCGGGTTTTTTCATTTAATAAGCAGTTACACTAGGCCAAGCATCCTTGTGAAAACACAGCTGGGGCCAACAGGCAGACTTCTAAGGCTCTTACAACAGGAGTGTGCCTGTGTCAGCGACCCTGAGGCAGCCCCTACAAGGAAAGGCCAGGACGGTCAGCAGGGAGCAGTCTGAAGACAATAGGAAGCCGTGAGCAGCAGCAGGTGTACCCTCTTCTGTAGCTGAGCTTTTCCCAGCCTCTTCCTACACCTCTGCCATTCGCTCTCAAGGGGGCAGCAAATAGCAAAGAGCTCTGGGGCTCTGGCCTAGCTCTGTCTTTCAGAGTGTGGCATGCTCAGGCTCTCTTGGGAACCAGAGTTATAAGAGGGATTCCGGGCAATGATACACGCATGGGCAGGGTTCCTTCCATAAGCCTCCAGAGAGGTTAGGAGAGGGACCATCTCTTTCTCAAACCCTCCCTAGGACGACAAGACAGGTAGGCCCAGTCTGTTCTCTTACCCGGGGGAGGGGTAGGAGGAGGGAGAGTGGAAAATGTGATGTCCCAGGTGAGCTCACAGATCGTATAGCCAGAGGCAAAGAGCCCGCAGAGTTCAGCCCTGTATTGAGACAGGAAACTGGGACCCCAGAAGCACCCTCCCCATCTTCTGATGGATGAGGAGTGTGGAAACTGGGTTCAAACCCCAAAAAGAGTAAAGGTCTGAAAGGGAGGCCTCAGATCTCCCTTAAGAGTCTGCCCAGGATACTGGTCCAGCCCCCCACCCCCACCCCCACCCCCGCACGTCATCACTAAGCCACTGACTCTCTCCCCAACAACCCAGAGGAGCTGACGACTGTCAACCTCCTCTCATATTTCTGAAAAGAGGGTGGGGAGAGGACCTTCCCTGGTTCAAAGTACAAGTGAATCAGAAGATAACCTGAAAGCCAAGAACAATAGGGATACAGCCAGGGTGCAGGCTCTCAGGGCCTGGCATGAACATACAACTTCCCCAGGGACCAAAGCTGAGCTAAGAATGCCCAACAACCTGTGTACCCATGTTCCAGAGATTCCCTGAAGAAAAAAAGTAAGGAAAGGCATCCAGGAAATGGTAGAAAAAGGGCAGACAGCTGTAGCTTCTATTGCCAGGGTCAGCTCAGGAATATAAAATCAAACAGGCGACTTCCACACTAGCTGTCTACCAGTGTCAGCAAGCAACAGAAACTTTACTATGTCCAGTCAAGCGCGCAGACACACACACACACACAAGCATGTACATGGGCATGCTCAGCTCACACCCTATAACTGTGTTCCCTCCACACTGAAAGCTGAGGCAGCTCTGCAGACACACAAGGCCAGCTACCACCAACAGCAACCCACCTTACAGAGGATGGGGCCTATGAGTTCCCTAGGTCCCTAGGACCTCCCACTGACTCATCCCACTGCAGATCACAAGCCCAAGGTCAGCAGAGAGAGTTTCGCCAGGCCAAGTGTTCTGTGGGAAGCCTTTTGAAGTGAAACCATAAACTCATAGGCCTTGAGAGCCATGTCCCCTCTTCCAGAATCTTGTGAAAAACATACTATGGAGGTGGAATTCCAAAATGCAAGGAGAAGCGTGTGCAGTAAAGCACTCATTGTTCAGGCTAAAATTACCAATGCCCCTAACCCTACAACACAGCTAAACCACCAATACCTATAATTGAACAGCAT
>JADRCH010000013.1:11612627-11870592 GCA_019843965.1 Rhynchomys soricoides
CAGCATCCCTAACTCACCAGCATCCCTAACTCACCAGCATCCCTAACACACCAGCATCCCTAAATTAGAAGCCACACCCTTTTCATGCTGCTTTATAGAAGACAGACTCATAATGGAGCATTTCATCCTCGTCCTTTAAAACCCTGTATAAAAAACTACCAGCCAGCACCATCCTCACACACTCACTGAGAGCGAAGCATAGCCGGAGTCCCAAAAGAGAAACTGACATTCCTGATGCTCTGCACACATCAAACTTTACCCACGAGCTCTGAACTCCAACTCACGCTTTGCTGTTTTTTTAAAAGTTAATTTTTAGAATCAGCACACAAAGAATTTTATTACAGCACTTTCACACATGAGTCAATACACTTTGTTCTAATTCATCCCCTGTGCTTTGATTTTATATCATCCTTGGAAACCACAGACACAGAGAACATACTCGCCTATCCAGATATATAAAAAATAACGACATGCATACGTGTATATTTAACCAAGAGGAAACCCATGTCCTTGGATGTTTACTGAGCAGCAAGAGAAAATGACTACCCCAAGAGTGGTCACTACTGTCTTCTCAAAAGTTAGAGAATAGCTCAGCGACAGAGCACACACAATGAGCGTTCCAGAACATATATTCTGAACAGAGACCTCCCGTGGACGCCGAAATGCCCCCTCCTGAAACCTCTAGTTGGGAGCAAGCAGAAAGGCTAGTCCACCTGCGGTAGCAGCTAGGACAGCATTAGATACAGTGAAAAGGAAGAAGCTTAGAGGAAGATGATACCTCATCATAGTCCCTACGTTCTTCAGGTGGCCCCAGTGATAGGAGGCAGCTGAGAGAAGTGTGTTCATACACAAACCATAAAGGTTCTGCTGTTCACTCATGACCCCAGGGATCCCCATTTTCAGAAGTGTTATGTCGGTTGTTCCATAGTCCCATCTTCCTAGCTACCTATGACTACAAAGTATCCTCCCAGCTGCCGCTCACCCTGTAGAAACAATACTGAAACCTCCAGGGCCTGATACAGGCGGGCTTTAGGAATTGCTGCTAGTTTTGTTTCGTTGCTTTGTGTTGTTTGCTGTGTTAGGCATCAAACCAGGGCCTTGTGGGTGCTAGGCAAACACTCTACTGACTAAGCTAGACCCCAGCCAAGACACTCGGTTTCTGGGGACAAAGTACATCATGTGTTGGATGGAATTCCACATTGGCAAGAATAACAAAGTTCCTCAAGTTGCCTAAAGGAGCCACGGGTAGCAAGCCTGCATCTCCTCCCATAGCCCCAGTGGGGTGCACCAAGGTATAAAGACTTACACCTCCAAGGTGGAAAGAAAAGGGTACTCAAGCTTCGACTAGGAAAGAAGCATCAAGCTGTCAGAACAGAGCTGGCACTACAGCTCTTTCTACACTGTTTAATTGTTTAGACTATACCCTGAGGAAATTACAAGAGAAGTGCAGTTATGGAAGGTAAGGGCACAATGACCTAGTTGAGGGCGGTACATGGATATGTAGGAGTATTTGGGGAAAACAGGACCACACAGACATGTGCAGCTATCTGGGAAACAAGATTATGTGCCTGGGGCATGATGTGCAGGGATGTCCCCCAGGACAAGACTCAGAGAAACAGTTGGACCATTACATAGGCATTAAAAATGGCTAGAAGAAAGGCGGTTAGGGTCAGACCACAGAGAGGAGGGCCCGAATCCAGCCAATGAGTCTGGAATTTACTCAGGTGACTTCCCACGCATGGCTATACACTGCTTACAACAGTGAGAGGACAGACAGCAGGAAATGACAGACATTTAGCTAGACAGATGGGCTCCCTGAATCAGGAGGCAGCCACATATAACTGGAGCCCTCCCTTCAAGATCCCTAGGCAGGTTGCCTGTTCCATCCAAAGCTGTGGCCACTATAACGTTATGCCACTTGAGTTTCCCCTCTCCCTAGGGCAGCAGCCTACAGTATGCCTATGGCTCCAAGGATATGGTTCCCATTCCTCACCCCAGGAGCTGGAGTTGGGCTCGTCCCTTTCTCTCGAAGGTCCTACGGCAAGCAGGGAGGCTTAAAAGAATCCATGCCTGGCCCAAGTCCATTTACTCAGGACACTCTCAGAACACCCCATGTGAGGCACACCCCAAGGATTAAACACCCTCTACTCCTCAGGTGGAACAAATTCTCAGGATACCAAATAGCAGGGCTGGGATCTAACCTGAGTCACAGGTCACTTCTTCCTACTCCGAACAGGGCCGTGGCCTACTCCAGCTTCTGTCAGTGGTAAACTCTGAGCCTTTCATATCTCTATTTACCAAAAATACTATAGTAAAAGCAAGAAAAGGAATGGCTAGCTATCCCCATTTTATAAATGGGGAAACCAAGGTAGAAAGCCAGGCAACAGGCAATGTAGCTCCTAATTCCTGGCTGTCCCCAGCATGCTCTGCTTCTATGGTCACACTAAGTTACACACAGCCATCTCCATTGTGCCCAGTGTTGGGGAATAGAAGAGCTATACTGAATGTCAATGCCACCCAAGCTCCCCAAGCTCAAGTCCAGGCATCCCTGTCTATGCATGTTCTGTCTATGCATGGCCCCCACCAGTGTCCTCACAGGCCAAGTACTGAGCCACTTCCCGAATAGACCTCCAACAGAATGCGTCATAGTGCTGGGTCAATATACCACCATTCAGTGTCCTGAAAAAGAATTTGAGCCAGATACTCACTGAGGTCAGGGACAGGTAGAGTATCTGAACGGATGAAAGCATGGGGTATATAAGTATTTGCCTCAGCCCATCCTGTGCTGTAACGGTACACACCTCTGGGTATGACAGCAGCAGTGTTTGGGGGGATCACAGTACCTCGGCCCTGGAAATCCAAGGGCACATCCCAATATTTGGGGAGGACTCCCGCATTATAGAAGGCAGAAGGACAAACGCATGCAAGACAGCAGATCCAGCCCAACCCAGTCTTATCAGGAACTCACCCACTCCCATGGTAGTGGACTTATTCCCGTATCAGGGACCTCAATCCATTCAGTAGGTCAGAGCCCTTTCTCAGCCTCCCCCTGAAGGACCTGCTTCCCAACTGGGCTATAATAGCAGTTCAATTTCTTTTCTTCCCCCCCCCCAGAATATGTAAATTTATTAGTATTTCTTTTGTCAAAATGTATGGTCTTGATCTTTCCTTCTTGCCTTTGTACAGGGCCAAAAGAGACACACTGGCTACTTTAACAGCCTTAAAGCAGACTCCAGGAATATCGCCTAGGACGTGACCTTTTTGACCAAATCCAGCAACCAAAACTTCATTGTCTTCCTCAATGAGGTTCAAGCCGCCATCACTGGGCACAAACACTGTGGCCTTCTTGACATTCTTGAGGAGCTGCACTTTGCTGTGCTTCCAGGCAGCAGGATTTGGATGTTTGACATCAATCCCTACTTTTTCCTGCACAATTCTCTTTGCATAAGAAATGCCTCCAAAAGCACTGGCCTGCAGGGCTATGCCCAAGAGCGCTCTCTTGTATCATTTATCATTGCTTCTTTGGATCCCACTGGTGACTGTGGAGCTTCCTGGCAGTAAGGAGACCGTGACACTTGCCCATCTTGCCAGCGCCAGGCTCCAAAGAGCAGTTCAATTTCAACATTGTTTTTCAACAGGATATTCCAAAAGGTCTACTATTCAAAGGCTAATGCTTCCAAGAGACACAGTTCAACCGGCTGCTAATAAAGTGAACTTCTGAGGCCTCCCTCCCACTGACTCAGCCAGTCTTGAGTTGCATGGCTTATAAACACTCCATTCACAAGTAAGGACAAGGTGATGAGACAAACTGGAGAAACAGCATGTTACTTCTGCAAAGCCTAGGTAAGCTTGGCATGCCACAGTGAAAAAGAAATTTACACAGAGGAGTCCCCATGCAAGCACCACAGGAGCCCAATTGGAGGGTGCCCGCCTCCTCCCACCCCTTCCACCCCTCCACTCCCCCCCACCTCCCCACCCCCGATGGAGAGAGTTTTCATTTGAGTTCTCATAAGCCTTCCTCTTTGTTCTGCTGTGAAGGAATAGTAACAGAGAGCCAGTCAGGGATGATTGTACCCCTTACCAGTCCTGGAAGGCTTTGGGCATCCACAAGGCCTCAGAGACAGCCACTGTTCTCAAGGAATCTCAGGCTGTCTGGGGATACTCTTACTAGTAGACATCTCAGTGCCATAAAGAAGGGGTGAGATGGAATAGAGATGGGGTCAGGAGAGGCCTCCCACAGGATCTGGGGCATTGGGCACAAGGCTAGGGACAGTGGGACTCGGGGAAGGGTTGGAGGTTTACCTAAGTTACAGTCAGACCCTAGAGCCTAAGAAGATCCAGGTCTGCTGTGAAAAGCAGCAGGATATGTAGAGAGAAAGGAGGATATGTAGAGGTCAAACAGTACCCCTTTTCATCTTTGGGGTCCCGCCTAGGGGTTTAGATTTAAACAGAAGGAAGAATGCACACTTAAGTAGTTCTTAAAAAGTGTCAATTGCTGTCTGGCTCCAGAGTTGTCAGAACAGTGAGAAATCTCTTACCCTCCTGCTAGGGCAGCCAGCAGCTTTTTCCTTTCTCTCAGCATAAGACTCCTGGGGGAAATCCCAATACCTTAGGCTTCATTGTTTCAATAGTCTGACAGCCAAAGGGAGGGGCAGACTCAGCTCCTTAGGATATCTTCATTCCTGGCAGGGATAGTTACCCACTAATCTCCTCATCCATCAGTTGCAGAGTGCAAGCTGATTTGAGGCCTTGTACCTGGATCAAGATCCAAGGAGACAAAGATGGCCCAGTCCCCTGCCATCTAGTCATTGAAGTCCTAGTTCAGTTTTGAAGCCTGGTAAATCATGTCACCTCTCTGACCTTTAGCTGCATCACCTGCAGAGCGCCCTCCCTATATTGTGTGCCCGTGCTTCTCATGATGAAGAAGGAGGGAGCAGAAGCATATTGGCCAGCTAGCACAGTGACCAAGTGTTCAATAAGGGTTTGTCTCCGTTGCATTATTTGTGGAGAGGCTGCTCGTGTCCCCTCCTTGAGAGAGGGAAAGCCACCTCTGGTCATATGGCTGCTTGGACTCTCCCACAATCCGCCACTAAAACCAGTTTCACCTCCTCTGAAGGACTATTTCTCTTAGCTAGCTGCTAAAGGACTAGATGTCTGGCATACAGGACATCACAACAGGTTTGAACAGAATCCCATTAGACTATAAAATAGATGACAAGAAATCACACAACAGGCTCCTGGCCACAGAGCCCTGGGTGGGGGGAGCCAGGCCTCAACATTAATTTCCTACCCTTGATGCTAGGCCACTTCCTGATGATTACAGACTCACTGACCAGGGGCTGCCAGGACAGTGAAACATCTGGGGGGCTTCTTCCTTTACCAAGTGTAAACTCAGACAATGGCTCATCTCCTCGGCTTGTTTCCTTTCTGTGTGAGGTTCCTCACAGCATCTACCTTCTAGAAAGGCTATGAAGATTAAATCCCTTTTACTTTAGATATGGCGAGCAGTTAGGTTTTTTTTAAACTTTTTGGAAAAAAAAAAAAAAAACAAACTCCTAGAAACTGTCATTTGTGCTGATGATTCTTTCATTCAACTTTTCTTGCTTCAAGAAAGGTGCCCTCAAGATCTGCCCAGGGTAGGAGCGAACCCACCCATAAACACCTGCAGACCCTAGTACACCCGGGGTGCAGTTCCAGTCTGCCATCCCACTTAACAGAAGGAAAGCTAAGGGCAGAGGAATGAGGGAATTCACCCAGGCTGTCCCATGAGGGACACTGTCCCTCCTACAGTCACTCCTCTTCCCTGTCACTTCTGAATGAAGGGATAAGAGCTGCTTAAATTAATCCGGGTTATGTAACAAAGGAAACTTGGACAGCTAACTAGCATGGGGGATGGGGAGCTGTCACTAATATCAGTTTACATGGGCTAAAAAAGTCATGAAAAAAAGTGCTCCAGGAAGCTCACTCACCTGGCCTCCTTGCTCACCTCTGAGGTACTGAAGTTCCAGCCCAGGACTCAAGAGGGTCTTTGAGTACCAAGATACCCTAAAACTGTTGTGTGGTCTGTTAAAAGCAAGCTCCCCTCTGTGGCAAGCCTTTGGCCTCTCTCAATGCCTTCTGGAGTGTTGGGAAAATAGACCCAGGCAGGGTGGCAGCCAGGTGTGGATTGAGGTCAGCTACAGGACTGAGCACAGGAGAGCTCTTTCCCCTGCCTATGTCCCTTGAGACCTGGAAGACCTAGAGCTCTCCACAGTCCAGAGGTAGGATGCAGGGGCTCAGGCCTCTGAGACTGTCTAGGAATACAAACCCAGTGCAAATGCTAATGTGGCAAGACTCAACTTTGCCAAACAGAAGGTCTTCTAAAATGTTCTGGAAGTTAGCAGACCTAAATTCCTGTGCAGCTCGGCCACCACAGGGACTCTGAGCGATCACCTCTCCAGAGATCACTAGTGCTTTTGTTCACTAGTGCTTTTGTTCACTATCTCTTACAACTACACAGAGATGATACACGAACAAATAAGGCTAGCACTGTCTCTGTAACAGGTAGCACCAGCTATAAACAAAGGTGTATCAGTGTGTAGCAGTGTTTAGTTGAAGGAGGTTAAGCCTACTGACACTAATGTACACTGGACCTATTTGCAGCTTTAAAATACCTATATTTTAAAAAGTTAAACCCACCTGTTTAAAAATTTTAAAACAGGCATGGTGGTACACACCTAAAATCCCAGCACTTGGGAAGTGAAGGCAGGAAGTGTCTAAGCTCAAAGCCATCCAGGAAGACATATAATGAGACTCTGTTAAAAAGAGCCAACGGGATGGAGGGGCTGAGAACCAGGAAAGACCCGAACCCTTGTGCACTTGTCTTAGTTACTGTGCTACTGCTGTGAAGAGACACCATGACAAAGGCAACTTATAAAAAGAAGCGTTTAGTTGGGGTCTTGCCTATAGTTTCAGAGGGCCGATCATCAGGGTGGGCGGCAGCTTGGCATACAGATAAGCCTGGTGCTAGAGCAGTAGCCTAGACCTTATAGCTTATCCTTAGGTTAGAGGCAGGCAGGGTGAGACACAGTCTGGCGCAGGCTGTTAATACCTTAAGCCCCACCCCCACTGATTCACCTCTTCCATAACAACTCCACACCTCCTAATCCTTCCCAAACAGTTCCACCAGGTAGAGACCTAACATTCCAATATATTAGCCTATGAAGGCCATTCTCATTCAAAGGCACTATTTATTAGTATAAGAAGGTTTAAAAGGACACCAAGCCAGTTCTTCCAAGAGTGAAAATGCAGAATTCCTAAGGATCCAGCAACTCCACCTGTGGGGAAGTGGGGTTACACCTAGGAGAACTAAAGCAGAACCTCAAAGAGAAATGTGGATGGGTAGAAAGAGCCCTGTTGTCCACCACAGATAAAGACAATGTGGTCTTAGCCATTCAATGGAATACTATCTAGCCTTCAAAAGGGTGAAAATTCTGACACATGTTCCATTACGGATGAAGCTGGAAGAGCGTATGCTGAGTGAAGGAAGCCAATTACAAAAGGGCACCTCTGATTCTGGTTACGTCAGGCACTGAAAGGAATGGAATTCAAAGAGACAGGGAGCAGAATGGAGAAAGGCCCTGGTCTGTGGGAGGGAGAAATAGGGACTTGTTATTTAAGAGGTGGGTTTAGTTTTGCAAGATAAAAAGATGTCTAAGTCCAGCTACATCATAAATAAGAGGTACTCAACACCACTGAAGGGTATACTTGAGAAGAGATGGCTCAGTCAGGAAGGTACTTGCCAAAGAAGCAGGAGGACCCAACTGCAACCCCCACAACCTATGCACAAGCCAGGCACTGAGGTACTGGGTGGAAACAAGTGGGCCCTTGGAGCTCTCTGGCTGCCAGCCAACCAGTTCCAGGTAAAAGAGACCCCCACTCTCAAAAGATAATGTGATTGGCTGGAGAGGTGGCTCAGCGGTTAAATGCACTGGCTATTCTTGTAGGGAACTTGGGTTAAGTCCCCAACATCTATGTGTAACTCCAGTTCTAGGACATCCAATGCCCTCTTCTGAACTCTGTGGGTATCAGGCATACATGTAGTGCATAAACATAGACATACCTGCAGGCAAAACACTCATACACATGTAAAAAAGAAAAAAGAAAAAAAAAAGTGGGCTGGCAAGATAGCTCAACAGGTAGAGATGCTTGCCACTAAGCCTGACAATCTCAGTTTGGTACCCAGAACTTACATGGCCTAAGAAAAGTTGACCTCTGACCTCCACATGCACACATGTTCCATGTGTATAAATAAATACAATATATTTTTTAAAAAAATTAATAAGGTGGGTAGCTCCTGAAGAACAACATTCAAGGTTGGTCTCTGGCTTTCCTACACACGTACATACATGCACCCCACACATGAATAAGCACACAAAGAAAAGTTTTTAAAAGGACAAAACATATACATATATATATAAAATATTTAGCCTCAATTTCAAGAAGATATAACCTACAGTTTTGCTCCAAGGTTGTATCTAGAAGTCTGCAATCAGGATTCCCTGAAGTCTCCTGCAGCCCTTCCCGGAGCTGGCCTTTGTCTTGTCTGTCATCCACCCTGTGTCTCTGCAGTGTCAGACCCTGCTCCCAACACACCACCCTGCCTCCGGACACAGCACTGTCCCTAGCCAGGAGCCTGTCACAGAGGAAGCCTCTGAAAGGCCAAATCCAGGCACTCTCAGGCTTCTGCAAAGGAAGACAAAATGTTTAGGCCACAAAACCTGAGTCCTTCTCCTTCCACAGGCCAACTTGACTGGATGACACAGCACATCCTCTCTAGTATGTGCCAGCCTCTTGCCACCCCAACAGACACCCTCCCAGTACACATCCCAGCTGTTCAGGCACGAGGGAACTGACAAAAACCAGCTATGTGTCTGTGTGAGAGACCAAGAGGGTGACAAGACTAGTGGCCCTAAGACACAGCTCTTAGTGTTGATACCAGGCAAGGGAGGGGACCCAGGATTCAGTGGGTACAGCTCCATTGAAATCTACACCATACTAGGAGCCAGGCACCTGGTGCATGCCTGAGAATTGGGTGCGGTCTTGCCAGCTTCTACAAGGCCGGCTTCTACGCCCTTCACAGAGGCCACACCTTCTGAAGTGTGCCCAACAATTAGCCCATTAAACAAAGGAGAAAAAGCAGAATTCACAGCAGTCCTGCCACCAGGCTTGGCTTGCTCATTCCTCTGCTTATAATTATGTCAGGTGACGCTTCTGTGCGTCTGACTCCTGTGAGAATCATCCATTGTTCACTGCACCCCGCTAAAACACTGTAACAATGGTCCAAGGAATCAGGGGCCAACAGGGTTTCACCCACATGCACATGGCCCCACACACTATCAACAATGAATCTGTGTGCCCCAGAATCTGGGGCACAACACACAGGGAAACAGTCAAGGACACAAGCATCCTCAAAGCCGAGCCACAGAATTAAGACAGATTTAAGGTTTCTCTGGATGCAAATATAGCAGAAAGCTTCCATTATGGGTGAGAGCGGATGCTAACTAAAATCTGCTCCCTAAAAGAAAGAACTAGGGTGTAGGATTTAAAGCAAAACTGTCTGAGAGAAGGGTTCCCAGGAGTGACAGAAGATGAGGGACCATGGTGACAGTGGTTTGCAGAGGTCCCAGCAGGAAAAATGACATGCAGTCCTGCCAGAGAGATCTTCCCACAAACTACCCATTAGTGCACTGCTGGGGGCTGGGGACAGCAGGGTGGGTGGGGTTCTGGCCTTTGAGATATTTATGATCTAAAAAGGGAGAAAGAGGAAACTCCAATTCACTCAAATAATTTCCAAACTCTGAATGTCCCAAATAGGAAGTGCTATCAGATCTGATGCAGGGCACCTAATTTAGATCTGGGGGAACTATCACGTGACACCAAGCTGAGGAAGGCAAAGCTGATGTGTAGGAGAAAGTTAGTTGCCTGTGGCTTGGGAGACAGCTCAGTCATTAGTAATATACTTACAAAGACCTGAGTCAGATGCTCAGAATCCACATTTTTAAAAAACTAGGCACAGTGGACCACTTACACTCCCAGCACTGAGGAAGGGAAGACTAGCAGACCTGCCAGGCCAAATGGCTTAGCCTAGAGACAGTCTCAAAAAGGCAAGGTAATGCACAGCATAGAGGCATAGGTCTTTAATCCCAGCACTCACAAGGTAGAAACAAGCATATCTCTGTGAGTTTAAGGCCAGCCTAGGTTACATAAGAAGACCTTGACTCAAACTAGCAGAAACACCAAGGCTCAGGAAAGTGAAGCCAAAGCTGTGTAGAAAACATAGACCAGACAGAGAGTACCTGAGGAATAATGGCCAGGACTGTCCTCTGGCCATTATAAGCATACATACATGTGCGTGCACACATACACACAAAAATAAAAGAAAGGGGCTCAGGCACATGGGGCTGTGGAATGGGAATGTGCATGAGTGACTGGGGAGACTGGTTTCCCATAAACCTACTAAGTATCCGGAGCTGAGCCTAAGAGCACAGCGCAGAGGTGACGAGGGGGAGCTGAACCCCAAACGTGAGACAGGGGAAGGCATTTTGTCCTCTGCACTATGTTTCTGTTTGGTTCTGACCTTGGCCTTGAATTCAGAGAAAAAGAAAAGAGATCAAGTGAATAAAGTGGGTGATGGTTCTTCACTGTGCAATCCCCAGGATGTGCAGCCCACCACCCCACCCACCCACCCCAGAGGGGTGATGCTAAGGGTGCTGTTGAGCTTATCTACTTCATCATTCCTACACTGCTCCCTGAAAATGCCCAGACAACCTGATGTGAGCTGCTGGCAGCACTGGGTGATCTTTGATCATGCCAGCTGACCCCTACATGACTCAGCTTCCTGGTGATGAACTTATGAAAGGTCCCCCAAGCAGGAAAGAGTCAGAGCGCTGTAAACAGAGCCCTCCAGAAACCTCTGGGACTTTCTACCCCAGGTTCCAGGGCGGGGCTGGCGTCAGTCAGCATTCTGGAGTGGCTAAAATGAAGGGTCTGCAATCTTGAAGGGTGACTTCAAGTGGACAAAATAAACTGCAATTTTGAGGCGGGCACTTTGGAATTCAGGGACAAGGCAGGCCCAAAATGGGACGTGAGTAGTTGGCTCCTCTCCCAGAATGCACTGCAAGCAATCCTCCCTCCCAACTTTCTTCTCAAAGCAGAATTGCTCTAGCTAGAAGTCTACATTTATGGCCAAGTGTATTCAGAGCACCTAGAAGTCACAGTGTTCCAAGGCACAGAGAGGCCATGAGTTCAAGTCAAACTTGCTGCTCAATCAATTCACCCCTGGTCACCTTGCACTATAAGTGAACATGGGCTTCTCTTCTCTTCTTTGGAGTCCCTCCCTCCAGGATGAAAAAGCACTGCTCTGTGCTTTCTGGTCCCTTTGTCCTGGCTGCTCTGAGAGCAGACATCTGTTCTTAATTGCACAGCAGCTTCTGGGGACAGCTCAGTTTTGCAGGAACTTTTGATTTCCAGGGTCTGACAGAGAATTTCAGGAACTTTCTTAAGATAGTATTGTCAGAAAACACAAAGAGCAAGGTCTGTGACATGTCACCATACTGACAGGGGCCTGCTCACAAGCCTGAGAAGGTCAACAGAGCCCACCACTACCTGTAGTCATGGCACTATGCATCCCATAATAGCATATTGCATTTTCAACTTCTCCAACTCCAATCCAAACTTGAAAGGGTCTGTCAGAAGTAAACAAGTAGCTAAAAGTTAGTCCGATGCGCAGATCATGAGAGTTGCCCTCTATATAAGTAAAGCCCACTTCTGAGCTGACACCTTCAAAGTTCTAAGATGCATAGGACAATCTTCAATAATTCTGAAATTGAGTTTGTTGAGCCTTTCCTCCCATCCCGGCATGTGTAGTGCTTAGTACTCAGATGATTCTGGAAAAGCTAAGAAACCAAAGGAGGAAAATGTTTGGATGTAGCTTCATTGAGTGGGGTGCTCTAGGGCTGTGGGGGAAACAGCTCCATGGGCAAAGTGCTTGCCACACAAGCATGAGGACCAGAGTTCAGACCCCCAAAATCTTAGGTAAATGCTAGACAGACATGATGGCCCACCTATAACCTCAGCACATGGGAGGCGGAGACAGTGGTCCTCAGGAGCAGGCTGCCTAGCTGGATTAGATGAACCAATCTGAAAGCTCTGGGAGTCAATTGAGAGACCCCGCCTCAATATATAATTGAGTAATTAAGGGCATCAATGGACATCAACCTCAAGCCTCTGTAAAACACAGTGTATCTGACATACACCTATATCCCCATTCACATGGAAACATGCATACCACATACAAATACAAGAAGAGATGCAGAAGAAAGAAACTCCCATCTTGGTACTTTCTTGGGCTCGACTTCAACCAGACCAAATCTTTTCTTCTATCATTTCTTCTGAGTAACTACCTGGCACTGGCTAGACACAAAAAAAGGTCCATTCCCAACCACAGCACCCAGAAAACTAGCTGAGTCATCAAGGCCTCCTGTGCCAGGGAACTCCACAGCCACATGCTGTTCTGGTCAGTAGGTCCATGCATGTATTGCTGGATTGGCCTCTAGGAGAAATGGGAGTCAGTGTCCATCATGTGTATGAATAGAAGGAACAAGATGAGCAAGTCTGGGAGACTTGCTGTGATGCATCAGGACGAAACATATATCCCTGTTCCAACACCCACATCTTCTTCAGGCTCAGACACACACTGAGATCCTACTGGACCTGCACAGGACCTCAAAGACGCTTTCCTTCTCTTTGAAGCTCAAAGTCCCTGGGAATGGTCCATCTCTCACAGGACTTGATGTAACATGCATCTATCCTTTTAGGCATCAGACCTCATGGGAGAGGCATCCATCTCACAATGAGTACCTTTGCTTGATGGTAGCCAAGGCATGAAGCATCTTCACGGAGGCCCTTAAGTCTTCCCAGGAGGGACATTACCCGGAATTAGGGAGGCAACAGACTGGAGACTATAGTAGCAACCAAACCAGAGATGATGACTGCGGAAATCCACTTCTCCATTCTTCATTAAGATGTACCCAGCTGCTCACTTGTATAACCACGTGCAGGACAGACAGACAGACAGACAGAAAGACAGACAAATGTGCTCGGGCATGTACTCTACTCTCTCTTTTGTGCACACACACACACACACACACACCACCACCACCACCACCACCACACCAGCATCCTTTTGGGTCCAACTTCTTAAAGCTAATTATCTACTAGCCAGACACCCCTAACTACCTTGCCATGTCCAGACAGAGAACACCCTGCACTCAGGCCATGGCTGAGTCAGAGGCTGTGTGGGCAAGTCGGTACCCCACAAGCCAGTACTCACCCCCCTACCTTCAGTTCCTGATGCCAAATACCAGCAAAAACCATAAAGAAAGGGAGGTCAGGAGACCCTGAGGCGATGATACCTATTTCTACACAGACAAATAAGCTCAGAAATTAGTACAGTACACAGTACAAAATCCAGATGATCTCGGGGTATATCCCTCCCCAAGACATCCCCAGACTCATCTGTCTGGTGCTTCATGGGGCAGACTCAAATTTAGGATGAGGGTGTGCAATGAAAAGGCCATAGAGTGTTTCTGAGCAACAGCCCTGTGCATTCTGATGGTCACCTCCTCTTCCCTTGTGTCCCAGGTGAAGACACCAGGAGGCAGCTGAGGACTCAACTGGGTAACAGGTCAAAGCCCAAGGCCACAGCCACAGGAAATCCTACAGTCCTACATGAACACAGGTCTGGCTTCACCCCTTTCCCTAGAGCCCAGTTGAACAATAGATAACATGGTGGAGCAACATGCATTGAGCTTTAAGGCTGTGCTCCCGGGCTAAGGAGGTGGCTCAGTGAAAAACCACTTGTCATGCAAGCAAGAACAGGAGTTTAATCCACAGATCCCATATAAAGGCAGGCACAGTACTGTGTATAATCTCAGAGCTTCTACTGTAAGATGGGTGGAGACAGGACAATCTCTGGAAGGTTCCGGGCCAGCTAGCCTGGAATGTGTAGTGATCAACAAGAGAGGAAGTAAAAATCAGTACCCAAAGTTGTCCTTCCACCGCTGCACATATGCCATGACACTAACACCTACACTAGGAAAGGGAGGGAGGGAAGGAGGAGAGGAGAGAGAGGGAGGGGGACAGGAGGGAGAGAAGGAAGGAGGGAAGGAGGGAGGGAGGGAAAAGAAGGGAACAAGGGGGAGGGGAGGGAGGGAGTGGAGAGCAAGGGGGGGGGGGGGGAGGGAGGGATAGAAAAGGCTGTGTTCTCTGCATGGTATGATAATATATTGTGAAGCTGAAACAGGAAGACTAAGAGTCAGAGGCTAGCCTGTACTACAGTGTACTACAATCATGGAAGCCCATTTCAAATACAGGATGGGAGGAGCTCCTTGGGGCTGCCACAAATGGACCAAATGGAAGACAGGCCAAGCATGCCCATACTTCCCAATTTCGGATGAGAAATCTGCATCCCTAGTGGACCACGGAACTCTAGCATAGTGCTAACAATTCAAACAAGTCACATTTACACTGTAGTGTGAAGAGAAATTCTCAGACCAATCTTAGACAACAGATCCCTATACCGAGTGCCATAGCAGCCCAGTGAAATGAGAAAGGGCAAGCAAAACTGCAGTGTGTTTCAGAGAGAGAAGCCAAAGGAAGCCAAAACTATCTTATGGCCATATAAACATTCCTCCTCCTCCTCCTCCTCCTCGGCTCCTCCTCCTCCTCCTCCTCCTCCTCCTCCTCCTCCTCAGAGCAGATGGCTAAGGAACCAGCCATGCATCAGAACCCCACATTCTGTGAAATGACTTCTTGCTGGGACTCCCCTGGACTCCAGCTCCATCCTTCCAAGATTGCAGCTGCCTTCACCACAAATGTCAGCCCTTTCTGCTCATCCATCGGGACCCAGAACAAGGATGCTTATTACTAATCCCCTTGTCTATATCCCAAACTGTACCTACCTGTCACCCTGCCTCAGCTCTCTCACCCCAGCTCTGAGGTAAAAGAAGGTCCACCCCCGGGGCATGTGAATTTTCTGAAGTTCTATTTTCTCTCATCTATGAAATGAGAAACAGGACCTCACTTATCACGACTCAGGACGTTAAAAGGATGAAATGACAGAGGCAAAGAGCAATACAAACATGCTGCAGTGATCATTGTATCAGAAAGACCAGCCAATAGATAGGCAACACACAGCCAATAAAAGACCAGCATCCTGGCAAGCCAGTTTTCAGAAATAACCATGATGCATCGTTATTTCTGCATGAGCCAAAGCCAGGCTTTGCTCTAAGCATCCCCTGCACCATGTCAAGACCTTCTCTTACAGCCACACTCTTAAGTGTGTACTCTTAGCCCCATTTTATAGACACGTAAGGCACAAGGAGGTTTGGATAAGTAGAATCAGGTTCTTTCTGGCCCTAGAGCTCTGAGTCTGTTCCTAGACACAAGCCTGAACATCTCCAATCATTAACCGCATTACACATGACAAACTATATACAACTTGTCCTAACCCTTGCATGTTAAGGCTGATAAAAGCCATTTAACTCACATGATCTCACCTAAACCTCCAAACAGCCCTGCCAAAAAGGGAAAGCAGATTCATATGTGGTTCCATGAGAAAACCAACTCAGAGAAATGACTTGTCCAACACTGAAGCTGGTTAATGGCAAGACCAAGAACTGAACACTAAAGGCTGTCTCTTGATTTGATGGCTTCAACACTCACATGCAGGACAGGCACACACCTCTTCTAAGGCCCCGCCCACAGCTACATCTCAGAGGTACCCTTCCTGGCCATCTCAGAAAATAAAAAGCCATCAGCACACTGAGGTAACAGGATCAGAGCTTCCTCCCGCTGCAGTATGCACCACCTACTGTGTGGACAGCCACACAAAGTTCTGGAACTTTCTAAGACTCTGCCCAGCCACATCTGATGGACCAAAGAGCTCATCAGACACAGGAAGTGCCATCAGGACAGTGGCTAAGCTTGACCATCCATCGGAGGGCAGACATTTCCTAAACCTATTATGCAACCATTGCCTCTAGCAGTCTGGGATTTCTCCCAATTTCAACACGTTTTGTTTTCTCTCAAAGAAGACGGGTTTAAAGCTGTGGACCCTTAGTGACTAAGCCAACAGCATCCTGGGCTGTCAGGGATTACACACAGGGTGGGTGGATATTTTCAAAGGCACCTTTGTGAACCAATGTGACCTTCTAGAATTACTAAAGATCACAGGGTAGGAGCAGTCAGGAACCACCATCACTCTCTCTAACAATGTCCCCAAAGGAACAGTGCCAGACAGCACTGTTCTGACCTCCAGACCTTCAAGAGAACAGCAGTGTGGCCACTTAGAATCTGACAACTCCCACCTCATCCTTCAAACCCAAGTGAAAGTATTGACTTTCAAGGTTTCTGTGCCTCGCATGGGGGTGGGAAGTCAAAGTGTTTGGAAAATATTAAATGGAAAATGCCAGAAATAATTCATGTTTTTGTTGTTGATGATTTTTATTTGCAGGGGCAGGGGTGGTTTGGCTTTTTGAGACAGGGTTTCTCTGTGTAGCCCTGGCTGTCCTGGAACTCACTCTGTAGACCAGGCTGGCCTGGAACTTAGAAATCTGCCTGCCTCTGCCTCCCGAATGCTGGGATCATATTTATAGGTTTTAAAACAACTGGTTACAGTGTCTTATTATAACTGCTCTGTTTTTAATCATTGGTTAGCATTCATCCCTTAAGGTGTCTAATTTATAAAATATACTATATCACAGGTATTACCAATGGGGAAAACAGTCTGCGTGCAGTATTCATTATTATTGTGTTTCCAGATATAGCCAGAATATCTTAGATTAGATCACCACACCCTCCCCCCAGGATAAAGGGGACTGCTGTACACATGGAGACAAGATTTTCTCTTTAAAGGGAGCCAGCCCTTCACCCTGCTTAGCCTCTAGCTACAGGGAAGGAGCATGCCTACTTTGTGAATGAGGGCCAGGAATTCTTATTTTTGCAGCCTTGTGTTTAGTGCAGGGTATGGAAAGAGAGGGGTCAGCAAATGTGGAACAAAAAGAGCAGCCAGATGAAGGGATAATCTCATGACAAGTGTCTTAGTCACTGACCCATTGCTGTAAAGACACACCATGACCAAGACAACTTATGAAAGAGTTTATTGGGGCTTTCAGATGGTGAGTCCATGGCCATCATGACAGGGAGCATTGTGACAGGCAGGCAGGCACCGTGCTGGGGCAGTAGCTGAGAGCTTTTTTCTTATTGAAAAGTTCAAGGCAGAGAGAGAGAGAGACTGGGCCTGGAGTGATTTCGAAATCTCAAAGCCCAGCCCCAACAACAGACCTCCTCTAACAAGGCCTACTCCCTAATCCTTCCCAAAACATTCCTAGAACTCAAATATATGAGCCAATGGGGGTGGAGGGGTCATATCACCACAAGGACTAAGCTACTCCTAGGTTCTACTGAAAAAAAAAAATTAATTAAAAAAAAGGAAAGGACCTTAACAAAATTACCAAGGGAGTCACTTTTTTGTGACCAAGATATGTTATGATTTCAAAACAATATAGAATAAGACAAAGGCAACACGAGTATTTGTTTAATAACATGAGATATCATCTGTTTTACTTCTGTTTGGCTGGGTTTTGTAGCTCCTTATAACTGCCCTGTCCTGCCTTCATTCACCTGATTCACCGGGCCAATAATATTCTAGGAATGCCTTTACGGGCCTCAATCTGGTAACTATGTGGAAGGAAGCTGGAGGGAAGGATCCCTGTGTCCATGGAAGTCACACTCAGCATTATCGTATGTGACTGGGCTGTTAGGTGTGAAGAGCACTGGTCACTGCCTATGGACTAGTGTAGGAAGGCAGGGCTGCTCCCTATCCTTCACGCCCCAGGGTCTAACAAGCACCAGGAAAAACCACTAGATGACCCACGACAGGCAGCCAACCTTACCTTTACAACAGAATCTTACTTTGGCTATCATAAATACCACTACGGGTAGCCCCAGCACAGAACCGCCCTATTGAAAACCATAGCGCCCGGAATCCCTGTCATAGCATCTGACCAGAGGTGACAAGCATCTGGTGTTGCCACTCTTCTGATTTCAGATGGATAAACTTGGAGGGCTCCGAGGCCAGGGGCACTGGAGCAGCTATGAAGGACGGTCTCTCTGACAGTTTCTGACAGCAGAAATTCACACACCAAATGTGTCCTAGCACCTATTCTGTTCCAGGTCACGGAAATGCAAAGATCGAAGAAACACAAGCCCAAGCCCCTCCCACTGGAAGCTGATAGTTTAATGGGCAATAAATAAGCAATAAAGAATTCTCTAACTGCAGATAAAGTCAATATAAACAAGCAAATGGCACTGTGTGTTAAAAGGAAAAGACAAAAAAAGTCAAAAATCAAAACAGAAGAGAGGTAGGGAGACCAGGAAACCAAGCCCTTTGACAAGACCAAATACCCTAAACCATGGCAGCAGGGATGGGGGAGCACATAAAAGACCTTGGATGCAGAGATGTACTTGTCTTCCATTTACACAAGCAGGGGCCAGGAAGAAGTTGAAGGTGCCTCACCACTGGGTTAGGGATAGGCTCTCAGAAGGGCACTGAGATAGGGAAGAGCCAATGATCATGACATCCAGACATGCTGTGTCCAGGGGAGGCTGTAGGGGGCACCAAGCAGAAACACAAAATGCAGGTAGATCTCTGAGTTCGAGGCCAGACTGATCTACAGAAGAAGTTCTAGGACAGCCAGGGCTACATAGAGAAACCCTGTCTAGAAGAAGAAGAGGAAGAGGAGAAAGAGGAGGAGAAAGAAGAAGAAACAAACAAACGATTTTACTGAGAGCCTTACCAAGCAGGGACATTTTTTTCTTCCTGTACCCCTATAAAGTAGATCTCAGAGAAATGCCCCCCAGTCTGCTGGGAAGGGAACTGAAGTAACAGAGGTTAAGTCTTGCGCCCTGAGTATAGGTTCATGCACATCATACCTCCCTGCCACTACTAACTCCTCTAGAGGAAAAAGAGAGCCCTGTTCCCTTACAATGGGGGTTGGAAAGCAAGAGAGTGTGAAGGATACTGAGGGGAAGATGAGCCAACTGGGGTCCTGGCTTCTCTGCAATGTAAGAGAGGCACCCTGTGACAGGGAGGAAAGCAGAGGCAGGTGGGTGGACAGAAGCAGTTGATGGGGACTTAGGAGGTCAGACTCAGAGCTCAGAGCCCATGGATAGCGATGGGGGCAGTATTGAATTACCCAGTGGGCAGAGCAGCTTTCCAGAATTAAGTATAAAGAAGCAAAGACAAAGAAACTGAGGGCCTGCAGCAGCTGCACTAACAGACCTGAATTTGATCCCCAGAACCCACGCCTTTAATTCCAGTGCTTGAGAAGCAGAGGCAGGTTAATCTCTAAACTCAAGGCTGTCCTGGTTTCTGATTTCCAGGAAAAGCCAGGGCTACATATTGAGATCTTGTATTAAAATATTTTTATATATACACACACACACACACACACACACACACACACACACACACACGAGCGAGCGGAGGGGGGAGGGGAGGGAGGAGAGGAGAGTGCACAAGCTAGGCATGGTGTTATGCTTATAATCCCTTGGGAGGCAGAGGCAGGCAGATCACTGGAGCCTAGCCAAACTACCAAGTTCCAGGCCAATGAGATCCACACCCACATGTATGCACTGTGTGCCTTCACAGACAACACTCATGACAGGCAGGTCAAGTGATATATCCATAGAGATCTGGAAAGAAGATTGCCGAGAGTCCAAGTCCTTGGAGGAGGGACAGTGACTATAGCCACATTAACAAAGGGGAAGAGGAAGAAGCAGGCTCACTCCTGAAGCACATTCTCCTTGTACGAACTCTGTCCAGAGCATTACAAGGACCTCAGCCTCCGACCCCCCCCCCCCAAGAGAACAGTGTCTTCACTGTTCAAAGTGCAGAGAGGCTAAGAAACTACGTCAAGATCACACAGGTAAGAACAGGGGTCATTGCAGGCAGATGGTGAAAGGTCCTGAGAGTGAGTTCCTGACCACTAGGAAGAGAGAGGGGCTTCTAGAAGGACAGCAAAGGGGAATAGGAAAAGAATGGGAATGGGGATAGCGTTAGATGACAGGGATGACAGGGATGACGTCAACCAGACACTCCCACAGTATAGATGAAGGGAGAAGCCATCAGGGGGCAGTGAGGCCAGGAAAGGGAACAAGAGATGAGAGATGAAAGTTAGTTCTCCTCCATAGGTAAGGAAATCAGTCATGGGGAGAGGAACACTGGGATGTCAACTCCAAGGACAGAATAAATTGAGCTTCGGGGAGTTCCACAAAGACAGAGCAGGAAATAGCAAGGTCAAACCACAGGGCTGCAGGTGCTGTGTCCCTGGAGAGCACGGTGTGGGGCCAGACTGCTTCAGATTAGGAACAAACATCAAAGCCCCCAAAAGGGAAAGCTGAGTAAAAAGAGAGATAGGAAAAGACTGGGAAGCATTGGGGTTCCAGAGAGGCTTAATGAAAAGAGGGGAGGGGCAGGGAAGGGAGAGGAGTGGGTAGCTCACCCAGTGGTCCAGGAAAGGCAGTTAGTTACAAGCAACCAGAAGGCAAAAGTCCAGTGGGCCTGGTGGCTCGCACCTGTAATCCCAGCACTCAAAAACAGGATTGATATGAGTTTGAGGCTAGCCTGGGCTACCTAGTGGCTTTAAGGTTAGTTTAGATCCTGTCTCAGAAGAAAAAGTGGGGGGAGAGATTCTGGTGAGCTACAGAGGACTGGAGTTTGGTTCCCAGCATGCATGTTGGGCGGCTCACAATCACCTGGAATTCCAACTCTAGGGAATTTGACACCTTGAGGACCCATGAGCACTCATGTACACATACCCTCACAGGCATATACACATAATTTTAAAAAAATGACACACACACACACACACATCCAAGGCAAAGCAAAGTGGGATTCGGGGCCTGAAGATTATTGTAAAAGAGCCAAAAAAAAAAACCTCATCCAAGAAGAGATGGTCAAGGTGGCAAAGACGTAGACAATAACAACCAATAAAAAGTCTGGAGAACACACCCATTAAGTCCTGAACTCTTGCCCCTGTGTGACTTAAGAAACAAAGACAATTAACACCACATTCCCATCCCCACCCCTACCATTAAATTCCAAATGCACAGTAAGTAAGATGACTCAGCAGGTGAAGTCCTTGATGGTGTAGGTTCTAGCCCCTGAACTCTCTTAAAAGTGGAGGGAAGGAACTAACTCCTCAAAAGTGTCCCCCGACTTCCACCCACATGTGCACCCTACCACAGTCACGCCCGCATTCACACACCATATCCATGAACAATAATACAAAATGGAAAGACCTCAAATGCCACTCCATATTAAACACCTAAAGTGGCCAGATGTGCTGGAGTTATCTGGAGGGAGTCTCAGTTGAGAAAATGCTCCCATAAGAGGCATTTTCTTAATCAGTGATTGATGGGGGAGGGGGTCCAGCCCATTGTGGATGGTGACAATCCCTGAGCTATTGGTCCTAAGTTCTATAAGAAAGCAGGCTGAGCAAGCCATGGGGAGCAAGCCAGTAAGCAGCACTCCTCCGTGGCCCCTGCATGAGCTCCTGCTTCCAGGTCCCTGCCCTGTGTGAGTTTCTATTCAGTGCTGAGGAAGTGTAAGCCAAATAAACCCTTGCCTCCCAGGTTGCTTTGGTCGTTTTTTTTTTTTAATCACAGCAATGGTAACCTTAACTAAGACACCAGGAACGGGTGCACACCTTTAATCCCAGCACTCAGGAGGCAGTGTCAGGTGATTCTCTGTAAGTTTTAGGCCAGCCTGGTCTACATAGTGAGTCCCTGGCCAGGTAGAGCTACATACAGAGAGATTTTGCCTAAATAAAGACAATAGCTAAAGTTTATGCATAAATTTAAAAACAAAGTTTGTTTATTTTTTTAAATGCCAAGCCCCTTTTGCTACTCACTGTTGTTCTGAGAGTTATTCCCCGACCTTGGTGACCCGCCCAGCCTGTCCCTCCCCTCCATTCCTGGACAAGGGGAACGTGTGTGGTCCAAATTCCAACTTTGCAAAGGGATGCAGACAGCAGATCTGGTTATCAGAGTGTACCGGGCTGTCATGAAAGAAAGGAAGAACTTAGCTGAAGAGAACTCTGTTTTGACACCATGTCAGTCCACCTATTACTCACCCGTCCAAAAGTGCTTGTCAGTGAAGGGCAGGGAAAGGAGAGAGGGAGAGAAAGCACTGTCATTTTGCTCCAGGCAATAGAGTAATTTGGGACTTCTTGGCCTCTTGAAGTTACACTACCATCTGCTCTACACTTTGTTCTAAAGCACGAAGAACCTGGAGCAGGGCTCTGGCAGCTGCCAATACTCCCTCCCAGTCAAATGGAAAACCTCAAGGGCTGGGGTGTGTCCTGGCACCTGCCTCACCAGGGCTGTCCCCAAAGGCAGACCAGGCTACATCCATCTTAGCCTGTATCCATGCTTAGGTCATCCCCTACAGACACTCATGAGAGCCCCCTGAAGAGTTACAGTAAGGTAAGCAGTGTCAGCCATTTGGTGCCTGGAAAACTGAGTACTCACCCAGCAGGGCTTTCCTAACAAGTCACTCAAAGAAGGGTCAGCGGAAGTTCCCCGCTTCAAATCTTTCCTGTTTCCTTTCTTCCCGGTGCTTACCAAGCTGACTTGCATGGTCTCTGCCTAATCTGGATGGAATTTCCTCCTCCACCCACCTGGCATGCTCCCTATAGTCTCGAGCACTCCTGACCATGGGCTCTTGCCTCCACCCCACGGGCCAGTCTAAGCCACCATATGGGCTTGTCACCACCGGTTAGAGGCGTCAAGGGAAATGATGCCAAGCCTGGGTAAGAGAGAAGCCACAGATGGACACAAGTCTGCAGACACCCAGGCATCCTAGATCTCTGACTTGGTATCCCTCTACTAGTTGCTACAATCATGAGGGTGCTCAGCAGTCCCACCAGTCTGGCACTCTTTAAATGAAGCCTTCACACTAGCTGTGAAGACTAAAAGGAAAGAGAAAGATTAAAAAAACTGATGCAAGTCTTCCCAATAGGAACTTAAGTCACCTCAGGCTATTGCTGCTAGGAGAGAAATTATGGACCACAAGATTCTATGATGCTCAGACTTTTTGTAGAAATGGAGTCTTGCTAGGTAGCTCAGGCTGGCCTTGAACTCACTAGGAAATTCAGGCTGACCTCAAATTCTCCACCCTCCCATCTCAGCCTCCAAGCACAGGATTCATTGCATGTACTTACCACCTGGCCTGGCCACACATGCTTTTCACACTGTCTCTAGGGCACATGACTCAAACAGAATGTCAATAGTATTTCATCCTATCCAAATCAGATCTGCTTATATACTTACATACTGTCACCAATCTGTCTTCCAGATGCTCAGCCCACTAATACATAAAAACCCATAGCTTGAAAGACACTGGACATTAAAGTGGCATCGGGAGATGACAGAATCCCATGAAAGCTACTGCAGTATTAGGTCAGTACACATCCATGAGTCCTCTTTCTGTAGTGAAGACCACAAACCCAAGGAGATCAGCAGGCTTTGATTGCAAAGGACCTGCCCTGGGTCCCACGGCTCATACAGCCTCAGATAGCAAATCTGAAAGAAAGCAGGTGGATTCAATACTCACACTTAACAGTTACAAATCCAAAAAATGGATGCCTTAAAAAATTAATCAAAGAAATCTTTTTTCTTCTTTCCAAGATATGATTTACGTGCATTTGGTTTCAGCTGTAACTATTAACACGAAAGGACAATAGGTGTGACATACAAAGGGGCAGGAGCTAAAGGTGAAGCCCAACAAAACAAAGGCACAGGTTGGTGCTTGAGGCAGACAGTGGTGAGCTAAAGGGCTGTGAGCCAAGCCCGCCCTCCTGACTCAATTACTCAGTCTTCATCATCCAAAATATTTAAGAGGGACGCAGCTGTGGTCTTCCCACATGAACTATTTCCATGACTGGGGCATAATTGTGCCCTGCCACCTCAGGTTAGGCACAGACAACTGTGATGATCTTGGTAGACTCTGGCTTGCCTGCTGCCTACTTGGAGTCATATGGCTTGTGGCACTAACTTTCTCAGTGCATTTTTCTTTTCTTTCTTTCTTTTTTTTTTTTTTGCCTTTGCTGAAAATTAGAAAGAAAGAAAGCAATCCTTGCTATTCCCCCCCCCCCAAAGAAAAAACCTGCAGGGAACACAGAAGAAACTTCACACTCAACCTGTGTGTCTAAGAACAGCAGAGGGTCCCAAGGGTCACTACTGGCCAGCAGCGAGGAGCAATCTCGGAACTAGAAGAACCTGCTGACTGGCAATGAGAAACTTCATTTTACAAGCAAATCCCATGAGGTGAATACTTGCTATGGCACACAAGATAGCTACACACACACACACACACACACACACACACACATTTACACTCATGCACTATGAGGTATATGCTAACAGCTCACACTCAGGATCACTCACACATGCACGCTCACACATACAGCTCGCACTCACACACACACATACATACACACACACATTCATTCTCACACACACAGGTATATGCTCACAGCTCACACACTCAAGAACACTCACACACGCACTCATAGCTCACATACACACACATTCTCTCTCTCTCTCTCTCTCACACACACACACACACACACACCCTTATAGCCTATGTTTGTCTATCCACAGATGGAAATTTTTTGGAAAAGACTAAGCACAGGGTGGAAGTCTGAACCAAAACAGGCAGGGAAAGTATGGGAAAGCTAAACACAAAGCGTGTTACTTACAAAGGGGAGAGACATGCCTGGACTGTCAAATACATCAAAAGGCATCAATAATTGTTTCTAACCTTCAAAGCAAGCTAAAGTGATAGGAACCAGAACTTATGGCAAAGGGACAGCAGGCCTCACAGGTGGAAGGGTTCCTTCAATGGAATGTCATCTCCAGATCTGTGACCTGTTCAAACTAATAGCTCCTAACTTTCCCGTCTCTCACCAAGATACATTAGACTTCAGAAAATGTCCTTACATTTGATCTGTCTTTCTTGTACTAATGCCATCTAGCATGTGTCCAGGCTCTTTCTAAGATGATTTAAAAATCTAGAGCAAATCCCCTCTTCACAGCTCAATAGTGGCAGGCAAGGAGCACTGCATGATTCCCCATTAGGATAGTGGAGGGACAGAGGTGAAGATGACTCAGGTCTGGCACTGAGCTGGAAGACAGGCCTTGCCTTATGCCTAGCATCGTGCTCACTGGATTTGGCCTGTCCAGCCACTGACTGCCAGCTCTGAGAAAACCCAGATATTCATACCTGCTCAGGTGGGGCCCGCAGCAGCAGTAATGTACTGTTTCGTGTGTACAGACCTGGCACCCTGCCTTACAACATAACTGCCACTTAGTGAGGCTCCCAAGTTCCCCAAAGCATAGTGGAGCTGCAGCAGCCCAGAATTCAAGAGACAGAGAAGGCTTCTCCGCTCTCCAACTTCTCGGTTTATTCCTGTTAACTCCCAGGGCTGTCACTCCCGTGTTCCAGCTCTAAAAGTGCAATGTCAGTGCAGGTATTATTACTTCCTGCATCTCTCGCGGGGCCTCTCTAGGTCCAGTACAGGCAGCTCTCAGTTTAACAAATCTCACCTGTTCAAGCAGCCTCTTGACAGAAGCTCATGCGAAACTACCTGGGGGATGTGACCAGGTCAAACTGGAAGCCTATTACCCAACTCACAGCCGTACAGTACAAGTCTGCAGTCGCTGCAAACGAAAGACAGCAAAGATTCCTGTATGTCCCACTGTCTTGTAGTAGAACTGGGTGGTTAGGGAGGCGTCACGTGGAGTGTCGCTGATCCAGTATCCCCCTCCCCCAAATTGCTGCCCGGAGCCTGGGGAATGGGCGAAACGGCATCCCTGGCTCTTCCCCAGACCCTAAACCACCCCAGAGCGGCAGGCACGCGTCGGGGCCAGAGGGCGCACGGTCGGGGAAGGGGTGGGGGGAGAGTGCGTTTCTCCGAGGAGCGCGGCAAGCGCTTCCCGGCCACCAGCTCCCTCACACGTGCAGCGCCCGCGCGGTCGGACGGCGCAGAGCCACCGCCACCTCCGCGCACTGAGTGCTCACCACTTGTCCCTCGCGACCGCGTCAGGGACAGAAGTGCATGGCTCCCTGGCGGAATCTGGGAGCACTCCCCCGGGACATCGCGGAAGAAGCGACGTGGTGAGCTTTCCCGGAGCCCCGGCTGCACGCACGCAATCCGGGAGAGAGCCCTGGCCTGTCGCCGCGCCACGGGGAACCGGCAGCGTGGCTTCGTGGCTCTGCCCCGGGCTGGCGCTGCGCGGGATGCAAACGCGCGCGCTGCTACCGCTGCTCTCCCGGCTCCTTTCCCCCACAGTCCTCCGCGCGCCTCACCTTCACGGAGTCCACCGGGTACATGATGGAGTGCTCCAGAATCCCGGCCATCGCTCCCGCTGTCATGTGGGTGGACACCGAGGCGCTGGTCGGTAGGTTCTCGTAGTCCTCCGACCCGGCGTCCTTGCTGCCGCAGCCGCCATCGCGGCAGTCCCCATCCATCCTCCGGCCCGCAGCTTGGCTCCCCACGCCACCCCGGCGGAGCTCCATCCGCGGCCCCGCGGGGCGCGGGAGGCGGCAGGAGGTGGGCAGGAGGGGGAGGGGGAGGAAAACTTCACTTCTTAAAGTGGGAACCTCCTCCCCCGGGTTGCGGCGGCTGACGCCATGGCGGGCTGGGGTGGAGCCGAGCGTCCAGAAGCACCAATAGCTGGAGAAGAAGAGGCCGTCCGTGGCTGCGCTATTGGTGCGCCTGGCAGAGGGCACCCACCTCTCTGTGTGACGTCGCTGCCCGCTGCACATTTCCAAGCAACCGGACGGGGGCGAGAGCAGACATTGGGGTGTCCCGGGAAGTTGTACTACCTAGGGGGTGGTGACCATCTGCAAGAGACAGTCAGGTCCCTGGGGAGAGTCAGCAGAAGGGATATGCGCAGAGCTGCAAGATCAGGAGAAGGGGCTGTCCCCATAACCGGTGGTTTTGCAGATTAATCAACCAGCTTTAGCATTCCGAAGGCTGGGGATCTGGTAGGAGGTGAGGGCTGTTACTGGGAATGTCAATTATGAAGCAGAGTGGTTGGACGATGGAGTGGTCGTAGGAATCTAGAATCGAGGATACACCCGGATATGTGCACGTTTTGTGGTCCGCTAGGGCACATGCCAGGGAGTGAACAGTTAACACTACGGTCCCCGCTTTAGTCAGCTTTTCTTGGGGAGAACCTGGTAGATTGGGAAGCGTGTTTCTCTTCTGAAAACAACGAAGGGCTAAGTGTGTGTTGCTCTTGCTCTTTGAAGAGCCAAGTCCACCCTGTCCTGGATGGACCAAGACAACAGTGGCAGGAACAGAACTAAGCAGCTCCCTAGGTCATTTTCTTGGGGTTTGTAAGATCTTGAGCTGATGTCACAGCAAGAGTGCTCAAGTGGCTGAATAAAGATTTGCAACCCTGCCTATCTTTTAAGGCTGTTCTTTTAAAACCGTCCCTGCTGAGCCCTTCAATGAATTGGAGTCCAGGATGCTTTATTTTAACTTAGTATTGCCTTGCTCCATCTGCGGTTAAAACTAGAAATCAAAACGCAGAGGTCTGCCTGCTTATGGGTGGCTCTGTCCTTAGATGCGTTTAGGACATTATCCCAGGGCTGAGGGCAGTACCAGGGCCTCCTTCCTTATGTATAGACTTCTGAGCAGTAAGAATGGGCAATGAGATATTCGGGGATGGGGAAGACCCTGTGCCTGCCAAGTTTCAGGTTAACATATCTCAAGCAGCCCTCAAGGATTCAGGGGAGGATAATAAAGGTGTCAAGGGCAAGGGTACTGTTTTCCAATGTTCTTTAGCTGTCCTAGTAGCTTCCAGGTGAATCCTGAGATTATGAAAGTAGATACCAGATCACTGTCTAACAAAGGTGACAGAAATGAGGCTCTGCTTTTGACAAAGGTGGTGTTTTAAGAACTTGATCAGAAGTTGTTGATACTCACAGGATGTTCCCCAGCAACCAAGAATCTGAGGCGAGGAGATTACCACTAGTGTGAGGCCAGTTTGTACTATATAGTGAGTTCCCGACCATCCTGAGCTCAGTGTGAGACCCTGTCACTTACATGCAAAAATGAAAGTCTTCAACCAGTATGTATAGACTCCCTAACCCACTTCTGGATTTGAGACATGAAGACCGAGACACATAAAGCTTTTTGAAAGCATTATTTGTAGTAGCAAATACTTACAAGCTGTCTAAACATTCAGTAAGAGGGGAAATGAAGAAACGATGTGTATCAGTGAAATATTGCACACCCCGTAAAAACTGTGGTTCTATTAGGCAATTACAAAGGAAATGATTCACACACTGCTGGGTCAAAAAAGCAAAACACAATTCTGGGGCCATTACACTCACAAAATGTCTGTGCACAGAAAGAAAAGGGAAATGACTTGCAATTGGCTAGTATTTTTTCAAGTTTCAGCTAATATATTAATTCTGTGATTTAAAAATAAAAGAACTTATATACCACCTCCTAATGGATGGGAAACCATCCGAAATTGGCAACAATGGCTTTGGTGGAAGGGATTTATCTTATCAGTGACTAAGCATATTCTTGGAAATTTTTAAATTTTTAAATTAAAATTTTTTTTTAAATTAAAGATTTTTACAAATGTGAATACAACTATAATCTTTGGAGTTAAAAGATTTTTAAATTTTTCTTTAAAAAATCATTATGGTGTAGCTCTCACCCCTCATCAAAGAAGCTTCCCTTCAAAGCAGACAGAGACAGTTACAGAAAGCCACAGCTTGTCAAATTGCAAAGAACAACAGACCACAGGGTGCCCATCCTTAACTGGTACATCTAAGACACAACCCCTATACCCAAGGCTCACATAACATAGAGGTAGAGGAGACAGAAACATTATAAGAACAGAGAACCAGGACATCTGTGGGGAGACCATGTCTTCTATATGACAGGGAAACAACACCCAGGAAATGGCAACCATGTTGTTGACTAAACAAGACCTGAAAAATGACAGCACCTATAGACATGCCAGCATGGATGGGGGAATTCTCACAAGGCTCCACCCCTAGATGAAGAACTACAGGCAATTAATAGTTGCTAGGAGACCGAGAATCAGTCTTCTCCTGGGATGAGCCCCCTGATAGGCTATCCAATCCCAAGAGATCATTCCTAACCACATATGAGCAACACTAAGTTGTCTCAACAGGATGTATTTATAAATGCATAGGTATATGTGTAACAATAATAAAGAATAAGAGGCTAGGGGCTAGAGAGATGACTCTGTGGTTAGGGGTCCTGTCTGCTCTTCCAGAGGTCCTGAGTGCGACCCACAACTACCAAAGACAAAGCACTTATATACATAAAATACTCAATAAGTAAATCTTTTTAAAAAAAGAATAAGAGGCCATGGATTTGAGGAGTACATGTGGCAGAGAACACAAGAGGAGTTGGAGGGAGGAGAAGAAGGGGAAATGATATAAATACAGTACTTAAATGTGAAATACATACAAAAATAAATATCAAAAATCAAAATATGAAAAGAATTCAAGTCAGGCCTAACTGCAAATTTGTGTTGAGTTTACTATAAGTGCTCAGCATTTTTTCTACCTCTCTCTAGGATGGACTGACTGTGTGCTCCATGTTTATCTCATACTAGGTGTATTGCAGTGGCCACATTTCTAAGACGCACTTGCAGCCAGGGTCTAGATGTGCTGCTCTGTCAGTAGATAGAACTGAAGAGATCCAGAAAGCAGAAGTGCAACTGGAGCCATTTTCTGCTGCCTGCTGTTTTCTGCTCCCTAAGAAGGCTGCAGACACTCAGGGTAGGGGTGTTGGGGAGGATAGTGGCTTCCCTCTGCAATAGCATTGCAGTGTCTGGCCACCAGACATATACTTGTTGGGAGTCTTTGATGGAAGGATTGATGGCAGCCTCCCAATCCCTTCACGATTAGTGTCATAGATGGTTTCTTGATCCCTCACCCTCAGGGATGTGAGAGTTAACTGTTTCCCTCGAGAAACCATCTTGGCATCTTTGAATTATCCTCAGAGGTCTAGCCTGGAGTCGGCTCTCCACACCTCCAACAATATCATGTGTAGCAGTAGAAAGGCCCAATGGTGGAGGACTCACTCCTGGACATGGCAATTCAGCAGCCAGCCCTGCTCCTCCACTTCTGGAGGAAGGCCTGTTGAGACAAGGCCCACATTCCAGTTCTAGAACCCTGTGTTTTAGACACACCCTGTACAGGAGAAGCTGCTCTTTGTTTGCAAGACAGGAGCCCAGAAACTCAGAAACAGAAGACTGGCTGCTGGGGTGGTGATATTCTCTCCAGTGTCAGGTCCAGAGACACAGGCTGATGATTCTGCTGGAGTCTTGCATAAAGTTCCTGACTATTGAAGGTCTGAAGGTATCAGCATGCCATCTGCTCAGGTCAACTGGAAGCCAAGTTTAGCTTAGAAAGAGGAAGTTTCTGAGCATGCAGGGTGCTTAGCCTCTAAACTTTGGCTCAGAGACCTGTGCCAGCTCTGGTTCTACCATTTACTGACAATATGGCTCTGGCCTCTGGGTTGGCCTACTTTCTTTGAAGACCACGGCCATGGATACTTAACCACATACTAAATAAAATACACCAGCAGATCGAGAATGAAAGCATGCACATGTCAGCTAATTTTAACTCAAGTATATATACATTAAGAAGACCACAGACACCTTTAAAGGTATACAGTCCTCACAACTGCACGTATCTGTCCTTATAATCCCAGAATCCCTTGCTTTTCCAGTACTGTTTATAGATTCTTGACCTGTGAGATAAGTTTCCCTTGGGGATAACTTTCCCCAGGACACAGAAGAATAAACAGAAACAAATGAAGAGGGACAGAACTTCCTCAGTTTACTGGGCTTTTTTTTAAATTGCTGGTGGTGACAGGCAGGGTATAGAGTTGAGGACTCCGTCAGTAGGTTGATGTTAACCTTGTTAACCCGGTCTACTTCTCAGAAGCCTACCCCTTACCCGACTCAGCCACACCAGTGCACAAGTCACCATGACTTGTGACATCACGTATGACATCAGCCAAGCTCAAGTGCTGAAAGATGATCCTGATGTTCTGCTTGTCGGGATGTCTGCCCCATGCTGCATGGCCTGAAGACACCAGCTTGAAGCAACATTTATGCATTGATGCATCTTTGCTCTCACTCCAGAGCCAAACCTCTATCAGGCCAAAAGCCTAGCTTGGCCAAATGGCATGGCAATGGAGCACTGGTGCCAGGAGAAGGCAAAGCCGTGATGGACTGTGGCTGAAATAAGTCCTACAAGTGCTTTTGTATGGTGGACCACAGGCTACCTCCCTGCTGCTCACTGTGGCAGCTGACCTCCATAATCTTACCCCCAGCCCATTTCCACAAACACACTGATGCCACCTTCACCTGATAAAATCTCTCTTCCCAGCTTCACCCTTTAAAGTTGCCAATCCTCCTCCCCTGCACCCCTATTCTGAAGTCCTTGAAAGAGTTACTTCACCTGCCTCACTCCTTATGGCACACTTCTTAAACTTCTGCATGGTCATTTTTAACCTTGCAGTTTTCTGAAGGTCCTCAATCCTAGAAGGTTCACTGATGACTTTAATGTCAAGTTGGGCCCTGGCCCCCCCAGGCCTCACCCATCCTGTCACTGCCCTGGCAGGAAGGAAGGTGCTTTAGAGGGGCATTTATGCCTCTTGATTTTGCCATCAGGCTGTTGAGAGGATTTCTAAGAAAGTGGGATCTCCCCAGGAGTCTGCAGCTTGTTGAAGGAAAAGTCTGGGGTCCATTAGGAGGGGCTTACCTCTCAGGAAGATTTCACACCACTCTGACCACGTGTCAGAACACCTTGCAGAAGAGGTCAGACTGGGACAACAATGGTGGGAGGGCTGTGCCGTGGACAGGACTGCTTCCTTATGCCTGCCTTTTGCTTTCTATTTAAACCCAAACCTCGTGTCAGGACCCAGCCACAGACTTGGGGCTCCACAGACCCCTTCATTCCTTTTCCCAATGTGGCCACACTGAATACGTGGGGTTGGTTTTTTTTTTGCTTTTTTTTTTTCTGCTTTTCATTATTAATCACAACAATAATTGGCCTGTTGAGGACAGGTGGCAATACCTAGCTTGATAGGGCTGCCCAGACCCCAGCTCCGCCCAGGCCCCAGCTCTGGTAACATCCCCAGCATGAACTTCTCACTCCTGCCTCTGGAATCTTCTCTCCCTTTCCACTCTTTCATCCCTTGACCTCTCTTTCCTCTCCTTCCCTCCCTTCCCCATGGTCCTCTTGTCCATCCCAGTTACCAAGCCCAGATCAGTCGTACATCCTACCCAAGCCTGTGCTCTCCACACCTAGTTCATGTGCTCCTGGACCGTTCCAGCTGAGTATCCTACTGCTTCTATGGCTCAGAGTTGATTTGTGTGTCTTGGGCCTGCTCTACCAAAGCATTGCTAGGCTGACAGCTTGAAACTACGTGTTTATTATATCAGCTGAAGGGTAAAGTCTAAGGTTGAGGGGACAATTCTCTCTCTCTCTCTCTCTCTTTCTCTCTCTCTCTCTCTCTCTCTGAAAACCATCATACAGGATCCTTGCTGGCCCCTTCCAGCTTCTGGAAGCTCCCTGCCACCTCAGTGTCTTCGTGTGAGTTCAAAAAGCAAGAAAGACAAAGGAACAAGCCACCCATGGCAGCACAGGCCTGGGGAGCAGAGATTTCTTTATAAGAAAACCCACTCTCCAATTATAGGCAAGGCACAGAAAACATTCCTTCTTTGGCCATTGCTAAGTAGTAAGGTGAGTGATGGATTAAAGAATGTCAGATGATGAGAAACATCTCTGGCGGCCATGTCTGAGGTGGGGGCTACTGATAAGGCAGGAAATCAGAGCTAGAAAAATAAGTAATTTTAGTTCTGGAAGCCAAATTACTATAGTTTCTGGAACACTTATACAAACATGAGGCCATTAACTAACACTCCTGACTTGGATACTATTAACTAGATAGAAGGGAGGGTATACTTGGTGCTCTCTCAACTTTTTCCTGTTATGTAGGAATGGTGTCCTCATCTGGGGAGGCCTGGGGCAGTTTTTTATATTGGACATTTTGGAGGATGATGTCCACATGCCTTTTGGCAGTGTCCTGGACAAAGGAGCCAAGTCTCTGAGACACAAAACGGGTTAGGCAGTTCAGAAGACAAGACCCAAATGTCAGAAGGAAGAAGATGAAAAGAAGAGGTCCCAGAAAGGGAGTTAGCCAGGGCAGCCAGCGTCCAAGGTCCGGCCACTGTCCCCAAGAGTCAGAACTCTGGCCGAGTTCAGATGCTCGTTCTCGGAGTTTCCTTGCCGCGTCCCGGACTACTCCAGACTGGTTTACATAGAAGCAGCACTCTTCCTGGAGGAAGAGACAGGTGCCCCCTTTCTCGGCGGTGATGAGGTCCAGAGCTCTGCGGTTTTGGAGAACAACACCCGCAAGCGAGTCTATTTGGTTCTGGAGGGTAGTGATAGAGGCAGCTATTTCTTCCAGGGTTTCTGAGAGAGCCTTAGAAAGCCGTTGGAAATAGAGAGTTGAAGAGGCCAAGCCAGCTATGCCCGTACCAAGGGCAGAAGAGATACCCAGGCCTGCAAGAAAGGGGAAGAGGTGAGGGGACCTCTTTGGGCGAAGAGCTGAGGGCGAGGAAAGAACTGAAGCAAAAAGGGGGACAGGCACCGTTTGGTTATTGGGGAGGAGTTCAATATCCGGGTATTGGAAGACAAGGGTACAGACACCGGACCAATTGGCTGGAAGGCAGACGTAAGTCGATGTTCCGCAGAGGAAGAAAACTCCTGAAGAGTTGAGGCAGAAGGCGTACGAGAAGCTGAGAAGATGTGAGAAAATGTTGGAGGTGACATCCCAGTTTTCTTGGATAGTGATCTCATTCTCCCAGACTGAATATTGTCCAGACAGGGCAGCTCCGGTGAGGGGCTGGTAATGGGAGAGCGGATAGGGGTCTCTGTGCCCCTGGAGTTTGACCTTGAAGTGGGTAGGGTCTACTGACATGGTAATGGGGTGAGATAAGTTGTCTGATTCAAATAAGGTAAGATTATAGCAGGTGCCGTAGGGAGCGTGAGGACAGCGCATCCAGGGAGTGGCCGGGGAGGTATGGCAGTATTTGATGTCTGTTGGGCAGGGAAAATAAGAGGGCTTTGAGGAGATTAGGAAAGGGGGCCCGGAAAAACGGAGCGGGTTTTTCCATTTGGCATCGGGTCTTCTCATTGCCTGTTTGAATGGATGGGTGGTGGAAAGATCTAGGTTTTCGTGACTGGTTGAAGGTGAAATACGAAGGGTGTAGTTGCAGAGAGAGGCAGAGAGGTTGCCTACAAAGGTGGCATAAGCTGAGACCTTGAAGAAGCGGGATATGCAAAGTGGGGCCTGTGACCTCAGGACGGTCTCAGTAAAGAGTGGTCCCCAGAGAGGGCGTTGGGCAGATTCGAAGAAACGGTCCTTATCGGGATATATCACGGAGGTTATCCGGGTGATGATCCGAAATATGCCTGTTGAGCTGACGAGTTGAAGAAAAGCAATTGCCCTTCTGTCAGGATTGTTGAAAGAATAGGAGGCAGTCAGTGGGTGGAAGAGACGGAGGCGCCTTTCAATGTCGCTAATGGGAAAGGAGCCAGGGAAGGGCTTGACTGAGTAGGTAAGGTGAAGCTTCATGGGTGTGTCTGTCCAAATGGACAGAGGGGCTGGGACTGCTAGGGACCGTTGGGTTTGGGTGGACAAGCAGACCCAGCAGTTGGAAAACAGAGAAGAGTTGGTATCACGTAGGATGTGGTGAGTGAGGTTTATAAGGGGCATCCAGCTTTCGAGATAGGACGAGGAAGGGGGGAAAAAGACAAAACAGAGGATCCAAAGGCGTGTCATGGTTCTTTGGAAGTGGCCAGCAGTAGTGTAGGGTGCCGAGAAGTTGGTCCTGTGGATTCTTGAGTCCTGAAATTTGTTCAGTTGGGGTGTTCAAAGGTGGCTGATAAAGTCAGAGTGGCTTCAGGCTCACAGGTTATGAGGTGAAAAGTCAGACCTGGGAAAGAAGAAGCATAAATAGGGAGAGGGTCACCAGAAGGACTAAGAGTTTTCAAGTTAGGATCTGGAGCCTTTTCAAGCTCAGAGTAGTGCAGCCAGTGAGAGATGTCCTTTACCTTTGCTCTTGTTGGGGTAGTCACAATTACCTGGGAAGATCCCTTTCCAGAAGACTCAGGATGAGTATGAGCATAGGAAGGTGTCTGTGAGCCAAATGATGGCAGAATGTGGCTGGTTAGATGTCAAGCAGTCCATGCATCCAGAAATGGGAATGAGATGCTAACGAGAAGGTAGTGACGGGCCAGCTGTGCTTGAATCCCAAGAGACTGGGGTCAACGGGCTTTTCTGGAGAGAACCTGAGAAAAGAAAGACAGAAAAAACAGTAGAAGAGCTGGCCAGTTTGACTTGAACCATGAGCTAAGTGTTGTTTGAGAAAAGCATTGCCATGGCCCACCAGCCCCAAGGACTGAGGTCTATAGGGAATGTGAAAACAGTATTCAATGCCTAAGGGAGGAGTCAAGCTTTGAGTTACCTTAGAAATAAAAAACAGGTCTATTGTCAGACAGTGGAGATGAAAGCAGACCAAAGCAAGGGGTGATTTGAAATGGAAAGATATGAGCAGCCTCTGTGTCCTCTCAGACCTAGTGGGAAAAGCCTCTGCCTATTCTGAAGACAGATGTGGAGAGGACAGCATGTGGGGGAAGTCCATCTGCTGGTTCTGTCCCAGGAGATGTCCTGGGGCTTTGTGAGTGAGGAAGGGAGCATGGTGTGGAAGGTCTGTGACAAGGTGGGGGAGTAGAGATATGTCTTGAGTAAGGTGAGCAGAAGCCGATACCCCACATCAGGGGGGGTAGAAAAGAGATCCCATTCTTGAGAGGTGGATAGGTTGAGAGGGAAGAGAGCGAACAAACAAAAAAGGCAGGCTCTGGGAGAGCAGACTCCAGAGACTGGAAGTATGCTGGCGGAGGCCAGTATTACCAGTTTAATGAGGGTGTCAGCTTCGGAGAGTTGCCTTTGGCTATCTGGTCTATACAGTAGAGGATTGCTGCAGCCAGAGGCAGCCAGGTAGCTGAAAGACTTTTGTCATTAATGGTAGGGGTGCTCTGGGGAGTGTGAACAGCCTCTCTCTCTTAACAAATTGTGGTATGCGAATTAGAACATGGCGTGCATATTTGGAATTGAGGTAGATGTTAGCCTTTGGTTTGATGCTAATGTGAGTGCCAGGGAAGAGCAGTGAGTTCTGTTTGCGGTGAGGTGGCAGGAGGGGGAAGGGAGAGATTGAACTTCTTCAGTAGTATCCTTTGTGACAGTGTCACAACCTGCAGCTTGATGAGCTTCTTTAAAAGAGCTCCTCCCATGGGGCTGAAGAAACAATTACTCAGTGGCTAAGAGCACTTGCTGCTCTTCCAGAGGCCCAGAGTTCAGTTTCCAGACACCATGTCAAGTGGCTCATAGCCATCTGGAACCCCACCTCTAGAGGATCTAATGCCTCAGGCCTCCATGGGTACCTGTACTCACATGCACACACACACACACACACACACACACACACACGTCTACACACAATTACAATTACAAATAATAAAAATAAATCCTTAAAAGAGAGGTCCCACCAATGACCCAGTTAGAGGCCTCAGCAATGAGAGCCTCTCACAGGTGACAAAAAGAGGGGAGCAAAGAGTCAGGGGATCAGTGCAAGAGCAGGAGTCCTCAGGAGGACTGAAGTTTTGAGAGAGAAGAGTGACTGGATTAAGAGTTTCATACCTTTGAAAGGTGACTCGGGGAGGTGAAGAGATTAAAAGAGTGTCTATGTCTATTGAAAGGGAAAGAAAACAGATCAGCGACATATGACCCCAAGGAGACTGTTGCAGGCAGAGACAGTGATGAGCTATTCCTCTTCACCTGTCTTTGTCAAGACCTTCCTGCATTCTCTTGAACAGACCCTGAGCCCTAAATGTCCACTCAGACAACCCTGACAGCCCTTCCCCAGGGATTGCATAATACAACTCATCTCTTTGACCTGTAAGTCCTCCTCATGATTTGCTAAGCCTCAGACTCCTCCCTGTACACGTCAACATGTAGACAACTTTCTCTGCAGACCCTCTTCTTTCCTGTCTCTACAGTACAATACAATGAGTCAGAGGGTGACTCTGAGAGCTTGTATCATTAAGACAGGAGTTTCTGAATGTCTTTAAGCAAAAGTGCCAATCCTATGCTACTGAGTCTGTTTAGTCAAGTAGGCTACTACTAGGGCGTGTTTCTCCATAAAAATGACATAAAAGACCTAAGGCTAATTGTACAAACAGAACAAAAAGTTTGGGGATGAAGAAGCAGTCAGAAGGGTCTCTTTAAGTTTGGAGAAAGTAGGTTGAATAGGTTTGGAGAGATTCAGAGGTGCTGAGAGAGTCGTACAAGTAGTTGATAAATTGCTTGCAGCTTTGAGATATGCCAGTGGAAGAAGGGGCTTACAACAGGCCAAGGTAGGTTACCTGGGAGAAGACTATCTGGGTATCCCTGGTCAACTAAGAAATTAAGGAAGATGAAGATGTGCTGTAGAGACAGGCCAGAAGAGGGTCTGCACAGAAGGTTGTCTACATGTTGACGTGTACAGGGAGGAGTCTGAGGCTTAGCAGACCACGAGGAGGACTTACAGGTCAGAGAGATGAAGGGTATTATGCAATCCTTGGGGAAAGGTTGTCAAGGTTGTCTGAGTGGACATTTGGAGGTCAGGGTCTGTCTAAGTCAATGCAGGAAAGTCTTGACAAAGGTGAAGAGGGATAGTAATGCATCGGTGAACGCCAGGGCCGAGCGATGACGGTGGAAGGGAGATGTGGGATTGATGGCTGTAAGGATGGAGGATGACCAAGGAGAAAGAAATTTACAGCTGGGTTAGTCAGGCAAGGGTCGGACTAGATGACAAGAGCCATCTGGCTTCCAGAATGCCAGACAGGAGTGCTGGGGGAGAGTTGGTAAGTCCGAAGACATAGGCTTTAAGGCCTCGGATAATTAAGTTTCTTGAGGCCAGTTTGGAGTAAGAAGGTATTGAGCCTTGCATACAAAACAACACCAACAATGACAACACCAAACAGACAAACAAAAACCCGGAGGGGTCCTACAATTTAATCAGGAGGTTTGACGGGTAGCAACTGTGTAGTAGGCAGAGTCCCTGACCAGAGGATGAACAGAGAATAAAAAGCAGTGAAGATATCCTGGGACCCAGTAAGGGCTCATGACAAAGAAGCAAGGAGGTTGCTTTGAAGGGACTCTGTGATGGAAAGATAAGAGAGGCATGGAACTTTCTCCTTGTCCCAGGAGAGTGGCCAGACAACTGGGAGCAGGGAAAGAGATAACCCAAAAGGTTACATAATCATTGAGAAGTCTGTTTAGCCTTAGTGGGAATGACTTTCACCCCCATCTTAGAGCAAGGGGTCCCCCATAGAGATCCAGCAAATTCTGGTAAAACTGAACAATTCACTCTTATATGAAATAAAAAAAAGAAATAACCTTACCAGCTACGGCCAGTGTTTCCCGGATTGAGTGAGGAAGATTTGGAAGCTGCACCTCCAGGGGTCCAGTCAGTTGCCCGAAGTGGTCACTCTCAGAAAATTCACAGAGCTTGAGTCTTGTGATTGGGATGCCGTGTCTTGTCGTCTGGCCAGTGTCTTTTTCTCCCTTTGCTCTCTTGGGAGCAGGGATGAGCAGCAATTGTAGGCCAGGCAGGTTCCTGCTCAGTGGCCCCTTCGAGCACATTTAAAGCAGGCCCTGGGTGGGCTTGGCCCTGAGTGGCGAAGGGTGTCACACCCCTACTTTGAGTTATCCTGAGATGAATCCTGGAGTTAGGCTACTGCCAGCATTTGGCTTTCTGCCTGATCTTGTTCGTGTGTTTGAGTTTAAGAGATGCCTCTCTGTTGTTAAAGACCTTACAGGCTATTTTGTACCATCCCTTTGAGGGTATGAGGGCCATTCCTCTAATAGTTGGAGTTCTTTCCCAATACAGGTACCAACAGAGAGATAAAATGAAGATAGAGATATAATCTCCCATCAGGCTCAAGCCAGTGTGTTTGGTCATGGTTCTGGGTAAGCAGGAGAAAAGGAAAGCTGGATTTTCATCAACTCCCTGAGAAATGTCTTTGGTTTTTGTCATATGTGACTATCTTAAGGGCAGCCTTTTTCATTCTTGCTGGGAGCCATGCAGCCATCTAGGACTTCATCTGAATTTCACAGCAATCCCAGTTGGTGTCTGAAACTGCCACAGCCCCAACAGAGTTGGGCATGAGGAGTGCCAGTGTGTGCGCAAGCTGCCATGAACTGGAGCTCAAGGTGATTATGTCATGTTGGGTCAGGTCAAAGGACTGGGTAAGATATTGACATCCTTTGTGATAGGCATTAGGCTGGAGAAAAGAGGTTCAAATACATTTCTGTTTTATGTGTGACATAAAAGGGAATGTAGACAAGCACAAGGCCTTCAAGGAAGGTGACCTCATAGAGCAGAAGGTGAACCATGTCGAGAGGAGCTGTTGAAGAGAACAGGTGTGAAGCAGGGAAGGCAGGGAGAGACAGACAGAGGCTTGGGAGGGGAGGTTGGTAGGTTAAACATTAGTGCTCGGTCTGGGGAGGGTGGTCCCCTCAGAGAAGGTTGGGAGGAGGAGAGCTACGGCGAAAGGTGCTGTCATTAGATGTGAGACTGGTGACAGGTAAGAAGTCACATCTCCAGGATAAAAGTCCAAGGAAAAAGGCAACTCAAGAGGGTGTCCATATTGGAGAAGAGAGGGATAAGACTCAGGAAACCTGTCCAGTCAGACCAGAAGGACCTAAAAGGTGGAACAAAGACACACAAAGGCTGATAGGGACGCTTGGCCTTTTTTCACTGGACTGGAGAAAAGTTTCCAGGTTCTTTTGAACTTCTGTCCAACAGAAGCCTTTGTCAAGGGGGCTATTTTGGCCCGAACAATAGCACAGTATGACACAAGCCATTGTGACTTAGCAGAACCTTTTAGTCACAGCATTGATAACTGTGTGAGTAAAGATGCCAAGGACAAGTGGCTAGGTGTTTTAGAGGATTGGTGGCCCATGACTGAGAGAAGTCAGAAAGGAGACTTTTCTCACCAAGAAGCAAGAGAAACGAAAGAGGATCCCTGTAGCCCAGCAACTCTGCTTGGTAAGAGACAAATCATGAGGGAGAGTGGCAACACAGTCCCAGGAAAACTCTCCACCTAGAGTTGAGGTCTCTAAGAAACCAGAGTCCCCTCTCTGCTTACTGGTTGGGGTAGTTATACTACAGAAGGGAGCCAGGGGAAAGGAACTACCCCCGACCCCATGTTTAGCTATTGCTATGGTTAACTAAGGCATAAGGCGAGTGACAGATTAAAACAAAATGTCAGGGGATGTATTAACATCTGTGGCAGCCATGACAGAGGGTCAACGGGGGGGGGGGGGGGGGGGCAAGAGTCTAATCATATCTTACTTTAGTTCTGGAAACCACATAATTTTGGTTTGGGGAATTGTTCTTTAACCAAAATGGGAGAGTTTTGCCAAACGTGGCTGTGGCAAACGCTGCAGCTCATGAGCACATTGCTCCAACGCCTGCCTCCTATGCAGCCTTCTTCCTGTGCTTTTCTAGGTCTTCTTGTAAGGACACCAGCACACTGAACAATAGGGCCTACCCTGTCCTAGTTGACTTCACCGGAACTTGATTATACCAGCAAAGACCCCAAAGTGACACTCCTGGGTTCTGGCTGGGTGTGAATTTGGAAGGATGTGAGTCAGCTCTGACAGCCAGGTACAGGCGGAATCCAGGGATCCTGGGATTCGGTGCTGATTGGTATTTTTTACCCTTATCCTCTTAAAAAACTGCTGATCTAGGGTTGGGCTCAGTTGGGGCACAACCCACTACAGCTCTGTTTTCAAACTAACTATGCAATCTTTCTCCACAATCATGACTTTTTCCCCTTTGAATACTAAGGATTGAACCTAGAGCCTAGCATTTAAAATGCAAATATTCTACCACCAAGCTAAATCTCCCAGGCCTGCTCTTAGTTTGCATTTTGAGACAGTCTTACATGTTACCCACGCTGCCCTTGAGCTCACTCCACTGTCCAGACAAACCTTGACCTGACGTTTTTCTCTCTCAGCCTCCCAAGTAGCTGGGATCACCAGACTGGGCACCAACTCCTTCCAGAGCCATTTCCCCCACATTTTATGTGCTTTTACCATTCAAAAACCTGGCAAACTTAGGACTTCCTGGTTCTCCCTTTCTGCCCCTCAGATCTCATCAGCCAGATGTGTCTCTGGCCTCTGAATCAGCATCCCTCGGCAACACTGTCTCTAGAACTTAACCCCCAAACTGAGCCACTCTTGGGAGTAAGAAGATGCTCTCACTGATCACTTCAGGTCAGAAAGGATAAACTGAGTGTCCTGAGAAAGCTAGGACATAGGTCACCACAATTCCAGCCACCCCTTCCCCTTTATCCTTCATCTCCCTACGTCTCCTAATATCTTAGAAATAAAAACCTGTATACAACTCTACCCATTAAAATGGCAACCAATATCCAGTCCCAGTGCTAGACACATGGCACATCTTCCCTAGAGTTTTTATGACATCTCAGTAGGGAGATGAGCCCTGACACTTGACCCTGCCTGTTCCCTGCTCTTGAGACCTTTCATCCTATAGTATGGTTCAGGTATGTCTTACCACTCCCAGGACATACACTGAGTCAACAAGAAATATTCCTAATGCAATAAGAATGTCTTTGGAAAAGAGTTTCACATTCCTGTATAATGGTCTGAAAGTATTGTGGGTATCCATGGTCTGCAGAGGAAAAACCATGCTGTAACTCAGGCTTGGACACTCTGAACAGATTATGGAGAGACAATACAGAACGGCTATATTTAATTCTTCCAAAGTCTCTATTACAAAAGGTAATTAAGAGGCTAATTCTCTTAGGATAACATGACGTACAAAACTGAGGACCAGTATGAGACCTAGCATGTAATCTACTCTCTATCCCATTTTGTAGGCCAGCAAAAGTGATCCAAATAAACTAACTTGTCCAGGAATACAAACGACGAAGCTGGTACCAAACTTTATGGATTCCAACTCTTTCACCTGCTCATTCTTCATTTGTTTTGTATTGTTTTGCTTTTTATTTTGTTTTGTTTCAATCAAGATCTACATTTATAGCCCAAGTTAGCCTTGAATTCACTCTGTAATCCAGGGTGGCCTCAAACTTTCTGTGATCGTCCTGCCTCGGTCTCCCAGGTGCTGAAATTATAAATGTGAGTCACTCCCACCTGGTCAATATTCACACCTCTGTAATAAACTCTGAGGCTGATAAGATTCTTTTATTGCTGTCATCAGTCATATCTCAGATTTCTACTCTAGAAAAATCAGTAGTCACCTACTCCCAACTCCAGCCAAGAACACAGCACATTAGAGTGCAGCCATGTTGGCTGACTACCTCCACTCAGATGGTTTATACAAAGGTTTCACATCATGAATAAGACAATCAGTAGTCACAATCTTCCATGCAGCATAGGTACCCCACTTCCAGTGCCTCAGACAGTCAACTGAGCATAGAAGGGGTGATCTTTAGGAGAATGGAGACAGAAAACTCAGAAGCACATGGATTGGAAGCAATACCAGGAATGAGTAAAGAGACACCTCTACTTCCAAGAGTTGTCCTCTTGAGGAACCGTCCACTGGTGATCAGGGATACCAGACCCTACAGCTGTTCCTGTGACTTTCACACTAGTATCCTCTATTAGTAGCATCGATTTATTTGTAGCATGCCTCTCCCAGCTTTCAGCTGCTATCGGAGAACCATTGGAGAGCAGTTGTGAATCCACAGGAGAATATCAGGCAAAAGAACCCAGGCCACCTCCTGACAAAGCAAAGCTGAGTCAGCACCAGAGACTCTCAGGTGATGAAGAAGGGTTAACTATGGTAACCATCTCTGTAATTCCTCCAGAAATGGAGTATAGAACAGAGGGTATTTGTGCATAGTTGGAATACTAACTCTCAGATGGCCGAGGTAGGGGGATTGTTTTGAGTTTAAGGCCCACATGGAATAAATATAGTGAGTTCCAGGCCGGACTGAATTATAGTGAGATCCTAGCTCACTATAGGGGGAAAAAGGAGGAGGAGGAGGAGGAAGACGGAAGACAGAAGACGGAAAGAAAGAAAGAAAGAAAGAAAGAAAGAAAGAAAGAAAGAACTGATGAAAGAGAAGATCTGACATCAACCTCTGATCTCCATATACACATATCTGGGCATATGACCCCAACACACACATACACACACAGAGAGAGAGAGAAAGAGAGAGAGAGAGAGAGGGGGGGGGGGTCCACTCATGAATATACTACACAAACACACAGGACACTCATGCATACACTACACACACACACACACACACACACAGAGTCTGCTCATGCATACATTACACAAACATTCACGCACACACAATAACTAAAGCTTCTCCTACAACACAGCTGCATTTCTTGATTCATGCATTATTTAATTTGAGTGCTTTTATTTATTGTTTGCTGCCTTGCCCCACCACCACCACCACCAAAAAGTGTTAGCTTCTTGGGGAAAAGATTTTTTTTTCCACTGACATTTTTTCCTCTGACACTGTAGGAACCAAACAATTATTTATTTTTAATAAATGAGTGAGGGAGTGAACGAGAAGGAGTTAGTACTGCCTCCACTTTCATGCTTTCCTGTGACCCTATAATTCTCTGATCCTAAGATTTGCTTGAGTGCAATTGACAGAGGTTAGTCTTTGCATAAAAATGTATCTTTTAATTACACACTTGTCTGTGCATAAATCCAAGCTGTCATGTAATGGCTTACCAGCCTAGCATTTCACTAGACTGCAAACCACAAAGAGTCTATTGCTGGTCAGCCTGGCTGGCTGCCATTCCCAGCACTCAGGCCAATGCCCTACCTGTGCAGAGAATTAGCACATTTATGAAGGGCAAAACTCTCTTATGTTTTCAATACACCAGGTCATTTAATCTTCACAACAGCACAACAAGGTGTGCCAGATAAGGAACCAGAAGCCCTAGGAAGTTAAAAAAAAAAAAATCCTTTGGAACGGTTCACATGGGTGTAACTTAAATCCTGACCTAGGAAGTCTGGGTCCAGAGGTCAAGTTCCAAGATTCTACACCGATTGCCTTCACTAGACAACCAATAAAATATGTTTAATGATTGAATCAATGATATACAGTAAAAAGGCGGGAATCATTGTTATATTACATGCGTGAAGTGTCCAGAAAAGGAAGCTGCACCCAGAGCAGGTACAGATCATCTTAAGGAAGCTGCATCCAGAGCAGGTACAGATCATCTTAGTTTCAGGCCAATTCCCTCTCAAAAGGAGATGAGTTGGCTCACATAAACCTAAAGACTTAAGTCACAAAGACAAATTGTCTGGAAATTATGAACACTCAGTGCAACTTCTGGCCTTTGAAGGGTGGTGTGAGAATTCAGGCTCTCTTCAAATCTAGTGATTCCCATGGGAGATGAAGCTCTGAAGCTGTGGGGCCCCAAAGGCAGAGGTGAACATGTGATGTGCGTCACAGGAAGGCTGTGCTGGCCCTGGCACATCCACCCCACACCCACATAATGATATTATGTGTAATAGTAATAATATCATTTTTGAAAGCAAATGTTCTATGAGTCTACTTATATGAGGTCCCTAGAAGAGCCAGATTCTCAGGCATCGAAACAGTTGTGGTTCCCAGGGCCTGAGAAGAGAGGAGAAATGAGCATCCAATGTTTAGTGAACAGTTTTAGGCTGATGTGATAGAACCTCCTGCTCCTTCATCTTCCTCATCCTCACCACCATCATCAAATTCCAGAGACTTGGTTCTGTCTGTAAACCCATGGCTGGCCTTGCCTTCTAGTCCCATCTGTAAATATGGAGCACAAACCAGGTCATGGAAATTGAAGTCTTCTCCGTGCTCCTGTCAAAGCAGGCTGCTGAGTCCAGAAGTCTGCAGCTTCGCTCCGTATGGTGTATTACTAGTCACCAAATAGGTTTGTGAAGGCTATCCAGAGCGAAGTAACCATCTTTGGCAACACCGAGAGAGGCTCACTCATTTGACAAACAGTATTTGAGCACTTTCAAAATGTAGGGCCTGAGCTGAGTTAGGGTGACGGTCACTAGGCCCCCTACTTCTTCGGAATCTGGCTTAGACCGATTTAAATAGCATTTGTTTCCAACCCTAACATATCAAGGCTGTCTTTAAAAGTAACTAAGTGGAGGGCTGAAGAGGTGGGTCAGTGGTTAAAAGCATTGCCTGTTCCTCTAGGATCCAGGTTTGATTTCCAGAACTCATGTGGCAACTCACAACTGTCTGAAACTCCAGTTCCAGGGAATCCAATGGCCACTTCTAGCCTCTGTGGGCACCAGACACAGGAACACAGACAATACACAAACATGTATGCAGGCAAACATCCGTACAAATTAAATAAAATAATAAAAAATAATAAAATAAAATGTATTATAAAAAATAACTAGGTAGCTGCAGGTTGAAGGAGGGTTCTGTTGCGTATGCTAAGCAGGAGTGTTCATCGAGTGAGTGGTTCCCTTCATGAGGCCCAGCTCTGTCTTTGTTGTGCACAACTTGGATGTAGGACCATGAGAGCCACCAATACCAATATGGTGGCTCAGTCTGGCCACATGGATCCAGGTGAGACCTTGCCTGGAGACAGGTGGAACATTCAGCTGCACTGGAACCCAGGAGCCAGATCCTCCCAAAGGCTCTGGGCAGCGAAGGAACAAGAACACAGCTGGATTCAGAGGTTTTGTCGTTGAGCTTAATTCTGGCTGGGAGTACCCAGCACAGCCTATCATAGTTTTTTAAATGGCCCTTCCTGGATACATGAGAGAGCTGCTGACCTGACCGCTAAATGTTCACACACCAGAGTGAATAACCAGGAGATAGAGGTTTTTCTAGTGAGAGACCAGCCACAGTTATCTCCCATGAAGTGCACATCGTTGGTGCTTGATTAGCGAGAGGGTGGATTCCGCTCTCAAGCCAAAGGCCATGTGCGAAGCAAGATGTGGCAGGTGCATCAAGATAAGCAGGGAGGGATGAGTTGGTGGAACACACCCATTGCCAAGCTGGGGGGAAAATAGCCTAGAAAGGGAAAAAGAAATGTAAAGTCTATTTCTTAAATATGACACCACCAATAAAGGAGTCAAAGGATAAAACTTATTACCTGAGAGGAGCCATTGCCAGAGAGTAGGTCCGTTCAGCTAGAGGCAAATATCATACATTCCTAGGTTGAATCTTCAGAGTGTGCTGGTTGGTGAGCCATAAAGTGAAACATTTAACTGCACGTTGGGGGCTAGCCTTGGTTAAATGAATCGTGGGATCTTTTTTCTATACTTCTAAACACTGGGCCCTTGTATAATTTTGCAGTGAAACTTGGCATCCTTCGCAAGCACAGTTCTGTGAACTAAGGGGCTGGAGACAGCGTGGAAATAGTTAAGGTTGATCTCACAAAACTTTTTGAGAATGTTTGAAATTTTTAGTAATCTCTTCAAACTGAACCTTTTTTATTATTACAAATGTGATAGACAAAACACTGGGAAAAATCTGGAAAACATTTATAGGAAAAAGCATGGTGAAAAATCATGGGTTGTTTTATTCTCAAGAAATATGTCTATAAATATTCATTCTCCTGGCCTCCTTTTATAGTAAAAATAGGTTTAATTGAGCAGGATATACACCACAAGACCAACCACTCTGGGAATATAGGTACAGTTCCTGCCAGAATTTTAAATTGTATCTATGTAATTATATGTGTCTTTTGTGTGCTGTCTAGTATTCCATTCTATGGATATAGCACGTTTTACTTCAGTAGAAGCAAGGATGGATTAATTTTTCAATTTTCCTTTGTTTTTTTCTACTTGTTTTGATATCCCAGGCCCTGGAAATAGCATAAGAATGAGATAAGCAAGCAGGCTTTCCCTCAGAGAACCCACAGTCCAGGCAGGGGAAGAGACAGGTGTTAAGCAGCCTGGCACAGAGATATATATGGTTACAATTTCTTATTACCACAAACAGCCTGCCAGTAAACACCCTGCGTCTCTTCCTGTGTCCTCTATTTTAAATTCCTACAGAGTGTATCATGTGCTTGAGGAAGCCCAAATTATCCTCTTCCTTCTTTTCTGAAATTCTTATGTAGCCCAGGTTGGCCTGAAACTCCATATGTCCCAGGCTAACCTCAAACTCTTGATCCTCTTGCCCCAGCCTCCCACATCTTGCTGTGCCAGCATGTAAACATTTACAATACAAACATGCTCCACCATGCTTGTTTGGTCTAGGCGAGTTCTGGGGATCAGGCTCCAGTTTCTTCAAGGCAAGTGCTTTACCTGAGCCTTTGGGACCAGGTATTGAGTCCATCACAGCTGGTATGCTTCTGTTATTTTTTTTTTAAGACTTGTGTTTGACTGACCTAGTTTTATTCTAGTCTTACAACAAAATGAGGCTGCCTTCACTGCTCCGCAGTGGGAGTGTGTATGCATCTGTGGATGTGTAGTCTGCTCTCATCTTACAAAGGACTGTTCTTATTGGAAACAGAATGAAGAGAATGGGTAAATTACGGTAGTCACATAGTAGGATCCTATATGGCAGTATCCAAGTGTATCCGTAAGAGTAAATGTCCTGAATAAAATATTGAATGGAGAAAATGAGTTGCATAAAAACATCATGGAGAGCTGGGAGTGGTGGAGCACGTATTTAACCTCAGCACTCAGAGGCAGAGGTCGGCAGGTCTCTGTGAGTTCATGGCCAGCCTAGTCTACAAAGTGAGTTCCTGGACAGCCAGGGTTACATAATGAGACCCTGCCCCCCCCAAAAAATATTATTTATATCAATTTAAAATATGGAAAACAATATGTAATATAATTTATGAATACTATATACGTTACAAAAGCTGAAAGGCCATTCGTGCACATGACAAAAGCCACAGCTAGTGTAGAAGGCAGATTTGTCATGAAGCTTTCAAAGCTAAGCTCAGGTCCTTTACCTGCCTGATGTCTTTCAAGGCCCTGTACTTAAAATTTAATTTCTTAATTTTGTATTCATCAAATTGTGTTGGCCTCCCAGCTATCTGTAGGTGAATAGTGAGGGACAAAAGAGAAGAAAGGGGGCTGGAGAGATGGCTCAGTGGTTAAGAGCACTGACTGTTCTTCCAGAGGTCCTGAGTTCAATTCCCAGCAACCACATGGTAGCTCACAACCATCTGTAGTGGGATCTGATGCCCTTTTCTGGTGTGTCTGAAGACAGCTACAATGTGCTTGTATACATAAAATAAATAAATAATTTTTAAAAATGCCGGGCAGTGGTGGCACACGCCTTTAATCCCAGCACTTAGGAGGCAGAGGCAGGCGGATCTCTGATTTCGAGGCCAGCCTGGTCTACAGAGTGAGTTCCAGGACAGCCAGGGCTACACAGAGAAACCTTGTCTCAAGAGAGAGAGAGAGAGAAGAAAGGGAAGAGAGGAGAGATGGAGAGGAGAGGACAAAGGGAGGAGGGGGAGGGAGGAGGGAGAGGAAGACAGACCAGAAGAGCTAAGAGAAGAAAGCAGGCATTAGTAGTTCCTAAGTTCTCTACAGATACATAGAAGTGTGCAAGTGTGTGTGTGTGTGTGTCTTTGTTTGTGATGTGGGGGATGGGAGTGAAGGATAGTACACTAAGAAAGTTCTGCTACTTTTCAGTACTTGCCCTGGTGTCATTGGCCAGTTTCCAGACATTTGTGCCTGAATGTGTGTTTACTGTAAACTGGAGGGTGGGACAGATGGCATTTGAATCAGTTCACAGAAGAGTGCCTTGAACAGCCCCAGGCCTGAAAGAAAAGGGAAGTCACATGACCGGATGTTGCCTGGAGTGCTACAACTCCCAGGCATCCCTCCTGCCCACAGGCCTTCATCACACAAAGCCCAGACTGGTAAAAAGCCGTTCCTAAAAGTCTTATTAACCTTGTCCGCTCCGCTCCACGTGGGAGACTGCTTCTCAATGGAGAGCTACTCACATGGGCTAAGGTACCAAGGACCTCTGGAGCCCCATTCTGTTTTGGTTCTTTAACCATTCAAATCCCACTTCTACTCAAAACTTATAATTAAACAATAAATGAGGCTCAGTGTGGTGGCGCATGCCCATAATGCCAGCACTCAAAAGGCTGAGGCAGGAGGATCACAAGTTATAGGCCTGTCTGTGCTATATAAAGAGGCGTCATGTCAATCAATCAACCAATAAATACTGAAACTCAATAAGTAAAGGACAGTTATGCCAACAACTTCAGCCAAATATCCACGACAACATGAGACTTCCTTCCTCAGCATTGGGCCCTGAACACCACTGCATTCCATGGTGTGGTTAAGACTGATTTCGATATCATCTTTCCTAGACGCCGACCTGCGTTCCAGTTTCAAATCATCATAAGCGGTGCTGGAGCAGAAGTTCTTACGGATAACATTAACAGATAGCACTAAAAACCATTTCCTTGTTCTTGATTTTAGAAAGCCATGTCCTTGGCTAGCAAGATGGGTAAAAGTGTTTGCTGCTGATCCTGATGACCTGCTGAGTTAGATCGCCAGAGCACTTGTGATAAAAAGTAAAAATGGCCTCTCATATGTTGTCCTCTGATCTCTTCTCATGTGCCACAATGTGCACATTTCCACACACATGCATATCACTACACACACACACACACATACACACATGCATATCACTATACAGACATACACACACATGCATATCACTATACAGATACACACACATGCATATCACTATACAGACACACACACATACACACATGCATATCACTGTACAGACACATACACTCATACACAGACATACACATATAATACATTCTAGAAATAATAAATAAATATTTAAATACACACACATATATATGCATATATATATATATATATATATATGCATGCATGGAAAGAGGAAACCCATGCCCATACTTGAGGCTTCTTTGTCAGAACCTAAAAGTTTCAAAGTTCATGAACTGCATTGCCAGGTACATATCTGTTATGATATACGCAGCATTATGATCGGCGGGATAGTCGCACATCTCCAGAAACCACACCAGGCCAAACAGTTCCACATGGGGCCTTTATTGGAGGGGGGCAAGGTAGAGGCGAGAAGAGAAGGGGAAAAGAAGGGAGAGATCAGAGGAGTTTTCCGTTTATGTATGGAGAGTGACGTAGCCACAGGTAAAGGTGGGAGGTAGGCCAAGTGGATTCTGGGAATATGGTGGTTGTTGCCTTGGCAACAGGTGGGCAGGTTCCGCGGTTGCCTAGGTGTGATGTCACCAGTTTGGAGGTCCTGATGCCAACAATATCTTTAAAAAGGTGTCAATTCACACCTACAAGTCAGGCAGGACATGAATGTTCGCTTTCCCTCGCCTAAACTAAGCACAAGTGTTTAGTTTCCCTCACCTAAACTAAGTGTTTGTGTGGTAGAGTGAATATTTCCCTTTTTGACTTGCAAGTTGCCTTTATGTAAACTGAGTTTTTACATAGATATCTTTTGGTTAAATATATGTAATTTTCATTTCAGATTTGGTTTTCAGTGGAGACATTCTTGGCACACATCTGTAATTCTAAAACTCAGGAGGTCAAAGCAGGAAGATCATAGATTCCAGGCCATTCTTGGCTACACAGAAAGACCCTACCTGAGAAAAAAATTTCAAAAAGAAAGTTTTAGGTGAAGAGATGGCTCACTGAGTGAGACACTTGCCACCCAAGCATTGGTACCTTGTTGGGAGCCGCCTGAGCACCCACATCCGCCATTACAAGATGGCGCCTACATTCGGCCGAGGACAAGTTGTAAACAGGCTAGTGCGCATGCACCTGGTAATTTTCCACTTCAGAATCTCAGCCTCTCTCGTGGTGGCATCTGGCCTGGTGTGCGGGAGCCAATGGGGAAGCTCCATGTCCCAGGCAAGCGCTGTGACCCATATAAAGGGTGAGTGTTCTATTGTTCTGGGTCTCCATTCGTGGCAAGCTTATGCTCTCCCTCTCAAGATGCATTAAAGCTTTACTGCAGAAGGATCCTATGTGTGCCGCGTCGTTCTTGCTGGCGAGACCATAGTGCGGGACAGTACCTGAGGTCCAAGTCCCAGATTCTATACATAAGCCAGAAGCTACAGGGAGCTCATCTATAACCCCAGTTCTCCTAAGGTGAGATGGAAGCTGTAGACAGGAAAATCAACATGAGCTCAGGCCAGCTAGCCTTGAGTAGGAAGCAGGAAGTGTAAGAGAGACCTCATCTCAAACTAAGCAGAAGGTTGGGACAGACACCCAGGTTCATCCTCTGGTCCACAAGTGTGTTATAGCATGCATGTGCCGGCACTCACACACCCCATAACACACATCATTATGCAATAATTAGTTAATGGATAGATTGTGAAGAAATTTTTTCTTGCAAAGACTACAAAAATGTTCACCCATACCATTTCTATATATGTCGATCGTTTTATTTAGGAAATTTATTCTAGTCTTAAGGCTGAGGCAGGCTTCTAGCTCTTTCTGGTGGTCCACCAGGAACAAGCCACTTTTTAAAAAACTGACTTTAAGTGGGGACCTTGTATACTGATTTAAGCCTATCTAGTGTTCATTATTCTCTTTTTCTTCTTTCTTTTTTGCCCTTCAGGAGTGTTTTTCCAAGTAGCTGTCCTGACCTGGTGGCTTGTCCAACCCCAATGGCCCTCTTGAAGGAGGCCCTTGATTCTTTGCATTCTTTGGTGTTCTCATACATCACCTAATAACAGAGATGCTTTTGGTGCAACACATTGAGCAATTTCATTGTACTTCAGAGTCCTTACACAAACCCGGTTATCTGGGAACATCACTAGAGAAAAGAAGAGGAGAGGGAAGGGGAGGGGAGGGGAGGACAAGAGCGGAGAGGACAGGAGAAACAAAAAACCAGACTGACTAGCCAAGGTACCGATGGAGACATGAAGACTAGCCAGACATGAAACTTCTCTGTGTTCTCCAACTGCCTCCGAGGCACAGATTAAACATTCCGTGTGAGAGGAGACTGGACAAATGGGGGGAGAGGGAAGATGTAGTGATATCAGTAGAGCTGAAGAAAATGTGACCCGAACCTGGGTGGAAGACAAAGACATACAAGATGTTGAAAGTAAACTGGAACCTTGTCTTTCGTTTATTCACTTAGAACTTTTGCATTCATAAACTTACAAAAGCCTAAGTGTTTCTAAGAGTTTCTAATGAAAGTTTTAGCCTATTTCCTTATCTTGAGCTTCTAGAATTAGATCTCAGGGAAGCGAGTTCATCTGCTGGTTGTGCCGTGACAGTTGTTTCTCCCCATAGCTGTTCAGCCCTGGTGGGTCTCTTGAAGGAGGCCCTGGCTCACCACATCCGTGATTCTCTCCATTCTTCAGTGTTCTCATATGTCACCTAATAACAGAAATGCTTTTAGTGCAATACATTGGGAAACTTCATTGTACTTCAGAGTCCTTACACAAACCAGGATATCTGGGGACATCTTCAGGCAGTGGAGTTTTGTGTGACCACCATGCTCATAGAATCTGTTATTATGCAACACATGACTATAGGTCTAACCTCTAGAAAGTTCTTGCTGCCATGATGTCAAATTTGATCTACCAGTATTTTCTTGTCAGACCTTTGTCTGCCTTTAAGAGCCAGACAAGGCCTTTGCTGAATTGAGGTAGCTTTATATGCCCTTGGGTGTTATCTCTTCCATCGTGATTCCTCCAGATTCTTCAAACTATTCCCTTGAGCACATATTTTAGACTTTAACAATGTACGAAGTGTCTCTTCCTGGAATCTTTGTAAAATGGCTTATCACTCCTTCAAAGGTGAAACATGTTAACACAGCTTTACAGAATTCACCTGACTGACGCAATACATTGGAGACTCTCATTCTATGTTCTAAATATGTTCTTGCTTTAAACAAATGCATCTGAGGTTTAAAGCAGCTAGGGTTGAATGCATCTGAGGCTGATCTATTTGGGGGGTTGGTGAACTCTGGCTTTAGTGCCTCTTTGGCCTTGCCATTAGGACCCATTTACGTGTTTTACAGGCTAATTTTCACAGGGAGAAGATGGACTTCTGGCTTGCTGTGGTGAGGAAACCACTAGTAAAGGATTTTCAAAGCCAAGGGTAAGGAAGGGGGAAGCCCTTTGGTAAAACCTTGAAGAATCTCAGTAGGAGAGGCGTTCATGAATGGAGAGAGTTTCAGGGCTCCCGGAAGGAGAAGTCCTGTGTGCCAGCGAGGAACCAGTGTATCTGTCGTCCAAGCTCATGTCTGCAGTTATAAATAAAACAATCTTGTCTTTGTCAAGGTCCATCTTATGTCTCTATCTAAGCAATGCAGAATGTGTGCACAATGGCAATGGACTCATGAAACTAGTCGCTGAGGCCTAGGGAAGCCTGAGTCAAGTCTGTCCTTTCTATGCACAGGGCTCTAACCATATCTCTCCTCTCCCCCCTACCCCCCAGAACAACTGATGGAGGAAAGGTGCCCTGCATACAAAGACCATGGTGACCCCACTGCTAGAGCCAGGACCCTAGAAGGATAAAACAAGATGCCAAGTGGCAGCCATAAAACTTTTAACTACAATCTGTCCTGCCTGAAAAGTGTGTTGAGGCAGTGGTGACACAGAACTAGTGGGAGTGACCAACCAATGTCTGATTTGACTTCGGGCCCACTCCACAAGATGGAACCCATACTCATGAATGCTTGAGGAACCAAGAACCAGAGACTACATATCCCAGAGACCAAGGCTAAAACCAGACACTACTGGTCTTTTTATTTGAGTATCAATAAAATTATTCTTAATGATATTCGGCTATACTCACAGATCAGTTCCTTATCTACTTATCATCAGAGAGGCTTCCTCTGACTGCAGATAGAAGCAGACGCAGAGACCCACAGCCAGACATTATGCAGAGGGGGGGAGTCTAAATGGTTAAGAATCCATCGAATCCCTTACCTTAGAGCTCAGGGAATCCTGAGAAAGAGGAGGCAGAAAAATTATGAGAGTCAGAGAGGGTGGAGAACGCCAGGAAAACAAGGCCCTCTTAATCAACTAAGCAAGGCACTAATGAACTCACAGAGAGTGAAGCACAAGACCTACATGGGCTGACACAAGGCCCTCTGCATGTATATAATAGCTATTAACTTAGTGTGTTTATGGGACTCATGACTGAGAATGAGTGGGTCTCTGACTCTTGTGCCTGCTACTGGGACTCTTTTCCTCCTATTGGGTGATCGTGTCCAACTTCAATGCAATACTTTTTGCTTCATCTTATAGTTTGTTTTGTCATCTTTGGTTGTTATCTCTTAGAAGCCTGTTCTCTTCTAATGAGAGACAGAAAGGGAATGGATCCTGAAGGGAAGGGGTCAGGGGAGAACGGGGAGGAATAGAAATTATAATCCAGATATATTGTATGCGAAAAGAATCTATCTTTAATAAAAGGAAAAGAAAGAGATGCAGGGGTGGGATGGGGAGATTCTTAGTCTTACCTGATCAGATTCTCTTGCTGGCTCTAGATTAAAAAGATCAGGAAAGTGAGCAAGTTGTTGGCCCTGATCAAAGACCACAAGGGGGCCTACCCAAGGCTAGGCACCTCTGGATTCTGTTACCTTTAATCCTGGCATAGATGAGAGAAAGCTGGGTCAGCTATCTAAGGCCATGTGCGGGCCTCCAAGGGAGAGAGAAATGGAGTGAGGGAAGGAAGGAGAGAAAGAGAGAACCTGAAGACCAGCACCTTCTCCAACTCGCTCTTTGCCTTGTGCCCACCCGCTCACTTCTGATGAGCTTGTCTTCTGTAAATTCTCCCAGGATACAAAAGGTACTTTGGAGTACATTACACATATCTCCTTACGCTGCTATTCTTCTGGCAAATTCAATCACAGACAAAATAGAAAACAGCCTGTCTTTTCTTAATGTTAGCCACGCAGTAAAGCAGAGGGGAGGTGCTGAAAGACTCTGTTGGGCTCCACTGGATGAAGTCGGTCTCTCTTTGAAACATAAACAGCAGAGCCCAAGGCCATGGTTATAAAAATAGATGGGGGAGTGTCAGCATCCAGGGACATGGTCTCCTCATTGCCCTGTCACTCTCTCATGCAAAGGATATGGCTGGAGAAGGAGGCAGTGCACCTTCCCTCTCTGTTTCCCACAGGATTTGGCTCAGCACTGGGCGGGGACAGTGATGGACCATTAGCAGCCCTGGATGTTCCCTAAGGTCTAGACAGAGCAATCTGTTATCTAACTTTTCACTATCAAAGTACCCCACACTCAGTTATTTTCTCACTGTGGCCGCCATGATGAAAAATTAACATCCCTCCAAAAGGACCAAACCTATTAGGCTTGTTCCACAAATCCAATGGAAGTATGGCTTTTTCTAACTCTTTTCCTGGACCAATGGGGATGAGCAAAGCTTTCGAGAAAGTCACAGTGCAGCTGGGTTTGACTTTATGTCCCTCACTGAACCTTTGACTTCTGCATAGGAAGTCTCTGGAAAGGTGAATTTATAAAGCATCCAGTGGTTGAAATGTATCTTGACTTAGGATGAAACACTTTAAGCAAATACAATAAAAGAGAGAGTTGGACCTCACACACCAGGGCCTGAGCTCTAACTCCAGAACCCATATTAAAAAGCTGGGCAGAGTGACGCACATGAGTCATTCTAGCACTGTGGAGGTGCAAACAGATCCTCTGGGCGACTTCTGGGCCAGTCTGGTCTTGAGAGGCAAAAGAAGATGGGCAGTAAGAGATGCCAGCCAAAGCTGTCCTCCAGTCAGCACACACACACACACACACACACACACACACACACACCTGTACACACTCAAACACAGCACACACGAGGGGTGGGGGAGGAGGGAAAGGGGAAAGAGAGGGAGTCCTCTGCATATCCAGCCCAGGCAGCTTTGGTGAGTTCAGCCAGGAGCTAATTTTCTATCACTTGTTCATCATCTATTCAACAGTGCTTCCCCTGCAATGATAATTTTAAAGCAAACTAAACAAATCGTGTCATTTTAAACCCCAAAGTACAGGGTACATCTTGTTTTATCTTTGTTTTAAATGACACATGCTCATGACAAGGTACTCCATTACCCAGCCCTCAAGGCTATTGAACTAGGACAGACCTGCCTGCCACGTACCTTCACCATCCCAGGAACCCCAAACTCTTGTTTCAGTCTTCTAAATCACCCCTCATTCTAGGATCCTACTTTCAGGGGTACTGGTGTCTTAAGAGAGGCATAAGCTCAGAAGCCAGACAGGTTAACAGTGGTTCTCAACTTTCCTAATGCTGTGACCCTTTAACCTCATGGTGTGGTGACCCACAATTATAAAATTGTTTTGTTGCTACTCCAGAACTGTAATTTTACTACTGTTATGAATTGTCATGTAAATATCTGAGGAAGGTCATGACCCACAGGTTGAGAACTGCCGCATAAGAATCTGTGATCCACATCTTCCTGACTCTGTGATCTTGAGGAAGATGCTTTCTCTCTTTATGCTTCAATGAGTCATCATACAAAAGCCAGGCTAGTCAATAAGGCTTACCTCACTAGGATACCATAAAGATTAAATATGTTAGGATGCAGTGATATAATCAGACAATGGAATATTACTCAGCACTAACAAGAAGTGAGCTATCAGGGCTTGAAAAGACACAGAGGAAACCTAAATACATATTACTATGCCAAAGAGGCTCATCTAAAAAGAACACATTCTAGAAAGGTAACATTCTAGAAAAGTCCAGACAATAAATAACATGGGTTCAGGGTGGCAATGATGTCGATACAGTTCATCAGCTGTAACAAAGGCAGCACTAGGAATCGGGAAGTTGAGGCGTCGAATAGGAGACCATGGCATAAGTCAGAGCCTTCTGATCCTCTTTACTGAGGTACAAATAATTATTCTGTTAACAGTGGGAAGCACTTTGAACAATACCAGGCCCAAGACAAATGCCATGTTTGGTTGCCACTCTTTCCTTGGCACATGCACATTTCTCCAAATTGACTTGCCATGATAACCACAGTCTCACTTAGGGCCTTATCACTGGGATAAAGTACATGAACAAACAAACAAAAAAACTGGGGAAGAAAAGCTTATAACTCCTGGGTCACACTCCATCATTGATGGAAGTCATAACAAGACCTCAAGGCAGGAACCTGGAGGCAGGAGCTGATCCAGAGGCCGTGGAGGAGTGCTGCTTACTGTCTTGCTATCCACGACTTGCTCAGTTTGTTTTCTTCTACAGTCCTGGACCACAAGCCCAGGAAAAGTATCACCCTTAGTGGGATGGGCCCATACACATCAATCACTAATCAAGAAGATGTCCTATAGGTTTGCCCACAGGCCAATTGGATAAGGGCATTTTCTCAGTTGGAGTTCTCTCTTCTCAAGTGACTCTAGCTTGTGTCAAGTTGACATAAAACTAGCAATACAACCCTGCAAGAGACTTTCATCAATGTCTGGGGTATAATCTCACCATAATCTTTAAAAGTAGCAGTGCTGGGGGGAGGGGCACAGAAGTATTACGACTGAGCAAGAAAAACATCAAGGCTTGGCAACAATTTGTCTTGTTTAGGATGGGGAGAGATGAGAGCCAAACTAAGGGGCTAAAGGCATGAGATTGACTCAACCAGAGGCAGCACCTGTGCATGCTGTCCTATAAAAAGGAGGCTGAACGTGGGGCTCACGTCTGTCCGGCTGTCCGGCTGTCCAGCTGTCCAGCTGTCTCACTGCTATAAAAATTGTTCGCCTAATTCATGTGAAAGAGGACAGCTGGGGGAAACACGTAAACATGAGGCTGTGCATTATTTTTGTGAGCATATACTTGTTAAAAGACCAAAGATATGCATCAAAATATTGTTTATCAGTTCTCAACGGAAATTAGTTTGCTTGTGTGTGTGTGTGTGTGTGTGTGTTTTCATTTCCCACTTGTTACACGATGAGCATGTACTACTCTCCAATGAGAAAAGACTTGTTTAGAGGTGGGAGACACCATCACACACACATGGCCATTCAGACACACAGAACATGAAAACAGCAAAACATTAGAGAGAGGCTGTCGTTTCTAATTTCCTACTCTCAGAGCTCTGTCTTCACAGATAGGGACCCTGGGTTATGAGGGGTTTTCAGGCTTTATGTCACTAAAAACTAGGTGTTATGGTCACTAAAAATCTGAAGGCCACAAAAGTCTCACATAACAACAGAGCCTTTCCTCTCCCTGTTGACTATGGAGCAGCAAGAAGCCCCAGGAGGACAAATGGGGCCCCAGGGACAGCAATGCTCAGCAGCCACCCCCAGCAATCTGTAGGAGCAGGAGGCCAGACATCAGCTGTGGTCCACAGGTGGCTGGGCCACTCCAGATTGCAGTGCAGCAGTGGCCCTCGGTAGCATCGCTGGGTTTCACTAGCTATCTGTTAAGGAAGGGTGAGCCCTGACAGCAGACATGGCCATAACTGATAGCAACCCAGCTGGGCAGGCCTGATCTACTTCCCTGATGAGTGTGTCTATGACAAAGCCCAAAGTGGAGATGGAGAAAGATAGGACAATAGGGAGAGTTGCCAGCCAAGTGTTTTTCCAGGCAGAGCAGATGGATCTGGTGAGCAACCAGAAGGCTGACACAGCGGGACAATTCACAGCACAGTGGATTGAGAAGTCCTGGCCAAGAGCTTTCCTTTCACCCCTTGCCTGTTACTATAGGATCCAAGGCAGAGTGTCTTCCCTGGCCAGTGACTTGCTAGCATGAGAAGACTTTCTTACCCCAAGTTGGTGAGCACTCTGCACCTCTGCCAGATGACCCCAGCAGGACTGTCTAGCTAGGCCTTCCTGTTCATATCTGCTTGGATCAGGCAGACAGGACAGTAACTAACCTCCTATTCATGCTGCTTCTGGGTCTATAGGTGAAGAGAAACCTTCCAGCTCAGTGATGTCAAAGAGTGGGTTGGCACGCTATGTCAGCTTCCTGTGCCTTGTATGGATGAGGGAATGGAAGTTGGTCTGCATGTGGGAAAAAAAACAGCTCCATGGCTTGGTTAGGAGCAACAAGCTCTCTGAGTGACTGTCACCAACAGCCAGTCCTAAACTGGTTGGTCCATTGGCCTCAGAGTCAAATGGTCTTTAGGTCCTTTTTCTTCCAGATGGAAGAGAACTCAAAAAATACTCTTTAAAATTTTCCAGGTGAGGCTGGAGAGATAGTTCAGTGGTTAAAAACACTGGCTGCTCTTGCAGAGGACCCTGGTTTCATTCCCAGTACCCGGATTGATTGAGGGATTGGATGTACTCCTATGGGCCTGGGAGGGTCAGGCAACAGAAGAATACTGTTTGATCTCATAGATCCAGAGGAGGTGATGGGAGCATGTCAGGGGTCAGATTCTGAATCAACTTATGCCATTCTAAAAGAGCACTACCCCTAAGATCCACTCTAAACTTCACTCTGTACATCTGTCCCATTCTGGACTAGGAATGAGTGTGCAGTGGAGTCCTTTGCATGAGGATTCAGGAGACATTGACACCTCCACACACACACTTGATACCAGAATGTTCTTGAGGCAAGCAGGCCTTCCATAAATGACTCTGGCGATGTTCATGTATGTCCTCCCAGGAGGACAAGATAGAGGATGCTCACTGGGACCTCAGGCTCATTGAGCATCACCCATGCTGCTCTGGTCTGTCACATGCAGGCCTCTATTTACCTCCAAAGTGCCAGTCCAGATTTACAGGGTGTTTGCTCTCCAGTGACCTAAGTCTCTTTCAAATGCTAGGTCCAAGCCTCAGGGAGCCTCCTCCCACTGCCCTGCTGACATCACACCTGTGTGAAAACCTGACGCCAATGCTTTGCAGTCAGTATTTTGTTTGTGTGGTGGCTTCACTCTGTAAAAGCTATGGCTGCAGAGAGAGTGTCAGGTAAGACTCCTGTCTCAACATGGGGCTACAAGAAAACTCGGGGATCCTGTCACCAGAAAAATAACCATAATTGGCATGCAGAGTCCACAGCCATTATTCATGTGCAGTCACTACCAGAGAGCTAAATGAGCTCCTTGGCAGCTTGGCTGGCTGTTCTGGAAAGCAGGTAGCTCTCTACAAAACACCCATAACTTGCATGCTCGACTGTGCAATTAGGTTTAGAGATTATATTGTTCAAACCCATATTTATCCACAAAAGAATTATAGTCCAGTTATTACTGCACACAGCAATTTGTATAGTCAGTGTTCATTTCTATAAGTTAACAGATGTAACACACATTATCTTTATAAATAATAATTACCCACAAAGCACAAAGAAACCCAGGAAATATTTCAAAGCTGAAAGCCACATGACCACTCTTTCGGGGAAAAGAACAAACACATGCATACAAACAAGCAAACAAAGAGTTGTTTTTCAGGTACATATCTAACTCAGCAGTTGATGTAAGATATTTGCCTTGGTCCAACATGACGCTAGTACTACAATAGCACCCGCCCCCAGAGAGCCAGTGAACAACACCAGGGAGGCCAGGAGTCCCCAGCCCTACCTGGATCCTCACCTTCCTTGCCCTAACTATAGTTAGCTCTTTCCTGATGCCTAATCCCCAACACCCATGTAGAAACCACCATGTAACCCATCCTCGAAGCCCTATCCTGAAAGGTGGAAACAGGCTGATTCCAGGGGTTCACTTTCCATCCAGTCCAGCTGAAATGTTGGGTATCTGGTTCAGTGAGCGAACCTATCTCAAAATACAAGGCGGAGGAACCAGAGAGATGGCTCAGTGGGACTGACAGCCTGAGTTTGATCCCTGCAATTTACATGGTATAAGGAGAGAACCAACTCTCTCTCTGACCCCCACATGCATGCTGTAGTATGTGCATGCACGTGTGCACACACAAATAAATAAATAAGAATAAATAAATTAAAAATAAATGTATGGGCAATGTTCCATCAGAATGAAAGGACATACAGAGGTAACACAGGGTCAATTTCCTATTTCTTCCTACCTTGCTAATAGTATTAGTCTATGTTGAATATACTAAGTAACATTCCTTCATAGGTACAGATAGACTTAGTAGAAGTCTTATAGAGAACTTTGTAACTATTTTAAAAATCACTTTATTGTAAAGAACTTTCAAATAAAAGACTAACTTCTGAAGAATGACACCTAAAATTTACCTCTGCCCTCCATGAAGATGTGCATGCACGCATGGGCACACACACACACACACACACACACACACAAACATATGCAAATCCACCCCTCTTTCCCTACCACACAAAACCTAAGGTGAAACACACACCAGGATTAGTGTGGATAAGTCTCCAGTCCCCCTCTCTCCTAGGGACCCATTGTAGCCTTCTTGAGTGTGAAGTTCTATTCTTAGTAAGAAAACAATTTTCTTTCAAGGGTGTAAGCTCTGTCTTTTGTTTGTCTGTCTTCTTTTCTGGCTGTGCTCACCTACTTTATGGGATAGTCCTAACCAGCAGTCTCGGTTCCCCAGCCTTTCCATTAAATAAAGCATGTTCAGAAGGCAAGTAGGATTTTTATAAGCATGATCTTGTTGGACAAGTCCCTCGTTTTGTAGATAAGGAAATTGAGGTTTACAGGACACCAGGGGTTCATCCCTGCGCCCTTGAAAATGGCTGAGCCTACAGTGGGCTTTTGTGGACACTGGCTGATGGATGATATGAGGCTTAGGGTCATACAGATAGCTGTAAGTGGCCTGTAAATTCAATACCATCCTTAAGGAAACATGGGGTGGGGGAGTCTCCTGGTTTCCACACACAGCTTTGGTCAGTGTCTATGTCGGCCTGGCTTCACCTGTTACACCAGTAGATGGGATTTTCTCTAACAACATACTCCTCACAGATACCTGCTCCCTGGCAGCTGACCCCTTCAGTGCGTCAAGCTATACCATGCTTCAACAACTTGCTTCCAGCCCCAGAAAGATGCTTAGGGGACTCCAAGGCACTTGAAGGCACAGCTTAGCCTGGAGATAAGAAAGGCCATGACAGCAGCTGGGTGGGTCTTTCTGATGGAAGGGTGGGGAGACCTGGGCAAGACTTAAATTCAGTGATGTTGCCTAAGCTATGGGGGGAGAGTTCTCTCTCACCCTACTGTGATGGGGCTGACTGGGTGGAGTGAGCTGATAGAAGCCTCTACTCTAGCTCTCTGAGGTAGTAGACAACATGAGGAGGGACCTCAGCCCTGAGCAAGACCTCTAGGGCCAAGGGTAGATTGGCATCCATATGCTCCCTATGATAAAGGGTGGCTGGGGAGGCCCTGTTCTTGGGTGGGGGTGGAGTCCCTGGGACTCTGGAGAACAGCAGTTTATCATTCTGCCTCCACCCAACCCTAGGAGGTTCTCCAGAGACTGATAAACTCTGCAGGCCGTGTTTTCAAATAATTGTACATTTGTTCCTGTTTACATAAGCGGTTAATGATCATACTTGACAAAATGTTGACAAGAAAGAAGAGTATTCTACAGTTCGCCTAAGTCACAACAATCAAAACAACCTGTATTCTGGATTCATTTGGTACATAGCTTTTATACATTTAAAATGGTATAATATTAATTAGAATATAAGTATAATCTTTATTTTCTTACCTCATAGTACCTCACAAGCTATCTTTGCTATAAAAACCCTTATAGACATAATTTGCTTTTGAGATAGGGCCTCACTATGTAGATTAGGCTGTCCTCAAAGACAGATCTGTTTGCTCCTGCCTTCTAAGTGCTGGGATTAAAGGCATACATCACCATGCCTGGCACTGTAAACACAAGCTTAAGAGTCTTCCTTTGATCTTGAGGAGGTGATACATTCTCTGTCATTTCTACAGTGTTAGATTATTTGTTTAACATGGTTACAAATAAGGTCATATTAACATATCATATTTTATACCTTCAATTACTTCCAGAGAGGAAATCTCCAAGGTGGAATGTGTCTACTTAACACACATAGACATGTATAAGAATGAAATGTTTGGATCTGGAGAGGTGGCTCAGCACTTAAGAGCACTGACTGTTCTTCTAGAGGACCCGGGATCAATTCCCAACACCCCTATAGTAGCTCATAAGTGTCCATAATGCCAGTTCAGGGGACTTGACATCCTCACATAAGCATATATGCAGGCAAAACACCAATGCACATAAAATTAAATAAATCATTATAAAAGAATGAATGTTTAATACTGTATTAGACATCTCAAGATATCTTCTAATTTTCTTTCTAAGGCATGTATAATCTATTCTCTTTGTAAAACATTAAAATACAGACATAAAAATAATAGAAAATAATTAATAATCCTATCATTGAAAAATGATTAACCCTTTCATATAAAGTCATCCCTTAGCTCCAAGGTGGGTATGTGTAGAAGGTTCACAAAATTCTGACTGCATATTCCATACAACCGGATGTTCAAAACGATGGTGTGTTTGCCTCAAGCTAAGCTTGCTGTCCTGTGAACATCAGATCTTCCTACCATGTTTAATGCAATGGAAATGTCATGTAAATGCCACAGTGTGTCCTTTAAGGGACAAGAAGATATCGATCCATAGTCAGTGTGACTACAATCGCCACCCCTGCATTTTCCACTCAAGGTTCATTGAATCCACAAATATAAAATCTGTAGCTACAAACCTTGACATGATGGCACCTCTTCTTCCCCTGCTATCCTGCAATCATTTGGCATGTAAAAATTGTACTCGTTTATTTTAATGTATTTCTCCACATCATTCAGAATGCTTCTAAAACATATTTTCCTCGCATATGTGGTGTGTGTGTGTGTGTGTGTTTGCGTGTAACTTTGAATCTATGTGTGCAAGTCAGATTGAAACATGAATCTTCCCATATGGTTCTATACTAAGGCAAGGTCTCTCACTTAATCCTAAATTGTGCTCACCAATTCAGCTGGTCTAAGTAGCCATCTAGCTCCAGGTATCCCCCATTTCCTCTCCTGTGTGCTGGGTCTATAGGCTGGTGCACACACATGTACATAGGTGCTGAGTGTCTAAACTCCAGTCTTCATGCTTGTGAAGGAAGTACTTTTACTAGATAAGCCACCTCCCCAGCCCCTTGATCATGATTTTTAATCACTATAGAATGGCCCACTGTATATCCCTCCCCACCCCTGTAGCTGTTGTTACTGAACTCCTTTTCAACGCCTCCCCCAATTTCCCCCTGCTACGCACTACAGCAAATGCTAAAACAGCCCCTGCATTCATGATGGACTGTCTTAGTGACTGTCGCAGAATTATAGTATTCTGGGAGTCTTCAAAGGAGATGGTGTCGTGAAAGTAAAGCCAGGTTTCACCCAGAGAAGGAAGAAGACAGGATATTTAGGCAAAGGAGGCTGTGTACCAGAGCCTGTGGTGGTGTCCCAGCACTCCGGGAAGGCATAATGACTCACCCAGAAGGGAAGTCGCCCCAGAAGGGAAGGGTGGGAGACTCGAGGGATCCTGTTAGGACCCTCAGGTTCAAATGTCAGAAATGCCACTTAAACTAGACTAAGCCAAAGAAAGAAGAATTAATTTGTTTCCAGGTTAACCAGAAGCCAGTAGGCTTCTGGCCTCAGTCCTGTTTCGATTCAAAATACAAATCATGCTCCCAGGAACTCTCCTGTAGCCTCCCTGCCTGCAGTCCTCTCTAAATGAGATCCCTTCTCAGGTGATTATAGACACCGCCCAGCAGCTCCAGATGGATATGGTCCCCATCCTGCTTCATCTGGTTCCAATAGTAACATATATTCCAAGCTGGACTAGCCACACTTGTCAATGTGGGTACATTTGTAAGAGGCAGCGCTCATAAGAACCACATGACATCACCTGAGAAAATAATTTTCCAAAGGAAAACACCTTTGCTGCCATGGAGGGCTGGATGCTAGACAAACATCGGATATGTTCATCATCTCACAAAGGAAGATGGGATTAAGGGGAGTCATTCTGAATCACTCCAGGAGTTGGTCACTCAAGAACACAGGACTAGGAAGCATCAAGGTGGGCTTGCCTTGAGTTCTGGGGCACGGTATGGGGTCTTGCCCATGGCGCCACCTAGTGCTGCGTCGTGCCGTAGCAGAAAGGCAGAGGGGAAAGCACAGGGTTGGAGACTCCCCCATTCTGCAGCCAGAATGGATGCTGGCTGAAAGGCAAGGGATCATTTCACAGTAGTTTGGTGGCAGTAGTGACAACTGGGAACACACAGCTAAGATGTGAAAACAGCTGTTAAGTATAACTGATATCCCGGAAGAGGGAAGAAAACCAGTCTATGTGGTTCTGGAATTGCACTAGCTGCCCTGAGCAAAAACTAGGAGAGTTGGTATTAATATCACTTAGAAGGGCTCAGTGCAGGAGTGGGCCTTCCTCCTAGGGAGAGTGTTCCTTGGCCTTGTGGTGTAGTCACTTGATGGCTCTAACTTCAAGATGTAATGTGAAGACCCCTTAGACTGGGTGTGGGACCCAGCCATAACACTTCTGGATTTTAATGATACAACCTTATTCCCCCTTGGAGGAGAAAGAAATCAACAGCCAAATGGGGCTGAGACAATGGAACTGTTTTCCTGTATCCACGTACCCCGACTCCCCCTCCAGGCAACCCAGTGCTCTTTCTCCCACTACTGTCTATATCCTCAAACATCCCCCCCCCCACAGGGTCTGTACTACACAGTTGGTCCCCTTCTCTCCAACTTCCAGCATTTGACACAGCTCACTGTCAGCAAAAGTCCAGACATAAGGTCAGGGTCATAATGGAACTCTGCTTTAAAAAAAAAAAAAAAAAGATCAGTTTCATTCTAAACATCTCAAGTTCCACATTTCAGTCACTTTCTGTGTATTCATTTCTGTGTAACTCTTAGGTTTGGTTTTGATTTGTTAACTGTTACTATTGTAAGTATGCACGATGGGGGAGGGGCTGTGCCAGTGTGTGCATATGCAGACCATAGGACAACTTTCTGAAGTTTGTTCTCTTCTACTTTTATATGGATCCTGGGGGGGTGAGACTCAGGTGCCAGACTTGTATGGGAAGGGCCTTTACCTGCTGAGTCATTGTGCTGGCCCCTTTGGCTACATTTTAATTTTGTTTCACTTGGAGCATCAGAACTGTATCAGGACCCCAGACCTTCATAGGCTCACAGGCCTCAGCTGTGACTGTGACTGTGACATGTAACAGACTCCATGGTGGAAGTGTCATTAGAGCTGTAAAATTCAGCACACAGACAGAACCACCTGCCAAAAATGAAAACAAAGACCTAGTCCATCAAAGTCCATAGTTCTGGGAAATCTGTAAATGTATGAGCCTTGCTTTTTGGCTTCTGCAGTTCTTCTGGCTAACTTTTCTTGTTAACTGAAGTGTGTCAACCCAGAACATGGTTTTTGCCCTTAAAAGTTCACCCTGAGAAAGGCATGGGTCTACACTGGGATCCCAAACATCCAGTGTAGTCACTGACAGGCTAATAAAGACTTCCCATTGGCTCAAACCCATGTCCCAGCAGTCTTCTCTGGTGGATACAGCAAACAAGAACCGCAGTGAGAATTTTATAATATAACCTTCTTTGTCAGGAGAGAAGGTAAACAAGATCTTGTGTATCCTGTAAGCCCAGGTTGACTTTGTTTCAATATGTAGCTCAGGATGACTTTGAACTCCTGATCCTCTTGCTTTTGCCTACTGAGTACTGGGACCAGAGGTAAGCACTACCAAGTTAGCCTCATATAACCTGACTCCTCCACAAATCTTAGATTTTCGTCAATTAAAGAATAGTTGGCTAAAATCTGTGTGCTCAAGTTCTAGTTGTGAATAAGTTTGATTATTTGCTAAAAGCACGTAAAGAGGATGGCCACGTGACCAGCCCTGTGATGGTCAGCAGGTGACAGATGTAAATAAACAGAGCCAGAATCCCTCAGGAGTAGCAGTGAGATCATGAGAAAGCTTCTACTGAGTATCACACTGGGCCATGCACATTACATTAGGTCCTGGATTGCCCTTAGTCCCTGGGCATCAGCGTGATGCTTAGCAGGTTTGATCCCTGGAGCTCACGTAAAAGTGTCAGAAGAAATCCATAAAGTTGTCTTCTGATCTTTAGGCACACACCAGGGCATGCCTGCCCCTCCCCCAACATGCACATGAACACAATAGTACATTTTTAAAATAAAGACCTTAGGTCTAGAAAAAAATTAAAATAAGAGTCAAACCTCAAACCCAAACCAGCCTCCCCTCCTTCTGCCTACAAGCAAATAAGCTGTGCACAATTAACGAACAATTGAATTTTCAGTAGAGAAAGAGACATTTTTCCTTTGGGGACACACCCCTGAGGGGGTAGGGGGCATATTTTCCTTATGACTGAATCCAGGACATAGGACTAAACCTCCTACCTTAGCCTTGGTGGGTCAAACACCAGGGACATTAGTGGCTAGGTCTTCTCAGTAGAGACTCGGCATTTGGGAGTAGAAAGGAGAGGGAGATCTGGAATGAATGACATGGAAAACACTCCAGTGCAGAAGTAGGATTACTTCCAATGGAGTGCATTCACTATCCCTAAAAACTGTGTCCTGGCGTTAATTTGGATGCCTCCACTAGATAGTAACCCTTGCTGTTGGCTTTCATTGCTGAGCAGAGGTGCAGAGACACAAACGTCCGCGCCCTCTAGCGGCCTGTTCCTAGTCTCAGTGTATGGCTCAAAGAGGAGTTAATGGCAACACACGGAAGAGGCAAAGTTCAAAGTCAGTTGCGATGGGGTTCTGAATTCCAGCCCCCAGCCACAGAATCCATTAAAGCACCTCAAACGATGCCCATGTCATCAAAAACTTCACATCCCTGAGCCTGGAAGCTTCTCTCCGCCATACGACCACCTTCTAGGCTTCCAGAAGAGCTTCTAAACGGCCTGTCTTGCTCTCCTTTGTTTTCACTGTGCTAGTTAACTAATCAAACACAACTTCTCTAGTATGTCTCTAAATACAGAGGGAGGCCAACAAAAACGCAGCATTCCTGGGAGCGCAGGAAGAAACGCATACGGACCACAAAGTCCTGTCCGTGCCAACAAAGCCTGGGAAACAGGGCACCCTCAGCAATTGCTGGTGTCTGAGGAGAGGACATCTTAAGGGCTCCACTGTACTCAGATCTCTTCTCCACCTAGTACCACAGCGCATCCCACTTTGACCTTGCCCCAACCTTCTGAAAGCAGCAGCCTGCAGTGCAGGGCTTGGGAGTGGAAAAAAAGAAAGGACACAGGTTTTGGTGGAGGACCCTAGGTACAGGTCAGGCCACAGGGGCGGAGGCAATAGAGAGCCCGATTGGTATCTCAGAGGAATTATGTGAATCAGCTGGATGGTGAAGAGTTCTCTGGGGATATGGCAGTCAGTAGTCAATCCATTCCTAAAGGTCACCTTTGAAGACCACTGGAGCCAACCAACCAACCAACTAACCATACATACATACTAATATATACTAAGTGTTTTTCCAAAGCATATATACCTATGATAAACCTACAATGGAAATGATGTTTTTAATTAAAGAATATACACAGCCATTGAGCACATAACATTATTTACTCACTTACTTAGTGAGTGACTAAATTGGATGAATCAAGCACACAGGCTTTCCAAGCAGTCCCCACCCCCTCCAGAGCTTAAATCTGATGTGGTTTCAGTTGTCTGTGGTCAACCGCTGCCTGAAAATACCAAATGGTAAGCTCCAAAAACAATTCAGAAGTTTGAAGTTGCACACACTCTGAACAGTGCGAAGAGAACTTGCACCATCTTGCTCTGCCTCTCACAGGACAAGAGTCACCATTTTGTCTGGAGTATCCATGCTGTGTACACTACCTTTCCTTTAGAGGTCATCTCAGTTATCACATGGATGATTGTTGTGCTACAGAACTTTGTGAAAGTAATCGTTATTGTACTTGGTAACAGCCCCAAAACCCAAGAGTAACGCTGGAAGGTTTATTTTGATAAATAGGTATTTTATTTTTAAGTAATGCTAACCTCGTAAATTAAACTTTATCATAGGTGTGTTTATGAAGACTTGGCGCTGGTGAGCTTCACTCAGGGGACTAAGGTATCAAAGCAACACTGAGAAAGTGTCTCTTAATTGATGAGGAACAAGGAACTTGGACAAAGAGCTGAACAGAGTGAAAGTTTATTGAGATAAAAATTAGAAAAGCTCCTGAGAGTGGGAGGGGTCCCCAGAGAAGGTTGCAACTGAGCTGTTATCTAGAGACTTGTTATTGGACTTATGGCAGACACTGAACAAAGACTGAGGTAATTTTATTGAAGTTGGTTATTTTCTGGAAATGTCACAGGCTGAGCTGATGTGGGCTCACACATTCCTTGTACGTTCTATTGGTCCACCCAGGGACATAACCATGTGCTTTTTACCCAATCACAGGCACAGTCACATGCTGACTCTTGGTTTGTTCTTTTTCTCCCCCTTGGCTTCTTTTACTGTTCCTTAATTAAACTATGTTCTCTCATCATTCCTTTATTACATGACTAGCTTGTAGTTGGCCATGGTCCCTTGCTCTTACGAGGAGCTGACTCCTACTCAATACACAGATTTGGCTGTGGAGCCATTTTGTCAGCCTTCAGGTCGCCTCCACTGGCTCCATCCTCGACACGATAGAACACATGTGTCTCTCTTTAGAACTTAGAATTTCTCCTCTGTCCCACCAGGGTTCTATCCCATTCTCCTTCAGTATGGGATCACAGTCACATAGTCACCTTCAGTCCTACAGAAAACCTCCTCAGGTTTTGGCCAGAGAGAGATCTGACTGCTGTTGGTTCTGAAAATGGAGGAAGGGCCATGGACGAAACAAGAAATGCAGCAGCTGTAACTTCCACAACCTAAACTTAATGCTTTCACCAATGTATTTGAAATTTATGGTATCCTATGGTGTGTGTGTGTGTGTGTGATGGAATTTGGGGTAACCTGAATCTGTGTTCCTGGGCCATGGTCATATGGGCCTCATATTTGGCTCCAGATGTTTGTACCCCTTTGAGGTGAGAGCTGTGCTTTTTCGTGACAACAACAAGTCCCTAATGTTACTACCTGTCAAGCTAGAGATGCCCCCTGCTCTTATTGGCTGAAGTATGCCATTTTATAACCATAAGATGGAACTGATCTGTTTGGTGGCAAATGAAGGACTAGCAAAGGAAGCTAGTGTCTGCACTGTTAAAACATCTTAAACCCTGTACTTAACTTTCTCAAGTCACCTTTCCAGTTATAATCATTGTAGTAGAAAACCCAGGCAAAGAGCAGGAAGAAACATGAAGCCTCTTGCCCCGATCTTGACAGCAGCGCTGGGAGGCAACAGATTCACTGGGGAGGAAGCAGGACTGTAAGCATTGTTTAGAAACACAACCAACAGCCTGGCAGGTCAGAAGGCCAGCCTCTTCTCCAGCAAGGAGGCAGGAAGCCAGCTGTACACATAGGTCACTTCCAGGTGAGGTCAGCTTTGGGAGACCACACTAGAGACTAAACAGATACTCTCTGGGTATACGAGAAACTTTCACTCTGTTAAACATGGCCCAGAAGGACAGCCACACCTGTCCTAAATCTGTCTCCCCAGCTTCCATGAGGCTAACTGAAAGCAGATGTTACACTGACCTAGTTTTTATGCTGCTATCCATGAGAAGCCTCAGTTTCCCTATGTGAAGCGTTGAGGGACTGCAGTCGTAGTGTCTGTGCTAGATCAAAAGAAAAGAATCTCAATTAAGGACACATCGTGAACATATATGATCTAATTATGGTCTAATTATGAAATCACTTTCACTATGATGCAGACACCAGTGTCATTGGACTTAAGGTTACAGCCTGTGCCACAAGTCATGTTCAGGCACCTATTTTGGATATGTAGGTTAATAGATCTAAATTAATAGCAAAAGCAGAAGAGGGAGATTAATTCAGTAAAAGCACACTAGGAAGAGACAGAGAGGTGCAGCAACTTTCCAAGTTCATCTTCAGGGTCCTGACCCGAGGTTACAGTTTAAGTGGAGAACTGGAGTGTCTTCTGCACAGTGGTTTAAAAGTTCCAGGAGATAAGTTTCCTCTCTGGCTGGTCCAGGCTTTAATCTTTCTCTTCTTCCAAAACGAGAGTCCTGGGAAAACTGTGATTTCTTCCGGTCCATTGTTTGAACAGTTTGACAGAGAAACGGAAGCACACAGTGTCTCTTTAGAACATCATCATCTCTGCCAGCCTGGATCTACCAGGGACCTTTAGATAATTATACAATTTATGAGGCATTTGTTTTCTTCAAAGAAGTCTTCCTTGACAGCTCACACTAGAATGTTCTTCTCATGCATTGGGTAGATTAGAGCCCCCTTCCAAGTCCATGTGCACCCAGAGCCTATGAATGTGATCTCGTGGGAAACATGGCCTTTGGAGATGCAAATTGAGATAGACTCATACTGGATAAGAGAAAGAACTAAACCCCATATGCGTAGTGTCTTTATAAAGGGAGGTCAAGGTGCAGAGAACAAGAGGTTACAGAATGTTCAGCTCTAGGGGAACATATATACCATACTCTCTCCTTCAAAGGCTCAGGGACCATCGTCAAAGAGAGGACTGAAAAAGAGTAAGAGCCAGGGATGGTAACTACAAGGAGCATCTGGACATCAGAGTGGCTGCTCATATGAACTCACCGTGACTGTGACAACATGTAGAAGAACTGTGCAAACTCAAGCCAGACCAAATCCCAGTATGGAGAGCTGAGGTGGGCAGAGTTCAGTCTTTAACAGAGGGGCTATTGGCAATAATTCGCTGCTGGGAAAAGGGTCTATTTGCCCCAAGATTTGCTCTAAGAGTGCAGCACCTAATAAATTGACTCCACTCCAGCGGAAGGCTACTCAATCAGGACTATTTGGGCGGCAAAAATTGACCTTGACAAAATTGGGTAATTGGGTAGGAAAGGAAGGAGGATGGAGCTGGGAAGGTTAGGTAATGGAAGGCAGGTATAATCAAAACCCATTGTATGATACTTTAAAGTGTGTGTGTGTGTTATACATAAATGTCAAACAAAAGATAAAAGGTGCCTGAGGAACACCCAAAATTGTTCTCTGACTCCCATGAACACACACACACACACACACACACACGTGCCTGCACATGCACTAGAACCCACACCTACAAACACAAACATAAATATACATGTACATATCTACACCCTTAGAGATACCAAGGACTACTGGTGGTAGAAGAGACACAGAAGGATCTTTCCTCTCTTACAATCTTTAGCAAATGCACATCCACACTGGCACCTCGATTCAGAACCACGGCCTATAGCACTGGAAGATCATAGCTCTCTGTTGCTTGAAGCTATCTAGTTTAGAGTAAGTGACAGCACCTCTAAGAAATGAACACTTATACAGTGTCATCTTTTCCTATATTTTTCTCTCATCTTTCCAAATAACTGTTACATATGAATTACTAGAAAATAATGTGTTGTATAATGATGCTTACTAGTCTAAACAACTAATAGAGGTTCCCTCAAAAGATACCACATAATCCCGACCAGTTTATCAAATTCATAGTAAGAATTTTAAAGGACAGAATACTTTGAAGTAGCCTGGTCCTTGAGTAAGAGCATCTCAGTGGCCACTTCGGTCAGTGTCTGCATGTGAGCTGGCCTTAGATACATGTCATGGGATTTTCTACTGTGCAAATTATCCAAACTGGTGGGGTTTTTATCGCAAAAGATTGTCAACAAATGGCACCAAAATAGGAACCAGAAACACTCATTTTGGAATCCCTGAGTTCACCTTGGGATCTTACACAAGTCTCTCGAATCTCCCCAATTTTTAGGTTCCTTGACTGTTAAAGGAAATGATAAGGGATGGGGCAGTTTCTTCTTTAGCTCTAATCTGTGGTTTTATGATTCTATTATAGATGAATGGTTCAAAGTTGGTGCACTTGGATCCCCATTCATGATTTATACTCTTGGAGCCAATCAACTATTGTCTGGAAATATTTCCTATACAGGGCATGAGTGGTAAATGTGTACAGATGTTCTTTTTCCTTGTCCTTGTCCCCTGATGAAGTATAGCAACTATATGCACAGACCTTATCTCATAGTGGGTCTTAAAAGCAATTGAGAGACAAGTTAAAGTATTCATGAGGAATACGCAAATGCTTCTTATACAGGGGACTTCAGCACATGTGGATTTTGATAACTGATGAAGTCCTAGAGTTAATGCTCCACAGATCCTGAGGGACAAGTGTTATTTAATCTAAAGCACAAAAGCCTTGGTCACTGCTATGCATAGCAACTCAATCTGCCACTGGCAACAGAAAATGCAATTGGAGGATGCAGTCAAGATGTGCTGCTGGGTCCTTGATAGCTTCTACAAAAGAATTTCAGCGTGAGTCAGAGCATTCACTGAGTTAGCAGAAAGGAAGAGTCAGTCAAGTGCAGGCATCAGGACAGGAATACACCTCAGCATCACAAAAGTAGAAGAAATTCCCAGGGTTCAGCTAGGTAGAAACAGAAATCAGAACCAGGAGATGAGAGGGGGCCCTTCCTTCTTCGTGTCTCCTCTATTTCCTAGAAAGCTATCCTATGTCAATTCCTCCTCATGGGACTTGGATGACTTAAACTTCAGGGCTGACCATGGCTGAATATCAGCCTTTCTGAAGCCAGAGTACCGAACTGGGACACCAACCTTGACTACCCAGAAACTGAAAGTCACCTACCTGATGGAAGAGAGGCAGGGTATGAGAAGGTCAGATCTTGAAGAATAAAAGGTTGCCACTCCATGGGATTCTGGAAGAAATGATACAATTTTCTGATACAGTGGACTATATAAACAATAAAGCACATCACAGATTGTTATGCCTAGCCTCAAAATCAACACCTAAAATAAAGGATATTTTCCCACATACAGAGCATGAGAATCATGAATGCTAGCCAATCACTAAACCACAAGACAGATGGGGCTCGAGAGATGGCTCAGCAGTTAAGAGTTCCTGCTGCTCTTGCACAAGAACCAGGTTTAGTCCCCAGCACATCCAGTGGCTCACAACTATCAAAACTAAAGTTCCAGGGAATCCAACCCCCTCTTCTGACCCGGGTGGGCACTGTGGTGCATGTGGTGCACAGACATAAGCACATGCAACACACTCATACACACTAAATAACATTTGTAAAATAATTATTTTGTGTATATGAGTGTTTTATCTTCAAGGATGTCTGTGCGCCACATTCATACAGTGACCTTGGAGATTATAAGATGGCATTGAGTCCCCTGGAACTGTAGTTACAAACAGTTGTGAGCAACCATGTGGGTGCTGGGTGGTCAGAACCCAGGTAGTCTGGAAAAATCAGCTCATGATCTTAACCAGTGAGCCATCATTCCAGCCCAAAATTCAATCTTTAAAGGAAAAAAACAAGTCAAGACAGAGTGTGTCATCGTTCCAGAGTGGGGAGCACCCTCATAGAGGCTGGGGCTGGGGTGGGATAGGGGGATTCCAAAGGGGAAACCTAGAAAGGGGAAAAATATTTGAAATGTAAATAAATATAAAAAAAAAAACAAAACACCATACCAGTCAAGGGTATAGCAGTGTTCATCAACCAGATTATGAAAATTGTATGCATGTGTATCTGTCTGTTTGCTTTCTTATTGATTGGTTGGTTGGTTGGTTGGTTGGTTGGTTGGTTGAGACAAGGTCCCATATAACCCAAGCTGGCCTTCAACTTGCTATGTAGCCAAGAGGCTGACATTGATCTCCAATCTTCCTGCTTCTTTCTCCCTTATGCTAGGATGACAAATGTGATTCATAATGCCAAAGATTGGTCTTCCTCCTTTTCCTCCTCTTCCTCCTCCTCCTCTTCTTTTGTTGTTTTTCTTTTTGTTTTGTTTTTGTTTTTGTTTGGGGTTTTTTGTTTTTGTTTTTGTTTTGTTTTGTTTTGAGACAGGGTTTCTCTGTGTAGCCCTGGCTGTACTAGAAATCACTCTGTAGACCAAGCTGGCCTTAAACTCACAGAGACCCACTTACCACTGTCTCCAGAGTGCTGGAATTAAAGATGTGCACCACCACCACCCGACGAGTTTCTTCTTTAGCAGAGACTAATTTCTAAGCACAGTCTGTGGCTCAACTTCAAACAACTGTTCCACAGCTCCTCCAGTTTGACCAGGTAATCACAGACACAGGAAGGACATTTTCAGATGTGGCATGACCACAAAAGATATCCTGTGACAGATCAGTTAGGTAGCTGGCTCCCTTCTCAGAGGAACAAAGAAACCATTCCTTTAAAGAGTATGGAATATTCACCTGGCAGTTCAGATGGATCCTTGATGCTGATTGTAATTCAATCACATTACTACAGAAAATTGATTCTCTGATACCAAATAGATTTGGAGAACTGGAACCAGACAGGCTGCTCGTAATGGTTCCAAGTGGTTTTGTCATAGTAACCTTTGTCCATGAACAGTTATCTTCAGGCTGGACTGGACAATGGTCTTTAGGTCATCCTTGAATGCAAGGACATTGGATAAAAACTATAAGTCCTCCTGCTGTACCACATAGACAGAGATCTGGTTTTCACTGGCAAAATCATCTAGTTCCCAGTTAAATATTCCTCAGCTAGGATTAGTAGATATTTTATGATATCTGGGATCACTAAGTTCACACAAAAAGCCCTAAGAATCCATCCCAAGTGATCTCAGTGCTAAACTCAAAAGTTAACCTTCTGTTGTTTCTTTTCTATTTTTCCTTTTTGAGTCAGAGTCTCTCTACATAGCCCTGGCTGTCCTGGAACTTAATATGTAGTACATGCTGGCCTTAAACTCACAGAGATCCACCTGTCTCTGCCTTCCAAATGCCAAATGTATGCATCGTCACATAAAATGACGCTGATAGCCATCCTACAAAACTGATTTTGACAGAGTGCAATGGGCGGACCTGTGCCATTTGGAATGGTGGGTATGTATATTACACCTCACAAAACTTACACACTGAAATTAAAGCAACGACACACTCTGTTTTGAGTTCTAGTTATTGGTTAGTATGATAGCTCTCAAACACCATGTAGTGGAAAACGGTCTACTTTTGGGGTCAACAATTAAACTAGCCAATCACAACAATCTGCTCCGTGCTTATTGTCTACACAATCCAGTCTCACAGATGATGGCATCATTGCAGATTCTCAAAGAATGACCCTCTAATCTCTAAGCTGACCTTCTCATGTTCCCCTTAGGTCATGCAGGCTAAAAGTTTCAAACCCAGAGAGCTTTTGATACAAGCATAAGGACCTGGATTTGATTCTCAGAACTATATAACATAAGCTGGGTGTGGTGGTACATGCTTGTAATTCTAGAGAAGGGGAAGCAGAGACAGGTAGATTCCTGGAGCTCAGTGGCCTGCCTGGGTAGCTATATTAGTGAGTTCCACATTCAGTGAGTGACCCTGTCACTCACTCTATCTATATCTGTATAGATAGATAGATAGATAGATAGATAGATAGATAGATAGATTGATAGATAGACTAGGCAGACTAGATGACATCCTGAGAAACAAAAGCCAAGGTTGGCCTCTGGCCTCTACACATACCTGTGGGTACACATCCATCCATGTACACACACACATGGGGGGAGGTTGGGGGGGAGAGACAGAAAGACAGAGACACAGAAAGACAGAGACACAGAGAGAGAATTTGAATCCTTAGAGAGGCAGAAGCTACACCCTATGCAGAACACAGAAGCATTGGACATCACCAACTCTTAAGATTAAAAGATCAAAGTCTCAGAGCAGGGAACTGAAGCAGGATAGCTAGTTAGAACATAAGAGGGGACACGAAGCAGGAAAGGGTCCTCTTCATCTCCTGGTTCTTATGTTTGTTTTTCCTGGAGCCCCAGGAACTTCTTCATAACTAAACAGCCACCTGCAAAAGAACTGCCCTCCATTCTGGAGAATCATCATAGACAAGATTGTTAAAATGGCGGTCCAACTTTCTTGTGACCTATGTGCAGAGAACATCCCTTTGATCAGGATTTCTATCTGTAGTAGCACTCTCTTCTCTACTGCAAACCCATATCATATACCTTTAAAAGAGAAAATCCCTCTTCAAAGATAGAATCCTGAGGGTAACAAAAAGAAATATACCAGCAATGCTTCGCCTAATAGCTACAGTTAGGTGTACATGGGGTTGCCTCAAATCCCAAGGTCACATATGCAGCTCCTTCTGGATGCTGAGGTACATTCCTGTCCTGATGCCTGCCCTTGGGGCTCTTCAACTGAGTCTTGTAAATTTGATGACATTGCTTCATTCTGAAATTCTTTTCTGTGGAGGACATCAAGGACCTAGCAGAATCTGAGTAGAAGCCACATGGCTTTAAGCAGGAAGGCTCCGGTTGCTCTGCCTGCAGTATTGAATTTCTTGCTGAACTGAATTTCAAGCCCAGTTGTGTAACATTACCAGAAAGGGCAGGTGACCCGAGTTGGTGCTAGACCAAGGGTTCTGTTTTAAGATGGAGAATGGCTGGCTCTGTGCCTGCATGGTTTACCTAATAAATAGGACTTTATAAAGCTCTAAACATAAAAATATCTTCAGGTGTCTAGTAAGATGGTCCCACCTGTGGTCTAAGCCCTATTCCCAGGTCTTCACTCTCAAGTGCACAGCTCTGCAACTTCAAAGCAATTAACTGAGCCATGGAGGTGCCTTGAGCTAGGAATATATCATGGAGTCAGTATGCAGAAGCAAGCATTCTCCTTATTTCTCCTCAAAATCAGAGCACAGGATGGGTGTTTGACTTGGGAAAGACAAAACACTCATTGACAAAATACCTTCCCATTTGTAAGACAAGAACAGTTACTGGCAGAATGGGAAAACTTGCAGAACTGTTTGGGTGAGATGACCTAGTGAAGAAAAGTACTTGTCATGCAAGCTTGGTTCAGTCCCTGTAATTTAGAGTGGAAGGAGAGAACCTTCTCCAGAAAATTATCCTTGACATGCCCAGACACGAGCTGCAGCACATGCGCCCCACCACCCTAGGAACCATGCACACAAGAATGAATGAATGAATGAATGAATGAATGATAATGTCCTGAGTTAAGCCACAAGGCCTAGACCTTGCTAGGCTGTGTTCTTTTCTAGAATCCTCCGGAGCACGAAGAAAAGCTAAATCACGGTCTCACCATCACCTTGCGGCTTGGGGACAACCAGGCTAGCCAGAGGTGGCCAGGTGCCACGTGGACCTCCTACACTCAGCGGTGAGGGAGCCCAGCTGGAGTCCCAGCACTCGGTGCCAATCATCTAGTAGGCCCTGCCCCACGCAGGCCCAGTTTCCACCCTCCTCAGCGCGCGCGCTCTCTCGCCTCCTACGTGCGCGCGACGGCGAGAGCAGTGACGTGACATTGGCGGGCGCGCGCAGCGTGCCTCCCGGAAAGGAGCCGAACCTCCGGGAAGCTGGTGGCCGGGATGCGGTGCGCTAGTGGCCGCCCGCCCCCCCGGAGCCGCGGCCCGCCCAGCAGGTGAGGCCGGGGTCCCGAGGGGCGAGGGCAGCGGGAGGCCACGGCCCTGTCCAGCCATCTCCCCCGACACATCCGGGTGCCCCACCGCAGCCCCGTGACCCCGGTGACAGGTGCTTGTCCCCCGATACCTTGCCGGGTCTCCAGAGAGCCCATACCCATGTCGAGTGTGGGCTGAGGGAGAAGGACTCTTGCTCCCAGGGCTCTGGCCCCTTCCTGCCTCCCGAAATCTGACACCGACGCATGTAGCATCATGTATTTGCTTTGCTCTGCGCTTTGGGGAAGTTTCCTGTTAGATGCCCCCCGTGGAAAAAAATGGAGCTGATCAGGAGATTGAGCGAGCGTGCACGGTTGTGTTTCTCAACTCGAGTCATGCATGGACTCCATTTAAAGGGACAAGTCCTCCATTCTCAGGAATATAACCCCAGAACCTGTAGGGCACCTCAGACCCCAACTAGGTGAACACAGGTGCTGAGACCATATGTCACTAGAAAACAAAAGAGATGCTTTATAATTCAAGACCCGAGTGTTACACAGTAAACTAGAGGTCAATAACAATCCTAAATTAGACAGTTAACGTTAGGTTGCAGGCTTTGTAGTGTTTTGTGAGAGGAAATTACCCATACTTCCATCCTCAGAGGGGCCTAAGATCTGTATTGTTATTTTATGTTTAAGTTGTCTTTGTTATTCGGCTTGTTAATTGTTTGACAGAGTTACAGGATATGCTTATTTTGTATGAGTAGCTATTTTTTCTTTATCTTAATGTTGATTTACCATCTGTTTTAAAATTTATTATTATTGCATGTGTGTGAGTGGATGATGGAAAGGGGGGGCGTGTACATGTACCTCCCTGCATGACTGGAGTTTATAGGATAACTTTTTCTGAGGTTCCAGGAAATGAATTCAAATAGTTGAGCTTGCACAGTAAGTTCTTTTGCCTGCGGAGCGATCCTGCCGGCCCCCACCACTTGTTTTTGTTGCTCATTGAATTTATGGCTTATATTCTTTTAGGCCTATCAGGAAATGTGTGACCTGAGACTTTGAGACAAACACGAAAATTAATCTAAGGGTCTGTCTCCCCCAGGTATGCGTTCAGCTTGTTTCAGTGAGGCTACATGTAAATCGTGAGATTTAGAGTGCAGGAAGACATTAGAAACAAGTTACATCTAGATATAAAAAGTATCACCCCATGGCCCTGAAAGACGTGTCATTGTGCAAGCCGGCTATGAGGAGGGAAGAGCATTATTAAAAGCCAGAGGCCAGCATTAGAAGAGTGAGTGTGGCGCAGGCCCACCTCCCAGGACACAGAGATATTATGAGAGTGAGGCAAGAAAAGGCTGTTGGTCCAGTGTGGGAACAGATGATGGATCGAGGCTTCCCCATGCTGCATGGAGAGGCTGGTATTGATCCACAGGCTTTCAGGCTTTTCCTTGGTCATACTTTGAAGGTAGAGTTTCATAAAGAGTGTTTACAGTGAAAGCAGAAGCAGCTGCCCCCAAGATCTGTCTTGAAGTAGTGTCGCCTGCTGTGGCCATCCTAGATGTGTGGGATGCTTGATGAAGAATTGACAGGTCCTGGGGCTGGGGAGTTGAAATAGTTGGTAAGGTGCTTGCTGGGAAAGTATGAGAAGCTAAGTTCAGATTCTAGCCCTAGGAGATCTGGGGGAGGGGATACTTGGAGCTCATTGGCTAGCCAACCTAGCTAGTTGGTGAGCTCCAAGTTCAGTGAGAGACCTTGATTGAGAAAGATGCTTCATGGTGACCTGGCCTACACACACCACACACATGAGCACATGTGTACCTGCACACACATGTCTTGATGAGTGATGGGATGTTGGTACAGGAGAAGCAAGAACCAAAGCTGAGGACAGGGTAACCGTGCTGGCAGAGATTCTGGAAGTTGGTCCATTTTACCCAGACTTGGTGGCTTAATAAGCTGGAGGAGATATGGACCTGGGACAGGAGGAAAGCCCCATTCTTGGGGGAGACTGCAGAGCTGGTGCAGGGAAAGTGTCATCTGCATAAGGTCATTCAGAGTGGTGACCAAAGTAGCACATGAATAGTGGAGGTAGGACAGGGTCTACTAGGACTTGCTGTTTAGCCCAGAAGAACGGTGGAGCATGTGTGCAGCTCCATGCATTCTTCAAGTCGCTTTGTTGCGTCTTTCACCAATAGCTGAGTCACTGCTGCGCAGCAGCCGTCACCTCAAAGCTCCCTGGCAGACAGTCATTTCTTGCAAGCTCTGCCAGTGTTTGCAGTTGTTCACGGTTCTCCCTTAATCGTCTGATATTTAAATGATTCTGTTTTGAAACACTCCTCGTGCCATCTCTTGTTTTCTAGCTCCAAAGTTAAGACTCTCCTGGAGTCTAACCTTTGTTTGATTGATTGTACTCAAGCGTGTGGTGATGGGTCCTCTTGATTGTTAACTTGGTGGGTTGGGAAATGCCTCAGACATTAGTAAGGCATGCGTGCGGCTTTCAGCCACATCTGTGAGAGCCTTCCCACAGAGGGTTGACAGAGTGGGTTATCCTACCCTGCATGTTGGGTACTACCCATAGGCTAGGTAGAGCAACAGAATGAAGAGGAAAAGGTGGGAGCCAGCTAGGGCTAGCTCAACACTCGTTCTGTCCCCTCTGTCTCTCTGCTTCGTGACTGCCATGGTATGCTGCTCTGCCTTGCCCTCTGAAACCATAAGCTAAATTAAGTCTTTGTACTGTAAAAGGTTTTCTCCCAGGGCTTACCACAGGGATGAGATGTCTGACTAATATAAATCCCATAATACTTGTTTACCATACCTGTGTTTTTCACCAAATAAGCTTCGTGGCTGATGTATATCAGCTTCATGGCTGAAGAGATAGCTTAACGGTTAAGGGTACTAGCTGCTCTTCTGGAGGACCAAGGTTCCTGCACCCACATGGCAGCTCACAACTGTCTTTAACTCCACTTCCAGGAGATCTGACACCCATACACACACATAATGGGAGAGACTCATCAAGAAATTGCCCCGTGGTCCAGTGGGCTCTGTCTTAGTCACTGTCCTGTTGCTGTGAAGAGACACTCTGACCGAGGCAAGTCTTACAAAAGAAAACATTTAATTGGCAGCATGGCTACAGTGTCAGAGGTTTAGTCCATTAACATCATGGTGGGAAGCATGGCAGCCCACATGGTACTAGAGCAGTAGCTGAGAGCTACATCCTGATCCACAAGCAGAGAGAGACTAGGCCTGGCATGGGCTTTTGAAACTTCAAAGCCCACCCCCTTGACACCCTTTCTCCAATACAGCCACACCTTCTAATCCTTCTCAAATAGTGCCACTCCCTAATGACCAATCATTCAAATATATGTGCCTATGGGGGTCATTCTAATCCAAACCACCACAGGCTTTATTCCCTTATACAATATTCTGCTAAGGAGGACCCTACAGCTAGAATCACAAAGGTTCTTGCTCTCTCTGATGACAGGCCTGCTGCACTGTAGGACTTTGTTTAAAACATGACAGCAGTATTTGGAGTTTGCTCGCCTGAGCTCTGGTGCCAAGAATCCTAGGTGCAGAAACAGCAGTTGGAGTTTACATTTTAAGATCAAGTTACAGTATTGTGACTTCTTGGCAACAATCAGCCTTACATCTGTTCTGAATGAAAGTAATGAGTAATTGTGGACTGCCCTTTTTGTTAAAATTCTACATGTCTTAAAAGCAAAGTCCTGGGGATGAAAAGATTTAATCACTTAGTGATTAATAGCACTAGCTGCTGTCCCAGGGACCTCACAATCACTCCAGCTCCAAGGGATTTGATGTCCTCTTCTGACTGCCATAGGCACTCATGCAGGTACGTGCTCTTGCACGCACATAAAGAAAAATAAGTCTTTTTAAACTAAAAAGAAAGCCCTACGACCAGTACCAAATGCTGTAAAGTTTGCTAAGTATGCTGTGATTCTTGGTAAGGTGTGTCTTAGAAATGTATGTCTTTCTTGGCCACACCCAAATTCTTTCCTACCTCCACCTCCACATACAGGCGCCAGCCTTCCTGGGCTCTGAGCTCTCACAGGGGAGAGTCCTAGAATTTAACATTGCTGTTGGTTGCTTTCTTCATCCTTTCCTGGATGATAGTGCTGTTGGGAGTTTTCGTGTCCCTTCATGTCACATTCATCGTGCCGAGGCATTAATGGCGTTTCTTCTCCCACACCAGTTGGTGTTTAACATTCTTCTTTGGTTCTTAGCTCAACTATTATGCAACTGTCACTGATTATTTTATGCTCAAATTGCAGTTCCTCTGTCTCCTCCTCATCCTCCTCCTCTTCTTTTTCTTCATTTAGATTATTTTCTTTTATTCTATGAGCGTTTTCCCTGAACATGTCTGTACTACCTGTATTCCTGGGTGCCCATAGAAGTCAAGTCAAAAGCCTTGGATCCTTTGGAACTGAAGTTACAAATGATTGTGAGCCACCATGTGGGTGTTGGGACTTGAACCCAGGTCCTCTTTGCAAGGGCAATAGTGCTCTTAGGTGCCAAACCATCTTTTCACCCCTTTTAGCTTGAAATTTTAAAGTAATCTCTCTCATATTTCCAGAAGAGGGAGGGAATCAAACACAGGTGGTTTGTCAAAAGTACTTCTGTGGTTTGTCCTGATGATGAAATTAATATATGCGTTTGAAAAAAAAAAAAACAAAAAACTTAAGCCTAAAGAAAGTAAAAATGGTCATCTATCTCATTGCCACTCAGAAATAAGCAACACTGTTAATTAACGTTTTGTTTATCATTTCTCTTCTCTGAGTGGTGAAATGTTTTTTATTTATACATGGTGGCACTCTTGCCTTGTCAAGTGCAGAGTGACAATCGCCTTTAATAGGCCTACTATGTCCTATTGTATAAATGTGCCCTCACCCCATAAGTCACCTTGGCCTTCCATGTATTTTTGTAGCTCTAGGAAGGAACCCAGGGTCATACATGCAAGGTGTGTATTCATCTTCTGAGTGACATCTCCAGCCTTACCGTGACATTCAGGACAGTGTTTTGCTCTTAAGCACAATTCTGTGGTGACCATCCTGTGCATGTTTCAGTCAGAATCTACCCTATTATTTCTCAAGAGTAAGTGTTTTGGTTAATGTCCTAATGCTGTGAAGAGACATGACCTTAGCAACACTTACAAAGGGAAATACTTAATTGAGACTTGCTTAGTTTCAGAGGCAGGCAGGCAGACATGGTGCTGGAGAAGGAGCTGAGAGTTCTCCATCTGGATCCATAGGCAGCAGGAAGAAGAGAGAACCATTGGTCCTGGCTTGGGCTTCTGAAACACCAAAGCCCACTCCCAGTGACAGTACCTCAAACAAAGTCACACCCACTCCAACAAGGCCTCATCTCCAGTCCCTCCCAAGTAGCCCCACTCCCTAATGACTAGGCACTCAAACCTATGAGCTATGGAGGCCATTCGTATTCAAACCACCTCAGGGAGTTTCTAGACACGTAGACAAGAGGGCAGGCACATTGAACCTGCCTACACATGTCACTCGAATGCCTCTAGTACATGCTACCCCTCAACCCTCTGCCAGCCTGATAGTTTTCAGGTCCTGTTTTCCTTCAGTCTGTCTGAACACCCTGACCTTGCATCTTCTCTCTTGTTAGCTTCAGTTAACGTTGCCTGGTTTGTGTTAGTGTGTTCCTTCCCCTACTTCATGTGAGTGTCTTATAGGCAGAGAATGGTTTTATTTTCAAAGATTTCTTTTTATTGCTTTTAATTATGTGTAGGTGTGCGTGTGGGCATGTGTGTATAAATGGGAGTCCCTTTGGAGGCTCTGGCCATCAGAGACCCCTGGAGCTGGAATTAAAGACATGTGAATGTTTGGCATTGAAGCCAGGTCCTCCAGAAGAGCAACTAGTCCTCTTAACCACAGAGCCAGCTCTCTAGCCTCAAGAATGGTTACCTTTTGTCTCAAGTATTACCAGTTCCTTTTTCAAGCTATTGTGTGTGGGAAGGGTTTGATGTTGTTTTAACATATGGAAGGTTTAAAATCATACAGAGTTATATTTTCTTTCTTTTGCAGTTTGAGACATTGATATCATTTAGAGACAGACCTTAATTATTTTAAGATTATGTCAATATTTGCTTATATTATCACCTTTGCTTTTAATGGATATTTTAAAGTTTTAAATCTTTAGGGCATTGATTTTCTCACTATGTTAAAATACTTTAAAAGAATTGTTTTATAAAAATACAGTAAAACTTATTATTAAGCATCTATTATATTAAAATGCTTTTTACATTTTATATATTTTTTGTTTGTTTGGTCGGTTAGTCAGATGTTGTTGTTTTTTGTTTTTGTTTTTGTTTTCCCCAAGGCAGGATTTCTCTGCGTATCCTTGGCATTTCTAGAATTTGCTCTGGAGACCAAGCTGGCCTCTAACTCACAGAGATCCGCCTGCCTCTGCCTCTCAAGCACTAGGATTAAAGACGTGTACCACCACCAACTGGCTATGAATTCTTAAAATGTTTTTAATTGTATTATTTATTTATTTATTGCACAGTGAGGGGGAGGGGAGAACTGGGTTCTAAGTCCTTCCCTTCCCTTTCCTTCTTCCTATCCCAAACACTGCCCCTCCTGCTTCCCACCTCACAGAGCCCCTCCCCATCCCCTCTCTTTCTCCTTTGAGAGGGTGGGGCCCCCTGGCACATCAGGTATCTTCAGGATCAGATACATCCTCTCCCACTGAGGCCAGACAAGGCAGCCCTGTTGGGAAACAGTCAGGCTACAGCTTTAGGGACAGCCCCTATTCAGTTGTTGGGAGACCCACATGGAGAATAAGCTGCAAGTCTGCTACATATATGTGTAGGGGCCTCAGTCCAGACTGTGTATACTCTTTGGTTGGTGGCTCAGTCTCTGAGAACTCCCAGGGGTCCAGGTTAATTGACTCTGTTGGTCTTCCTGTGGGCTTCCTATCCCCTTCAAGGCCTTCGATCCTTCCCCCAACTCTTCCGTACAAGTCTCCGACCTCCATCCAGTGTTTGGCTGTGGGTATCTGCATCTGTTTCAGTCAGCTGCTGGGTAGAGCCTCTCAGAGGACAGTTATATTAGGCTCCTGTGTGACCCTGGTTAGAGGCAGGCGGAGCTGTGGGGTGGGGGTGGTTATAAATTCTTAAGGGTTGGATTTTAGTCAGATTATCTATATAGTTCACCCTCCTGGTGTAGCTAGCACTGGCCCTTGCCTGGGATGGCCTTGTAAAGAGAAAGTCAACACAAGTGTAAACCCAGAGTCCCCTGTTGTCTTAGGGAGGCTCTTAAAAAGACTCATGTTCCCTTTGTGCCCCGAGGGGTCCAGGAATTTCAGCCAATAGACCCCAGAGAGGGGAATTCTACAGAGCTGAGGAATCCACTGCTGGCGTTTGCCATAGAGATCTCCTGGGATCCATGATGCTGTCTGAAGAGCTTCTGCTTTATGTCCACGCCCCTCACAGACCGTGAAGAGGCCATGTGGGCCTGTGGAGCACTTGGATGGGGTCAGTGCGGCAGAGTTCAAACATTCCATAGTTGGAGTTTTATAGTTAATGCCATTGTCATTACTATTTGTTCTAGTGGCATAAACCCCGGGCCTCACTCAGGCCGTGTCCTCAGCCTACGTTTTCCTTTTCATATGAAACTGTTCTGACTTCCCCAGACTACTCGAGCTCAGTCTGTTGCCCCCCAGGGTACTGCTCTTGAGTCCTCCTGTCTCAGCCTCCTGGATAGCTAGATGTACCACCACATCTGGCTGCAGGGTTTCATTTTTGCTCCTTGAAGTAGCCACACATAGCAGCCAGCTGGCTGCTTTATGAGCCACACAGGGCTTGGGGACCTTCTTCTCACTGAGAGAAAAGTAAGGGACAGAGGTCCCACTTTGATTTGAAAAGACTTATAAAATGTAGAGGTTCTTAACCTTTTTCTTCCCAGAACTCTGACCCTTGTCAGAACCTTTCCCAGAGTCCGGCGGTTTAATGCCGCAGTCAGCTAAGGGTCCCGTGTCCGTCCCATGCATTCTAGAGAAGGACTCATGGGACAAGAGAAATGAAGACAGCACATGTGCAGTCTGTTAGAGGACAGGGATTGATTACAGTGTGAGTCACACACTTGAATCCCAGCCCCGAATCTCTGCCCTGTGGCCAAACATCACAGTAACAAGTCCCTACCACAGGGGGATCAGGAGAACAGAGTAACCATGAACATTTATGGCACAGCCTGAGCACAGCAAGCACTCCTATGGGTATTTAATTATGAAGTAAATGCTAAGCCAGGTGTCTTAGTCAGGGTTGCTATTCCTGCACAAGCATCATGACCAAGATGCAAGTTGGGGAGGAAAGGGTTTATTGAGCTTACACTTCAGTGCTGCTGTTCATCACCAAAGGAAGTCAGGACTGGGACTCAAGCAAGTCAAGGAGCAGGAGCTGATGCAGAGGCCGTGGAGGGATGTTTCTTACTGGCTTGCTTGCTTGCTTCTCCTGGCTTGCTCAGCCGGCTTTCTTATAGAGCCCAAGCCTACCAGCCCACAGATGGTGCCACTCACAAGGGGCCCCTCCTCCTTGATCACTAATTGAGAAAATGCCTTACCGCTGGATCTCATGGAGGCATTTTCTCAACTGAAACTCCTTTCTCTATGATTAACTCCAGTTTGTGTCAAGTTGACCCAAAACCAGCCAGTATACTAGGTGTGGTGGCACACACCCTTAATCCCAGATATGGGCAAATCTCTGTGAGTTTGAGGCCAATCTGATCTACACAGTGAGTACCAGGATGACCAGGGCTATGTAGAGAGACCTTGTCTCAAAAACAAACAAACAAAAAAGAAGTAAAAGTAAAATGAGAAAAAAATAAATCAAGGATGAGACCTGGATGGAAAGTGGTGTGTGTGCTTACTGATCCCTGCGAAGGTGACATTGAGTAGTGGCCCGCTGGAGGTCAGGTGATCAGCTGTAAGGATTGCTCTGAAGCAGAGGGAGCAGGGAAGCTATAGAGCAGAGTGAGAGACTTCTAGAAGCTGGTGGGGGCTGCTAGTGCAGCTGGAAAGCTTGAGAAAGAGGAGAGCGGGTAAGGTCAGAGAAGAGCAGCTGGCCTGAGTCTGCAGGCTGGAGGGCACAGGAAGACCTCAGCATTTCTTTGAAGGGCATGGGGTCACTGGGAGATTCTGAATCCTGACTTGATGTGATCTGAGTTCTGGGTGTGTTGGCCTCAGGGAAAGAATCCGGGCCTATGGTGCTTGGAAAGCACTAGAGAGCCCCTGGGTGAGACTTGAGGGAGAAGGCAGTGCAGGTAAAAGGTGAGAGCCTAGCCTAGAACAGAGATAAGCGAAAGGTTAGGTTTTAGGTGAGCAGGAGTCAGGAAAGGGTTACAAGAAGTTGGATAGGGAAGATGGAGAGACTGGGGATGAGAATCAGGACAAAGGAGAGGGAGCTGGCATTAAATAGAACGGGGAGTGCGGTTGTAGAATCGAGGTTCATGGTCCATGCAGCATCCAGATGCAGGGAGTGGGGACTGACGATGGATGTGTACATGACTCAGAAGAGGGGCTGGGCTGAAGAAACCAGTTATCTGATAAGTGTTACGGTTATGAGCTGAGCTGGAGGCAGTAAGTTCAGAGGGAATGACTCAGAGCGGGATTAATGACCTGAGGAGAGAATGAAGTCTGGGGGGACTCCAGGACAGACAGCTTTGGGACAGAGCCAAGGATCCCCGACAGGATTCCAGAGCAGAGAAGCTGACTAGGCTGGGCGAGTGTTGAGAGGCCCCGGGAGGTAAAGACAAGAACTTTGAAACCATCCTCAGGCTCCAGCAGGTTAGAAGGAGTCCCTGGCTTTGTGATAGGAGGGCTGGGGTGGGGCTAAAGCAGTAAGGCCAGGGCACCTTGCAGGGCACTTTGTACATCAGAGCTATGCTTCCGGTTCCCATTGAGTTAATCCTGAGTTACCCCCCCCCCAAATCTTCTCTATCTTTTCAGTGCTATAATAATGTCATGACCTGAAATTTTAGGGTTACGGGAATGCCTGCAGGAAGACCGTGTGCCAGGCTCTCAGCATCTGTTGACTGAGGCCTGTATCTCTAGCAGCATGAGATCGATGTACAAGAGCGCTGCTCTAACCTAGTAGTCGCCACACAGGGATCACAGTCAGGTGGGGTGCAGCTGAGTGTGAGTGTCTGCTTGGTAGGACCATAGATACTTTATTTGATTGTATTCTTCTTGATTTCTCTCACACTGAACCAGGGTGGCTCTGACTCCATGAAGACCCCAGCTCTGATTCTGTCATTGTGGATGACGAGGACTCCCACAACATCGCCTGGACCTTGCTTGGCCTTTCAGTATGGGGAGGTGAGTGGTGGGTTTCATCACTAGCCTGTAAACCCTGAGAGTTTGATGCTGAAGAAATGGATCTTAAGAGGGATCTAAATCCCAAAAGAGAAGGTTTTGAAGTTGTGTTGTCCTTGTCTACACACATTGACCCTGTAGAGCCCAGTGGGGCACTTGTCACAGAACGAAAGTAGCCAGGTAAGCTGCACAAAGGTTAGCATGAGATGCGGTTTAGCCCTGCACATTGGCATTTTCGGATGTTATATTAGCACAGGATAGCTGCCTAGAACCTCTGAGGTGCAGAAAAGGAAGACACGTACATGGAGTGTCCTCAGAACTCCTGTAACAAGAAACAGAGTGGAAGTTTCCAGGGGTTAGTAGTCTGTCTCCTTCAATGAGAGGTTTTAGTCCATGAAGGACTCTTCACAACAAGGAAGGTAGAAACCATAAAATGATGAACTGCCTACAGACGGCACCTGCTGACGGCTCTACGGTTTGCCTCTCTTTTGTGGCATGTGCTGAACTCCTTTCTATTTGTAAAACTTGTCTCGGGGGAATCTTTCTAAAGTCATGGGACTCATCTGAGTTCCCTTACTGACTTCATAAAGGAGATACTGTTGAAAAACTGTTTTTCCCATTACTGGGTCATCTGGGAGACATTTACATTAGAATTGCATGTTAAGAAAATCTCACTTCTCCTAAGCCATTGACTCAGTAATGCACAATGTTTGGTCCATTAGGCGCTGGCGTTTCTGGAGTGGCTTACAGATGCCATTTCTGTATCCTCAGTCCCCCTTTGGTGCCGTCATCCTTAAATTGGATTTCATTATAGATTTATGTGTTTATCTGGCTGAACTTATGAACTGGGATCCCTTTTGGGGAAAGGCAGGTGTTTTTGTAATACTCACAAGAAAGAGGGGAATGTACATAGATTATACAGGAGTATTATAACCAGCAGGGTGTCATTCTCATCAAGTCATTTTATAACGACACACTGCATAGCCAAACAGCAACCTGGAGCATGCTCAGTACAGCCGCCAGCAGCCAGGGAGCAGGGGGAGCTCATGCTGAACACTGATCAGGTCAGGCCAGGTCTCATCTGAGCATGCTGCTTTAAGATCTGTTTCTTTGGACTTTCAGGATTGGCATTTCCTGTCTCTTTCCTGCCTCCTGGCATTTCAGTATCTCTCCAGTGGGCTGTCCCCGAGTTCTGAACACCAGTTTACGGCACGTCATTGTCATTAGCACCCTGGCTGCAGCTGTCTCCCTTTTATACTTCTCTGTTGTCATACTCCGCAGCAAGTACGGGTGGCTGTCAAAGGACAGGAAATTTCAAAGGTAAGAGATGAAGACTGTGCTCCAGAAGGAATGTCTTACCGTCTGGCTGACTTTGTTCCAGCCAATGTGACAGAACACTGGGTGGCTTATAGACTGCAAGAGTTGTATTGCTCATAGCACCAGAACAGGCTTCTCAACCTGTGAGTCACAACTCCTCTGGGAATAACCCTTTACAGGGGTCACCTAAGACCACTGGAAAACACAGATATTTACATTACAATTCATAACAGTAGTAACATCACAGTATGAAGTAGCAATGAAATAACTTTTATGGTTGGAGATTACCCCAACATGAGGAACTATATTAAAGGGTCAGGTGTGTGTGTGTGTGTGTGTGTGTGTGTGTGCCTAAGAGCAAAATGCCATCAGAGTTTGTATCTGGTGAGGGCTTTGTCCCAGTTCCCACAGCAGGAAGGAGTAGGGTTGCTCTGCTGTCTCCTTCCTCCTGATCTGATCACCTCCCAGAGGATAGTTCTGCACTTGTGGTTAGACTCACCGCAAATGATCAGCAGAGGAAAGAACAGTCTCTGGACCTTCATGTGATGGCTGAACAGGCACAGGAACATGTGGCTGTAGGAACTGGACCCTGTGCTGGCTACCTGTTAATAAATTGGACGGTTGGGAGTGCCTGACGGCTGGCTGCAGAGTCCGTGTTGTAAGAGGCCCTGGGATAGTGAAGGAGCCCCTTCTCTCTGTTTTAAGCTGGGTTCTGAGTAAACATTTGCACTTTGGAGACAGTTGTTTCTCTGGAACCTGTGGAGTGTGCTCACAGGAGGTGAGCATATACCTGAATAGGAGGTTCCCTGTGGGCAAGATTGGTTTGGGCTTCTTTTGACTCATCATCTGGCATAGAGAGAGTGCCAGAGAGAGAGGTGATTACACAGCATGGAGGCCACTGACATGGTTCTGCAGTGAGCCTTCCCTGTTAGACCAGGATGATACTTGTTTAAAAAATAACACTCATGTATTTCTAAACAAGGTACTTGGCCCGAGTCACAGACGTTGAGGCTACAGACACCAACAACCCCAACGTGAACTATGGCATTGTGGTGGACTGCGGCAGTAGTGGGTCTCGGATATTTGTCTATTGCTGGCCTCGGCACAACGGCAATCCTCATGACCTGCTGGACATCAGACAGATGAGGGACAAAAACCGGAAGCCAGTGGTGATGAAAATTAAGCCCGGTATGGGACAAGAACAGCTGAGGACTGGGACCAGGTTCCGGGCTCCCATAATTCTGGGATCCCACTCACTGCGCTACCTCCCTCTCACTCCACACTGCCTATCCCTGCTTCCAAGTTCAAGGCAGGCATAACATAACAGCTGGCTTTGTTTCGCTTCCCATTTCCTTATCTTGATCACACATCCACAGCCTGTGTCTTTTGTGTCACCTGTGGCCATCATCACAGTCGCCCCATGATGTTGCTCACATGCTAACACTGCTGAGAAGATTTTGTTTTATTTTTCCTGTTTGGTAGCTCTTTCTTAAAGACAGACATTTTCAGATAACTCTTGACAATCTACACTTTATATATTAGTATATTCTTTGTTTAAATATTGGTATGTATTAGTGATTTTTTTAAAAACAAACAAACAAACAAACAAACAAACAAAACTACCCAGGTGTCTACCCCACCCCTTCTCTCTTCTTCCCCCCTCTCTCTCCTTCCCTCCCTCCCTCCCTTTCCGCTCTCTCTTTCTTTCATGGTGCTGGTATTGACCCTAAGAGTCTTATATGCTAGACAGGTGCTCTACCAGCAAGTTACATCCCTAGCACTCTTTATGTGTGAGACAGTATTTTACTGAGATACCCAGGCTGACCTTCAGCTTACAATTCTTCTGTCTCAAGTCACTAGACTCCACTTACCCAGATGTATTTCTTTTGTTCTAGATTATTTATAAGGGCAACCTTGGGACTTAAAAAGAATGAATGTAATCAGGCAGTGGTGGTGCATGCCTTTAATCCCAGCACTCAGGAGGCAGAGTCAGGTGGATTTCTGAGTTCGAGGCCAGCCTGGTCTATAGAGTGAATTCCAGGGACACACAGAGAAACCCTGTCTTATAAAAACAAAAATAAGCCAAAAAAAGTGAATGTAAATACACTCAGGTTTTAAAGATAGGACCATTTCGTTTCTAAGCCAGTGTGAAGTGTAAAGTCAAGTGTTGGTTTCCTGATTAAATAGCTTAAGCAGTACAGTCTCCAACCTTCTCAGAATCTCTCTGCTTTGTCCGTGGTTGGTACCCTCTTTGGAGCATTGGGAATGGAACATTTTAAAATGAGCTTTCCATACCTAATATTCAATAAGCTCTGATTTAAAACAGTAGGCTACACAGCATAACAGAAACACTGAACTTCTCACTAGTGTGTGAATGCCAAAATATTAAATGCAGACTGTCCAATAAATTTACTTTTTAAAATGTCAGACACAAAGAAACGATCCATGCTCAAACAGATGGACATGCTAGGTGCTCACTTTGATTGCTTTACAAATGTGCTTATGTGTCTGGTCATCACACTGTACTCATAAATATAGATAATTATAATGTGATGAAGAAAGTTTAAGACAGAATATTAATAAGTAATAACAGCATAGTTTATTACCTTCCATCTGAGAAGTGTAAATAACATCAGTGGATTTCCATAAACAAAGATTCTGATACTTATTTAGTGCTAACTTTTAATTTTTCTGTCTCTTAAAATTGTATGTACGCTTAATCTAGCATTAACCTGAAACTTCTCATATAAAAATTTACCAGGAACCTCAGAACTGAAGCTCAGTAAAACACTTTGCCTTTCAACGAGCTTCATGTGACAGCCTCCAGCACCAGCTGAACACCTTCCACAAAAGTCTTCCCTAGTAGAACGCTAATGGAGACTAGTTCTCCTTACAGTCCATGGGATGAAACTCAAGTGCTCATAGAGGCATATGCCAGGATCTCAGTCACAGCTGGCTTAGCATGGTTCCTCCTCACAGGATGGATCAGCAGAGCAAAACATCCTCATTGAGGTGTACGCTAGAATCTGTTAGATCCGGCTCAGCATGGTTCTTACCCAGGTGAAAATCAGTGTACCATTCTTATAGCAATGCTGTCTTGATTCCTGGTCTCCCAGTGTTAATATAAACAAGGCTCTAAGTATATTAAAAATAGATTCTGGTTAGTTTGGGATTTAGTTTTCCACTGAACTAGATCTGGGTACAGAGTCAAAAGTTTTGCCTTTAACTCCATTTTCTGCTGTTTCCTTCTGGGTCTACAATTCCTTAATGTGTGAAGCAATAAATTGTAGAACTTCTCAGGTCCCTATTGTTTTGATATTGTAGGCTCAATGACAGCTATAAATACTCATTTACTTTTTTAAAAGATGTATTTATTATGTCTGTGTGCCTGAGTGTATGTATATGCAATGCACTTATGCAGGTGTAGGGAGGCCAGAAGAGGTATTGGAGCTCCTGATCTGGTTGGTTGGGAGCCACCATGTAAGTGCTGGGAACCAAACCTAGGTCCTCTGCAAGAGCAGCCAGGGCTTTAACTGCTGAGCTGTCTCCTTAGCTCCCATTCACTTTTAATAATAAGTATTGAACAGATCTTCCTGAGCACCTCCACTTGCCAGGCACTGTTAAGTGCTGGGTTATGAACTGAACAAGACATAGTGCGTGCCCTTCACCAGCTGTAATGAGACAAGTAAGGAATGTGGTGTGATGAACAGATACATAGCTGGCACAGGGTGAGCACAGGCTGTAAGGAGAGCTGGTGTCATTTGGGCTCTTCTAGGGAAGACTTCTGTGGAAGAAAGAGCTGAATGGACAGGCAGAAGTTGACAGGGTAAAGGAGGTAGGGGAAGAGAAGGCTCTTTCTACAGGGGACTCAGAGGCCCAAAGGCCAGAGCAGGGTGCTTTGAGGTGAGAGAAAGGGACTCGAGAAGAGGTAAGGATTGGCCATTGTGTGGGTAGCTGCGTATCCCTAAGTTGAGTTTGTCTGTGTTGGTTAGAGGAGCCATAGAAGGGTTTAAAACAAACAAACAAAACAAAACAAAAAAGTATCCTTGGGGGAGGGGGGGGAGGGGTCAGTGGAAACTGGAAGGCAGTGAGTTACACTAGGCCAGCAGTAGATGGCAGTGTTCAAAGAAACTAGCATAAGCAGACCCAGAAGTGGTCAGGTGGTCTGTAAACGTGGAAGGCAGTCTACATAGGGGCATGGGAGAGACTTTACCCTGGATACCAGCCTGGCCACAGGGTGGGGAACAGGCAGCTCAGAACCCTTCACGTTTGGGGTGTCGGTGAGGACAGGCAGTGACCTGATCTGAAGGTTGGGAAAGACCACTAGGGACTGATGGTATGAGCTGAAGACCTGTGGCATGTGGATGGCGTTGCAACCATTGGGGTCTGCCTGAGGAGAGAAGGTGCATTTCTCAAGGGCAAGAATGTGCCCCTGTGTGGGACACATAGCAGATACTCAGTCGGATCGATATCCTGATGACAGAGAAGAAGGCATGGAACTGAACCCTTCATGCCACACAGCAGTGTGGAAGTAGAGAAATAGGCAATACCAGGAGAATACAGAGTGAAGCCTGACTCTCTCCCAGATTCAGCACACTGAAGACATTTTCTCTTAGCACCATGACATCCCTGCTAAGCCGACTGTCCATTTCTGCAGGTATCTCAGAGTTTGCTACCTCTCCAGAAAAAGTCAGCGATTATATTTCTCCGCTTCTGAACTTTGCTGCAGAACACGTGCCTCGGGCAAAACACAAAGAGACACCTCTCTACATTCTCTGCACAGCTGGAATGAGAGTCCTTCCAGAAAGGTGATCTTCCTCAGCCTGGAGGCTGGGTGGACTTTGCAAAGGAGGAGTGGCTCTCTCCTCCTCCTCATCATCGGTATTATCGGCTTCATTATGGCATTGAAAATCCTTTCTTGAGTCAGAACTAGTCTCAGAGCTATTCTCTTATGCAGACCTTGCCAAAGAGCTTTTAATCTACTTATTTTTTTTTTTTTTTTGCTATGAATTATAAGGTTAATTTTGAAGGGGTTGGGGAGATGGAGTCTCATATCCCAGGTTGGCCTCAAACTAAATATGTAGCAGAGCCTCCTGAGTGCTAGGGTTGTGGGCTTACACCACCATGCCCAGTTTAAACAGTGCTGGGGATGGAACTCAGAGCTTCGTCCATGCTGGACAAGCCCTCCACCCTCTGAGTTGGAGATCACATGGTTCACATAACTTTTTCATTTGGAAAGAACATTCTGAGATAAGCAATCTTTTCAATGAATCACTTTAGTTTTACAATTAACTCTTTTATATAGGATATAACAGAGCCACAAGTTCTTTTGTTTTTGTTTCAAAAAAAAAATCAAGGATATGGTTTGACAGTAAATTTTGGGACTGCCTTACAGCCAGCAGAAAGCCATCCTGGAGGACCTCCTGACCGACATCCCTGTGCACTATGACTTCCTGTTTTCTGACTCCCATGCCGAAGTCATCTCAGGAAAACAAGAAGGTTGGTATCAGACCATCAGTTTGGAGTGTCAGAAGCAGTGCCTTTCGAGCATCCCTCCCAATGTGCAATGTATTGAATCACTGGAAACTATAGCCTTGAGATACTCCTAAAAGAAGAATTTAGTCTTTTAGATGGCTGGTCTTTTTTGTACAGCCCTAAAACTGTTAAACATAACTCATCTATCCTTACCACATTTAGGGAATGTATTTTGAACAGACGGAAGAAGTCTGTGTCCTTGCCCAGCTGATAGATCTTTCTGAGCCATGAACTTACTTCTACCAAGGAGGAATCCTTGCCTTTGATGAACTGAGAAAATATTAGTTCTATTTTAGAGAAATTATTCCACTTGAGTGAGAAACAACCAGTCAGTGAAATGGTATTCTAGGAGCAGAGACCTAGATGTCCCATCCAGCCAGGTTTCCTGTGGAAAGGCACCGGGAAATGCAGATCAGCCACAAGCTCCTTACAGACAAGTATGGCCCTCAGAATTGTAAGAAGTCACTTCTGGCACCCAAAGGAACTAAAAAAAAATATCCTGGGACTGTGAAAGAGAAAGGCCTCTTTCCCTCCTACGTAGCTAGGGATGTTCTGAGTGGAACCTTGGGAAGAGAGTAAGGGACGCTTTCTCAGTGGAAGGAGCTTGGTCCGAGCACAAGAAATGGTCACTGTTACTGCAGATGGGAAGGAATGCCACCGTGGACCAGCACGGGCTTTCACTTGGCCAAATCATGGCCCTGTGGAAAGGTAGTGGTGATGCTGAAAGCTGGGTACACCTTGAATTATCAGCCCGCTACTTCAGACAGTGTTCTTTGGCCCAGCCCAACAGAATAGGGTAGAGGAGGCTGTTATCAGATTGATTAGCTTGTCGCCTCCACTGTGTAATGACACAAGTCAAGGGAGCCATGGGAATGTATAGAAATGGGCTCTAGGGAATGTTAGCAGGTATAGGCTGAGACTAGCTGTGTGGGTGACAACGATACAGGAAAGATGAGAACGTTAGTGTAGAATCACTGTGGAATTTACATTTTCAACACACCTGATAAAAAGTATAAGCTTTAAAATTGAGAGTTCTTGTAAAACCACTAGGGCAAGATAAAGCAGCAGAAATGTGTTATTTGGTGATTCTGTCTCAGGCTGCCAGGGGTTAAAACAAGATGAGACAGCTTGCACAGACCAAAATGATCAGAGATTTAAAACTTATTTTTTTCTTAATTTTGCTCTGAAATGTCTAGGTGTATATGCTTGGATCGGCATTAATTTTGTCCTCGGACGGTTTGAGCATATTGAGGAGGGTAAGTACCATGTTCCCAGTGTCATCTGGTTGGAAGCCACAGCCACAGTTTATGGTCAGCCCAAGGGCAGAGAAGGGGTTAAATGTTACGAGATAGCTGAGTACAAAGGGTACAGGGAGCAGAGCTGCTGTCTAAGCTGTAGACAATTCACTGGGAGGAGTGGCCTGGGTGCTCTTCAAAGAGAGGGGACACTTCTCTCTCCAGATGATGAGGCGGTCGTGGAAGTCAACATTCCGGGCAGCGAGAGCAGCGAGGCCATCGTGCGGAAAAGGACCGCTGGTATTCTTGACATGGGAGGCGTGTCTACTCAGATAGCGTACGAAGTCCCCAAAACTGTAAGCTTTGCCTCCTCACAGCAGGTTATTATCTGTACAGATTGCCTTCTGTTTGGTTCCATTTTCATTTAACATGTCTCCATCCATCTTTGTTTTGTTTCCTGAGTCTGGACACATCTTTACTCTGCTTGCTGAGGTTCACCTTCTCAACCCAGGAGGAAGGAGGCGGGAGAAAGAGGCAGGCCTCAGCCAAGCCAATTGCGTTTGTACATTGAGACTAGCTGGTTTGTTTTCTGAAAGAGTTTTTCTCTGGTGTATATGTCAGTCGCATGCTTGAGCTTTTGTTTATATTTTCACTCCAATAAATAATATAGCATTATAAAAAATAATATAGCATTATATATCATTAGGAAGTTATGACCAGCACAATTGTTCTTGTTTTTTTTTTTTTTAATAATTTTGAACTGTTCTGGAAAATATTGAGGTGGTAACCAGTACTCTACATCTGGTTTACCCCATCTTTCCTCCAGCCCTTAAGTGTTCTGTCAGGGTCTGTGGTCCTCAACAGGCAGTGCCTTCCAAAAAGGACAACAGAGCCACTTCCATGTGTCCTGAAGTCACCATGTCTCTCATTACTGTTTCTGTCCAGATGTAAATTGACACCAAAGCATGGCCTCCTACATGGTCTCCCCCACAGTAGGGATCATGTACCAGGTGGTGGCTCACAGTTAAACCATGGAGCTGAACAAGCCTAGCTGGTAGCATCACCCTGTTCTTCCTAGCTGTGTGACCTCATACTGGTCCTATAACTTCTATGAGCCAGTCTTTTGTGAAAAGTCCCTCCAGCTTGGCCATTGAATGGCTGCTGTGTGCCTAGTTCATGCCGTGGAGGCCTCGTTGCTGTGGTTATTAAACTCCTTGGAAAAGTGCTTCAGAAATTCAAGTATTTGAGCCTGCTTCCCATCCCAGATATGCCTCTAGAGGCTGCCTTGCCTGCTTTCTTCCTTCACTGTAAAGAAGCAAACTACAAAGAAAGCTTAGGGAAAACCGAAGAATAAAAATTCCCCCTGGACTCACCATCATAAAAAAAAACAGCAAGCATTGTTAGTGTACTGACTACTGCCATTAACCTAACCCTCCCTTAATATTGACTACTCAGAGGCTGTTTCTTTTTCTTTTATTTATTTTTTAATTTCTTAAATAAAGGTGTCTTATTATCAGGACATTCCTGTGTTTGGGTCTATGTCCACAGCAGGAGGTAACATAAATAGATCTGTGGGTCAGAGAGGAAGAACTATAGTACTGACCTCCTTTTCAGAAAGTCCTAATGCCACCCATGTGCAGCAGCTGCAGTTCCCTCAGTTAGAATCATACTGCATTATGAACGAGACTTAGAGCATCCTTGGGAGGTAGAGAGAGAATCTGCTGCTCTTAATATAACTCTTTTTAGACCCTGCATTTTTAACTGGCGCTAAAGTTGCTTTAAAATACTGAAATGTGTCGTCCTTGTGCCTACAGGAAGAAGTAGCTAAAAACTTGTTAGCTGAATTCAACTTGGGGTGTGATGTCCACCAGACTGAGCATGTGTACCGCGTCTACGTGGCCACATTTCTTGGGTTTGGTGGTAATGCTGCTCGGCAGAGATATGAAGACAGACTATTTGCCAGCACGGTTCAGAAAAACAGGTATAGCCCCTGCTGCTCCTCAGCAGACACCTGCAGGCCTAGCTTGCTCCTCATTAAAACTAGATTCAGGTCAAGTACCTTCTTTTTAGCTGCCACCATGCTGGAAGGAATGAGGAGCCCTCAGGGTCCTGCCACCAGCCCCTGTTCCACCTGCGTGTGTGCTTGCACTTTCTCTCTCTCTCTCCATCTGATAGAGTGGGACCCTCACCATCACTCTAGATAACAGTTGCTCCAGAGTGACTAACACTATGGCTGATTGAAAGGCCTGGGAAAGCTCAGACAGTGACATCACACTGCTGACCCCCATAAGGCTCACACCAGCCGCTGCTCTTGACCTCAGAAAGTCTCAAATATGGAATGTTCTAGAGATACTGAACACTGTCGCTGAAACCCGCAGGGAATGGGATTAAGAGTAAGGAAGTACCTTGAAGTAGTTTTAGCATATTAAAGTATTTTTAAGCTAGTAAGGTGGCACATGCCTGTAAACCATTACATCATTAGTTTGAGGCCTATTAAGACCCTATCTCAAAAACCAAACCTAAGTAAAACTAAAAACTCCTCACATTTCTATGAGTGGAAACTAAAAACAAAACAAAACAAAAAAAACTTGAGTTTATGTGAAATTCTGGTACAGAAAATATGAGAAAGAAAAAAAGGGGGAAAGGGCATCACTCCTGTCAGATTGACGCTTGTGAGTTTAGCTGGGCGTGGGGTGTAAACCCTTAGTTCTACCCCGTGAGAGGCCAAAGCAGGAGGACCTCTACGAGTTTGAGGCCATCCTGGTCTATGTGGTTTCAAGCCACACAGTAGTCCATAGCAGGACCCTGTCTTTAAAAAGCCAGGCAGTGCTAATGCATGCCTTCAGTCCCAGCACTCAGGAGGCAGAGACAGGCAGATCTCTGAGTTTGAAGCCACGCTGGTCTACAAAGTGAGTGCTTCAGGACAGACAGGACTATGATACAGAGAAGGCCTGTCTTGAAAAAAATCTAGCAAACAAATGAATGAATAAATAAATGAATTATAGTAATAAGCTTAACAATATACCAGTTACTTATTTGAAGTATGCCTATCAGAGCAGACAAATGGCTTGGAACCAGAAGGGCAGAGTCTGGGTATGTAAGATACCTTGATTTTCCTATATCTGACTTGTTTGTTTTGATAGAATGTTTTTAAGGAGAAAAGATCATTTTAGAGTTAACTAACAGTATATTTACTTGGCCAACTTAATCTTTTTCAAAAATTGTATTAGTTATTTTTATGTGTATGAGTGCTTGCCTACATGTATGTCTATACACTGTATGAAAGCAATATCCATGGAGGACAGAAGAGGGTACTAGATTCCCTAGAACTGGTATTGCAAGTGGTTGTAAGCTTCCATGTGGGTGCTGGGAATCAAACCTAGATCTTCTAGAAGAGCAACCAGTGCTCTTAGCCACTGAATCGTCTTTCCAACCCTGACCAATTTAATCTTAAATCAGTGAGTGCCTAAAACTTAATAAAGATCAAGTTGGAGCTACTTGATAGGGAGTTTACCCAAAGTCCATAAGTACTAAGTTCTATGATTACCTTAAAAGCTAATTGATAGGCGTTAATTACAACAGTGGTAGTCCCGTAATGCTTGCTTTTTGTTGTAAATTTGTGTCTAGAACATTTTGTTATAGTTATTTTTCATAATAGTCTTAAAATTTTTAATATAGAAATACAAATTTGAATCTTGCTTTCATAGATTTATTAAACACTTTCTTTTGGCTCCCAAGCTTTACTAATTGGGTTTTATTACCAATTTTTTAAAGAAAGTTTTGTATAATGTGTAGTCCTGTGGCAGTCCTAAGCTAGACATAGAACACAGAAACAGTAGTGTGAGACACACATTTAGCTGCTCAAAATTCCTGATAATTATAAGCATGCCATTAATTGAGCCTTGAAATTCATACCTGTCTCTGCTACTTATAGTGGTGGTTTATTTCTTTAAAGTAAATAGTTTTATGGCAAAGACCATTGTTGATTGCCCTCAAGTACATTATGAATAACCCTGATGGGAGAAATGCACAGCTTGTTAGAAAAGACTGTCAGTGAGGGCAAGTGACTCCAGCAGGGTTCAACTCTTAACAGTCAATCCTGGGAGTCCATAGTACCCAACAGAGTCAAACCTAGGAGTCCATAGTACCTGACACAGGCAGACCTGGGAGTCCATAGTACCTAATACAGGCAGACCTGGGAGTCCATAGTACCCAACACAGTCAAACCTGGGAGTCCATAGTACCTGACACAGCCAAATCTGGGAGTCCATAGTACCTGACACAGTCAAACCTGGGAGTCCATAGTACCCAAAACAGTCAACCCTGAGAGTCCATAGTACCTGACACAGGCAGACCTGGGAGTCCATAGTACCCAACACAGTCAACCCTGGGAGTCCATAGTACCTGACACAGGCAGACCTGGGAGTCCATAGTACCCAACAGAGTCAAACCTAGGAGTCCATAGTACCAGACACTAGTATCACTTCCACTGGTGGCGCACGCCTTTTATCCTAGCACTCAGGAGGCAGACGCAGGTGAATTTCTGAGTTCCAGGACAGCCAGGGCCACACAGAGAAACACTGTCTCAAAAAAAAAGAAAGAAAGAAAGAAGGAAGGAAGGAAAGAAGGAAGGAAGGAAGGAAGGAGAAAAAAGAAAAAAAGAATACCAGCAACTGACTGACATTTTACCAAGCAGTTTGGTCCCACCCCCTTCTAGGGTTTACTTTCCCCCAGTTCTCTAATTGTCCATGTATAATCTGACAACAGCTTTCTAGCAGTGTGGATGTATCTTGTTTTTATGAAACATCTGACCTGGTTTTCCAGGGCAAGTTAGTTCTTTTCAAAGTCACCCTACACCCAGCTCTATATGGTCCAAGCAGCAGTGTCAGAATGGGTTTGTGGGCTACACAGTTGCTGGGTCCTCAGCAGACATCCTGTCAGATTGTATTGATGGGACTCAAAAGCATCAGGTCGAGCCTCGAGATGGCTCTGTGGCTAAAGGTACATGCTGCTCAAGCCTAATGACTTGAGTTGGACCCTTGGGACCCACATGTAGAAGGAGACAACCTACTTGTTCAAATTGTTCTCTGATCTCCATAATGCATGTTGTGGTACGTACGAATGCACACACACAATAAATAGATCTTACTCCTTGTTTACGTGGACTCAGCATGCTTACGTATGTGATTGTGAATCTCTGCAGGAGGCTTGGGTGACCATTTTACTAACTTTGTTTGGAACCCTTTGTATTCCCACACTCAATTCTGTGGGACCCATGTTAGAAGAACACTGGCTTGCAACCACTTGTCCAAAGCATGGTGTATGTAGCATAGGTCTCATGGTAAATGATTGTTTGTGCCATAGGCTCCTAGGTAAACAGACTGGTCTGACTCCTGATGCTCCATTCCTGGACCCCTGCTTGCCTCTGGACATTAAAGATGAGATCCAGCAAAACGGGCAGACCCTGTACCTTCGGGGGACAGGAGACTTTGACCTGTGTCGAGAGACCCTCCAGCCTTTCATGAACAAAACCAATGAGACACAGACTTCTCTCAGTGGTGTCTACCAGCCTCCAATCCACTTCCAGAACAGTGAATTCTATGGCTTCTCTGAGTTCTACTATTGCACCGAGGATGTCTTGCGAATGGGGGGAGACTACGATGCTGCTAAATTCACTAAAGCTGCCAAGGTAATGTGCTGAGAAAGTCTATGCTGTGAAGAGACCATGACGGCTGCAGGCCCTGCCTCTGTCATTCTTGTAGTGCATCATTGCGATGTCCTTTCCCTTCACTTGTCCTGTCATAGAAGAAAGTCAAAGCTCTACTAACCATATTGTCACCCAGAATGGACACAACCAAGCTTGAGTTGACTTTTGGTTGCCACATCTCAAAATCCTTGTAGCAGCCAGGACACTCTTGTGACCTTGTTCCCTCTGCTCTCCCCCTTTGTCAGAGGTTTGCCCTGCCATATGTCATCAGCCCCAATGGCTCTTGTCTTTCACCCATAGCACATTGCTCTTCAAGTTCATCAGTTCATTGATTGTCCCATCTGTGCTGTGGTTGTCTGGCTTCTGCTGCTGTTCAGTCTCTAATCCTAACCCATTGAGTTTCATAATTCTAAACAAATCCACAGTTCTCTCTGTCTGTCTCTTTTGTGCCATCTTAGTGATTTACCAGCCATCATCTAGTCCCCTTTCTCCAGGCATGGCTCTTGTATTATTTTATTTATAGTGCTGGAGATAGAATCCCAGGCTTTGTACATGCTGGGTAAATGCTATCTTGCTGAGCCATGTCTCAAACTCTTTGCCTGCCCCCCCCCCTCTCTCTCGTGCTTCTTCATTCCTGATGTTTTCCCTTCCCCTTGCCTCAGGCTCCCTGTCATAGCATTTCTCTAAGCCCCAGCTTCTTCATCCTGTAGAGAGGGGAAGCGTCATGTTGGGTGGTCAGTGCCCTTCAGAAGGACACAGCGTTAGTGGGTGTGAGCAGTTAAGGTGCCTCTTTCACTGCCATCCTCCCCCAAGTGCTAAGTCTGCCCCAAACCCAAGGACTCAACTTAAACAGGCTGAAACCAGTTTCACTTTGCCAGAGTTTATTCTGGTGCTGTGATGATGGAGAACTACACGGCTTTGGAGAGGTTGGTGGTAGGCATGATTTCCGGATAAAGAGCAAATACAGTTTGCTGGCTCCAGGGACTCACAGAGCCCAGCTCTCCAGTGGACTGTACAAACATTTGCTCTGCTTGTGTGTTTCCTGTGCTTGTTATGATTATGAACTTGGTAAACCCCCTTTAAGTGGAAACATTGTTTTAATAAGCGTTAATAGGGATGATTTATTTGGGCTGAAACTGTTTCTAGGATTACTGTGCAACAAAGTGGTCCATCTTGCGGGAACGCTTTGACCGAGGACTGTATGCCTCTCATGCCGACCTCCATCGACTGAAGTAAGTAGTGGACACTCGAGTCCTAATCTGCCGGGTGACCCTCCTTATCTACTGTCCTTCTCTACCCTTGGTCTCTTCCAAATGGGACACCTTTTTGTTACCAGTTTTCTGCTCTGTTTTGAAATTCTTTGCACAGAAATTCCCCTTTGTCCCTGTTTGCTCATGTCCTGCTGAACATCAGAGTTATATGGGATGTCGCCCCTTTCAGTTTCCCTGTCCCCTCAGCCTGACTCCCCAGGACATTAATGATATGATTCATAAGGTCCCTTTGTTTAAGTCACTCGGGCAGTGACTGAGTCTTATCATTTATTACGTTTTATCACTTACTTAATCCAGTACTTCTTAAAAGGAAGGGGGCTCTAATAAACATGGAGGCTCCACCAAAAAGGATCCTCTTGCCTTTTCCTTCTGTCATAAAGAGGCTGTGGTCTAAAGGAGGTGGAAGGTGGCATGTTCAGTGAATGATGGAGTACTGAAAGCATGTGGAGGGCAGCATCCCACAGTAGTGATTGAATGACACTGTTTGAGGCTGGTCAGTTCTGACAGGTAAACTGTTCTCTGTGTAAGGCTACAACCTGAGCTAGATAATCATTTAGCAGCACATAAGTGCTGCTTCTCAGAGCTGGCCTGCTGCACGCTGGGGACGGTCTCTGTCTGGTGCCAGTCTGACCCGTGCCTGTGCTTGGCATTTGTAGGTACCAGTGTTTCAAATCAGCCTGGATGTTTGAGGTGTTCCACACAGGCTTCTCCTTTCCTGTCACATACAAAAGTCTGAAGACGGCCCTGCAGGTGTATGACAAGGAAGTGCAGTGGACCCTGGGGGCGATCCTTTACAGGACCCGCTTTCTGCCCTTGAGGTAGGCTAGAAACTTGGGAGAGTCACAACCGATGGTTCTCTGGAGCACGCTGCCTCCTGGTGGCTGTGTTCTGTGGCTGTGTTGTCAGAGCTGCGAGGCTCGCCAGACTAACTTGGGTTAGTTAACTTGGGTCTTCTCCATCTCCCTCCCCAGGGGCTTCCTTTTCTCCCACAACATACAACTCCGTGATGCCACCCAGTGCCCCATATGCCTGTTCCCTCACCCCTGCAGAACGGTCCGTTTAGTGGTGATCTTTATGGCTTTGGGCTCCTTCTGTGGATTTTATAGTGTCTAGGATTGCAGAATAAACCACTGTATTGAAACACATTTATGACACTGTTGTAGCAGACAGATTTGTGATGTAGGAGTACACCTTTATTGACACACTGTCTTGTAATGTCTGGTAGCAGAACCATCACATCTGTTCTGTCAGCATGATGATGATTGACAGCTAAGGCATCCATCAGCCTTCATGATGGGCCCAAAGCATCAGTCATCACCCTTAGCATTGGGGTGCCTGTTAATACTTTTCTTTAAGACTGTGGCATTGTCTATGTAGATTCTACTACAGTCCAGTTCACAGTTGGCCACATAAAGACATACAGCTTTTTTTCATTCAGGTTCGCAGACCTAGCTAAGATGAGCCGCTTTTAAAACCATATTTTCTACTATTTGAAGTTGGGTCTGCCCCAGAAATTCTGTTTAGGGACTGATTATACAAAGTCCCACGTGAATGTGTTTGCCACATTAACTTCCTTGTAAGAGCAAAACCCTGCCACTTACATTTATCAAATGTTTATTGGTGACATTATAATGCTAGGGTCCGAAGGACATGCTTCCACATTAGTCTTAGTATTAACAACATAGTTGACAAGGAACCCACTTTGGGCCTGCCGTCCCCTGTTCTGAAGGGAAGGAAAGCCAGGAAGAGCTAGGTACCCTTCTCACTGTTCACTTCTGTTTGTCTCCGTGCACAGAGACATCCGGCAGGAGGTGTTCCGAGCTGGCCACGCACACTGGCGGGGCGTGTCCTTCGTCTACAACCATTATCTGTTCTCCGGTTGCTTCCTGGTTGTCCTTCTGTCTATCCTTCTCTACCTGCTGCGGCTGAGGCGCATCCACCACAGGGCACCCCGCAGTGGCTCTCTGTGGATGGAGGAAGGCCTCCCCTCCCAGAAAGGCCCTGGGCCCTTGTGACAGACACTGTGTCAGCCTGAAGAAGACTCTACAGGAAAAGCCATTTTTGCCTCAGGGTTTCTCGTATGCTCAGATGGTTTTGTTTGTCCCTCTCCTTTCTGTTACAAAACCCCTCTGATTGTAAACCCTGCTGTCTAAAGGTACTGCCATTTTGAACACAGCTTTAAATGGAGGAGTAGGAAAAGGATCTCACTCGGCTTGTGCTGCGTAGCATCTGCCGCACATCACTAAGGTTTGTAGGACATGCTGCATTTTCAGCACATGCACTTGGGTACATGTGCAAGGGGACAGTGGACAAGTTGCCATCAGTGTGGTGGGACTTCAGATGGTTCTGTCCCAGGAGTTATATCCTCCTCCCTCCACAAACACCTCAACCTAGAAGGGAGGTGTTGGATTTTATTTGCTGCTCAGGTCTGTCTCCATCAGTGTTTTCTTGGCAGATTTAAGACTTTAGTCTTTCATAGGAAAAATCGACAAGATGGTGGACAGGTAGGCAACCCTGAAGAGTGGTCAGTGATGAGAACTACTGAAGAAAGAAAGCCGTGCCCTGCCACAGGCAAGCCCATACCTGTAAAGTAGCCACTCTTACTCTGTGCTCGGGAACTCTGTTGCCCTCTTAGAGCGGCCTTGGGTTGTAAGTGCTCATTTGTTTTGTTTTGTTTGTTTGTTTTTAAACTAGAAAGTTTTTAAAGTTGCCCTGGTTTAGTGGCCTGGGAGGGGGAGTGTGCCCTGCAGGTACCCCCCTCAGGGCAGGTCTGAGAGAGGGAGTGTGCCCCGCAGGTGCCCCAATCGCTTGCCCCCATCGGGGCAGGTCTGTGCTGTTGAGCTGCTCCAGGCTCTTCCACTTCTGAGCTGTCACCACCACTGTTCAGATCTCTTCACTGTTTTTCTTCAGGACACCCCACACATTGCTTGAAATTCTTGTTGTCACGCTGTGGTTGCAGCTGTCTTTGGCAATGCCACTGTAAGCCCACACTGTGGATGAGCCTAAATTGAAAATAAGAAATAAATGCAAACGTTGAAAACAAATTTGACATTTTAAACAGAAACCTGAAAAAGACAACCAGGGACATGGCGAGGCTGGCAGGAGCTTCATTTGTTCATTCGTTTGTTTTGTGCTGTTCATTGAGGTCAGAAATTGAGGGATCCCTATACATGGGGGTTGTTTTGTTTTGGCGGCGGCGGCGGCACACATATTTCCTATCTCCGTAACGCTTCGGCAGCCGATGGGTATTTGGAGAAACTTCAGCTGCTTATTCAAAACTCAGAGAAGAATGATGACTCCACAGCCCTGTCACCCTTAGAGAAAAGGTGTGGTCACATCTGCCACTTAAGACTTCACATTTATAAAAGAAACCCAAATTCCTCATCTCTTTAAGGTGACTATTGTAGAGGAAAGACACGGGTGGGAGCTAGGGGCGTGGCGTAGCCTCCTTGTGGATCATGCTCCAGGGGACATGCTCTAGAATAAAGATTCTATAAATTTGAAAGGACCAGTTTCTGAAGCCACCAGCAGCTTCAGTCCTGCCACAGATGAGCCTGTCATTGGAGTCCTAGCTATACCATGCTGGCATCTTTCCCTGGAGTTTCTGAGCAGCGCTCTCTCTCTCTCTCTCTCTCTCTCTCTCTCTCTCTCTCTCTCTCTCTGTGTGTGTGTGTGTGTGCCTGCTCTGTGAACTGTCTGTGGCCCTGATGACTAAGAGGAAGGTGGTGTTAGACTTTAGTTGTACCCCCTCCCGATGCCAGGCAGGAGGGTTGGTGAGGCCCCACGATCTGAAGATGTAAACAACACCTCGAACTTGGGGCATTTGCCTTTACACCCAAGGCAAAGGAAGGCCAATATAAGAACTTCCTGAAACCTGCCTTCTTTAAGATTTCCTCCTCTGCTATAGGTAAAGAAGATGCTGGTCTGGTCCTGCTCTTACAGTTTGGGGACAGCATGGGAACAAGCAGGCACTCTGCATTCAGCCCTGTAACAGGATCCCTGCTGCAAGGGCCAACCTTACTTTTCAAAGCCAGCCCCTGGCTAGGGTTCCCAAGGCCACACTGCCTGAGATTATCTGATAGCTTCTGGAGCAAGACCTAACAACCATTGCAGATCTGGAAGGCCTTTGAGCTAAGAACATTTTCAACTTCTGAAAGTATTGTTTTAGCAGGTCTTGACATACACACTCTTAACCCTTGTGACAGGACAGGCAGATAGATCCCTGTGAGTTCAAGGCCAGCCTGGTCTACATAGGAAGTCCCCAGCCAGTACCATCTCAAGGGGGAAAAAAGGATTGGGTTTTTTTGTTTATTTGTTTTTTTTTTTTTTTTGGTTTCTTTGAGACAGGGTTTCTCTGTGTAGCCCTGGCTGTCCTGGAACTCACTGTGTAGACCAGGCTGGCCTTAACTCAGAAATCTGCCTGTCTCTGCCTCCCAAGTGCTGGGATTAAAGGCGTGCGCCACCACCGCCCGGCAGGATTGATTTTTAAAATAGAAAAAAAAAAAAAGTTAGGCAAAGTGGCACACACTTGTGATCCCAGCATGGGGAAGCTGAGGCAAAAGCATAAAGATTTCAAGGCAGGCTGCAATCTAATCCCCACTACAGAAAAACAAACAAAAAACCAGAGACTTCATGGCCTTGTAAGATCTGAAATATTTACAAATGTCTCTTTATAGGAAATTTGGCTGGCCATTGTTGTGTTGGCTTCCTGTTACTGCAACAATTTTTTTAGACAGTCAGCCTACAGAGAGAAAAGGTTTCCTTTATCTCACGGCTTCAGAGGTATCCTGTGGTCACTGGCCCTGTTTGAGGTCAGTGCTGAGACAGCACAGTGTGAGAAGAGCAAGGGCTAGTGCAGAGCCACCTGCTTCCCAGCCAAAAGCAAGGGGTGGGGGGCACTCCCCTTCAGGGGCACACCCCTAGTGACCTGAGAACATTCTGCTTAAGCCCCATCATACAAGTTCCTCTGCCTCCCCTAACACGGACTCGGGGCCTAGCCTCTAACCCAGAAGCCGGTGGGGGACACTGCAGGTTCAAACTCTGCCTGTGGGAATGATCTGCTGCTACAAGGGAAACAAGCTGCAACCTCATTACGCAGCAAGTTACCGTTCAGTCCCCAGATGGGAAGTAATCACATCATTTCAGTCTTAAAACATCTACTCAGATACATTTCACTTTGCATGTCGATTACTTCCAAGGTTGCTTTTTGGTTTTTGGGTTTGGGTTTGGGTTTGGTTTTGGTTTTTGGTTTTTGGTTTGTTTTGTTTTGCCAAATCAGGAAAACTATACTTCCCCAAATTTAAGAACAACAACAACCAAACTTTAGGAAGCTCATGCAGCACTGAGGGGGTTCTGAGTCAGAGAAATCCCTGCTTGGAGGGGGCCTGCAGCTTCTCATGGCTGTTGATACCATGTAGAAGGCCACCCTATGCTCTGAAGATGGTCATTAGTGAGAGACAGCCAAGGATGAAGCTGCTTTGAGACAGAGATTCCGAAGCCAAGGAACTGCACATCTGGAGTAGAAAGTAGATGATACTGGCCTGGGAAGTTGCTGGGAAACTTTGTCAGATGAACACATTCTGCATGAACTCCTGACCAAGAGACAGCAGTGAATTAGCACTCACTCTACCCTCTTCTGAATGTCTGTGTTCTAAACCATCTGGGGCTGTTCTCAGATTATAGGTACTTCATAGGAAAAGACAAACCTAGAACTGCCCCCTCCAGGCTTTGCACATTTCATCCCTAAACCTCTGGTTTTAGCTGAGCTCCAACTTCAGGCATAGGGGATGGAGAACCCACGGAGACACTGCCGAACATTCCCCGGGAATGGCCCCCTCCCCTACCCACGGGCAGGGCCCAAAAAGGCTTCCATAGCCCCCACCTGCCCGTCAGGACTGTGTGGGAAGACTCACAGCCACTTCCCGAATGTCTCCTGTCCCACCCAGAGCCTCAGCCCCCCCCCTTCCCCCGGGCACGTGATGCTTCTTTGCACCACACCAGACTTGTTCCCACAGGTTGGGACCCACAAGTTGAGAAACATAGCTCTATGTGATGAGCAGTGTGAGCAGCCTGGAAGAATGCTTTGTGCCTGAGATATTTTATAGTTAGGGGTTACAAAACTAAGGGAGCACCTTTAAATGTTTTTTGTTTTTTAAGTGATAGGTTTTTTAAAAACAACTAAGAATTATTGTTTTGGGAAGCATGTGTGTGTCTACTTTCTAGGTTGGGCAGCCTCCTGTCACACCCTTGGACATGGATGGATGCTGAATATAAATGTCATCTAGGGAACCAGAGCCCATGTGTGCTTTTCTCCTTGTGATTTAAATAGACTCCTCTGTGACGTCTGAATCTTATTAGAATGACTGGCTGAATTTGAGTCTAAATTCAGCAAACTAAGCTGAATCTACGCACTTTGTTTTTGTTATGTTGAATGTGCAGCAAGAAGATTGTAGGCAACATGTCCTATAGCACAGAAACCAGGAGCTTCACAAGGAACAAGACTTTATGCACTGCTAGGGCTGTAATGGCCTAACTTGAGGCAGCTGCTTAAATGGTCACTGTGGTCTGGAGAGAGAGTTCAGGTGGTAAAGCTCCTGTCTTGCAAGCATGAAGACCTGAGTTTGATCTCCAGAACCCATGTGAAAAGCCACACATTGTGACACATGCTTGCACTCCTAGCATGGCAGGCAGAGACAGGTAGATCCCTGGAGATTGATGACCAGTCAGCCCAGCTTGGTGAACTCTAGGCCAGTAAGAGATTCTGCCTCAATGAACAAGGTAGACAGCATCTGAGTAACAACACAGGAGTTGATCCCTGCCCTTCCCACACATGGGCACACATGTGCATTCACACACAAAAGTAAGGTTTCCATTTTGAAGTGCCTGTTTACATACAGACAAGAAAAAGAAATGACTGGGGGCTGGAGAGATGACTCAGGAGTTAAGAGTAGTTGCTGCTTTACAAAGCATCCAAGTTCACTTCCCAGTACCCGCAACTGTCTAACTCCAGCTCTAGGGAACCTCATGCCCTCCTCTGACCTCCATGGGCACTGTACACATGTGGCTGGCACACACACACACACGGGGGAGGGGGGGAGAAAGTTTGTAAGTTTTAAAAAGATTTTATTGAGTACACTGTTACTGTCTTCAGACACACCAGAAGAGGGCATTGAATCCCATTACAGATGGTTGTGAGCCACCATGTGGTTGCTGGGAATTGAACTCAGGACCTCTGGAAGAGCAGTCAGTGCTCTTAATCGATGAGCCATCTCTCTAGTCCCCATAATTTTTTAAATAACTTAATTGCGTTGTCAATGAAAACCAAAACGGAATAGCATTGGTTTGGACACTTAACATGGGACTGGGAGGCCAGGGTTCACCAGATCTTAGCCACTTCAGAGCAAACTTTTGAACCGAGCAACAATACCTGAGATATGGTTAACTTGGGCTGGAGTACAACAGACCTCTTCCACCAAGCTGCATAGACGCCAGGTGAGCCCCAAACCTGTCCTACATGACAGCTTGACCTTTTCCAGCATCAACCATAATTTCTAACAAACAAATAATATGACTTCCAGTTTTCCTGTCCTCAAAGCTATTAATACAGCCACCATTGTGGAAAGTCTCGGATTCAATTTTCAAGACTGTGGCTCTTTATCTTTCAAGTTGCAATCTTGATTAGCCTGGAATTAATGTTTTTCGTTGCTCTTGACTGGGTTGATTTTGCTCTCAGTCACTATCTATGGATAGTAACAGCGAATACCTTCCTAGCTCCTTGTCTGGAGCCAACTTCCACCATATCCTAAGAAATGCCCGGTGGGCTCTTGCTGTTCCCTTGGGTTTGTTTACCAGTAGCAGTATGAATTCCACCTTAAACCAGTTTGAAGTTCTAAGTGTTTGCTTTCTGTTGCTGAGAAAAACACTATGACCAAAAGCAACTTTGGAGAGGAAAGAATTTATTTTAGGGTACACCTCCAGGTCACAGTCCACCTCTGAGGGAAGTCAGGGCAAGAACTGAAGCTGAGGCATTGGGAAATGCTGCTCACTGCCTTGTCCTCTGGCTATGTTTTGCTGGCTTGTTCATGCAGCCCAGCACCACCTGCCCAGAGATGGTGCCACCCACAGTGGGCTAAGCCTTCCACATCAAGACAATCACTCTCTCAAAGACAAGGCCACAGACCAGTCTAAACAAGACCATTCTTTCATAGCAAGTCTTTCTTCCAAGGTGACTGACAAGAAAAACTAACAGAGCACTAAGCTTACAGTCTTTACTTCTGGAAAATTTCTAATCTCATTACTATTACTAACACGGATGCAAAATACCACTTTGTTGGTTTGTTTTGGTTTTGAGCCCAGCCTATAACAGTGGAGCCACCTCTCCAGCCCACTGCTTGATTTTAAATCTCAACTTGCTACAACTTAGAATCATCAAGAGAGTATCAGCTGTGGAATTGCCTAAATCAAGTTGGCATGTCTATGGGAGATTACATCCAGCCCACTGTGGGTGGCACCATTCCCCAGGTTTAGGTATCAAACAGTATAAAAGAGGAGAAAGCTGCCAATAACAAGAGCAAGAGGTATGGGGTGCATCATTCTCTCTGCTCTGGGCTGTCAATGTGATGTGACTAGCTGCTTAAGTGCCTTCCTAGTTTGCCTTCAGTGGTGAATTCATAACCTAGAACTGCAAGCCAAATCAGCTCTTACTCTCCCCAAAGTTGATTTTTGTCAGGTTATTTATCACAACAGAACTGACACTAGAGCAATCACTTTTGCTCTGAGTTCATTGTGAGCTAAACATGAATAGCCATGGCCTAGGAGCATGGATCTGTGCTACTCTGGATGATATGCTTTGTTGAGAAAGTGATCATATGACCTTTTATTCAGATGACAAAAGTTATAAAGTCAATTCATTTGCCCCATATGTTGGTGGTAACAATAGCAGTTGGATCTTTCAGCGGAGGTTTTCCTGCTCTGCTATAACCTGCCTGCTATTGTTAATCCAAAGATTCAAGAGAGAGGGAAAAACAGTTCCACAATTTTGAGCCAAATTTGAAGCAAGCACTAGCCAAGTCCACCACTGGGTTCCCAGGGAATAGCCACAGGTCACATTTTGCAGGGGCCTAAAAAGGCAAAACCCACAATTGATCGATTTTTCCCATCATTTTCAATCAGGGGCAAGCATACATCCTGATACATTTCCTGCCTACATACCTCTCACCCATATGTGATCGTGCACATCCGGTGTAGATGGGTCAAACAAACTGTTTAGCGGAATAAAAACAAGTGACTTGTTACTTCCGCAGAACGACAGTTTCCAGCATTCCCCGGGAGTTACCTTGTCCTTAGGCAGGGCATCTGGGGCTCAGAGGTTGACTTGACTCTTTCATTTGTAACATTCTTAGCTGTAGAGTTGGAGGCTAGCAGTATGCTAAGGTTAACAGTGCATTCCCAAAGCTGTACCCAGTAGTCACAAAGATGTGGACGATGGTAGTAAGACCACTAAAGAGTACCAGCTAATCTCACCTTTTAATCTGCAACATTCCACCTATTCATAATCAGAAAGCCATCATCAGTCTGTCTGACGGATCTTCACCGCACACGTGGCTTCTTCAGAGAACTTCAGTTCCAACCACCAACTGCCAGAAAAGATCAAATTAGAAACTGAACCTCTTTCAGCCATTCTTAGAATATATAAACAGATTTTCTGGAAGGCGGAGGGTAGGTCTGAGCCATGCTTAAAAATAGACATAGAGACAGATGGCAAGAGAAGACTGCTGGTTGATGGGAACTGCAAGGAAAAAAAAAAAATGCTCAAGGCATTTGTTTAAAAGGATGTGAGAAAAAAAAGGCAAAGGGAAATGGGAGTAGAAAGAATATAGCCTAACGCAGGGTGCCTGAACCATTGTGGGGAAGAATAGTATAGGAATGTGAAAACAGACAACCCTGTTTCGAGACAGTGCTTAATACAGGACTTTAAGTAAATATCTGAAATCAGCGGGGTGGTGCATGCCTTACTTAGCCCTTAGGAGGCAGAGGAGGTGGATCTCTGTGAGTTCGAGGCCAGCTTGGTTTACAGAGTGCGTTCCAGTACAGCCAGGGCTACACAGAGAAACCCTGTCTTAAAAACAAAAACAAAAGAGGCTCTGCCAGAGCCTGACAAATACAGAGGTGGATGCTTGCAGCCAACCATTGGACTGAGCACAGGGTCCCCAAGGGAGGAGTTACAGAAAGGACTGAAGGAGCTGAAGGGGTTTGCAACCTCATAGGAAGAACAACAATATCAACCAACCAGATCCCCCAGAGCTCCCAGGGACTAAACCACCAACCAAAGAGTACACATGGCTCCAGCTGCATATGTAGCAGAGGATGGCCTTGTCGGACATCAATGGGAGGAGAGGCCCTTGGTCCTGGGAAGGCTCCATGCCCCAGTGTAGGGGAATGCCAGGGCAGGGAGGCAGGAGTGGGAGGGGGGAGCACCCTCATAGAAGCAGGGGGAGGGAGGATGGGATAAGGGATTTCCAGAGGGGAAACCAGGAAAGGGGATAACATTTGAAATGTAAATAAATAAAATATTCAATAAAAGAAAAAAGAAACAAAAACAAAAGGAAATAAAAAAGATAAATACCCAGGTTGGGTAGAGGGAGGTGCCAGATCCAAAAGCTTAACAATGTTAACAGATCACAAAACATGGCCTTGGTTTTTGTGTTTGTTTGTTTGTTTTAAATATTTTTGTATTTGTCCCATGAGTTTAGATTGCACATTGCTTGTTTTTATTGCTTCATTGTTTGGTTTGTTTTTCTAGATCATGAAATGCCAATAGTTCGCATGGAGGGTGGAGAATTGTGCCTCTCACTGGCCAAGGAGCACAGAAGTCCCTGCCAGACCTGCTAGTGTATCTTCTTTCAGAATGGTTATCAGAAGACAAAGGGGCACCCTGCTAACCCCAAACACCACTTGGAAGATGCAATCAATTTGGAAACACAATACCACAGAGAGTCTTTGCCAGCCCGCCATGTCTGGGGGCTGAAGGCCTCAACCTTCTGCCTGCCTCCTCTTCCCAGAGGAAGAATTTGTTGACATGCTTTCATTGTCTATTAAAATATCCATTAAGAATGGCTGAGACCTGCTGCAGAGTCACTCTCATCTTTGATCTTTACTCCCTACCCCCATCCTGTTAGACAGGGGGATCATCCTGGGCCCCAGACTTCACAGCCACCTGAACACATCTGTCAACAGCTTGGGTCTGTACCATGTAAGAGACTGAAACAAAACAAACAAACAAACGAAAAAGTCAGACCTTGGGGATTTCCACCCAGAGAAGAGTCCAGAAAGCTCCTTTATAGAATATAGTGTTGACAGGTCTCAAACACATACTTTTTGTTTAAACGATAAACTCAGCTAAATGGAGGTTAAAGGAGGGCCTTCCTTCCTGTCAGCCGCTCATCTGAGAAATGTCCTAGGCATCACCTTTTTGTGGGAGACCAGGATTCTAGTGACCCTGACTGACAGGAAGGGGACACACTGGTGTGTGACAAAATTTCCAAAAGACAAAGGGTGCGCCTTTGGAGTTCTTCGCAGAGAGCTGATGTTTATTGAATTATTACGTTTGTATTACATTGATTTATGTGTGTGTGGGTGTGTGCACACCACAGAACACATGTGGAGGTCAGAAGGCAGCTTAAAGGAGTTGGTTCTCTCCTTCTACCATGTAGGTCTCAGGGATGGAACTCAATATCCTAAGCTTGGAATGGAGCATTTCTGGGCCCCCTCTGACAACTATGCTGGGTTATTATTTAGGGGAATGTCCATTTTTTTTTATATTGAGCAAATTATAAAAACACATAATAAGTATTTTAGGGACCACTGAGCTTGCTGCCTTTGCCTGCTGGGTCATATCACCAGCCTTACAGTATTACCTCTGAAAAGTTCCAGCTCTCAGGTTTACTGTCGGCTGTAAGAATTCCATGGTTTGCTCCAGTTTACCCACCTGGTCTTGCCTTGCTTTGTCTTGTACTGGACTTGAACTCCAGGAACCAGATTTGGCATTTTCTTTTCTTAAAGAGTTCATCTTCTCTACCCAGATTTAAAAAAAAAATTCAGACTCTTAACATTTAATGAGCCCTACCCAGCATTGTGAAATCTTTTTATTCTGGTTCTGGTAAGACAGGAGAATTTCTGAAACATTCAGCCATTTTTTCTGCTTTGACTTGAGTATGCCCTGCAAAGTTCACACATTAGACGCTTAATCCCTAACTAAAATGCAATTCTTGATATTCAGCATAACGGAAGGCTCAGAAAATGTAATTCTAGAAGAGAAGGAACTCGGGACTTTTGAGATGGTCCCTAAAATACTTATGATGTGTTTTTATAATTTGCCCAATATAAAAGGATGTGTATTCCCCTAAGTAATAACCCAGCATAATTGTAGGATGGGGGCGGGGTCTTGGTTTTGCTGTTCAGGATGGAGCTCAGGAATGCCAGACAAGCACTCTCCCGTGATGCCACAAGGCCACTTTGACAGAGTCCACAGCACTCAAAGGGCCTGATCCATACCAGCTTGCTTTACAGAAGAACTGGTTTATCTTTGTGACTCTGGTTAGTAGGATGCTGCACAAATACCACCACCACCACCCCACTCCACCCACCCCAGTTCTAAGCTGCTTGCTGGCACTTGAACAATGGATTCTAAAACTCCAGTTGTTAAACTTTTAAAAAGAAAGCCTTTTCTTTACACTGCCTTCCTCCCATGTAATATAGGACGGTCTCGTGCACATGCCTGTTCCCTTGTGTGAGGGACCAAAGCAGATTAACCAGGGATGATTCAAAGAAATCCTCCAAGGACTGAGTCTGAAGAAGAAAATTTGGGCCTGTGAGATGGCTCAGTGGGGAAAGGTGATTGCAGCTCAAGCTTGAGGACCTACCCGAGTTTGATCTCCAGAATCTGCGTAAGGTGGCTAGAGAGAACTGACTCTATGAAATTGCCTACTGAGCTCTATGTGCCATGGTACAAAAGCATGCAAATACTTTCTCCACACGCAATAACAATCATAAGGGAAACCGTGAAGATCAGATGGTTTTAATAAAAGCAAGAAGCAAAGCCCTGGTGATCGAAGGTGGATGCCACGGGGATGGAGGTGGGGGAAGGTGTGTTATGTAGGACTTCCACTAGGTGGAGCTATGAAATATCTTGACCCCAGTGCCTTGTGTTCAGATGATGGTATTTCTCTCACTCAAGGATTCCTCTCCTCTCCCTCTCTCCCTCTCTGTCTCTCCCCTCAGCCCATGTCATGTAATCTAATCTAATAAATCTCCTTTATTGTGTGTGTGCACAACACACACACAGAGAGACAGACACACAGTCACACATGCATAAACACTAACATTATGGTTCCTCTGCTTAATAACACCCAGTTGTCTGTCTTTTAACATGATATGCTTGAAAAACTTAATTCAGATCATGTGACTTACTGGCCAGGAAAAAAAAACAAAAACAAAAAACCAACTTGAATCAGCTCTGAAATTGTACTTGAAGGAAGAGCTTCCATAGAAATGGCCTGTACGGCCCTATACAATACAAATTCCCATAGTTACCTGAGAGATAATATTTTAGATATTGTCTTAGTTAGGGTTTGTATTCCTGCACAAAACATCATGATCAAGAAGAAAGTTGGAGAGGAAAGGGTTTATTCAGCTTACATTTCCACATTGCTGTTCACCACCAAAGGAAGTCAGGACAGGAACTCACACAGGGAAGGAACTTGGAGACAGGAGCTGACACAGAGGCCATGAAGGAGTTGCTGCTTATTGAATTGCTTCCCTGGCTTGCTCAACTTGCTTTCTTATAGAGCCCAGGGCTACCAACCCAGGAATGGCACCATCCACAATGGCCTGGGACCTACCCACTTGATCACTAATTGAGAAAGTGTCTTACAGCTGGATCTCATGGAGGCATTTTCTCAAAGGAGGTTCCTTTCTCTGTGATAACTCCAGCTTGTGTCAAGTTGACACACAAAACCAGACAGTACAATATATTGAGTTAAATAAAATATATATTTAGTGGAGTGATCGAATGAAGACAAATTTTAAACCACATTAATTGATTATGTTTTTTCTTCAAGTTGACAAACAAAACCTTAGTAGTACCTTCTAGTTCCAATAGCCCTAAGGTAACATCGCTGTACAATTTCACGTTTGTTGTTTCTTGGAAAGTGACTTGAGTCAATCTTTGAGACAAGTAACCATCTGGTCCTAATGAAAATGAAACTACTCATACCTTTCGATGGAGTATGCCCCTCCCAGAGCTCTCCTAAACAGTTGAAGACAAGCCAAGTGTGGCAGGTTCACTCCTCTGGGCAGCCAAGAGCTAGCTAACTAATGACCCCGCCAAAAGAGAGGAAGGGAGAGGGGGGAAGGGGAGGAGGAGGAGAGGGGGGTTCCATTGCAGGGTAGAGAGCTGGTATTTCTGAACAAGCACAAGATAGCCAGACATAGAATTGCATCCTTCTGGACATGGGTGAGCTCAAGCCATAAAGCGAGCCTAGGAACCAACAGTTCTCATCCTTCTCGGATTTGAGGTATAGAGTTGAGATTTCAGTGAGTCACATGACGAGTGAAGGAAGAGCTGGGGCTTAAACCTGGGCAGTGTCACCATGGCAAATGATCTCAGGCGCTGCACAGAACTGCTTGGAAACGGCTAAAATGGAATGGTCTGTGTGTTCACCCCCACTGTCCCATATCCCTAGCACTATGATTTTAAACCTCGCCATAGCCATGGAGTGAACCAAACATGATTAAACTTTCTAAAACCTTGAGCCAAAATAAATAATTCCTTCCTTTAAGTCGTTCTTCAGGTATGTGGGTCAGAACTTCTGAAAGCTACCTAACCTGGCATTTGTCCTTTTGGCTTATGTTTCTAACAAGTATTGGCTCCCATTTTATACCTTTACTTTCTTGAAGCTCAGTTTTAATTAATAATTTTTAATAATGCAGTAAGACATGACATTATTTTTGTTAGTATTTCTTTTGGACTTGGTTTAAGAGGGGAGGGCTTTCTGACTGTCTTAAGGATCTAAGAGACAGTACTAAGAGCCAGAGACATCAAAGAAGTCCATTTACTCATTTGACAAACAGATTGGGTGCTGCGTACTTGAAATAACAGTGAGGAGAAAGAGAAGATAAAAAAGAAAGAAAACTGGGGTCTGGTGGAGCTTACCTTCTAGTAAGAAAGAAAAACAGAACATGATATACAACATGCTAGGGAGCTTAAGCCAGAGAGCAAGAGAGTCAGAAAATGGATCAGGAATTCCAGGAGAGTAGCAAGCAGTTTGCACGGGCAGCCAAGAAGGTTCTTCCAGATGAAATGTTATCAAGCAAAGATTTGAAGGAGAAGAGAGAAGAAGCCCAAGGAGACCCAAGGAAAGAGGGTTCTAGGATGAGAGAGCAAGATGGGCAGAGACCCTGGGCCAGGAGCAGATTGGGACATTGGAGTGTAGTGGGGCTTGTGCAGAAAATCAAAGCAACACACACAGCACACAGCACAGGCAGAGAGAGGTAGGAGCTCGTGGGCTCTCACACCACTGTCACGAGGGAAGCCAGAGTGAAGTGTTCATCAGGAGAATGACATGACCAGATTGACATTTCAAAAGAATTGCTTGGCTTTGGTCGTGAATGTGAGTTCTGGGACAAAGGGAGACTACAAGGATCAGTATGGCTGGTCCTCAGTGGGGTGAGAGGGTGCAGGCAAGGAAAGCTTCTGCAGATTCTGGAGGGCCTTTGAAGACGGGGCCAATGGGATTCGGAGTGGACCTGGGTGCTCAAGGTCAGTGATTCAGGCTCTGGAAGGACAGCATACGGAGGCTGAAAGACTGGAGGAAAGAGGGTATCATTGTCCACCTCACCTCTGGGTGCATTGTGATTTAAGAGACAGATTTCTTTACTGTGGAAGACTCTAGGGCATCATAGGGGAGCCGTGTCAGGGCATCCCAGGTAACTGTGGAGACAGTGGGCAGAGCAGCAGAAGTGGTGCCCTGGCAGCTATGGCTGGGATGCCAGGGTAGAAGCATCCCCTGTGGCTCTGTCTGTCAGCTCAGGATGCTGTCACTGAACACCATAGGCTGGGTAATCTAGACAGTAGACAAGTCTATGTCACACTTCTGGAGACTGAGGAGTCAAGTTAAGCTATAGGATCACTGAGCTCTCTACCTGGTTCATAAAAGGCTGGTTCTCCCTGTGTCTTACCCAGCAGAGATAGTTTTTCTCTTCCCGCTTCTTACCCCTTTGTGAGTCCCACCAGGAAGGTTTCTTCTAAAACCCCATCCAATCCTAATTGCCTCCCTCCCCCAAAACCCTACTTACAGATCCCACCCCTTGAAATTTAAGGTTTTATCACTGGAACTGCAGTTCCCTTTCAAACCACATGGTGTCCCTGCTGCTTTGGTGATCAATGCTGTGAGGTTTGGCAGTTTCCTCTTTACATCCCTCTTGTTCCCAGATTCTAGCAGACCATGGCTACTTCAAGTAACTCAGCTGTAAGGCTCATCCTTGGCTATAGCACCTAGAACAGATCTGATTTCATCTGATATCAGAAATTAAAGGAGCCAGGAGACACAGGGAAGGACAGGACTTATAACCTCCCACCTCTCCTGTGGTGCTGAGCTGGCCCTGGGCACAGAGCAGCCTCATAAATACCAGCAGCTGGAATGCAAGAGCCAGACGCTGTCCTCAGCCAACCCTGAGCCACCTAGGCAAGATTCTGGCATACCTTAGAGAACCCTGGGGCTAGCTGGCCTGCAAGCTGAGGCACGGACCCTGCTAGATGCCAACCCATCTCCTTTGGTATAAAACCTCACATGACCCCTCCCTGTTTCAATGCTGTCTCATAGTTGGCATAAATCAGGGGTCTAGAATAATCTGAACCAGTTCGTACATACAACAAAACCCTGTCTAGTCAAGGCAGATACATTTGGACTGGGTTTTAAGAAATAGGACTTCCCAAACAGCAATTTTGTTTTCTGAATAGCACTGATTACAAAAGTGGAAATATCAAAAGCTTGACTGGTTGTTTTACAAGTTGCAAGTCTGGATGCAAAAGTGCACAAAAGAGCACTCACCGGTTACTTTACATACATTAAACTTGCAAGCTTTTTACTCCACCATCTTTCCCATGGTAGTTACAGGAGGTTCATGTGTATGGAGCTGCCCACTTCCAGTCACCTGTACTTTGGTGTTTGTTCTAGTTCCATTCTATTGCTGTGATACCTTGACCAAAAGCAACTGAGGGGAGAAAAGGATTTATTTGGCTTACACTTCCAGGCCGAAGTAGAGCCATGTCAAGGCAGGAACTCAAGTCAGGAACTTGAAGGCAGGCCTGCTTGCTATTCCATAAAGCATTGTCTCTAACCAAAGAACTCACTCAAAGCCAAAGGAGAGCAGGAATCACGGAGGAATGATGTTTGCCTCCTTGCTCAGGGTCATGCTTAGCTAGTGTTCTTATGCAGTCCAGGACCACACCACCTGTGCAGGGAATGGTGCTGCCCACTGTGGGCTGGGTCCTCCTACATTATTTAACAATCAAGGCAACCCACACACAGGTGCCCATAGGCCAGTCTGACCTAAGCAACCCCTTAATTGAGACTCCCTTAGGCTGTGTCAAGTTGACAATTGAAGCGAAGCAGGACAGTGTTGTAGTACATTTTTCTCCTTCCGGCATAACACAATCATTCCATTTCCTTTCTGGATTAAAAATATGTTGGTCTCCGCTGCATGTTTTATTACCCATAGCAACAACCATACACCTGCCCAGGAGGGGCCGAAATGTATTCTCTAATCCTTTGACCATTTTCAAGGTATCTCTGCACTCACACAATAGACATGCTCATCAACAAGACACCCCACTTCATACCACAAAGAAGAAAACATCCACCCTGGGATTCTTCTTCCCCTGGTCAGTCCCCCACCATATGGCTCCGCTTCAGTTATATGTCTTACTCTGCACAGCAAGGCCCATGTGACCACTGCTGTAGCAGGAAAGCTCACCATCCCATACCACAGTGGGGGAAAACAGTCAGGACTGCCCCTGCAAATGCTGCACCTTCAGATCATTCCATCTCAGTCACATGCCTTACTTCCTGCAGCAAGGGCAACGTAATGGCTTCTCCCAAACTCATCTTTGGTTTTCATGCCCCACTTTGGTGCACCGATTTGTTGCATTCACTTTCCTAGAGAGACACAAACAGACATCTATTCACCTAGATAGGTTCCACCTATCTGCCATTGGTGGAACAATGGCAGTTCCACCAATGCCCAACTGAGTAAACCAGCGGCTTTCTTACACAAGACTGGTATGGAGTTACTTTGAGGAGCATGATGGCTCTCTCACCCCCAACAGCTACACCACTGCCAAGTCCCACCCCATCATGAATGATGAGCTCATGGAAGCCACATCATGGAGTCTCCTTTCAGTCAGCCTTCTATTTCCGATGTCCTCCAGCATTTCCCAGGATCACTTGCTGCTGAGGTGGGCAGGAGGAAGAAGTCATAGCTGGAATCTCAGGGGCTGTCACTGGATTGTTCTGTTTGATGAGTTATTCAGGCTGCTTGTTTATTTAGTTAGAGTTGCACTTCTGCAGAAAGTCAAGGGACAACAGTGACAAAGTGTCACAACAGTGACAAAGCTAACTGAATTATTGTAAAGAGATGACTGTGGGGTGGCAAGGTTGCCCAAAGCATTTCTTCCCTGGAAACACACATGCAACAATAGGACATTAAATGCATTGGAGGACACCTTAAATCAATGGTAGTTTAAAATCTGGACATTAGGAGGCTTTAGTATACACAAGCAATTAAATGAACTCTGTATTAAGATTTAGTTTCCTGGGTAGTCAGAAGCTTGACAAATCAAAAGAAAACATAAGCAATTGTCTTAACCAAACTTAAAGTCTTGTCTTCTAAGAAAATTCTCTTTTGAAAATATTATCAAGAGCAGTAGTTTTAAGAACAATTTTCTGGATTCCTTTTCTATTTTATAATGTAGCCAGGAGAGCAATTGCTCATTGTTGAGCAAGGATCCGGCCACTAGAGGGCGGAGCCTCCTCAGAGGCAGCTACATTCATTCTCAATCACTACTGAACTGAGAGGCATCTTGTTAGATTCTCAGACTTGTGCTCATGAGAAACCAGATCACAGGGCTGTCAGACATGGAATATGTGATATAACTGGTCACAATCTCTTCCCCAAAACCAGATGAGGCAGATACCTCTCACAGATAGATATCTTCAAATCTCTCAAACAGATGGACCAATGTTCGAATAGTTGCTTGCTTCATCTCCCTTTCTATTACCATCTAGACCATGTGAAGACCTTCAGTTGTATGAGTTTAAACTTCTTCCTTCATCCTTAGGAGTCAGAGAATCAGTAATAATACCAACTGAAGCCATTTCTCCTTCAGACACGACATATGATTTCAGTTGGATCTGATGCACATGACAACACTGGTTACCTGTGTGAAGTGCAAAGCATGATGCTGACTCCCAGGGTGGCTGCAGAGGCTAGTAGAAAGGTAAGGTAGAGGAACATTGGAAACATCCTAAAGCCCAAGATCTAGTGGCTGCACTGGTGAACGCAGAGGCAGACAATATAAGCTCCGAAAGCTAAGGTCCTATTGGTCCAGGCTTTAAATGCCAAAGATTCCTGACTGTGTGCACTCAGAATTTCAGCTTATCACTCTGAATTTCAACTTCCAGTGATTGTGTGTCAGGACAGAAAGAGAAGAAAAATAGAATGGGATGAAAAAGTTGCACCTCACCCTTGAACAGCGGTTCTCAACCTATGGGTCTCAACCCCTTTGGGGTTGTATATCAGATATCCTGAATATCAGATATTTACAATATTATTTAAAACAGTAACAAAATTACAATTATGAAGTAGCAATGAAATAATTTCATGGTTGGGGGTCATCACAACCTGAGGAACTGTAGGCTGCAGCATTAGGAGGTGGAAAACAACTGCTTTTGAGTCGGCTCCAAGCCTCTCTCCAGCTGAGAGTCCGCATGGCTAGCATTTCTGTGAAGGCTGCCTACATAAAGAGGGCATTCCTTTTGTACAGAGACGTTCAAACAAGAGTGCTGAAGCAGCAGTGAGCTGTCCATGCTTCAGGCCCAAGTGTATGTGACGAAGTATGGCCCCTCTCTGTCCCAAGCTGTAAATATTCCCCAGAATCTCACAAGGAATCCCACCTGCCTTCAAAAGCATGTCTTAACCCCATTTCTAGCCCTTTATGATCCAAGGTTTTGTTGTATCAGATACAGATCTGTCCAAGGAAGCTCTGGAGCCACCCTCATCTTTATTAAGAATGAGACAGGAGGTGGGAGGTCTGGAGAGATGGCTCAGTGATTAAGAGCACTGGCTGCTCTTCCAGAGGACTCAAGTTCAATTCCCAGAACCCAGACGTCAGCTCACAACTGTCTGTAACTCCAGTTCCAGGGGATCTGACAGCCCCATACCAATACATATAAAGTTAAATAAAAAATTAAATAAGTAAATAAAAGAATTCTTTTTAAAAGGGGGTATAACTTGAGAGCCACTAAAACTAAATTATAAGTATGGCTCCTACCTCAAGTGTGAGTCTCCCCTGAGAAGCCCATACCACACTTCTACATTTCGGGGTGTCCTATACTTTCCCCGAATGCCTCCCTTTCTATTATAGGTATTATCTAATCACATGTGTGTAAGGCTTGCTTACCCTGACCTTCACATGCAACTTCACATGTCTTTTAGTGCTCACACACACATACAATGGGTAGCATGTGTTAGAGAGTTCAGAGAACCTCTCTGAGGGTCAGCTCTCTCCTCCTCCCACAAGGAGCTTTAGCAGCATTCTCTACCCACTGAGCAGTCTCACTTGTCCCCAAAGTCTCTTCTTAATAAACTCCATCTATGCCTCATGCTAACTAATCCTGACATTCTTTTCCTCAGTGAAGTCAAGAATCCCCGTCTTTACCTGAATAGACTGGTCTTTAAAAAGAGCTCTTCAGGCTGCTGCCGGTGGCAGCCTGGGGGAGGGGGTACAACTCTAACCTGAGCCTCCTGCTCTTCACACACCCCCAGTTCTTGAAGGCTACTGTAATCCTCAACTCTAAGCAGCAGGGTGTTGGCATCAAACAGAACCAAGCAGTAGTAGGTGGCACCTCTGTCATGCTTTGGTGTTAGTTGTGATAAAACACCACCATGGAAAACAACTTGTGGAGGAAAGGATTTATTTGGCTTAAATTTCCACAGCACAGTCCACTATGGAAGCAGGTCAGAGCAGGAGCTCAAAGCAGGAACATGGAGTCAGGAACTGAAGCAGAGACCATGGAGGACTTGTACGTATAGGCCCCCTCTCCATGGCTTGCCCAGCCCACTTTCTTATATAGTCCTGGACCATCTGCCCAGGGGCAGCACTGCACAAAGTGGCTGGGCCCTCCCATATCAACCAACTCATTGGTTCGCCAAGTTGGACTTCAGTGCAATCATTAATTTGTTTTGTTTTGTTTTGGGTGTTCTACTAAGAGTAAATTGCGTGTGTGTGTGTGTGTGTGTGTGTGTGTGTGTGTGTGAGAGAGAGAGAGAGAGAGAGAGAGAGAGAGAGAGAGAGAGAGACCCTATGAAAACTCTTTCATACAACAGTGAGGAGTCAAGGATTGGCCTTACTTAAACAGAGAGACCAGGGGAAAGGCAAAGCCTTATGTTACAAGCAGTGCTGGGCTATTTTCCCACCATGCTACTACTAACAGAGGAAGCAAGCCTCTCTCCCCTTGGAGGATCAACTTTCTCCTTTGTATACAAAAGGCTTTGGATTCTGTGACCTCTAAGGTCCTTTGCTTCATGTCAGGGTCAGGGTTAGCAAGCCCTACACTCATGGGATTAAACAAAATCCAACGAGTGGGGAATAGACATTGTTCACATAATAACATTCCTGGCTCTGAGGTTCACACTGGAGGAGGGTCCCAGTGAGTCACCATAAGAAGACAGGAAAAGTTAAAGGAACATGGAAAATCACTCCTCAGAATCTGTACTGGAGTATAAAACCTTACCACAACTGATAAAATCAACATTGCCTACAAAAATAGTGCTTGCTTTCCTAAAGACATCCAAGAAGGATGGTAAAAGCAATAAACCAAGCTTATTTAGGGCCAGAACATTTGCAATGTTGAGTTTAGCTGTATTATATCTACAATCTAAATAATGTAGCTCATGCAGACACCTAACCATTTCATTTTTAAAGGAGGGGTTTTTTTTTTTAGAGTTATCTATTTAACTTTATGATATCCATGTATTAAATGCACTACATGCATATCTGACACCTATGGATGTCAGAAGAGGGCGTCAGATTCTTTGGAACTATAATTACAAATGGCTGGAAGCCGCTATGTGGGCACTAGGAACTGAACCTGGATCCTCTGTAAGAGCAGCAAGCACCCTTAACTACTGAGCTGTCTCCCCAGCCCCAGGAAATTCTTTCAGATAAGCAAAGTAAGCTGGATAGAGTTCCTGCCCCGACTTCCCAGTGATGGGGTATCTTTTCTACCCAGTTTTTAAACTCAGTTTCAAAATTATTTTCAATGATTGGTGTTGGTCTGTGTGGGTGTAGACATGAGTGTGGGTTGCCATGGAGGCCAGAGATATTGGTTCCCCCTGAAGCTAGAGTTGCAAAAGGTTGTGAGCCACTTAAAGTAGGTGCTAGAAACCAAACTAGGGTCCTCTGAAAAAGCAGTGAAGAGCAGCAGGTGCTCAGAGTTCTCGGGGAAGGGAGTGATGGAGGGGACTTTAGTGGGGCTGGCAGTGGCCCCTGCTGTGGGACAAGAAGCAGCTGCAATAGTTTGTTGGGCAAGTGGGAAAGTGATGATAAGTCTGCTAACTCTTGGGATGGTTCCACCAAAGGCTACTTCCAGAAAAGTACAAGCATTTGGGGAATTTAGAGCTAACTGAAGGTCACTTCATTATCTGTACCGTCTCTTCCTGGCCATAGTGGCTGGGCTTTCTGCTTCTATAACACTGGGGAGGAGCCTCCAAATCTTACTGAGTCAAGTGAGCCTCCTGACTTGCAGTTTCCTTTCTGTTACTTTGATAAAATATCTTGAACGAAAGCAAGTATTGGAAGGAAGGGCTTATTTCCGTTTATAGGATATAGTCCGTCAGTGGGGAAGTCAGGGCAGGAACTCCATTCAGCAAGAGCTTGATGCAGAAACCACGGAGGAGATCTGTTTGCTGGGTTGCTCAAAGGCTTGTGCTTGGGTACCTTTCTTACACAGCCCAGCACCAACTGCCTAGGGAATGGCACCCATGGTGGGTTGTGTCCTCCTGAACCAACTAATGGTCCAGATGATAACCCACCAGTGGCTATGAGTCTGTAGTATACTATCCATGGCAAAAAGACGTTTCCTTCCAGGAAAGATCAAAGCTGACAGCAACAGTGTGATCAATAGCAGTCCATCCCCCATCCCCCTTCCTACCTGCTGCCCCTGAGAGTCTATGACCTCCCCAGTAACAGGTTTTGTCTTGACTTACAGTACCAGATGTGAACCCCCTCCTGTGGAGTCTCAAATCCAGTCGAAAAGCTGCTGATTTTAGCCATTATAATCATGCCACTACTGTACAAGCAGGCATAGCCTACCTGGCATTTCAGTACTGTAACACACACCATCCATCGCTGAGCAGGACTATTCCAGACCACTCTCCCATGGCAGTCCACAGTGATAGCACTTGCATGGGACACCATGAAAGCTAACTCGGCCTTGGCTTTATTTTCCCATGTCCTATAACCAAAGCGTGTGGTATCTTCATCCATAGGGTCTTTCTGTCAAGTTCTGGGATGCAATCAACAGCAGCAAACATAACCTTCATGTTTTGTGGGGCCTGAGGGGCCTCCCTGGCCAGGTATAGAAGTAATCCACTTCTGGTACTTGGGTTTTTTATCTAACAACTTTGTAACCCCTGGAGTCCCTGTCCTAGCTCTACTTAAGCTCTTTAGTTGTCTTTATAGTATTATTTAGCTAATTGTGTGTTTGAATGTTTGTATGTGGTATGCACGTGTGGGTACAAGTGCCAGTGGAGGCCAGAGAAATCCCTCTGGATTACAGGTGATTGTGAGCTGTGAGGGTTGAGAGCCGAACTCTGGTCTTCCAAGAGAGCTGTGAGCATTCTTTCATGATCAGCCCTGTCTCCAGCCTCCTTGCTGATGTTTTAATAACCCATTCTCCCTCACCCCCAATTAATCCAGTACTTATATGATTATAAGCTAGGAGGAAGAACCATTGCAGTTGGCTACCTTCAGCCCAGTTCTGCACATCAGGGTTTGTGAAATGATTATCCAAGTCATTGTCAATTTTCTGTGGGTCCTCATACTTAACACTCAGTTGGGTGAGACTCTTGATGGTGTCTTTACCTATTGCTCACTTACATAGAAATGCTTGTAAAAGGTACGGACATATTTGCATCCCTCACTGATAGGCATAGACCCCATATAGTCTGTTTGCCAGTCTCTTATGAGGCAAGTTGAGTTATGTATGTGTTACTTTCTGTGGTCCCTACTGGAGTAATGGGGCACATAACTATTTAGCCCATCTTACAAGGATCTTAGCTGGCTCAAACATTGCCACACTTTTTATCCTAATCCCACACAGAACCCAACTTTATCAAGTTAAACAGAGGACAGACAACTTGGGTAAGGTGGGATATGGAATCCATCTATATCCCAGAGGTCCAAATATACCTGAAGCTTCTTTACAGATACGGGCTGTTGTAGAGTCTTAAAGTAACTTGGCCGGGTATTATATGTGGCTTACCATATTAGCATGCTCTTGAGAACTTCACAGCTGTGCCGGGCCTTGCAACTTGTGTGGATAGTGCCCATTCTCATTCCTTTAGGTGAACTGATATGTGTTTTAGATGTTCCCCCATCCAAAAAAACGGCCTATTTTATTTTCTTAAAAACAAATATTCAAGTGACTGCTCCTTCAGCAACAGGGAACCAAGCTGAGAGTGAGACTAACAGAGAGGAGGGGACACAGCGTAACACACTTAACTCTGAAGGCAAAGCGTCAATTACTCTCTGAACATTAGGGTTTTTTTTCAATCTGAAAAACACTCAGAAGTTAACATTATATATGTCACCTGTGTAATGAAACCATTTTACAGAGGTCAGGCAGAATAGCCAAGGTCCTGGGTCATCACTCCATGACAAGCTGTGAGAATATGGAAATAACCATAGAGTAGCATTTAAGGTGCATTCCAAGTGAATATGAACTGGTTTTCAGATCCAATAGCAAAGGGAATAAGAAAAAGTACACTATCAAGGTCTAGTACAGCAGGAAACAGTCCAGCTCGTGAATTCCTTATCTGGCTTCCTCATCCTGAGGCATCTCCAAGGGGACTCAGTCCATTTTCTCACTCCAATGGGCTTGGTTGGATCAGCTCAAGCTGTTTGGTTTAGCTCTGGCCTTCCTGACTGTACTCAGCCTGGGATCTGATAGACTATTGGCCTGAATTGCAGGTGGAGTCACTCAGCCACATAGAGAAAGACAGCCCTACCTACTGTGATGCTCTATTATCAGTGGGACAGCTTCAGTTGATGTCTCAGCACCCACTGTAGGGGTGGTACATCTACTTCTTCTCAACCCATCCTTGGTTCTGTTGGTCCCTGCTTGGGTACTAAGTGTTGTGTGTGTCATGTTTTCCCAGGAAAAGTCTCTTACATGAACCCCAGTGAAATGGCAAGGCCCTGTCACTGAAGACACCACCTACTTTAGTTAGGAGACATGGAGGACTCAAGCTGGCACTGACCTGTAAGCATAATATTTCTGTGCACTGTGTAAAGGTTATCCTTGTGTTGTTCAAATGCTGACTTCTCTGCCCTCATCTGTTGTTTCAATCTGGATACAGCATCGTAGTGATTGTGTCTAGAATCTCCTGTCTCATGTTTGTGTAAATAATTCCTACCATTTATTCTTTGCCTTGTCAATAAATGCTGATCATTCGATGGGTGGGCAAAAAAAGAGAATAAGGTGAAACTTTCACCAATGAGGGGAACGGAGAGGAGGGGAGAGAGTTGGAAGGAGAGCCATGAGGAGAGGGTCTGAGAAGACAGCATGGGAAGAAACATCTGAAGCAGGGAGAACTGGAACATATTCATCTGCAAGTATCATGGGGCAGGGGCTGGGAGGCAGCCAGATTAGCACAGGGAGTTAAGATAGATCATTTAACTGTCCGAATATTAGGGTGCAGCTTGAAATAAATCTTAGTTTCTCTGTGTAGTTATTTGGGACCAGATAAGGTAAGGAAATACAGCCACCATATTAATTCACTGATAAAGCATTAAAGTAATTTATTTTACACTGACCAGGAAGTTTCCTCCCTAATGGCTTGATTTCATTGTACTGGAAGGTCTATGCCGGCTGCCTGATGAGAGAAGTCAACAACAGTCTTATCTAGCTGTGAACCCTGAAAGTTACAACAAAAACACCTGGCAAGATGTCCATGGGTGGGCACAATAGTGGCACAAAGGTTATGGGTATAACCAACTGCTTTCTGATTGGATTTAAGGCCCAATCCACAAGGGAAAACACATAGATATTTATATTTATAAATATTGCAAAGAAAGTATGGTTGGGGAACTCATAAGCACTGGAGGTGAACCTAATACTATCATTTTGCCATAGCAAACATGTCTCTTGTATCCGTAGATTAGTGCAGCTCTTAGACAGCAAAAGCGAAGCTTCGTCAGTGCAGTGGATGGTAGTTAACCCAGAAACTCACAATTGGTCAAAGTGCAGAGGATAAATATCTTAGGAGTGCTCAGACATAAATGGGGCATCCGTGTCATATCCCCTCCTCATCAAAGCTCAGGGAATATCTAAAAAGGGAGCGGAAAGATTTTAAGAGTCCAAGTTCAGGAAGGGCTGGGCGAAACAGTGTCTTCTGGACACTGTAGGACCATTGCAGCAGCTGTGTTTGCCTACACAAGACCTACATAAGACCAACGCACTCAGTATTCCAGCTCAGAGCAGGGAAGGGTTATCAAGCCCTCAACCCTAGCTGAGGACCTATTAGAGAATCTGTGTCTTCCTTGGAAGGGAGAGTCAACATTTGTTAAGGTTTGTTTTAGGTCAGCCATGCTCCAGAGGACCGCCCTACACACCCAGGCATATATGTGCAGCACAAATTGAAATCATTGAGGGTTTTTAGTTTTATTTTCAAAGAGAAAAGGAAACTGGGAGGTGGGGAGTGGACCTGGCGGAAGTTAGAGAGAAGGGCAGAGAGTGAAAGACATTGTATGTGGGCATGAACTTCTCAAAGAATTTTAAAATTTTTATTTAAAAAAAGAAATATGTGTGGGGCCTTACTAAGATTCCAGATATTGACCTCTGGTCTTCACAGGACACGGACACACACACACACACACACACACATACACACACGCGCGTGCGCGCACATGCACCAACGCACACAATTTAGAGTCAAGGATGTTGAGAAGATGTGCATTTTCAGTCACTTTTCTCCCTGTGATGATGATCCCTTGGCTTTCTGAACTTCATTGCTCAAAGAATGTCATTTACAAGATTTAGCATTTAAGTAAAGTTGACAAATTAAAACTATACGAGTTGGTTTTCCTGCAGTTCTTATCTTGAAAGAATTTCTTTCGATTGTAAACAGAATTTCTATGTGGTTTTGTGGGAGGTGTTTATTTAGATACAGATCTCTAAACCAGCTTAATTTATTTTTAGTTTATTTTTAACTTCCTGCTTGAGAAGTCTTTAGGTAGACCAGCATTAAGCTATTTCAGTGTTATCAGTTGTGATAAAGTTTTAAACTCCAGTCAGATTCCAGTGTCTGGCTTCTTTTCCCGCCCTTGTCTCATTTCTTTCTGTCTTGACTCGGTGCACAGATGTGAAGTTCGAACTGAAAGACGAACAGTTTGGGTTTGCTGCTCAGAATCCGTCTACCAGAGAAGGGACGCGAAGCCTGGGTGAGATGAATGATGACTTCAACTTTTAGTTTTCAGGTAAAGAAGCTGGATTCAGCGCCCGGTTTAATCTTGCTGGTAAATCATACTCTGAGGGAGCGGGAACGCGGATCCAGGAGGTAGAGAGTGCAGAATCCTCTAGTGGAGAAGAGTGCACAGTCTGGAAAGGCACAGTCTCCGGAGCAGCCAGCCCCAACCCTTACTGATCCATCCCACCCCACCCCCGCCCCCCAATCCCAGGATAAACCGAGGAAGTTCAACAAAGGCTGGAGGCTGGGCTAAACTGGAGGCCGCCTTTGGGGCGAGCTGGGGTCGGGGGTGGGGTTTGCCGCGAGTTTCTCTTTAAAAGCCCGCGGCGAAAGCTTGCCCCAACTGTAGCGCGCGCCTCCCTGCATTTCCCCTGGCTTCACGGCCGGCGGGCCCTCGGCGATCGGCGCGGAGAGGGGCCACTGCTGAGAGCCCAGTCCCAGCCTGGCCACCACGGAGCTCAGCTGCCAAGTAAGAACGCTTACCCCGGTCACCCCCTCTCCCCCTCTCCCCTCTTGCGCGGTCCGAGGGTTAACGGGAGCATCCCCAGGCTCTATCTCCTCTCTCTCTCTCTCTCTCTCTCTCTCTCTCTCTCTCTCTCTCTCTCTCTCTCTCTCTCTCATATCCCTCCCCGTTGGGCCAGCTCTGGCCAGGAATGCAAGAGGACGTGCAGGCTGACAGGTCCCCCTACCCCCAATCCCAAGCCAGCAGCCCCGCCCAGTCTCACTTTGCCCCGGTCCCGGGAGGCGGTCAATTTATCCGGAGAACTCGGTGCTTGTCTTCTGGGCACTTCCAGACAGAGGCATGGGGCCCTGGGGCGCAAGCTGCGTGCTTTGAAGCATGCAGAATGGGGAAGGGGCTTCGGAAAGTTGGGCTGGTAGCCAAGAGTTCTGGCTTTTGAGATATGGTGCTTATGGCGAGGAGGGGGCAAGGAAGAAACTTCAGTGTGACTGAGACTGTGGCTTTGGGCATCGTAGGGTCGAGTGCCTGGCAGCTGCCTCGAGCGCATAGCCTGCAACTGGATTTTTCTATCCAGCTTCCTGGAAAGGCTCTACCGAGAACTCAATGAGCAGAGTAGGGGAAAGGTCCGGGCGCCAAGTATTCACTCCCAAGTCTCCCCGGGAACCTCTTACCACCGTTATCCAGGAGAGACTGAGCAGTAGGAAAGAACCTGCACTAGCGAATCCCTGGGTGGTGTGTAGTCCGGTGTGTTTAGTCTCGAGGTCCCCAATACTAACTGCAAACGCACAGGGCTTTTGGTCCCTGTGTCCTACTCCTACTCTGTTCCCTACTGGTGTCATCTCCACCCACCTCCCCTGTCCCCATCTTTTGAAGTCATAGGGTGTAGTAGTCTGCTGAAAGTGTCCCTACTCAGTCCCCCATAGAAAGATCAGAAGAAACAGACATTCCTTTCTCTCCATCACTCCCTGGCCCTAAAGGGATTACTAAAGAGTTCCCAACCAATTAACTACCAACCAACCAATATCACAACAAAGCAGAATGTGCAGTAGAGGGGTGCCCATGCGTAGATTGGGAGACTGAGTTACCCAATGTGGCCAGGGAACCCCCAGTTCAGATGAGAGGTGAACGACGTCAGAAACACTCCCAAATTAATTTTGTCCCCCAAGCCCTTGGGGTTGAAGAGATGCTAAAACCAGCCCTATGGACACTTTCCCGCCTTACATTGAAGGGCGGAAGCTCAGCAGTCCCAGTTCAGTGCTGAGGACTCTTGGCTGGAGCCCTCCCTTCCATCACCACTGAATGTGAGTGCCTGCAGCTTCCAGAGCCCATTTGTCATCTTGGGATGTGCACGGTGTGGTGTCTTGTGTACTTAGTTGGCCAGGGGCTGGGTAGAAGGAGGGTACTTTCAATTCCTGGGTCACTTCACACATAAAAAAGTCTGACTCACTGGACTGACCTGGAGAAATTACAAGGTCTTCCTAGTCTCGTCTTTTCCTGATCCTACCCTCTTCTCCTTGGGATGATTGTGAAGCCAAGGGATTCCTGATGGTTTCCAGGCTGTCCCCAAGGACATTGGGTCTCATTAGTCTATATTTGCTTCTCTGCTATGACTTTTGTGTTAAAAAAGCAAAATCACACATCAAGTAGAAACACAGGGAATAAAATCCAGTTTTTGGGACGAAGACCACACTGGAGCCTGACATTCTGAAGCTTCCCTAAAGAGTCTTTGAGGACACTTCCACCGATCTGTTTCCTTTCCAGCTGGGAGCCTCTCCTGGGCTCTTTGCTACTCCTCTGACCTTTGGATGACCCGTTGGGAAGTACTTTATGGGGCAAACAGATTTTCTGGGCTGTGGATGTGACCATCAGAACGCTGACTAATGTCCTAGAAATTTCTAAATTGTTTGTTTAAGCTGTTTTATGCTGAAGATGTTCAAATACGCTCTTGGGAGCATTCTGAATACTTATGTTCTTCTCATTAGTCCTAACATTGTGCCCCACTTACATTATGACCCTTTTCTTCTTTTCTCAGTGAAGTTTATTTTTTAAAGCAAATCTTGACATCATATGATTTTATCCGTATGTATATTCATAGATCAGCACAATTCTAGAAATGTTAAATAACTGTGATCCTATTGTTATACTCAGGAAAGTTATCTAGGATTTTTTTTTTTACTATCATCTATTACACAATCTGTATTACATTTCTCTCCCAACTTTCTCCCAAATGGAGTTACCTCCATCCTGTTGCTCTGTGTGATGTGCTATATTCCTCTTGCATGACATTGCTTGCTTCCAAGTTACTTATCTACCTACTTTTTTACAAAGTCCCTCTAAAGACTGAGATGAGTAGGGTTTAATTCATTTCACACTTGAAACTTGAAAATGCAGACATTGTCCGGGCAATGTAGCCAGTTGCTGGGCAAACTCAGCACCTGACAGGCCGACTTCATTTCTGGGATAAAAGTGAATAACCAGAGAATATCAGCGCAGAGTATACTTCAACTCCCTGAAGGGGACCCCTTGGCACTTTCTGTGAGAAGATACTTTGTAATCATTTGATAATTGGCCCTTTGGAGCTTGAGATAAGAGCTACAAGAAGCCTGGGTTTGCTGGAGGAAAGCAACATTCTCACGGTTGGAGGCTCCTGCCAGCTTCGTCCTTGAGGTTCTTCTCTGGTAGGATGAAGGAAATAACTACATCTGGGTTCTACAGGAGACAAAGGCCACAGAGCTGGGAGAGGAAGATCACCCAGCTTTGAGCATCACCTGGGTGTTTTGGCTGCTGGGATCTTTCATACTGATGCCTCTAACTCGTACGGCAGAAAGAGGAAGAAGACTCTGTATCCCTGCTAAAGTCCCATGTTGTAGACATCTTGCTTTATTTGTGCCTTTGTCTAACAAGTGTTGGTAGAACCCGAGTAAAAGTTTTGCTATTTAGATTTTCATCACTTGGGTTTATTTGCTTCTTAAATGCAGTGTTAAGATGTCATTTTACATCTTCTTAATGATCATGGGTTAGGATCCCCCTTTCTCCGCAAGCTGGGTGGGGGAAAGGACTTCTTGTTTCTGGGACTAGATTGTCTGCGGGTTTGTTTGTTTTGCACTGAAATTGACAAGTGATGGACAGATCTTCCATAATACAGCCAGCTAGAGGCTAAGAAATGGGGGGAAGGGTGTGTGTGAATGTGTGTGTGTGTGTGTGTCCAACCTCATTCTCCAACTTGAGGAGCTCAGAAAAGGTATATATCAGCCTTAAAGATCTCCCCCCAGACCCCCGATTTAATTCTTTTCTCATTCGGATACCAGGCTGAGTCAATCTAGGTAGACTCCCTAGGTAAGATTGTGTCTACAGCTGCAGTTACAGAGTGTGATTTCTTTCCTTGTAAAGTTATGGGGAAACTCAGGAAATGCCTCTTCTTCTGCAGAACAGCTTGCAGCTACTACTGTTCAATTCCTTCTATAGAAAAGCCTTGTGGTCAGTTTGCCTGGTGGTTGTACCCTGGTAGATCCTGAAGGCTCAAATGAAATGGCTGGAGCCCACCCTGCCTTAGGACCACAAAGTCTGCAAGACTAGCAGTTGTGTACTGAAAAGGAAGAGCCAGGCAGTTACCCACAGAGACTCAGTGACAGCTGCACACATGACCTTGGACATCTCAGCCTTCAGCCTTGTTCAGACTGGAGCAAGACCACAGATACTCCTTATCCTGGTTGTCTGGCTGGTGTGCTCCACTCTCAAATGTGGTACATGCTTAGCAGGAAGGATTACCTGGCTAGGTATGTAGCTGATTCCCTAAGTCTTAATGTCAGAGAAGTCCCTAGCACCAAGACCACCTTTTCAGAATGATCCCCCCCACCCCCCACGTTCCTTCCTTTTATTCAATTAAATAGCCTAGGCTGGCCTCAAATTCAGCAGGTAGCTGGGGATGACCTTGAACTTCTGATCTTCCTGTCTCTGTCTCGAAGGACTGGGATAACATGCACACACCTCTACAATGTCTAGCTTATGTGATGTGGGGTACTGAACCCAGGAATTTAGGGTTTTTGTTTTGTCAAGCTTTGTAGTGCCGAGAACTGAACCCAGGGCCTTGTAGATGCTAGGCAAGTGCTCTACCACTAAGCCACATCTCCAGCCCCAGCATGACTTTTTGAAAAGGCATCTAATAGTCTTAACACTCTCATTCAAATCAATTGACGATAGATGAGCAAGTATATTCCTAGGTTCTCAATTCTGTGCTATTCATCTGTCTTTCTTTAAGCCCTACCATCTTGGTTGTCAGTGGATTTGAAACCAGAGTGTTTGTGTATCTTCTTTGCTTGCTTCAGAGTAGATTCTGGATCTCTTGCAATTCCTTATGTATTTTAGAGTTAATAGCTTTGTCAATGTCCACAAAGAAATGTGCTAAGATCAAGATTGAGTGGAGGTACAGGTCAACCCAGGGAGTAGTTTTAAACAGTAAGTCCATGGACATGGGATGCTCGGCTCTTTATTGAGAAGATCTTTCATTTCTTTCAACAATGCTTTGTATTTTCAAGGGTAGACAGATCACTAAGACCCTGTGCAGAAGACAAGAATTTGGTTCCTAATGCCCACATAGGCTGGTTCGCAATTGCTATGACTACTGCCAGCAGATCTGGCACCCTCTTCTGGCCTTCACAAGGACTTCACTCACATGCACATACAGATACACAATTAAAAGAAAATAAATAAGTAAATATTTTAAAGAAAGTATATAGGAATATCATTATTTTGTATATCAATCTTATATTCTATAACCTTGATGAACTCATTCATTGGTTCTAATATTTTTTTAGTTAGTTTCTTTGGAATTAAAAAGCATTACATTCTATGTATGTGTGCACACAAAAGCCACTGCACATGTGTGGAAATCAGAGGACAATTTTCAGGAGTCAGTTCTCTTCCACCAGAGTGGGCTCTGCAGATTGACACTAAAGTCATGAAGCTTGTTGCTGGCAAGTGCTTTCACTCTCGGAACCATTTTGCTGGCCTGGTTTCTCGGGATTTTCAAAAATGCACATATCTGAGTACATCCTTGGACAGGAATGTGGTGTCCGTGAGGTGGATGATTGGTCTTCTAGGGAGCTGCAAGACCAGAGGCAGATGACTGTGAGAGCAGGTAGGAACGTGGCCAGGGCTTTGGGTGGCAAGCTGATGTTAAAGAGAGTGGAAGCTTGCTAAAGCTGGTGCTGGTAGCCAGGCTGATCTTTGAGGTGCAGAAAGAATATTAGAATCCATCTTAGAAGGAGACTTGAGGTTAGCACTAATGTTGATTGGTGACAGTAGGAACTGAGTCTATCCTGTTCAGTACATATGAGAACTGTCAGCCCTCTGGGTACATGCCACCACCCTGTAGATGCCATTATCTTGAGTGAGCACTGGAGACTTGGTACCAGCTGGCTTTGTGCAGCAGAGCCCAGCCAGCTTCGCTGATGTGGCAGTTGGTGCCAGTTGCTAATGCTCTCTGGGCTCTCCTGGGAGCCAAGACTGCCACGGGTAACACAGTCCCAAGTCTGAAGCTTTTAAGCACTTCCAGTACTCTGGTACAGCCAGGCATTTCCAGCTGAAGATATGACTATGATCTCTGCTTGTCACTGGGCCCTCTCTGGGTTTGTCTATCAGGTAAAGAGCACAAGGTTGAAACAACCGACTGTTGGACCAAGTTGTTCCTCTCAGACCCTCACTTGGTCTCCAGCTTCTGGATATGCCCAGCATGCACGAAGGGCTGAGTCTCCCTTTGATGGTCATGCCTTCTCTTAGATAGAGTCTGGGGAAGATTTTCATTTCAGGAATGAGCCAACAGACTCTGAATGACTTGTGTATTCCTCACACTCGGATTTCCACCATTTCCCACCCAACATTCAGCTCACTCAACTGTCTGAGCCCTCCCATAATTGAGTGAGCACTCAGGCTGCAGTCAGTCCCATCCCTGGAGACACCAGGCTTATTTGGAATGATGGGCTTGCATCCCAAGCTTGTGTCATCCTGGCCTCAATTGTCATCTCCTCTCCCTGCTACTTTTTGTGAACCTCCATCTCCTTAAAAGAGATACTGAAGGTTAGAACAATCTAATGAGTTCTGAGATACTGTGTGTCTGAAGTACGCATGTGTGTGTGTGTGTGTGTGTGTGTGTGTGTGTGTGTGTGTGATGGGTAAAACCTGTCTCCCATGTGGCATGTTAATAGTGGTTGATAGGAGACTGTAGAAGCAAGAAGGTCTCCATGATCATGTGTATTATCTCAAGAACCCAAGTAAAACCTTGGGTGTGGTGATGTGCTGTAGAGACAGAGACAGGTGGGTATCTGGGGTTCATTGGCTAGTCCGCTTGGGCTGCTTGAACAGCTTTAGATCAGTGAGAAACCCTATCTCAAGAAACAATGGATGGAGCCTTGAGAAACAACACCCAAAGTTGATGTCTGTCCTCAACATGCATGTGTGTGTGTGTGTGTGTGTGTGTGTGTGTATACACATGCAAAACTCTCACACATGTATGCAACCCCTGCACATGCACACAAATACAAAATTAATTTTAAAAATACAGTATAAATGGAGTGGTACCTTCCTGGATTTTTTCCAGATTGTTACCAGTGTGAGATTAGTCGTCATCCTTTGAGCATTGTCTGTGAACCCAGCACTACTCTGGATACTTTGGACTTTTTATATCATCCCAATGACCCTATCACGTTTCTCTATTGCCAGAATCTGAGCCTACTCTTGGGTGTTGGCATCCTGTTCTTTTTAATTAATTAATTTTTAAGTTAACAAAATTTAACTAATTAGTTTTAATTAATTAATTGTTACTTCCTGACCACAGTTTCCTCTCCTATCCTCCCAACCCTTCCTCTTTCCCATCCACTCCTCACCCCTTTCTCTTCAGAAAAGGGGAGAGTTCTCATGGATGGGATGTCAGCCATGCCATGTCAAGTTGCAGTAAAGTCTAGGTCCCTTCTCTCCTATTAAGCAGGCTAGACAAGGCAACCCAGTAGATGGAAAGGATCCCAAAGGCAGGCAACAGAGTCAGAGACAGCCCCTGCTCCCACTGTTAGTAGTCCCTCAAGAAGACCAAGCTACACAACCGTAACAAGTGTGCAGAGAGCCTACCCCAGTCCCTTGCAGGCTCCCTGGTGGGTGGTTCAGTCTCTGCGAGCCCCTATGAGCCCATGTTAGTTGAGCCTGTGGGTTTTCTTGTCATCTGACATCCTGTTATTATGAATTATTTTGTAGCCAAGCCATGTGTCCCCCTTTTGGTGGAGGTTATGTAGGTTGGATATTTGAACCCAGTGGGCATCCTTGCCTTGTGAGTTTCTATGTGTGGCCTTTGAATTGGATTGTGAATTTTCCAGTCCCTTCACTGTGGGGAACATGCTGGAAAGATAAAGTGTATCACTTCATTATTATGTGTGTATTATACATGTATGCACCCATGTATGTTATGAATGTATGTGGATGTGCTCACCCATGCAAGTGTGTGTGAAGACCAGAGGTTGATGTTGCAATGTCTTTCTCAACTGCTTCTATATCTTATTTTTTTGGGACAGGATATCTTACTGATCCTATATTCACAGTGTCAGATAGGCTGGCTGACCACAGAGCCCTGGACTCTGCTCACTTTACCCCATGAGCTGTCTCCCTGGCCCCTGGTTGGTTTTTACCTTTCCCGTAAGCACATTTGAAAATGTCTGAAATTGTTTCATCAACCTCCCCAGGAAACAGCCTGGTCAAAGTGAGATTCCACCCCAACCCAGAGGTGGACTGTGGGGAAACCCAATTGGTCACAATGAATCATGCCAACAAAGCCCTCATTTTGAAGGCTGAAAATGATTCAGCTTTGTACGGCCACCTTCTCACCACCTCACTGTGCCCTGAGCATTCCATCTCTGTAACCAGAAATAGACAGGACTGTGGTGGAATTCAGGGCCAGGGTCAAAATGAATCAGGCCTGGACCAGTCTGGTGTCTGAAAGTCTCCATTTGTGTCTGAGGTATTCACAAGGACTTCCCTCATGTACTCTGTACACCTCGTCTGCCCAACACAGCCTCCCTCCTCAAAGTGTAGCCAGACACAGCCTCAGACCACCACTCCAGAAAGAGCCAAGAACCATTCATCTCACTTACTGGTCTCAGCAGGTCCAGTGGAGGAGACAGCTCTCACCTCAGCCCCGATCTGAAATCTACATCTCTAGAGATATCAAATAAAATATTTTTATTGGTGGCTGAACTATGCTAAATTTTAGCCCTTTCATTTAAATGAGAGCAACATGGCCCACACTGCTCTTCTGTGGTGAGATTATCTTGGTCATGCTTTGTATTGGGGACAGCATGATAAGAATGGGTGCTCTAGAACTTAGATATCAGGATACAGGCTGAAGAGATTACTCAGCGATTAAGAACACTTGCTGCTCTTCCTGGGGCTCTGGGTTCAATTCCCAGTACTCACCCCCATGGCAACTCACAACTGTCTGTAACTCAAATTACAGGAGATCCAGTGTCCTCTTCTGACTTCTCTGGGTACCAAAACACACACATGGTGCACAGACATACATGTAGAAAAAACACCCACACACATAAAGTAAAAAATCTTAAAAACAAATGTACTTTAATACAAATATATTGAGGGGAGGGGGAAGGGATGAATGATCTGACTAGTGAGTTGGGAAGCCAGAAGCCCAGTCAGATACAGTAGCATACAGTCAGACACATGGAATCACACATGGCCACATAGAATCACACACAGTCTCCATGGAGTCACATGCAGTCACATATAATGGGTGTCTGCAGAAATCTCTTTTAGGAAGAGACTAAGCCTGGTTGGGGGAGCAGCTAGATAAGAGGGTCAGACAAAGATCAGGTACCACAAGCACACTTCGAAAATCCAAAAGGTACAATGCTCCAGATACAGTGTATGGTTTGTATGTGACGTGTTTCCCCTTGTCTGTGTGATGCGTTAATGTTGCTATTGCCAAAAATAGTAGTTGCTGCTTCCTACACATTGAGGGAGAAGTGAACTCTGGGAAGGGAACTATGGCTCAGAGTGGCCATTGTCAAAGGAAATGGGATTTGTCACATGCCAAAATCAGGGGCAGGTGGCAGTGCCTAACAGACGCAGGGTACCACCAGTCCCACAGCTCATATGAGAGTCCTAGTTCATATGTGTACATACTTCCTTGTTTTAGAATAAAGTTTAATGAAACTTATAGATTATGGAAGATAGTTCCAATTTTTTCAAATGATAGTTGTTTATTTTACCATGTTCTGTAACTGACAGATTTATGGGGCTTATTTCCAGGTGTGCCTCATTATTCCAGTTAGTAAAATAAAACAGAAACAGACAAAAAGGTCAGCTGTGAGGAGCCATCCTAAGTTTACAGAGGGTCAACTGGGGAGATATCTGTGGTTAAAAATAATAAAATTACATCTTTGTTAATTAGTCCTTTTTCTAATGTGTAGTGGCTTTGTTTTTTCTCTTCTGACTAGTTTTTTGTCTACTTTGCCAGGCTTATTTTCTGGATTTCTGGTCATTTAGTTGTTTCCATCGCTTGACACTTTACCAATGGGGCATATTTCTCGAAACCTGTAGAAAGTTGTATCTGGCCCACCTGGTCACAGGCAAAGGGAAACTGTGTCACACTGCTTTCTAATTTTAGGTCAGCTGCCAGGTCAGGGTGTATGAGGAAAAAGCATGGTGGAAGAGTAGCCTTGGGGAGTATGACAGGAACAAGAATTCCTGCTTGGATGAAGCCCAGGACACAGTCCTTGAGACACATCATCAAAAGAAAGTCATTAAGAAAGTCATCACATAGACACTTAAATGATGTCCATCCCAACAGATGAATGGCTCTTAACCTACAAAATAATACAAAAAAATGACCAAAAAAATGACATCAATAAAATTCATAACTCTTTAGTAACTGATTCCAGAGATATCAAAGAAGATGAAGTGTGGAACAGAGAATTCAAACGTGCTCAGTGTGTTAAAAGAAAACACACACATACAGGCCTGTGACCTAAGAAGACACGTGTCTGAACAAGACATGTGACCACATGCACAGTCAAGACAGAGGAATCAAAAAGAGATTTTGACAGAAAGTTCAGGGATGAGGAGCTCAAAAATCAGAAAAATCAGGTGGTGGCTTCAGTAATGCACTAGATCAGATAGAAAAAAATTGCAGAGCTTGAAAACAAGATTTTTTTAAAAAGTTAATAATAAAACAAAAGAAAGAAAGAAAAGACTATGTGAGAGATTTTAGGGTACCTTCAAAAATCAAATATTTGGCTTGTTGGAAGAGCTACAGGCTGAGGGCATAGAAAATCTATTTAATAAAACAACAGCAGACAAATTCCCAAATATAGGGGAGAACATGAGCATCTAAGTACAAGAAACATTTAAAACCCCAAATAGACATGACCATAAAAGTACTTTGTTGACATATTATAGTTAAATTACCAAAAGTACTGAACAAAGAATTTTACAATATACAGCAGAAGTGCCAAGTAACATACAAAGACAAACTTATTAGATTAATAGTTTCTCAGAAGCAACTCTGAGTACCAAGAGGGCATGGAATGATATACTTCAGGCACTGAAAGAAAATAACTACCAAGACTATTATACCCAGCAAAACTGTCCATCACAGCAAAAGGAGAAGTGAGAATCTTTCATGACAAGGTTAAACTAAGGGCACTTATGACTAATAGGTCACAATTATAGAAGAAGGTAGAAAGAATCCCATACTAAGAAGAGAAAACTGCTAAACATCCTTATTAGGAAATATGAATAAATTCCACTAGAAAAACATATGTACCAGTGAGAAGTAGGAAAGACTCAAGTATTCCCCAAACAACAAGTTACAAGTTAGGTGAGATACCCTGTCTAAAAATATAAAATGGAAGCAATAGAAGATACTAGAAGTTGAACTCTGGCTTCACATGTATGGATGACTGCACAAGCTCTTTCTCTTTCTCTCTCTCTCTTTCTCTCTCTCTCTCTCTCTCTCTCTCTCTCTCTCTCTCTCGCTTTCTCTCTCACACACACATACACATGCACATTTACATACACACACATACAGACACACATGCATACACACACACATTCACACAAACACTATACACACACACTACACTACACTAAGTAGTTTCTACAGTAACTAGTAACAGTGACTAGGAAAAGAAAATAACATGTAAGAGACTGAACCTAGATCCTTATCTTACCTTGCAACCCCCTCCTAAATCAAAGTGGACTTATTTTACTATTAGAGTAAAACACAAGAGAGATGCTTCAAGAAACGTACAAAGATTTCCTAGATAGGACTCCAACAAAAGTACAAGGCAAGAAACAGTCAGGACTTGATAGTTGGAATTGTTTTAAAAGTCTTGTATAGCAAGAAAACAGAGAGAAGAGGCATCCATAGAGTGAGGTGGACTTTACCTTCTATTCATCTCACAATTGATATCCAAAGAGAACTCAGAAGAGTTAAAAACAATTAGTTCACAGAGTGTGAAAATTGGAATAGATGCTATCAAAGAGGAAATATAAGTGGTCAAGGACTTGTTTAGGGGTGAAGAGCTCATTTCTTCATTCACTAAGCGCATACAAATGCAGTGAGATTCTAGCTCACCTGAGTGAGAATGTTTTTTTGGTTTTTTTGTTTTTTGTTTTTTAATGTTAGTGATGATTTGGATGAAAGGGAGTCCTTATACGCCATCCTAGTTAGCATTAACTGTCAACCTTGTACAACCTAGAATCATTTGAGAGAACTTCAAATGAGGAATAGTCCAGATCAGACTGATCCGTTGGCATGTTTAGTTGAGGTGGAGTGGGAGGGAGAGGTCCTGATGGTTAATGGCTATGGGAGGGCCCAGCCCACAGTGGGAGGCCCCATTCCTTGGACAAGTGATCCTGGGCTATCTAAACAAGTGATTTCTACTTTAAGTTCCTGCTTAGGTTCTCGCTATGATTTCTTTCAAGGACGGACTGTAATCTATAAGCTGAAACAAACCCTTTCGTCCTCTAAGATTTTTGTGGTCAGAGTGTTGACTTTTTCATCCATATTGCTGATTTTTTTTCCTGTTTCCAACTTTTCTCTCTAGGGTTTGAGCTAAATTCATTTGCTTGTTTGTACCCTCTTCCAGATCACTGACCATTTTTACCAGAAAACTTTTCAAATCTTGACCTGGCATTTTACCTATTTCAGTATCTTTGAGTTTGGAAATTGAGTTAGGTTCTTTTAGGGGAGGCATGTTGTCCTCATTTCCATGTGATGGATATCTCTTTGAGGATTTTTATATTTTTTTTCTCCCGAAGTGGAACAGAATCTTCTTTTTGGGAAGCCTAGTGTTGAGGGCTTAATCCCTGGCACCAAGCCCTTTTGGAAGAAGCTTCATTTCTCTTCACTCTGTTGGAGATAAGTACATGGCGCTGTCTCTTTCCTGCTCATGTCCAGAATTCTTACTCTTTCACTTTCTCTCTGGGTTTCTATGGTTCTTTCTGTATTTCTGTCTTGGGAATAGAGTTAATTTTTCTTTCTACGTTCTCCTCCTTTACTGTTTTCCACAGTCTCTTAGGTACCATCTCACCCAGAGTCCTCCTTGAACAATTTTCTAATCCTACTACCTGTATGTTATCAATCCTGGAATCAAATCAGGGACTCTGGAACATGCTGGAAAGTTTCTGGAGTGACAGATAAAGATATGATGCTGATGTTGGGACAATTGAAGTATCACTATTCATAGCCATCCCAGATGAAGATCTAGAGCCCCTTCTTACTCTCTGATTTCATCCTTCCTTTATCTCTGCAAGAGCAGCAAGCCTTGGCTGTTGTAGCCCTGCCTCAAAGTCTTACTGGAGATGTCCTGTAGTTCTTCATCCCTTAGCACAGTTTAATGCCTACTTAGTTTATAAAGCATAGGCAATTGAGCTTCTACAATATAGTATAGTGTATAAATGAGAATTTCTGGTTTTTAAACAATGGTCTATAAAAGCTGGATCTAGAAGGACCCGCCGAGGTTCATCACCCTCTCCCTAGCTCCAATTCATACTTGGAGAAATCAAAGTTTAAAATTGGTCCAGCCCTGACGTTCACAGCTGAGCATCAGCCCACACAATTATAGACACTTGAATGGCTTGACTGGAATCAAGCACAGCACCAACCTGATCCAAGATACATCAGCTATTCATATTTGACCTCCAACTGTGGGCCAGAGATTCAAGAAGCTTTCCCTCTGATTCTTTTTACAAAGTGTCCCATGAACCAGGTGTTTCTTGTTCTCATGTAAAGATTGTTTTAAAGAATGTATCTACTCTACAAGATTATTAAGTCTAGAAAAACCTAAGTACACCGAGCTCGTGAGCAGTAGACATAGAGTTTGAATCAGTTGCTCTCAGTGAGGAAGCAGTGACACATCCTGTTGAGTGTGGAGGGCGAGTGTTGGGACAGCCACAAGTGGTCATCAACTATTGGGTCACATACAAAGCCTTGGGGAACCGATGTTTCTGATGAAGTCCTGGGACCTGAGTCCCACTGTGTGAGTGAATTCTTTCCACATATCCTTCAGAGGGCCCTTGGAGCCCAGCACCTCTTGTCAGAAGGGCTTAGAGGACATTGTATTCTCAAGTGAATTGAATTGAATGTAAGAATAACCTTAATTGTTTAATTGCAAGGCTGTGAAAAATACAGGGGACAAAATTTATCACTTTCTGATAAGCACCAGTGGTGAACAACCCCCTTCTAGAAGTTGATGTTTTGTATTCTGCCAGTCAGATGCTTCAGCCTTAGTCATGTTGCTGGAAGCCTTCTGATGCTGACCTTTTCCTGAGTTCCACCATGTAAGTAATCAAGAGCATCTCCTGCAAAGTTCCCAGGTATCACTTGGGTGATGTTCAGTAGGACATTCTTCAAGGAAGGCCTTGTGGAACAGACCCCCACAGCCTGCACAACCTCAGTATGTGTGGACTGAGCTTCGGGATCTCTCTAGTCATCTGCTGTGTCCAACTGACCCAGTTGGCAGACACCCTCTGCTCACAGACCAAGAATTCCAGAATTTTTATAATATCTGTGATGCAACTTCCTTGCTATGGAGTGTTCTGAGACTGGATTTGAAGAGACTCCTCAGGGGTATTCAAAGGAATGCTGAGGATACAACTTCCTGTTGTCTGACCACTCTCTCAATAGCGGTGTAGAGATGGGGCTTCATCCATGCTTTTTGGAACCCCCTCTTCCCTCTCTCTCTCCTCTCTCTCTCTCTTTCTCCTCTTCCTTATCCCCTTCTCCCCCTCCTCTGTGTGGTGTGTGTGGTGGTACACAATACCATTTACATGTATTCTGAGGCCAGGGAGAAGACATTTAGTGTCTCCCCTGTATTGGTTTTGTTGTTGTTTTGTTTTGTTTTGAAACAGAGTCTCTGGCTAAACTTGAAACCATCTGTCTAGACTGGTTGTCCAGCAAGTACCCAGGATCCACCTGTTTCCATATCCAGCATTTGGGTTAGAGACATACATGGACGTGCCCAACTTTTATGTGGCTGATCAGGATTTGAACTCAAGTCTTCTTGATTTCACAGCAAACATTTTTAGCCACAGAACCATCTCCCTTCATCTTTTTTTTTTTTGTTATTTATTTTATTTTTTATATGTTTGTCTCTCTCTGTCTCTGTCTCTTTCTGTGCGCATGTGCATATGCACCTATGTGCCTTCGAAGACCAGAAGAGGGTATGTGAAGTCCCTTGGAGCTGGCATTACATGTGGTTATGAGCCACCCGACGTGGGTGCTAGGAATTGAACTTGGGTCTTCTGCAAGAGCTCTTAACTACCTTGTCATTACTCCATCTTTTCCTGACTTCTGGTAGGAGCTGATCTGAAGAAGGCAGAAGTGCCTCCCTCCTTCCGGATGTCTCCATGTATCTGGAGAAGCTGACGGGGAATTTGCCATGTTGGTTATGTTCAGCTGTCAGAAAAGGAGAGAAACAATCACTACTGTTCGGAGAATAGTGACGCTTAGAGTCACGGGGAGAGCACAGCCGCACTGCTTTGGGTGTCTGGTCTTCTGAGATGCCTGAAACTTTTCCCTCTGGTGGGTTAGTTAGACACCAGCTTAGAGATGAATCGTACAAAGATCAAGAAAATAGGAAGAAAAAAGGCACAAGGACATGATCACCAAAGAAAGAGCCTGGGTAGCCAAAGCAAGGCTAATTAAAGCAAAATATTATGTTTGCAAATAAGCATAGGGAAGCCTCTGTACCACTGACCGCAGTAGAAACTGATCATCTTTCTGCCAGGCAGTTAGTATAATTTGCAGAAGGGCTGACTATACTTTCTTGCCTAACTAGTTTACTTTTAGGAATGCATTCCACGGATATATTACATTTTAGCAATACGAATTTTCATATCAACAATGTATACAGTGGCAGAGATTTCAAAGCAGGATTACAGTCTACCTGCATGACTGAGTACTCTGTAATTGTAATTGGGTCACTATATCAAAATACCAGACGACAACAACTTCAGAGGGGAAACATTGGTGTTGATTCATGGTTTTAGAGGGGCAGCTCGGTGTGAGGAGGAGGGTACGGCAGAGAACATCACACATGGCAGCCAGGAAGCAGAGGTAGCATCTGTGCCACTGCCTGTACTTCATCCAGGGGACAGCCTACTGCCTGCTGTCACCCACTCTTCTCCCCTACTTAAGATCATCCTTCACAGACTCCCCTGCATACACACATGCAGACATTTTCTTTACTAAATTCTTAGATATCTCACAATCCAGTCCAGTCCATCATCAAGATTAATCATCACAATAATAAATAACTATATAAAAGAGGAATTATACATATTACCTGTAGTACACTATTTAATTAAAAATCAATTGTATGGGGGCTGGAGAGATGGCTCAGTGGTTAAGAGCACTGACTGCTCTTCCAGAGGTCTGGAGTTCAATTCCCAGCAACCATGTGGTGGCTCACAATCATCTGTAATAGGATCCAATTACATTTTCTTCTGGTGTGTCTGAAGACAGCGACAGTGTACTCATCATATATATAAAATAAATAAAATCTTGAAGAAAAAATCAGAGGGGTGTGTGTGTGTGTGTGTGTGTGTGTGTGTGTGTGTGTGTGTGGTTTTTTTGAATCAAGGTCTCTTTATGTAGCCCTGGCTGTCATACCTCCGGCCTTAAAAGGCAATTTTCAAGCTTTTGGGAAATGGTGGTACATACCTTTAATCCCAGCACTTGGGAGGCAGAGGCAAGTGGATCTCTGTGAGACTGAGGTCAGCCTGGTCTTTATAGAGATTTCTAGATCAACCAGTCAGGTTACAGAATGAGATCTTGTAAGAGAGAAACAGAAAGAGTGATAGATTAGTTTCCAAGGCAATATGTAGAAAAGGATGCTGATTGGCTTCGATCCCCTAGCTTGGCTTGAACCCAATGACTTGCATGTGCTAGGCAAGCCCTCTACCACTGGGCTACATCCCCAACCCTTGGGGTTTTGTTGGTTTGTTTTGGTTTGGTTTGGTTTGGTTTTTGTTTTTGTTTTGTTTTGGTTTTCCCGAGACACAGTTTCTCTGTATAGCCCTGGCTGTCCTGGAACTCACTCTGTAGACCAGGCTGGCCTCAAACTCAGAAATCCGCCTGCCTCTGCCTCCCGAGTGCTGAGATTAAAGGCGTGCGCCACCACTGCCCTGCTTTTGCTTTGGTTTTGACAGAGTTTTACTATGTATCTCAGGCTGGCCTTGAACTTGCTAATGTAATCCAGGGTTTTTCAAACCCTCAGTATTCCTGCTCTTTCCTCTTGAGTATGGGGACTCTAGGCATGCTCAGTGATTCCTATTTTTCAAAGGCAATAGCTACAGAGGAACAGCTGCATGATGTGTTTGCTTTCTCCCTTTTACAAGTTTGCATTTTCTCGGATTTTTACAAACATGTACAACTTTCCCTACGGAGAGGGGAAAGCACATTAAGATCATTTTTAAGAGAAGAGAATAGTGGCTGAGTTAGATGTATGACAGTGGAGCTCACAAGGCAAAGAGGCCGAGAGCCCCTTTTCCAGGGAAGATGTGGTACCACACAGGACTCACACCATGGAGTCTGGGAATTGGGCGTGCAGTCTATAGACATGCAAAGCCAGAAATTAAGAGTTCTCCTTTTAAATTACAAGATCATATTTTTTCCCACTTCTTTCTGGAACAGGATTAGAGGATCTCCAAGGCTCTGAAGCCCTTGGAGGGGGGTGACAAAGGCCAGGCTAGGGACACAGAGCACAGGGTGGGGCACAGCCTTGGCCACCTGGTGACCTACATTCAGATCTTGGCTTATACTTAACTACCAGAACAGCCTAACTTAATGAGCCTCTGTGGCTTGATCTCTTCCTTGGGATAAAACTGCTGTTGCTGGCTTCACATAAATACCCACCCAACCTGAAGTCCATGGGCCACATGTACCCCATGATAGCTAATGAGTAGCTTAGAACGTTTATGGATGACTGCGTCAAAATGTTGGTCAGCCCTGCCTGGAGTGTGTCAGTCTCCCTTCAGCTGAAGATGACCCTCATGCTTCCTATGTAGATCATCCCTTCTATGGATGCATTCTAACGATGGAATTTTATTTGTAAATTAAACCTGGTAAAAGATTCACAGTGTATAATGAAATAAACAATTACAATAATACACTGTAATACAACTTGTCATGAATCTGTCTTTTGCCATCTCTGCCTTTTTTCTTTGTCCTATTTAGTTTTTGGTCAACTTGATACTATCTAGACTCACCTGGAAAGAGGGGACCTCAATCAAGGAATTGCCTCCATCTAGTTGACCTGTGGGCATGTCTGTGGCTCATTTTCTTGATTGATGACTGATGTAGGAGGGCCCAGCTCACTGTGGATGGTGTCATTTGTGGGCTGGTGGTCCTAGGGTGTATAAGAAAGCAGGCTGAGCAAGCCATGAGGAGCAAGCAAGCCAGTAAGCAGCATTCCTCCATACCTTTTGCATCAGTTTCTGCCTCCATGTTCCTGCCTTGAGTTCCTGCTTTGATTTCCTCAGTGATGGAGTGTGACCTGGGATGTCTCAGCCAAATAAACAACCCTTTCCTTCCCAAGCCGCTTTTGGTCATGGTGCTTACCACAGCCGTAGGAACCTAACTAGGATACTCTCAAAGAATCTTAGTGTGCTGGTATTTACTGTTCTGATTTAAATTTCTCCTGTCTTTCCAGTGTTTGTGGAAGGTTTATTCTCCTGGTAGATCTTAGCTCCTTCAGCTTGTGAGTTTTTTCTGAAGCAGCACATCGTGGTTTTTGTTCTCTTTCACATCTGAGCTTCCAGCCTCTCGGCTCTCATGTTTCTGAGCCATCACTACTAAAACAATGGCTACCTGAACATAGGCACTGCATGCTGTGATGCACCCAGTATCAGAGCAGTTACAAGATAAGCTAATGATTGAACAATGAATGGGTGGTTGATGTAGACAGTCAAGATCCGAAGTACAGTATACAAAGGGATGATTGACATCAGGGAGAGGAGGCAGAGGGGGCGTGGCATAGGTCAGCAGGAGATCTCATCACATTACTTGAAATGGCTGCACAATTTAAAATGAATGACTTGTTCTTAGAATTTTCCACCTAATGTTTTCCTCATGAAAGTGTGAATAGATAGCAGTAACAGTGAATGGCGGTGACTCTTGTATTGAGAAACATAGGAATCTTTTCTTTTCTTTAATGTACTGACTGCGAATCATTTGACTTGACCTGACTCTAAATCACTGACTTTGTTTAATTTCCAGAAAAGGAAAGCAAAGAGAGCAGAGTGCGGTGGTGCGTGCCAGCATTCAGGAGGAACAAGAAGACTTCTAGTTGTAGGCTAGCCTGGGTTACATAGTGAGACCCATTTCAAAAACAAACAAACAAACAAACAAAAAACCAAGGGGGAAAGATTAAAGACAAAAGCAAGACACGACAAATCAAACCCCCAGGCTTCAGTCAGGTCACCCAGGTTCATATCATTCAGCCATTGAGCATTCATTCACTCGTGTTCTGGAGGTGCATCAGGCTAGGCTGTCAGATTCTGGTCATTGCCACAGCCAATGATTCCATTCACAGTTGCATGCACTCAGAGCAGGGGCTCACCTGAGAAAGATGTCTGAAAGTTACCCAAACAAATAAGTGTATTTGGCTTTGTGAACTGGACAGAGAGGAGCAGTTATTTCTTTGTCCCATACTCTCTTATGTTGGTGGATTCTCTAGTATCATGGTTAGAAGTGTGTGTCCAAGGATCTGTTCCCTCCTTACTGCATAAAGCAGAAACAGAACCTGACTGTGGTGTCCAGAGGATTTGACCAGAATTAGATAAAGTCATTACAGTAGAGCCCCTAGTCTAATCCTGGTGACATCATAAGAAGAAAGCATGAGACAAGAAGAGACACATGTATACTCCATGTCCTTTGCCATGTGATAGCCAGTGTTAATCTTTGACCATTGACAGTAGAAGGTCACTACTAGTTGACTTTGAATTGAACCAGCAGAGTCAGGATCTAAAACAACCTCCCTTTTATGTTTGTTGTGCTTGTTTTGAGAGTGTCTTATATAGCCTAGGCTGGCTTCAGACTTGCTGTGCAGTTGAGCATGGTCTTGAACTCAAAATTCTCTTGTGTCCATTTCTCAAATGCTGAGACTTGACCCCCAGGCTTTGTGCATGCTAATAAGCACTCTGCCAATATCCCCAGCCAGCACTCCTCTTCTTCACAGTTTACCAAATCTACAGTATATTTTATTAGAAACAGACAAATACTCGTTAGTTTTTCAGCCTTGGCACATGATTGAATTCTCCTGTGGTCAGCCAGTACACTCTGTGTGGTTTCATTGACTGTGTTGAGACTCGCTTGTTGTTGACTCATTTTGGGGTTCTGTTTGGCAAATCTGTGTGTTCTTGAAGGGAATCTGTTCTTTGGAGTTGTTGAATCCAGTTTCCAGAAACTTGCGAATCATCAGGTTGTTGGTCTCGTTGTTTGTATGGTCACTGCCAGAGCTGTCTTGTGTGAAGTCTCCACTGCACCTAAGATCGGCTGATGGATCCGATTTCCTTTTTATTCTGTCAATATTTATGTCATGCATGTTGAACTTATCCCTGCAGATTTACACAGTCGTAGCTTCCTGTCAGGTTGACTCTCATTGGCTCTAGCTGTTTTCTTGTCCTGGAGTCAGTGTTCCCTCACTTTAATTCAGCCTTCTTCTGTACATGGTGTATCTGCCTCCAACTTTCCATGGTGTGAGAATAGGTAGTGTGATTATATTGTTCAGTCTGGTTTTGGTGATTTTTGTCTTTTCATTGGAGTATTTGTTATGCTTTTCTAATGTCTCCCAAAGGCTATGTTTTGTTTCCGGTCCTTGCCACTATTGAGAGGCAGTGGAACCTTAGGCCATTGGGGTGTGCTTGCAGAAGGAATAGTGGGGGCTGGAGATGACTTTGTTGGTCAAGTGCTTGTTGCATAAGAATGGGGACTTGAGCTGGGATGCTCAGCTCACATAAGAGCTGGGCATGTTAGCATAGATGTATAATCCCAAGGCTGGGAAGACAGATGGATCCCATGGGGCTCACTAGCCAGCCACCGAGCTGAATCAGTGAGCTCCAGGTTCAACGGAGAGATCTTGTCACAAAACATAAGGTGGAGACCAATTGAGAAGGACATCAGTATCTGCCTCTGGTCTCCTCACAAGTGCAAACACCGGAGAAGAAGAGAGAGGGAATCGAGAGGGCCCCAAGCTCTTCTGTCTTCCTCTGTCCCCTGGAAAAGAGCAGCCTCCTCTGTCATGTGCTCCTTCTATTATACATGGAGCCTCCACTCGCCCAAAGCAATGTGACCACGTGACCATGGACTGAAACTTCTGAAACCACGAGCAAGATAACTCCTTCCCCCTCATTAGTTAATTATCCCAGGTATTTTGTCACAGCAATAGCAAGCTCGCAGATCAAGTATTTTCTTAGAATTCCTTTATTTACCCACTATAGTAACCTGTTCTGGTTTTGGTTTGTTTTGTTCTTATTATGGTGAACACAAACACTGTAGCACGCATCTGTTAAGTCCGTTAGAAAATAGACTTGCATCCGTTCATCCGTGTTGGAAGTTCTTCACTGCTGCTCATCAGATGTTTCCTCTGCACATTCTTTCTCTCCTCTTCTCTGGGGTTTCAAGCATGTCATTTATACTCCATGTCCTAGTATGTCTCTGTCATCAGTCTCTTCCCCTGACATCTGATTTTATTTTCTCAGTCATTGGAGGCTATTGAAAAGTTCACTCAGCTCTTCAACCTCCTAGCCACTGTCTTGGGAAAAGCAGAGACCTATGAGAGCACCTCTCTGTGCACATTCTTTCCCTCTGCATCCTTGGCCCTTTGAGTCCATGCTGCCTCAGGAGCCTTCCAGTGTCAGGAACATGTGACTCGAGCTCTGTTTGAACATCCTAGAATGTTCCTTCACAAATCTGGATGGCAGATTGTCAGTCCTTCCTTGTGGCCTCTTGATACAATCAAGAGACTTGTAAACAAGCTTCGTGAGGATGCTGTGGGCGTGACACAGCCTGGCATTTTATATCAGACATTGTTCATAAGTGGAAGGAGCAATCACAAAGTAGTGATGAGACAAGCCTGTAATCCCAGCATTTGGAGTCTGAGGCAGAGGGATCACTGTGAGTTTTACTCAGCCTGAGCTACAGGGTAAGACCTTGTCTCAAACAAAACAAAGTACAGAAAAGCAAAAACAAACAAAAAGCAAATACAACAAAGGCATAAAGTAGTAAGGTCATTATCACACCAGTATATTATTCTTTAATGTTACCAGGTGATAAACGTTTCTTCTCCATTATAAACTTAGGGAGTCATTTTCTTTCTTTTGTTTTGTTGGTTGTTTGGTTGGTTGGTTTTGTTTTTTGTCTTTTGGAAACATAGCCCTGGCTGTCCTTGAACTCGCTCTGTAGACCAGGCTGTCCTGGAGCTCACAGATCCACCTGCCTCTGCCTCACAAGTGCTGGGATTAAAATCGTGTACCACCACTGCCTGCCTTTATGGGGTCATTTCAACAGGCTGGGTTTTTTTTCTTTTTAAACAAAACTTTATGCAGCGCATGATAAATATATGTCTTTAGTATGTTTATCTACTGTTCTATAGTTGTTTATGGCAAGGCTTAACTAATACAAATGAGTCTACCTAGCAGAAACAGGCATGCTGCTTTGTGGAAAGCCTCGGGGTTGAGGCTCCTGTCAAAAAATCTGATGGACAACAGAATAAAACCCAAGCAATGAGTGACTTGAGAGCAGCCACAAAGGACCTTTGCTTTGCCTAAGGGGAGCTGGCTAGGTCTCCTTGGGATTGTGCTCTCTGGAGGCCAGGGTTATAGGTATTCTGCTGTAGGTGTCAAAGCCTAAGCCAGGTGCACACAGTAGACCTGTTGCGGGAACTTCTCTACCTTCTAGCCTTGTTTGAGTGCCACAGGGTGTGAACTGCTGGGCCTCTGGCAGTAACACAGGGCTTTCTCTATAGTAAACCCACAGGACACCAACATACAAAGGATTGTGTCTCTTTAAGGCAGATCTTGGGTGGCTCCAGCCCAGGGTCATTTAGCTAGCCCTTCCTTGATAGGAAGTTACTCTGAACTGATCACTATGATCTCTCTGTCCCTCTGTGTGTGTTTAAAATGAAGTGTGCATGCCCCTGCAGTTTCCAACTGCAGCTCCTAGTTTTGCTTTTCTGGTTCTCATCTCTCCATCTGCTTCCTCCTTGAGACACACCCACAGGACTTTTCCCATGATCTCTCAGTCTCTGAGTTATATGAGGACCAGGACACATGAAGTCTCTTGCACATAACCTCACTTTGGAGTTACACGTAGGTTCCCACTGGCTGTGATGCCCATGACCGTGAAGAATGTAGTTTTTCATTTAGCAAATGCTCCTGCCACAGTGCTTGTTGGATGCCATTCCTTTAGCTCCCAGAACGGTTCCATGGGCTGCATTTGATTATCATCTACATTCAGTAGATGAGGAAATTGATGTGCAGAGAAGCTAAATGTTTTGCCCAAGATTGCACAACTTAAACATCAGAATGAGAATTCAAACTCAGTTCTTCGGGCTCTAGCATGCTCTCCTCCCATGCAGACCTCCCTGATGTTCGGTTCTTCAACTCCTTTTCTGTTTGATCACAAAGGGCTCAGCATCTCTCCTGTGAGTTAGCAGCAGGCTGGTCTCAAACTTCTGCATCCCCTAGGCAGAGATACTGTAGATAGGAAGAAAAGGCCACAGGACCTTCAGAGCTTCTCTGAGGGTGAATTCTGCAGACCCCTTCTTTCTTTGCTCCATCCTTCCTTCTCTTCCTTTCTTCATTTTTCTTCCTTCCTTCTTTCCTTCCTTCATTTCCCTTTCCTTTCCTTTCTTCTCTCTCAGTCTCTCTGTCTGTCTCTGTCTCTGTCTCTCTTTCTCCCTCCCTCCCTCCCTCTTTTCCTTTTCTTCTTTTTATTTTTATTTTTGGAACTCAAACTCACAGAGATCCAACTGCCTGTGCCTCCCAAATTCTGGGGTTAAAGGCATAGTGGCACCACTACGCCCAGCTTGCTCCATCATTTTCAAAGGAAGTGACAGTGGCCCTCTGCCAACAGAGCACTTAAGAGTCTCTTAAGCTGCAGAGTACCTGCCAAGGTCAATGTCACAGTGATCACCTCAGTCACTGACAGTGGAGGGTTTCACACACACACACACACACACACACACACACACACACACACACACAGAGTGGGAACAAGGCCACTGGGCCTTGGAGAACTGTGCAGGTCACAAAGGACCCTGTCAGGTTTCCCGATGCAGTGCTACATTGGGGATCACTGAGACCCCACACTCCACTCGTGTCCCTGCAGCCAGATCCCCTTCCCGATTAGTAAATGTGTCTACAAAGCTATGAAACCTGGCATGAAGAGACCAGAGAAGACTGAGATATAAGCTTTGCCCTAAAAAACCATTGTCTTCCCATTGGACATGTTGAAAATCCCTGGGACATTAATAAACCCTAAATCTGCCTTGGCAGGGGATGTCTGGGGAAACTGACCCAGGTTTAGCTGGGCCTTGGGCTATGAGGAGATTGAAGGAGCACAAGGCAAGAAGGTGTTCTGAGAAGCCTGCACTTGCCTGTGGGACACACTGTCCTCCCTTTCTGCCAGCCTTGTGTTCCAGGAAGCCAGCCCAGGCAGACCTCTCCAGCTGCTTTTAACCTTGTTTTGGTTGGGTATAATTGGATTTTCCCATTAGAGGCACAGGAAGAGATTAGAAACCAGAGTAGAGTGGCATCCTAGATGTGTTCCTTGGCTTTTCCCTGCTGGTCACTATGGGTGGCTCTGAGACCCTTCAGTGAAGACCCCAGATGCCACTAGGTAGCCTCTTCGCTCATTTCTAGAAAGCACTGGTGTCTCAGGGAGATTCTTTGAGCCCTGAGAGGTAATGGCTACCTTCTGTAGACAACAAGGGCTGCTTCCCCCATCGTTTGTCGGTCCCCCTCAACTCTGCCTGCTTCTCAATTGGGCAAAAAGGAAGAGGGCTGGTGAGATGGCTTAGTAGCAGAAGGAGCTTGTTGCCAAGACTGGTGACCTGAGTTCAATCCCCAGGACCCACATGGTGAAATAAGAGAATTGACTCCCACAAGTTGTCCTGTGATCTCCATACCTGTACAATACCAGGAAAGAAAAGGCCTTTGAGTTCAGAGTACTGATGACAGCATTTCAGAGATGAGGAAGATGGTGGGTGACACTGGGAACTCAGACTACTGTGCCCAAAACATGAGGTAGGAACAGAAATAGGTTGGAATGTAGTCCAGAAGAGCTTTGCATGCTAATCCAGGAAGGTGATGTCTCAGAACACTTTACAGTATCTACAGTCTTTATGCTAGACTAACGAGCTCTCTCTCTCTCTCTCTCTCTCTCTCTCTCTCTCTCTCTCTGTTTCCAGAAAGTTCCTGCTGCCACCCACCCACCTCCTCTAGCGCAGGACAAGGATGGAGATCCCTTTTGGCTCCTGCCTCTACGGCTGTTTGGCTCTGCTTGTCTTGCTGCCCTCCCTGAGCCTAGCACAGTATGAGAGCTGGCCCTACCAGCTCCAGTACCCTGAGTATTTCCAGCAACCAGCTCCTGAACACCATCAGCGTCAGGTGCCCTCTGATGTGGTCAAGATCCAGGTCCGCCTGGCGGGCCAGAAGAGGAAGCATAATGAGGGCCGCGTGGAGGTCTATTACGACGGCCAGTGGGGCACCGTATGCGATGATGATTTCTCTATCCATGCTGCCCACGTTGTCTGCCGGCAAGTGGGCTATGTGGAGGCCAAGTCCTGGACTGCCAGCTCCTCCTATGGCCCAGGCGAAGGTAAGAGACCAATGCTGTGGAACTGAGTGCATGTCACATATCAAGGCCAGGACGCATTCTCTGATGAGTCCACAAAGAAAGCTGTAATTGCTATTAAGTGTGAATTTCTAAGAGTTTTCTATCTGCCCTGCAGGCTGTGTCCTGCCTGAAGGTGGGTGGGAGGCCCCTCCAGGGAATGATAGAGGGAGAAACCATCGTGAACTCTCCTGCTTTGAGCATGAATGCCTCAAGGAAGCCAAGGTGGTTGGTGACCTCAGTCAGTAGGTGAAATTAGCCTGCGCCCATCTCACTAAGCCACACTTCTTGTCTAGGAGTATCATGCTTGCATCCAGATTTCTTCTTCTAGATACGGCGTTCACAGTTTCTCAAAAGTCCTCCACAGGCAAGAGTTCTACCCACATGAAGATGATGATGATGATGATGATTTATTACTTATTATTGTTATATTATTATTTACTGTTATTATTGTGTCTGCGTGTGTGTATGTGTGTGTGTGTATGAGCAAGCATGTGTTTTGTGTGTGTACTTGCACATGCTCACACGTGCACTTGTGTTCTTGCAATGGTTTGTGTTTATGGCATCAAGAGGTGTGCCTCAGATGTTATCGAACTAGGCTGTTTGTTTGTTTCTTTCTTTCTTTCGACAGGGTTTCTCTGTGTAGCCCTGGTTTTCCTATTCCTAGAATGTGCTCTATAGACCAGGTTGGTCATGAACTCAGATCCACCTGCTTCTGTCTCCTGAGTGCTAAGACTAAAGGTGTATGCCAACACCACCTGGTTGGAAAATAGACTCTTTAAGAACTGATGTATTCCCAGAGTTATGTCCCTGGTTGGGCATGCAGGTATGGGTAAAAGGTAGCATTTGCAAACAACTGTTCTTGGGGCTAGGAGGTGGCTCTGGATAAAGAGCTTGCTATGCAAGCATGAAGATCTTAGTTTGGTTATCTGGCACCACATAAAAGCTGGGCATGGTAGTAAGGACCTGAAGCCTCAGTGCTAAGGATGTGGAGACAGGTGGATCTCTGGAGCTCACTAGCTAGCCAGACTAACCAGAGCATCAGGTTCAATGAGAGACTCTGTCTCAAAAGCATAAAGTGGAAGGAGGTACCTAAATCCACTTCTGATGTCCACATGCTTACACACACACACACACACACACACAGGACCTGCACATCAACTCCAGCTGCTCCTCAGCTGAGATGCCCACAGGCCTTGGCATGAATCAGACTGTTGGACTAGAGTGAGCTGTCCACACTGCCTGACCACTGATATCTGCACAAAACTGTTCTGAGTTAAAATACAGAACATTTTTGACCCAGCCCAGAATGTTCTGTCTCAAAGTTCTGGGTATAACTCTATCTGGGTCAAGGGGACAGTGGATAGACAAGTTAAGATAGACAAGTTAACCCTTCAAGCCTTTCAGTCATTCTAGAAATGACAGGAAGAAAGGTATCCCCATTTTCTGCACACCTCAGCTCCAGACAATGGGAAGCTTCCTGACGGAAGACTCACACCCCAGGCTTAGAGTCACGTGTTGCCAAAGCTTGTTCTGGGTTACTTGGCAGCAATGAGAGCCAAAGCAGCCAAGACCAATTAATTAGCTGGAGGCCTTTGGAACCACTTCCTGCATCTGACTAAACGTCCAGTGTCCTTCCATATGTCCACATCTCTGTTTATTCCATCCAAGGCATCTAGGGCTTATCAGATTTATAGTCCCCATTACAGATTATTGCGGCCTCAAAGTTTTATGGCAAATACTCTCCAGCATGGGGTGGTGGGACAGGTGGGCTTATTGACTAGGGCTTTGCTGTGAAAGAATGACAAGGGTCCTATGGTTCAGGAGAGAGGAGGACACTTGAAAGGCAGCTAATAGAGTGATGGTCTACAGAGTCCCTGTCAGGAAGGGAGAGACACCAGGCGGAGGGATCAATCCTGCAGATCTACTCTAACCAATGAGACGGTGGTAGATACAGCAGCAGAACACAATGGCTGAGATGGAGTTTGAGGAGGAAACAAGGATTTGATTACAACCAGGGCTGGGCCGTGAGCTTGAAGAGCCTCTGGAGCCAAGGGTCAGAAGGTCTTCAGAGAGAGAGAACGTGTGTGGTGATCCAGTACTGAACTTCTAAAGGCCATCCGTGTGGACACTAAGCCATTGAGGGTTATCACAGCTACAGTTTAAAGAAAGGACAGAGAGAAACAAATACTAGACAAACTGGACACTGCAATGCCAAGGGATTTAAGACTTAAGCTGTCTGAGACATGAGAAGACGGCTCAGTCAGTAAAGAGCTTATGAAGACCGGAGTTTGAGCCCTAACTCTCCCTACCCCTGAGCATGCAACATACAGTCATGCGTGCGTGAGCACACACTCAAAAAGGGGGTAGTGGCTGAGCATGGTGGGATGTACTTTTTGGAGGTGTGGCCTTGATGGAAGGAAGTGAGTCACTGGGGGATGACTTAACAGTTTATAGTGTGACCGCACTTCCTGTCAATCCCCTGCTTTCTGTTTATGAAGATATTATGGGATAGGGCAGATTGGTGGTACACACCTTTAATCCCAGCACTAGGGAGGCAGGGACAGGCTTAGAGAGTCTCAAGCCAGTAAGAAAGCCTGTCTCAACAAAGAGGCAGGTAGTCAGCACCTAAGGAACGACACCTGAGTAGTGTCCTCTGGTCTCCACATGCACATGTATGCATGTTCACACACACATAAGCTTATGTGCACACTTGTACACACACATACACATAGACTTCAGCCATCTGTATATAAAGTGGGACTTAGTTTGTACCATGAGAGAAATTCTAAATATAAATGTATTTAAGTTTCATCAGCTGCAGTGGAGATTTTATTGTCATGCTGGGAACATGGTGTGCACTCAGTACGGAGCTGTCTGATGTGGGAGAATACAGTGAACAGTTGACGAAACCATCTGTGGCATGATGACCACAGAGTCTGACCAGCTCGGGCTGCTGGTGGTAGTGCCCAGTGGAGTCAGACTCTGTGGATGGGCTGGGAACCAGGTAGCAAACCCATAGCAGGCTGCCTTCCTGGAGTCTCCAGACACCTTTGGGGTTCAGGCTGAAAGTAAGGCAATTGTTGGGGATCCCCTGGATTTTTCAGCCTAACCTGTAAGCACGTCTCAACTCCCAAAGCCTCTCTGAGCCCAGGACCCATGCGGGGTCCTTTCAAAGAGCTCTAAATAGGGCGGCTGACCTTTTTTATACCCTCTGATGGGCTTCCACAGTAACCTGAAACACGGTGGGGAGCCTCCACCCAGTTGTACCAACACTGGCAAGGCCAAGGACCCTGCATGTTCTGACTTGGGATAATTGCCCTGATCAGACCAAGGGCTGAGCTTCCGGCCCAGGTTCATTTATGCTCTTCCAGAGCATCTGCTAATTTGTTTACATACTTCTCTCATCAGAGAGGGATTCCTGTGAGGGAGTGGAAAGAGTAAAACATAATTTTGCTTCTGATTGAGTGGCTTTTTATGTCCCAAATATGAGCCTCATCTTATGTCCCAAGTACCACTTTCCTAGCATGCAGATGTCCCCTAGGTGCCTAGAACTCTCTCACATTCCCACGGGCAGACATGGAAGCAGTGTGTGTTGGACTCAGGACAATCTAGCTGATGGGTACTAGATATACTAGAGAAAACATTGACATGAAACCAGATCAAATAGCGATCCATGGATGGCGATACTGTCTTAAGCAAAGTGTAGATTTGTATATCTAAGAGAAGGCATCACTGTTGAGCACAGCAGAGAGCAAGACTACCAGAAGGGAGCTAGAAAGGCACAGGAAAGTGTGGTTCTGCTGGGTAACAGTGTCCTCGGTACCCCAGGGAGCTGATTGCACATGTTCTGCTGTTCCCTGCAGTTGCTTTAAAGATGCTCTGAATTTTCACATCACAATAGCCAAGTGATGAAACAAGTTAGATGTCCATCAAGAGATGATTGAAAGCTGAACATTATGTGCACGCCTTTAATCCCAGCACTTGGGAGGCAGAGGTAGACACATCTCTGGGAGTTTGAGACCAGCCTGGTCTACAGAGCAAGTTCCAGGACTGCCAGGGCTACATAGATAGATCCTGTCTTGAAAACAACAATAACAAAAACAAACATAGAAATAACTGAATAAGGGAAATGCATATACACACAATGTAATATTAATCAGCCATCACAAAAACAAAACCAAGTCATTTCTGGGAGAAATGGATGGAACTGGAGACCATCATATAAAGTGAAGCAAGCCAGGGCCATCCAGAAAAATACCATGTTTTCTCTCATACATGAAATCTAGACTTTAAAAGAAGGATTTGATCCAGGTGGTAGTGCACACCTTTAATCCCAGCACTCAGAGGCAGAGGTAAGTGAATCTCTGAGTTTGAGACTAGCTCGGTCTATATAGTGAATTCTAGGATAGTCAGGGTCACACAGAGAAACCTTTTCTTGAAAAACAAAACAAAACAAAACAAAAACCAACAACAAAGGATTGAAAGCAGAGGGGGGACTAGATAGGAAGAGGAGGAGATCAGCAGAACGATTGGGCAGAAGAAGATAGTGGGGGTGAATAATATCAACGTTCATGATGAACTCTTTCAAACTCTCTCTTTGAGACTGATTATTGCTAGGTATCCTGAACTGGCCTCAAATTCATGGCCAGTCCTCCTGCTTCCACCTCCCTAGTGCTGAGATTCCAGGCATGTGCTACCATGCCAGGCTGAAACCCATTATTTTGTGTAATGAATATACCCTAGGTGGGAAACAGTTTGTGGTGGTCCTCCATGCCAAAGTAAGGGTGGCTTTCTTGACTATCAATGGAGTAAGGGCACTGCCTCTTTTCACAATCTGCCCTTCAGCAGCTCAGCTCAGTATGTCCTAGGAAAGAAGCCTCGCTGGCAAGATGGAGGGGCCCTTCCGTTGCTAGTACGCAGTAAAACAAATATGAGCTTGCTGTAGAAACAGCAGTCTATTAGCAAGCATGCGTTTCAGTGGAGCCTGACAGTTTGGAAACTAGCCCAGATTGAGAAAGTGGTTGGAAAACCCAGTCCAGATGTTTTCAATCAACTCATTGTTCCCACAATGAGTCCAACGCTCTCTCCTTTGAGCTGCAACCAACCAGGCATCAGAGTACACACGTTGTAGCCAGGCTTGCAAATCAGAAGACTGGCCCTGTGTCCTCCTTGGTCTTAAAGAACCTCAGCTTCACACAGAGATTTGCTAATCTCTACAATGGGAGTGTCTTGATCACCTCCCGACCCACTATGGAAACCATAGAATATATTGGGTGCTTGGTTGGTTGGTTGGTTGGTTTTTGTTTTGTTTTGTTTACCTACAAGAAGGAAAAGGTCAAATGTGTCCCTGGCCCTGTTCATTAGCTTGTTGAGTCTTTGTGGCAGTCTGTTTATAGGACATCACTTTGACTTTGGAAATGAGGACAAGGTTTGTGTCAGTCGTTGATTGAGTCACAGATCACCCAAGCCTGTGGCAGATAGGACTCAAGCCCAGGTTGGTAGGTCTGCTGTTCTGTAGGCTTGTAAAAGGACCAATAGAAAAATGACAGGCCTGGTTTGGTTTGGTTTGGTTTGGTTTGGTTTTGTAGTGGCTCAGGGGGCAGAGTGATTGCAGTACAAGTCCGAGGACCTGAGTTTGAATCCCTAGCACCCACATAAAAGTTAAACATGATTGCTGTACTTATACAGCACCCATGCATGAGGGAGTGGAGGCAGCCCCACCCATAAAGCTGGTGGGCCAACCAGCCTGGCTGAATTCATGTGCTCCAGGTTTAGGGAAGCTGAACAGCGACCCCACTGCAAACACTAAGGTACAGATCAGTAGAAGAAAGCATGGTAATGCCAAGCTCTGGCCTCCCACCACATGCACACAATGCAGGCAATCTTACACATGCCTATGTAGATACACTACATATACACATATGTACAGACATAGACATGAACACACAAGTACAAAATCACTATTGGAAAGCCATCTGGCACCTTCCTTAGATCTTCATTTTTCATCGCAGTAAAATAAATGAATGAAAACTTACATCTTAATCATTTGAAATGCACATTCAGTTCAGTAGTGTTAAGTATGTTATTCATTTTTGTGCAACTAATTTCCAGAACATTCTTGCAAAACAGAAGGTCCAGACACATTAACTAACCTTCCTGTCCTCCTTACATCCCCCAGCAATTCCCGTTCTGCTCTGTTTCTTGGAGCTTGACAGCTCTAGGTAGGAATCATCTGATATTTGGCCTTTTGTGACCAGCTTTTCCTACTTAGCAGAATGTCCTCAAGATTGGATGTGTCAGCATTTTCCCTTCTACAGTTTGCCTTATATGTATGCAGTTTGTCAAGAGATGCCAGTTATGAAGTTTGCTGCTGTTAGCATGGGTGTGCACCTACCTACCAAAGGCCTGGTTTTTGATGTCTGTCCCTCCTTCCTCCCTCCTTTCTCTCTTTCCTTTCTTGTTCTGGATTCTTGTAGATACTAGACAAGCATCCACTCACTGAGCTACACCAACAGCTGTGTGTGTGTGTGTGTGTGTGTGTGTGTGTACAACAAGATCTCCCTCTGTAGCCCAGGCTACTCTGGAACTCACTGTGTAGTCCAATCTAATCTCAGACTCCTGGTGGTCTTAGTCTTTTGAGTGTTATGATCACAGACATGGGTCAGAGTACACCTGCAATTGTTTTCTCATTGTGGTCTCAATAGCTGTCCAGGTTGACCTAGATCTCAGTGTGTAGCCAGGGTGGGCATCAAACTTGTGATCCCCTTCCCTCAGTCTCCTTAGCAGCTATAATTACAGCTATAGTCACCATACCTGGCTTCAATTTTGGAATCTGGAATGATATGATAGCTTTAAAGTTTTGGGGCTGAGGACATAGCTTGGTGGTAGAGCAGTTGCCTAGTATGTGCAAGGCTTAGAGTACTACCCCAGCACCACCCCCACCTAAACAAACTAAACATAAAAATAGAAGGTTTGAACAGCACTGCACTGTTTCTTACAGCATCAGCACCACTGACACATAGGGCTTCAGTTTCTCCGCATCCTCACTGGTACCAGTGCATTTGCTATTTCCTGTGGTTTTGACAGGAGCTCCCTGCAGTAGACACTTTCCTTGTTGCTGTGACCAAGTATTTGTCAAGAAGCATCTTAAGAGAAGAAGAGTTATATTGGCTCACAGTTTGGGAGCACACTGTCCATCATGCTAGCTTTACATAGCAGAAGTCTACAACCTGGGACTCCTCACCACTTCTGTCCTTGTCTTTGTTATTTGTTCTGGAGACAATGTAGCCATGGATGTCCTGGAACTTGCTATGTTGACCAGACTGGCCTCAAACTCACAGAGATCTGCCTGCCTCTGCCTCTCTAGTGCTGGGACTGAAGGCGTGCACCACCAATCTGTCCTATCCTGTCACATCTTCATAAACATAAAGCAGGGAATTGACGGGAAGTTAAGTCAGACTATAAACTGTTAAGGTCCTCCCCCAGTGACTCCCTTCCTTCCATCAAGGCCCCACCTCCAAAAAGTTTCCCAACCTCCTAAAGCAGTGCCACTAGCTGAGGACCAAGCGTTCCAACATAGGAGCCTGTAGGGGGACATCTTACACTCAAGCCACACCACCACCCCTATGGAATAAGATGGCCCCTCATGGTTAAGCCTAGGGCTTTGCACATAGAATTTTCTGCCAACGCAAGGAAGAAGAAAGGACCAGAGGTGAGCCATGTTCCTTTGCTGAATACGTAATGACGGCTGTGATGGAATGACCTGTCTCTACCCAGACACAGTGAAAGAAAGAATTGAGAAGGCACTAATTGGAGAACTGACTCATAGGCTTCGGGGCTCATGGATGGCCTGGTGCCCAGAGACTGAGCTATCTGAGTCAGACTTTGTGCCTGTGAGGAGAGAGCAATAGTGTCACCTTGGTCTCCCCGAGGTCAATGTGGTGATGCATGTGGATGTGCCCTAAAACAGCAAACTCTTGATTACAGAGCAGATGAACTTTTCCCTAAGTGGTTACCTCTACAGCTGCTCTGCGTGCAGAGGCAGGTGAGGCCGACTTGTACTGTAGGTATACCTAAAACCCACATTCTTGTCATTGTCCCCATTTTCAAGTCACTCTAGAGCAGCAATGAACTATCTCTAATCAACCCAAACCTCTGCAGCTCATCATGTTGTCTCCATCTTGCTGATAGGAAAGGGACTTTGTTTCAAAGCTAAAAGAGACCGAACCAGAATTCAAACCCAGGTTTAGCCTGCATCTTGCATGGCATGGTCGTGGAAATCTGCCTGGAACAGCAAGGGAAGGAAGAAAGGACAGAAGACACACAGACACACATATAGGAAAACTGGGATTAGGTGAGCTGTGCTGGTTCTGGTGGAACAGCACAAACTACAACAATCCATAACGCCAGCCTCTGCAATGTACAGCCCAGAAGGAGAGGTTAGCTAGCCTTGGTAGGAGGAGCATAGTGCAGTCATACAAGAGAAGCTATAGTTACTAGTTTTTGTTTATACTGTCAGTATCCACACACAGACCAGAGGAAGGCTCTGCCAATTCCTCTGAGTCTGAGCCCTTGGTCCTTGTCAATGATACACATTCATTCAATACTTCATCTCTCCTGTGGTGGTTTGCCCTCTGCCTCCCATAGGCTCATATATTTGAATGCTTGGTTGTCACTTAGTGGAACTGTTTGACAAGAAATTGTTTGGGAAGGATTAGGAGGTGTGGCCTTGTTGGAGGAGACGTGTCATGAAGGGCAGGCTTTGAGGTTTCAAGAGCACATGCTACTCCCAGTTAGCTGTCTGCCTTGTGGTTGTCTCTCAAGATGTGATCTCCAGCATCTTGCCTGCCTGTTTGCTGTTATGCCCATGGTCTGATGGTCATGAACTATAACCCTCTGGATCCATGAGCCCCCAATTGAACACTTTCATTTATAAGTTGCCTTGGTCACAGTGTTTTGTCACAGCAATAAAAGAATAAGTTAGACAGCTCCTTAGACATTCACGCAGGGCTCCTTTACTCCCCACAAAAGCCCCTGTTCTTCTGTAGTACCACCCATAGTGGTAAAACATCATTGCCAGATGGGTGAGATGACTCAGTAGGTAAAGGTGTTTGCCACACAGGGCTACTAGAATTGGATCCCTGGGGCTCACAGAAGCATGGAAGGGAAGATCCAACTCCACAAAATGGCTCTCTGATCTCCACAGTTACTCACTGTGGCATGTGCTCCCCAGCCCCCCTCCATCATACACACATATGCAATAATAATGATAATTCAAATTAAACTTGATTGTCAAGTCTACTTGATTTGAAATCCCCTAGGAGATTCAGCTCTGAGCATGCCTATCTAGATGTTTCCACAGAGAATTAACCAAGGAAGGAAGACTCCCCTCCCCCAACGTGGGCGGTGCTATCTGGGATCCCAAAATGAATAAAAAGGAGAAAAACAAGGAAGCCAGCTAAGCTGCAGAATTCACCTTTCTCTGCTTCCTAACTGTGGGACAGTGTGACCAGCCACCTTACTTCCTGATGCCATGCCTTCCCACCATGGTCAACTGTATCCCTTTGTAAACTGTGAGCCAAAATAAACCCTTCTTCTCTTAAGTTGCCTCTGCTAGGTGTTTATCACAGCATTGAGAAGGCAACTGATAAACCACACAACTTCCAGGATTAAACATGATTTTTCTGTCCTAATTGTGCTCAAACTACCACCTCCTCTGATCACACCAGCTGCCTGTCCAGGCAAGGGAACTTCATTGATCTACAATGAGTGGACAACCTCACACAATGAAAAATAATTGATAGCTACCCACACCTGCCAAAATCCAGGGGAATTCCCTATCAGCCACTAGTGCCCTTGCCACCTGGATCTGCATTGACAGGATGCTTACTTTCTCTCCCCGCAGGACCCATCTGGTTGGACAATATCTACTGCACTGGCAAAGAGTCGACCCTGGCAGCTTGCTCCTCCAATGGCTGGGGTGTCACTGACTGCAAGCACACAGAAGATGTTGGTGTGGTGTGCAGTGAAAAAAGGATTCCTGGATTCAAATTTGACAATTCGTTGATCAACCAAATAGAGGTAAGCGTTATGCTTTCTTCTTTTTACCCTATTGTGAGGATGGAACCCATAACCGGAGTACACTCAGCCTCCACCTGCCATCAATAGCATCTTCACTTGAATGTGCTTACTTTGTGTATAATGTGTCTTGCCTGCTTGTTAAGTATTGGGTATACGTGGGGATCCATAGCAGCTAGATTTGATGCAAAGGCAAGTTGAAGGATTTCTGGAGAATAGATACCACTACTTGGATGGATATTTTGCCTGTATGTAAGTCTGTGTACCACATGCGTGCTCAAGGAGGCCAGAAGAGAGCATTGGAACCCCTGGAACTGGAGGTACAGATGGTTGTGAACTGCCATGTAGGTGCTGGGACTCGACCTAGTCTTCTGGAAGAGCAACTAGTGTTCTTAACTGCTGAACCATCTCTTTAGCCTCTGAATTTGCTTTTGAAAAGAGGCTTAAAACTGCCCTCATTTATGCTCCAAGTGTCCCCAGACTGTGCCTTAGTAGTTATCCTTCTGTGACTCCCACTGCCCTGCTCTTGTCTCTTGTGCCTCCAGAGCACACAGCACATGCTGGGATTGGGTCCATTCTGCATGGAGCATGGAATGAGTTCCCATCCTCCGAACATGCTCACTCATTCATGATAATAAGAACACCATGGAGTCTATGCAACTCAGGGCCTGAATACCACTAACCAAGCTTTGTTTTCCCATGGAACCAATACTGAGGAGTAATTATGCAATCCAGTGTCCCAGAACTTTCCATGCCCACATCTCCGGAGGAAGCAGCACCCACATGTCTGCTCTCTGAGGAAAACAGAAGCTCCTAGAGGGTCAGTGCTACATCTGAATCATGGTTGCATCCAATACACAGAGCTATATGTACTATATGGGAACAGATTCCAACTTCTGCATTTCCTTCTCCCTAGAAATGCATATCAGAGATTATTGTTCCCTTAGGCAGAGAAGCACCCAAAGTTAAGCATTAAAGTATACAGTGAAGAGAAGCACACAGAGCTGATATTCTTTCATGGCACTGGCCTACCTTGGCAGACACTGAGCTTATTGATGGCATCTTCAGTGGTCTTGTGTTTAACTAGAAGCTCAGGACTATCCACTTGGAGTGTTGAGAGACTAGAGGTCCAGGCTCTGTAGTGCAGAAGATGTTAATGGTACAAATAGAAAGGAACAGGCTAAAATATCAGCCAGTTTGGGATTGTGAGAGAATAAGATTCATTTGCTTCTAGCAAAATAATAACAACAATAATAAACAATACTGGAAAGGGTGCTCTGTGTGTAGCCCTTCCATAGGTACATGTTAACTGAGCTTCTACGGGGCTTCTCACCTACTAGCCATTCTACCAACTGAGCTACATCCTCATCCGTGAACCATGTTACATAGAAAGCAGAACCCCACTAAAATGGAAGGGGCTTAGACAATCTAGGGCAAAAAATGCTGGAAAGAACTTCCTTATTCCGGAAGTGCAGACGAGCAAGCATAGTACTCAGCTTTGACATCTGTTGGAGGAAACCACATCCGTCATGATCTGAGGACTCCCATGAGAAAAGAAACACAATCCTTAGTTGCTGGATAGACAAAGCATGTGTCATGAGGAATGCTGGAGCATCATGCTGAGCCAAGTGCACAAATTCTGGTGAATTTGCAGTCACCCAGAGGGCTACAGAGCAGACATCTACTATGGCAGGCTAGATGACATCGGTTTTTGCATTGCTTGCTTTCCTAAAAGGTCTTCTGTCGTGCAGATCAGTTTGGTGATACAAGCCAGGGGAAGGTTACCTTGTCTAGCCACAGACACACAGGAATGAACCCTCTGTCAGTGAGCTGTCCTCTGGGACCTCCCTTTCATGCCCACTGAAAGTAGGTCATGTTGGCTCTAGATTCAAGAGGTCAAAGGAGAACCCTTGAGTTGCAAAAAGAGTCCTACATGCTGGGTTTCACGGTTAAAGCTCATGCTTGTGTGTAGCTCTGGTCTGACCAGGAGTCGCCCAGACCACCTACACAGGATGTTTGTGGGATGCTGGGAAGTTTCTCCAAAATGCCTCATGTCAGTAGCTGAAGTCATGGAAGCATTCCTCTTTGCTAAAGAAATGGCCCCTATTAAATCATTGTGGCTGAGTGAGTTAGCCATAGCTTTGGTGGATATGCAGTTTGATGGTATCGTTGGACATTAAGGATTCCCTGGAGAGCTGGTGACTAATTTTGTATGAGCACAGTGAATGAGGTCTCTAGAGATGCGCCCTGTGCCTCTGTTCCTGTCTATACATAAAGAATGAGGAATCTGCCTGGAAACAAAAATGTGGAATGAAAAAATACTGAAAGATATCAAACTAGGAGGGATCGCTGGAGTTTATGAAGTGAAGATAAAGGAAGACTGCACTAGTTTGAAATAATAGGTCCCAAATGTGACAGCTACCTACTTAAAATGTAAGGTGTGTTATAGCTTGGGGTCAAAGGGACTTTGACTGGACAATCCAGTATCCAGGTAGAAGAAATTGGTCACAAGAGTGCAGTCACGGTGGAGTGAATGAAAGGCACTGATTTTTTAATCCCTGCAAATGCTGTGTGACTGAACTCACTGGCTCAGTTCTGGGTCTATCGCTTAACCAGGTCACCCCCAGGAGGGGCCAAGAGACATGTCTGGAAACCATATTCTAGGAGGGAATGAAGATTTTTCTGTCACAAAGAGATACTAGGGGAGGATCTGTCAGTTCTTTTCAAATATTTAGAGTGCTACCATGGAGACAAATGTTTACAGTTTGTTCCAACTCCCAGAGAAAGCTAAAACAGAGAGGCAGGTGGTGGATGGGATGCAGGCTTCAGCTGAGGAAGTCCTCTGCCTCCAGACCCATCTTCCTCTGTGTGTAGTGAGCTTCTTATTGATGGAGGAGTTCAAGCAGAAACTCTTTGCCCCTCTGCCAGAAATATTGTGATCATATTCCAAATGGGGAAGGGACTGGGACTATGTGATTGCAAAACTCTAAGCTTTCTTGTCACTCGGAAGCTACAAATAAGCATTCTGTTAGCCAAATAGGCATCACTGGTGTGTATGTGTGTCAACATGTGCAGAGAAGTGATGGCAAATAGTATGTATGTTGTGTGTTCAGGCCTCTCCTGGCCTCTTCTCTGGCCCCTCACAACCTTGACTTTGAAGTTAGGTATTGACCTTACAGTCTCACTGATTGCCTGGAGGTCAAGAACAGATTTCAGTATTACAGATGACCCCACAGGATTGCCTCTCCACGAGAATGCTCCAGATATCCCCAAGAAGAGAGTATAAGAAAACTGCACCAGTTTGGATGAGATCTCCTCAGCAATGAATGTCAGAAACATGCCTTGAGAACTAGGATTTGCTAGCTCCAACCCTAAAAACTCATCGGTTAGGGTTAGGGATAGGGATAGGGATAGGGATGGGGATGGGGATGGGGATGGGGATGGGGATGGGGATGGGGATAGGGATAGGGCCAGGGATAGGGGTTAGGCTTAGGGCTAGGATTAGAGAGAGGAGTTAGGGCTAGGGGTAAGGGTTAGGAATTAGGGCTAGGGGTTACAGTTAGGGCTAGGGGTTAGGGTTAGGAGTTAGGGCTAGGGGTTAGGGTTAGGAGTTAGGGCTAGGGGTTTAGATTTAGGGCTAGGGGTTACAGTTAGGGCTAGGGGTTAGGGTTAGGATTAAGTTAGGAAAGCATTGAAGCAGATCTTACTTAATTGTCTTCCCCAGACTTCTCTGTCATCTTGAGACTCCTTTGGGACTTCTTGACAGTAAATTTCTTTCCAGGGGAAGAAAATAGCCCCTTACTTACAAATGAACTCTATCAAGGAGGGCTTTACAGATTTGATGCTAAGGGCCCTGATGACTCTAGCCAATACAATCCAGATTAATAGTACCATCCATATCCATGGTAACAGTGCCTCTCTGTCATTGGCAAGGTTGTTCTCAGCACTCTTTGGGAGTAAGAGGAATCAGATGTGTTCAATAAGAAAAAAAGCCTTGTAGACTATGAAGTACTTATGGCAGAGTAGGAGACCAAAGTCCATGGGTCTGGAGGAAGATTTCCAGAGGCATGAGTCACTAAGCTTGGAGCACTTGGTAGAATTTCTCTTAAACTGTCAGTTTTCTTGGACACCTGTGTGCACTCTAGACATCCTCATGGGCAATGAATGACTCTAAGACTATTTCACTCCTGAAACTCACTGAGTGGGTGTCACCCTCCTTTCTAACACAGACTGTACCGTCTCAGCTTGCTGTAGATCCTTAGCTTCAGACCCTATAGCTGAAATCGTGAATTCCTAGTCTTATGGAGACAAACTTGGGACTGTGTCCAGAATGGCTGACCTCTCTTGGGTCACCTGATATCACACTATAAAACATCCATTTGGCTTAATAGAGAGACAAATGAATCATGGACCAATCATTAAAACGTTTTAAAATAAGGTGGGTGGGAGCAAAGGAATGACATGTGCAATACAGATATTTTTAAATACAGAAAACAGAGCCTCCCACAAACCTCTCAGGATGTCAGAGCCTCTTAAACCAGGACACTTTGTTTCCTGTCTGTGGTGGCTGGAAAAAGCATTAGATAAGGAGAGAGGGCAAATCCAGATGTCCTTCCGAGCAGCCTTGAAGTTTGTGTAAGTTCCTAGATCACGTGCTTGTTCCTACAAGGCTTCTGCTGGGGCCTGTTGTTAGATCAGGAAATGTGTGAGTCTGCAGTGTTCATTGCCTGCCTTCCTTTCTACACATTTCTTAAGCAAACAAGAGGTTGGAGATACAGCTCAGTTGGTAGAGTACTCGCCTAATATGCATGAAGCCCAGGCTTCAACCCCCAGCACCTCATAAAACTGGGTATGGTGGTAACAAAGTAAGCAGGACAGACTAGAAATGCCTAGGGATGGTGCCTATGCTGTGAGGGATTCCCTGAGCCTCAGTATCATCATTAAGACAGTAGAGAGCCCAGGATACCCTGAGTTGTCAACAGAAGGACGCTGCAGAGTCAGACGACCATTTAAGTCCCTTGACTGTACAGACTAACATTCTTCTGGAAAGATGGTGGGGCCTGAAAAAACCCCTCCCCACTTTTTTCCTCTGTAACCACAGGGACTGGGCAATGAATCCAGGTTTTTATTAGTCATTGTCAGTGCCAGATGTTTCCATGTCTCCCTCCCAACCACAGCCTTATCTGACTGCATCTGGAGGTCCAGAAAAAAGGTCTCTAGAGAGTCTTCCTGCAAAGGGGGTACTTCCCAGCTGGGCGGTTTTGTTGACTCTGATCTCAGCACCAGGGCAGAGGGGCAGATTGTGTTTAAGAAAGGGGATCAGTTTCCATCTGGGTGTAGTTTGGAAGATTCCGTATAGCTTCTCAGCTAGTTTCGGGAGAGCTGAATGACTTCCCTCCTGCAGAGAGAAGTTGACAATGGTGCTTTGTGCCCAACTCTTAAGAGAGGAGTAGAAACGATTGAGCAGGGCATCCTCTGAGGCCTGAGCTGGCTGAGCAGATGTGGGTCTCTGGGGTATCTTTCTTTTCCACCGTTCTGTGAGCATGAGGCCTGAGCTGGCTGAGCAGATGTGGGTCTCTGGGGTATCTTTCTTTTCCACCATTCTGTGAGCACACGTAGAAAGACACACAGGACCTTACTCTGTGTTCATAATCTGTGCTCTATTCGCTGAGAACCTCTGTGTGGCTGGAACTATTGGCTCCCATAAGGTACACAGAGAATAAGCTGTAAGGCGCCTTTTTTTTCCCCAACTGAAAATAGGTTACCATGTCTAAAAAGCAGAGGATGTTTATGTGGCGAGCAGAACCAAATATTTGAAATCGCACAAATCCCAGCAAATCTGGAAACTTTTTTATTTATTTGCCCATGCAGTCTTTTGCAAAACATAGGTACTGTTAGAAAAAGCCATGAGGTGAAACAAACAAACAGCATTGTAGTCAACTAGACTGTGCAGACATTAGACTTTGCTTTAGATGTGGCGAACACTTGAGCAGTCTGTACTCCAACTTTGAGTGCTGTGGATTGGACTGGTACTTTGAATGGCGGTTTGGAGAAGAAATGAATGGGAGAAGTGGCAGGGAGGTTTGCATCTGTGGATGGGCTAAGCTGGGTGGGAGAAAGCCGCTCAGATTCTAGTTAGGTAGCTCTGTTCTCTGAGCCTGTTGGGTAGCCTAATGACATGAGTATAGTAGGGCTAGTAGAGTCCAAGGTGGCTCTGACACAAGCCCTAGAGTCCAGGTACATGAGCCATGCTGAAAGATGAACACTGAATCTCTCCCTTCATCCCCATGAGGCTATTGTAACAAGGATCTATCGGCTCATTCATTCTCTGAGCCCTAGGCTAGACATGAGGATGAAAGGGATTGATGGATAGATAGTCTTGCCTTCTTGAGCTTACTGTCTAGCAATAGAGAAAGACGATTTCAGAACTCATTGCTTTGTTGCCATGGTGATGACTGCTGTGTACAATCAAAGGCCCAGTGTAGGACTTGCTGAATCTGTGGCCTCAGAACCCAGGCAAGGCCAGAGAAGCTGTTGGGCCACAAGGGGTTGGTGGCTGGAGCAGGTGTCTCGCCGGCTTCCTGCCTGCAGCAGGGCTGGCCTACTCTCTAAAGAAGCCTCTGTTACCTGCACACATTCTTCCAGGCTGGAAAAATGAAAGCATTTTCCAGCAGCGGTGCAGAGCTCCTGATTTATAGGAGGTCCAGCCAGACAGCCGGCTTGTTTCTCTAGTGGCGTCAGTGAGTTCAGCTCTCCACACCATCCCAACTGCATCCCCTTCACTCCCAGTTCAGTCCAGCTCAGAGCTGAGCAATGGAAACCACAGAGCAGGACCTGGTGGTACAGGCTAGGGGTCTCAGATACTTGGCAGGCTGAGGTAGGAGGATTACAAGTTCAAAGTCTTTCTGGGCTACAGAGTGAGTCAAAAGCTGGCCTAGGCAACTTAGTGACACCCTGATTCACAAGGAAAAGTAAAAAGAAGACTAAAGATGTGGGTCAGTGGTGAAGCATTTGCTCAGCGGGTCTGATGTGCTAGAATCAATCCCCTAGCGCTGCAAAATGAGAAAGAAAGAAAATCTCAGGTGGTGTGGTGTATGGTTGTAATCCCTAGTGAGCTAAAGCAGGAAGGTGGTGAGTTCAAGGCCAGACTGATCCATATAGTAAGAGAGACCATGACTCAAGATAGATAGATAGATAGATAGATAGACAGACAGACAGACAGACATCACAGAAGCAACTTTCCTCTTCCTCTTTGTTCCACAGTCCCAACCTTAGATGTTGTTCTCCATCAGACACTGTCCACCTGGTGTTTGGACAGTCTCTCATCTTGGTTTTGCTGGTTAGTCTAGACTATCTAGCCAGTTAGTCCCAGGGATCTGCCTGTCTTTACTTTCTCAACACTGGATTTACAGTATGTGCTCTAGACATGTGTTCTGAAGAATCAAACTTGGGTCCTTATGCTTTCCCAGGAAACACTTTGCTAACTGAGCCACCTCCCCACCTCTTCTTTGTCAGATCTTAGGAGAAAAGGAGATGAGATGTTGAACAGCTCGGGTACAAGAGGTGCAGATATTCTGTGTCTGTCCACAGGTCCCACAAGAAGTGCTGAGCTATGGCAAGAGGCAAGGACTGCCTGACTGTTTGTTAGACAGGAAACAAAAACTAAAAAGAGTCTAATGATTTTCTTGGCTTTATTGCCCAACATATTAAGCTAAGTTGCTCTCTTGTTACATCTTTTTAAAAAAAAAAAAAATCATTGACTAATTTAAAAAAAATTTTTTTTCTGTTTGTTTGCTACTTAGGGCCTCATACATGCTAAGCAAATGCTGTACCTCTAAACTGCATGCCTGCTGCAGCCTACTTCTCTTCTTCCTTCTCCTCCTTTCTTTATTAAATTTTAAATTTTGAGGCAGGATCAATTGCTCAGGCTAGCTTTGAACTCTCTAAAGCCCAAGCAAGCCTTGAACTTGCAGCCACCCTGCCTCAGTCTGGGTGTCTACACCACCAGACCTATAAAAAGATGACATACAGTCACAATCCTATTGGGAGATAAAAATAATGTGGAAAGATAGAAAGCAACACAAAGAAATGGGCAAATATATATATATGCCTGATGTAATTGTCATCTTGGATTCTTACTGATGAATAAACTCAGTTTTTTTAGTTCTTTCTGAATTCTTGCTGGCTGGTTCAACTCAGCTGTTCTGGCTCAAACTCCTCTCCAAGCTGATTGATTCAATCTGGCTTCTCTCAGCTTCTCACTGAGTTGCTCTGCTTGGCCTCAAACTAATTCTGGCAATTTGTTCTAATCTTCTGGCTCCTTCTTGTTGCAGGATATCTGATCACATTGTGAACCCCAAGACTGTGAACTAGAAAAAGCTGATTTTTGTTGTGATGTGGCTCAGCCCTAGCTTACACCTTTCATCCAAGAGCTTTTTGTAAACAGGATTAAATAAAGTCAACCCTAGGTCAAGAGGCAGAGCAAACAACCAGTTGACATGGAGTTAACAAAAGAAAACACAGAAAGTAGAAAGGAGGGACATTGAGTATTTAAGGTAGTGTAGAAAAAGGTCCCCCCCCCCCGAACAACAGTGGAGTAGGAAGGTCAGTGGAGTGCTTTTTCTGCCTCTATGAGCTAGCAGGCCTTCACCTCAGCACTTGTCTCCTAAGTCTTTATTAGTAAAATCAAACGTTTGGGATTTTGTTTTTTGAAAAACAGCACCTTCTTACTCTCGGGCTTCAACTGCCTCTGCTGACCTGCATTGAACTGCATGAACTCATTAAGGAACCCAACTCCACTGCATTGCACTCATTGCACTGACTCCCGACTGACTCAACTCACAACTCACTGACGAATAAAACTGAACTCCTTCACTCGTCCTGCACTGCTCTTAAACAGCTTTTCTCCTGAGAGTTGGGTGTATCCTATCTCTGACTCAATCTGTCAAATCTTTCTCTGATTCATCATCACCTTGTCTGCTCCTCAATTAGATGTCATTGTTTGGAATTAAAGATCTGTACTAAAGGATTCCAGCCAGAGGGATCAAAGATGTGTACTAAGGGCAGCTCTGCATTCCAACCAGCTCACAGCAGACCTGGATGGTCTTTGGATGGGATCGAAACAGCCATGTTGCTGGATTAAAATGTCCTCTGCAGTAGCCAATATAAGCCAAGGACTACTAGCTCAGATGAGGGCATCAGAAAGCAGTTACTGGAGGAATTAAAAAAAAAATCAAATCTAAATGGGTGAGATATTTGGGGCATGCCGAAGAGATGACTCACCAACAATTCCTTGCTTTACAAATATGGGGACCTTGGTTTGATCACCAGCAATCATATTAAAAAGATAGACAAGGAAGCCCATGTTTATAATCCCATGCTGTGGGGTGGAGATAGAGGGTCCCTGGGTCTTGCTGGTCAGCTGTTTTAGCTGAATCAGAAAGTTTCAGGTTCAGTGAGAGAGTCTGTCTCAAAAAAGTAAGATGGAGTCCAAGATACCAGACTTTGACCTCTGGCTTTCACACACCTGGCAGCAAACATGCACGAATTCATATTTACACTCATGCACATAAATGTTCTTAAAGAGATATTTGGGGCAGAAAGAATACTTCATGGAGAATGTGGTAAAGCTTCTGTCTCTACTAGCTTTATGACAGCAAGCAGCTTGCATGACCAGTTGACCTGTGTATCCCGGGGTCTTATGCAGGGCTGGCAACATAGTACCACTCTGTAAACACATATGAATAAATAAATGTATATGTGGGTTAATCAAGCAATCAGTGTTTTTTTTTTCATTTTTAATTTTTGTATTATTTTATTTATTTACATCCCAAATGTTGCCTGCCCCCCAATACCTCCTTCCAGAGTTTTCCCCTATCCCCCTCCCCTTCGACTCTGTAAGGGTGCCTCCCCCATAACCCCCTTCCCTTGGGTATCAAGTCTCTACGTATTAGTCGCCTCCTTTCCTACTGAGACCAGACAAGGCAGTCCTCTGCTATATATGCCAATCAATGGGTTTTTTAAACCTGATTGTTGGTTGGGGAGAATTGCAGGGAATGGCTGAAGCAAGAGCCCTGGGGAAACCCAGGAATGTCTGAATGATACACAGTGGTCATTGTGAATGAATGTAGCAATGGATCAGATCAGAGATTGACCATGGACTGGACTAGATCTCAGAAGACATGTAGTGGATTGAGGTGCTAGAATTTTAATGGCTTGTTTAAATATTCACAAATGTCCTGTGTCTTAGTTAGAGTTTTACTGCTGAGAACAGGCACCATGACCAAGGCAGCTCTTATAAGGACAACATTTAATTGGGGCTGGTTTATAGGTTCAGAGTTTTGGTCCATTATCATCAAGGGGGGAGTATGGCAGCATCCAGGCAGGCATGGTGCAGGAGGAGCTGAGAGTTCTACATCTTCATCTGAAGGCTACTAGGAGAAGACTAGCTTCCAGGAAGCTAGGATGAGGGTCTTAAAGCCCACACCCATGCCCACAGTGACACACTTCCTCCAACAAGGTCATGCCTCCTAATAGTGCCATTCCCTAGGCCAAGCACATATAAACCTTCCCATCCTGCATACCTGTTTGGGCCACAGATGTGTAGACAGGAAATCAGTAGAGAAGATGAGGTGTTGCTGGGGCCAAATGGGCCATAGGAGTGAAGAAGAGAGCAGAAGAAAGGATACAGGAGGTGTGGTCTGCAACGTTGGGCAAGAAGGACTCATTTGATGACCCTATTTGTATAAGGAAGAATTGTGGGCATCTGGGTAGGTTGTTATGACATGTTGAGAAGGGGGTGGGGGAGACATGGGTCTGAATGTAATTGCCTACTTCAAAAAGAATAGTCAAATAAGGTGTGCTGCAGGCCTTTCAAGCAAGATGTAGAAACACGTTAGCAATGGAGGACAGATCAAGTGAGCAAACTTTTCCAAACAATGGTACATCCCAGGAGGATGTTGGTATAATGACATTTCCTCTACTCTGTCTGTGGCCCTAGAGTGAATTCCACTAAGAGGTTAAATTATGGCTTCTAGAACAGAGGGAAGAGCTAAGGCACCAAGCTAAGATCTGCCTGGTTCTGCAGAGAGACCATTTGCTCATACAGACTTTCTAGTCCCTCTAAAAAGGAGTTGGCTACAAGCTGTGTGCTTCTTGTTTTGCCTCTCCTTGCCTCATACCCCGAGGCAGCTAGCCATTCAAAATGGGTGACTCCTCTTGGGAAGAGATCCCAGACTGCCACATTCCATGATTTACAAGTCACCAATAGATGTTGTGCTTGTTAAATGGCTCAAGACATAAGCCTAGATGTCTGTTTCCTGGTCCTTCACTCTACCCTCTTCCCACCAACCCAGCAGCTACAACACGGCAGGCCCCTGACCTCACTGAATCTTGGTTTCTTCTGCTGAGAATGTATGTTAGTCACTCCCAGGGCCTCCCTGAGAGGTAGGAAATTAGTTCTGTGGAGGATAAAGGGCGGGGTTCTGCAAGACCCTGGAAGGAAAGCTTGTTGGAGCTCTGGACGCTTTATTTTGGGCAAGAGGACTAGCATTCAGGTAAATATTAGTTTGAATTCAAGACATTCCAGGTCTTTAATCTACAAATTGGATCATCGATCCAATTTGGTAAAGTTGTAAAGGCTCAGTGGTAAAGATGCTTTCCTCAAAGCCTGATGGCCTGAGTTCAATCCTTAGGGCTAACATCTATCCTCGACATGTGCTGGGACGTGCACACCCACATACACGTTCTCAACACATACCAAATAACTGTAACAAAATGTTAACATATCTACAGAAAGAAAAAAAATGAACTAACAATTTTGATATTTGAAACAAACCTCTTTGGAAGCTGAAGTTCTGGGAAAAAGAAAATCCTTGTGGTTATGAAAGGATTCCACAGCAGTGAAGTAGGAGGGAGGTGGTGCGTGTAGGCATCTGCCTCTAACCCTGAGGTTTCCCAGGGCTTGGGGCAGCTGCAGAGGTCACATGAGCCCTGAGTACGTGCCACCAAAGCTTGCCTGCCACTTCCTTGGCTTGAGGGCAAGAGCATCTCATACCTCACGTCCACCATCCTCTGACTCACAGTCCTTCTGAAGACGGTCTTGAACTTCTAATATACACAGTGCCAGGCAGCCCTGAGGGGACCACCCAGAAGTTAGAGCTGGAGGCTAACCAGTATTAGAGTCACTACAATATTGGACAAGAAAGGAGTGTGAGAACAGATAGTGCTCAGGGGCCAGTGGAACTAACCCTGGAAACTGGAATAGAGACAGCTCCATTTTTATTCTTATCTGCTTATTAATAAGACTATAAAGTTGAACAAGTTGCCCAACCTCACCAAATTTTCTCATGTTTTCTACCTATAATTAGGGACTTGCCATTTGCTATCCTGTAGGTTTTGTGGGACTTGTAAAAGGGAAGAGATGTAAGGTTCTGCTCACAAAGCCTCACATGCAGTCGACTGACACTTGATTTGCAATGGCCTTGGACTGTGGTTGCCATTAAAGAAACAGGGCACAGAGAGGGGTGCAGAGGTAAGGCTCATGGACAGCAGACTATTTTGTTGAGTGAATAAATGAATGCGTAGATGACATGGATGGTTCTGGTCTTAATTACTTCTATTGCTTTGACAAAACATCACACCAAGATGACTTAATAGAAAGTGTTTCATTAGGCTTATGGTTTCAGAGAGTTATTGTCCATGATGACAGATCAAAGATATGGTAGCAGGACAAGCTGAGAGCTCACATCTTGATCAACAAATAGGAGACCAGAGGGAGGCACAATGGGAATGGCAGGAGTCTTTTGAAACCTCAAAGCCTGACCCCAGTGACACACCTCCTCCAAAGAGGTCACACCTCCTAATCCTTCCCATATGGTTCCACTAACTGAGGACCAAGTAGTCAACTGTGAACCATTCCCGTTCAAATCACCACAGTACCTGCCAGAAGGACTTGATTCTGCAGGTAAACATGGATGTCCTACCTCAGAAAACGAGTGCAAAGCCCATTTTAACTGCTCTCTTTCTTTAACGGCTGTAGGGGTTAAATTTGTTGCTCTCTTCTCCGTCCCTCAGGTACACATTCCATACATACAAAGACACATACAGACCATCGTATACCACCATACACACATATGAACAAAGACTCACATGACACACAGAGAGAGCCTTGTACCAAATACATATGTACACAAATTCACAGACATAGTACTAGCTCCCAGATACACAGTGACAGATTTAAATTTGTGGATATATAGACACACAGGAAGATATGTGTACCTTACATGCACACACATGTACCATTATGCACACATTCGTGCATCACACAGACACACATGTATGGATTCAGCTGGGAGAGGAATGAAGACAATGATAGCTAAGGCTAGCCCTGGGGTTCACTATCTCTGCCATGAAGCCTACAGGTCTGCCACTGTGTTGTATCCTATCCTAAGTCAAGGCAGGAAAGGAGATAAGTGTTCCAACAAGTGTGACTGTTTGTGTCCTGAGGCCCTGTGCAGATAGATCCCTTGTCAGGGTGGCTGCTGAGCTCCTCAGCCAGTTATTCTTTCTCTATAGCACCATGGTAGGGCTCATATCTCCTATTCATATGGTTCTACAACTGCTGATGATCAAGAAAAGATCTGTGAATGGAATATGTCAGCTGTGCTTGCATGGATGAGTGGGATAGCCATAACTTTCCTTCTGGGCATGAGGCATCCACACTGGGTGCCAGGGACCTCCTGCTGTGGGAAGAGGCAGAGAGAGGGTTAGCCTGTGGGCTTGGGTTAGACCTCAGGCCACTTCTTGGCTCGTCACTGCCCATGTGTCTAGGTTGCACGAGTCCTGTGGACTGATGAGAGCTGTAAAGGATCCGGTCGGGAAAACATAATCCTGCCGCGGCAGCTTTCCTTCCACTTTGCATGGAGGGAGCTGGGGCCAAATACCATTACTCTCTGCATACTTTCCACTGTTGTGCAGAACCTGCGGAGTGAGGCCTGGCTTTGGACTCTGAAGCCTTTGGATGGAGACATTAATCCCTGGGCACCCAAATAATGGCTCTGTTCAATCTCTGATTCATTTGCATTCTGGCTGGACAGGGCACTCGGGTCATTGAAGTCTTCCTTTCAGTTTGGCTCTTACCAACTCCACCTCTCCCTCCCTGGCCTTGCTCAAGGTGTGTCTCACAGCGTACCTCAGGGTGGTCTGAGGAAGAAATTAGAGTTAGTAGCTTTCGAATCTGTAAGTTGGGGACAGTAGCAATAAAATGCACTATTCTACTTAAGGGTTAGATAAGAGGCTGCGTGGGAAGTGTTTGACATAAACATGCTAAGCATGTTAGCAGCTGTTGGTATCATGTGATGTGGTCCACAGCATCAGGGTGAATTGGAGCTGGGGACATCGAGGCATAGCTGGAATCAACTAGGAAAGATTCTGGACATCTCTAACTTAGATAGCTGTGTGTTATAGAAAAAAGGGCCTAGCTGAGGAACAAGTAGAGAAAAGTGCTTTAGACAGGACTCTATGGCCAGTCCTGAGACAGACAGATGGAGGCAGGGACTCCAATAGGGGCTCTTGCAAGGTATGGCAATGGCTCCAGAGGGACAAGGGAGAAGAGCTGGAAGGCATTCTGGATTTGACCACTGATGGGCCATGCCTTGGAGAAGCGTGAAAAGTATCAGGGTAACTCTGGGGACCCCTCCCTCAGTCATTTCTCTCCCTGTGGCCCCAGTTCTCACACAAGGCCATTCCAAGTCTCTGAGCACTCCAAATCATCAAGTGTGGTGCCTGCTACCACACTACCTCCCAATGTATAACAACTGGTAACGGTGCCATGTGCCCATTGGGAGAGTGTGGGCCCCTCTGCAAAGCCTGGAGAGAGGTGGGCCAGCAAAAATCAGCCTGTGGTCCCCAAGGAAAGGAATTGATGTCTGGCACCTGTCCAGGGCCAGACTCTTGTCATAACCCCTGACCTTCCACAACTCCTTCTTCACAGAGCCTAAATATACAGGTGGAAGACATCCGGATTCGGCCTATCCTGTCTGCCTTCCGCCATCGCAAGCCTGTGACAGAGGGCTACGTGGAGGTGAAGGAGGGCAAGGCCTGGAAGCAGATCTGTAACAAGCACTGGACATCCAAGAATTCCCACGTGGTCTGTGGCATGTTTGGCTTTCCTGCAGAGAAGACCTACAACCCCAAAGCCTACAAGTAAGAGGGCAGGGCCAGCAGGGGCGGGACTTCCTATTCTTGTGGGGTCAGTACAGTCCTAGTGAGGGGCCATTTCACTGCCTACTTAGGCTTGCTTTTAAATAACTCACACTCCTGTGGGAAGCAATCTAGATGAAGGAACTAATGTAGCTAGCTCATAGGAAGGCTTATCCATAATACCAAGTGCTCCAGCCCAGGGAAATCCCACCAACAGTTCCAGCAGCCAATGGGGAATGTATAGACTGTGTACGTGCAATACATAGGTTGGGCAAGGAGAGTTTTAGCTAAAGTTCATCTAATGTGGACCCAGTAGACTTCAATCCCTTCCTTGTGTGATTTTCCTCAGGTTTAGAAAGTGTAGCTGGAACAGACTCATTGAGCCCCTGGCAGACTCTCACAAAATCTAGCTTTCCCTTGGCTGGGGAGAAGCCACTGGGACTCTCTATGCTTGACAGTAACTCGAACTCATTAACTACTGCAGCCTTGCTGGCTTCTAGCTTGGCAGAAGGCTGTCCCTAACCTCAGTCATCCAGGCCTGGGGGAGGCCTATGCTTCCCTTCCCCTCACCTCATCTCTTAATTCTCTGGGGCCAGCTCAGCCAATGCATAAGTGACTAAGATGAAGATGGGGGTAGGGTGCTCTGGCAGCTGGAGGCCTGTGGAAGGTCATGGTGGGCGGCACATTCCTGAGAGCTGATGTAAGACAGAAGGGGGGGGGTGTCTGGGGAAGACTGGAATAGGTCTGAGGCAGCCCTGTATGCAGGGTGAGAGAGAGTGGTGCTCACCAACAGCTGGAAAAAGACTGACTTTCCTAAGCCCAGTGGTGGGTCCAGTGTGCTCCGACCTGGAACAGCTAATGCTCCCCTGAGCATATTCTCCTACACACGTGTGGAAGAGAGGTGAGGTTTGTCAGTGCTAGGGACCTCGCAGGAAGTGGGGAGGGGGAGCAGCTCTGGAATTAATAACAACCCTCTCGTGGGCATCTCTACTGTATGATGTCATCGTGGTGAACACATATCCTGAACTATCAGATATACTCTGTATTTTAGATATCTGAGTGTTTGTACCCACTGCTATGCTAGAATTGTTCTAAGATACACAGTTTAGTAAAAGGGAGACAATAATGACATCTAAAGAATTTGTTCTTCCTCTGTGTTCACGAACCATTCACTTGGAGACAAGGCTAGACCATCAGGGACAGACCTCACATCTGTCCCTTCCAAGGTCTCCTCATCACATAGCCTCCTCTGTCAGGGTAGCAGCAGTCAGCTTCCTCAAGCATCTCTCTGAGCCCTGCCCAGGAGCAAGCAAACAGGCTCTAAAAACCTGGACCGCTTCAGAGGAGAGGTGTCCTCCTGCATATCCTCTGAAAACCCCACGATTACTCAAAGACTAATGTCCCATCAGATGGTCCTTATCACCTCAGCAAGGATTCTTCCTCTCTTTTTTGTAATTTATTTTTGTTTTATGTGCGTTAGTGTTTTGCCTGCATGTATGTCTGTATGAGGATGTCAGATCCCTCCTGGAGCTGGAGTTACAGACAGTTGTGAGTTGCCATGTGGGTGCTGGGAATTGAACTCAGGTCCTCTGGAAGAGCAAGCAGCCAGTGCTCTTTTTTTAAAGATTCGTTTATTTCTTATATGTAAGTACACTGTAGCTGTCTTCAGACACTTTTTCTTCTCACTCTGGCCCTCTGGGCTGCTCGCTCCCTCTGGCCCGGCTCGCTGTAGCTGTCTTCAGACACCCCAGAAGAGGGCATCAGATTTCATCACAGATGGTTGTGAGCTATTATGTGGTTGCTGGGATTTGAACTCACAACCTTTGGAAGAGCAGTCGGCACTCTTAACCGCTGAGCCATCTCTCCAGCTCCCTTACCCCCCCCCCCCCAACCAGGCCAGTGCTCTTAACCACTGAGCTGATGGAGCCTACCTCTGACTGCTTTTCTTTTTCTCCTTTAGCTATTTTATTAGTTTCTTTCTTTTTAACATTCCCCCCCCGCCATGTGTGTGTGTGTGTGTGTGTGTGTGTGTGTGTGTGTGCACACGCGCGCGCGCGTGTCTGCAGAGGACAGGGGCATCTGATTGTCTCTAGAGCTAGAGAAACAGGTGTGGTGCTAGAAACAAAATTCGGGTCCTATACAAGAGCAGTGTGTGTCCTTTAGCCTCTAAGCCATCTCTCTGTCCTCTGATATTTCTCTTCAGTGTGACAAAATACCAAAGTCATGCAACTCAAGAGAGGAAGGATGTTTTGGCTCACAGTTTAAGAGGGCACAGTCCATCCTGGTGGGGAAGGCATGGTGGAGTTTACTGGCAGGGATGTGCAGCTGAGTATCCTCACATCCCTGAGGATCAGGAGCAGAGAGAGTGGGAGAGAGTTCAGGGTTAGGGTTAGGGTTAGGGTTAGGGTTAGGGTTAGGGGTTAGGGTTAGGGTTAGGGTTAGGGTTAGGGTTAGGGTTAGGGTTATCTGACCATCCCTCCTGCAGAGACCCACCTTCTCCAGCTTGGCCCTACCTCCATCCCAACACATGAGCCTCTGCGGGACATTTCACATTCAATCCACATCACCACTACAGTTTCTATTCATTTCAAAACCCGCTTCCCTGGATCTGCTTACTGTTTCAAGTGCTTTGCTAGCATTCATTCAGTTAAATGCCACAATGCTATGGTAATTCCTCGGTCTGAATACTCACCTGCGCTGAGAGATTAACCGATTGACCAAAACTAAGGAGAGAGAAATCCTCACCGGAGGTTTTAATTTTCCTACAACAGTGTTCCAATTCATAGAAAAGATGGAGTCAAGGCCAGGGAAATATGCTGTAGGTTTAGCTGTGGACCTTCCGTTACCAGAATTGGGAGATGTCTTTGCTTTGGGAGGTGGGTCTTTCTTCTGGTACCAGGGCTCTGGCCATGGGCCATCAACTCTCCCCAAACAGTTCTTCCTCCAGCCATCCCATCCCTAACCTTCACCCACCATACAGTAATGCTATGGGTTGACTGTCCCCTCTACTACAGATTGTACTGTAATTAACAGTAATAAGAAGTAGCACCTCCAGGGGGTGGTTAGTCATAAGAGCTCTGTCCCTGAATGGACCGGACCGATGTTATTTTCATGGGACTAGCTTAGCCACTTTATCATTTGTCTGTTTCTTTAAGAAAGGGGCTTTTATAAACCACTATCCTTTAACTGTAAAACTTTTGAAATAAAATAAATGCAGGAGTGTTGGTGCATGCCTATAATCCAGCACAGGGGTGGGAGGGGGCAGGGAGACTGCATTCTGGGAAACGGATCTGCTAGGCAGGAAAGAAGCAGGTGACTGTTGGGATGCCCTAGTTGCCCATCCCTTTCCTTTCCCTGCAGAACCTTTGCCTCAAAGAGGAAGCTGCGTTACTGGAAGTTTTCTATGAACTGCACGGGAACTGAAGCACACATCTCCAGCTGCAAGCTGGGCCCTTCTGTGTCCCAGGATCCTGTGAAGAATGCCACCTGTGAGAACGGGCAGCCAGCTGTGGTCAGTTGTGTGCCTAGTCAGATCTTCAGCCCTGATGGACCCTCAAGGTTCCGGAAAGCCTACAAGCCAGAGGTAGGTTCTGAGCAAATGGTATGGACACTTGGCCACTAGTAGGGGTCATGATTAGATAGGGAACAGGAGAGAGAACTGGCCCCAGCTGAGACCATTGTTGTTGTCTCAATCAAAATCAGAGCCGACTCTGTGGGGAGCACCCCATTATTGGCCAGCACAGGCTCCTTATCCTCAGTCCACTGAGTCAGCATGAATGAGCGATTTGGAGTAGCCAGCCAGGGACCTTGTGCTCTTGTAACCTTCCTGAAGGAGAAAGCATCCAGGACTCTGGAGCTGTAGGAAGAAGGATGAGACTCTCCAAGGCACATGACATCAGCTATGTTGGACTTATTTCACAAAAGAAAAGCTACCTTAACTGCAAAAAGCTTTTACCCACTTGTCATCTATCTGCTGGCCACATTATGGTTACAGAAATTGCTTCTTGATTTGTATAGATGGTGTGTGAGACTAATGGGGGGACAGGGGGCAGTGAGGGATATTTTCCCATATAAATTAGATTCTCCATTTCAGCTGACTGATTTCCCCAGAACAGGTGAGTGACCCAATCAGGGCAGACTGATCCTCTGAAAAAGAAAGGGTCTCTAATCTGTCTTCCCTTCACAATCATATAGAGGTTCATCTCATATATATAGATGACAAATATATAAAATATATATACTTGTTATATAGATATTTGTCATATATATATATATATATATATATATATATATAAGCTAAACAATCCTGTTCTTTCTTTCTCTCACTCCCTCTCTCCTTCCCTCTGTGTGTGTGTGTGTTTGTGTGTTGGGGATACATATCTATTGGAGATGTGTCTATGTGTGTGTTTAAGATGCATACATGTTGTTGGGCATCAGATGTTTGTGGGGAGGTATATGTTCTGGAAATTGCTAACACAGGGTCACGGGGTGGTAACAGAACGTGGAAAGAGAAGAAAGATTGATCACAGATCAGGATTTGAGTCACAGGCTTGATAAAACCTGCATTGAAGGCTGAGTTCCCAGGCCATTTAAGATCTATGTACTCAGAAGATATCATGTTGACAGAGTGAGTTCCATGTCAGGGGAGAGGAGGGGAGGAAAGAGCCTGCAGAGGGATGTAAGTTGCGCGAACAGTAGAAATGCCTCTGCAGACCAGTGTCTCCTCTCCCTTCTCGTCCTCCTGCCTACTCTTTTCCTCAGCTACCTCTGAGGTGCCCACAGAGATAGGAAATCAGAGGGAAGGATGCCTCCTATAAACTGTCCTGGGTACCTCACCAGGCTGGGAGGTGTTTGAATGAAAGTCCCAGCAGTAAGTGAGAGGAGTGAAATGCATGCTGGGAGCCCAGTCTTCTGCCCAGGCTGTGGGAATGACTTAAAGGGACCTCCTAACTTTCTGGTATTTCTGGGAAACGGTGAGCTTGGCATTCTCAATCCCTTCAGGGGTCCACGGAAGTGCAGATAGGTGACTACTTTATCAGATACCTTTATCCCTGTGTCACAGGCATAGCTGGACAGTGCTATTTCTAGGACCCAGTCTGCCCCTGCCTGAACCTTCCCTTCCCCTGCCCCTCATTTTGATGGCCTCATCCTGCCTCCTCCCCATACCCGCCCCCAGCTTTTTCTGTCACCCAGAGTTCCAGATCCTACTGTTTTGGGATTCCTCTGCTGTTCTGTGTAAAGGGAAGGAGTCATGTTCATACCAAACCAATGAACGAAGTGGGAAGCTGACCTCATATTTTCCTTGGTTTCTGTCTTCACTCCATGGCCAGCTGGATCGCCACCTGCCCACTTCCAGGGTCTGTGGCTAGGCTATCTGATATTCTGTCTCCATCTAGCTGTGGTCAGGATGGTGGCTCCATGTGAGTGGGGGGGGGGGGCTGCATCCCACTCATGAGCTTGGGAAGGAGGTCACGTTTTGCTGGAAACAGAGGCTGTAGCCAGCGGTTTTCCGCACTGTGCTCTGTTTTCTGAAGTACGAATCAAAGTTTCTGAAGCCATTCAGTGTTTTGTGCTCACCCTTCCTCCAGTCCTTTTCACACTAGTACTGGGCTCGGCAGTCCCTGGGGGAGTCTGGGCGGTGTCACAGCACCCTACCTTGCAAGGCTAGCCAGAGAGCTTGAATGCTTGACATATACCGTCTTCAGGCACGCCTGCCTCACCTTGGCCATCAGCACTTGGGCTGAAGGAAGTCACAAGCTGAGCACCACATAAGTCACAGTAGAATAAGGTCTCTGGTCTGATCTGCCTACAATGGCTTTACATCCCTCCATGGAGTATCACAGTAACTAAGAGCCTTGCACACACACACACACACACACACACACAGTTTGCACAAATGTACTTGTGCACAGAAACTGAGGCAAAGCTGCTGAGTAGACAGGTGAGGCCGACTCCTAACCTAGACATAATCCACAGGCTTCATGAAACTTGCAAGGAATGGGTCTTACTCCTGAGTAATTCCAGAAGTCCCAGAAGGGGGCTGAGGCTTCTAGTCAGTGAGTAAAATGGGGCACATTTAAACTTCCATCTCCTCCCTCTCTGCTCTCTCTGTGCTCTCTGTCTGGATAGGTTGCATCTTTTAAACTGGACTTGGATGGCTGTTGGTCTGAACTAGGAAGGCTCCCTGTCCCTTGCAGCTTCCCTGCTCTGAGTCATGTCCTGATTAGGTCTGGCTTTTCTAGTCAGGCCTCGTTGTTTTCACTGTCTTGCTACTTCCTGTTGGACTCCCTCTGTATGAGCAGAATTACCACTTGCATTTGGCTCCTCACTGAGAGGTCTTCCTGCAGGACTAGACTGTAAGGTTCTATTACAAGCAGTGGAAAATAAAGATTTGCTTGTAATCTGTGGACTTGGAAGGTAGAAACTTCTCTGTGTCTCTAACACTGGAGGTTCCAGAACTGGAGGTAGAAAGATGCTGCTGATGGTAGGATCTAGGAGCCAAGCATGGGAAGGAATGATGAGCTGATTATGGCTTTGGATGGCCTCCTAGACAGAGGCCCATGAGAAGCTACAGAGGGAAACTTTGCCTCCCGACCCTCAACAAGTGATCCATTTCCGGCTCTGAGCTATGGGGATCTGGCAGGGCCATGGGACAGGAGTGGGGCACTGACAACTCGAAGAATGTGTGTCACTTCTGCACTCAGCAGGACCATGTGTCTCTCCAGCAACCCTTGGTGCGGCTGAGAGGTGGAGCCCAGGTCGGGGAGGGCCGAGTGGAGGTGCTCAAGAATGGAGAATGGGGAACCGTCTGCGATGACAAGTGGGACCTGGTATCTGCCAGTGTGGTCTGCAGAGAGCTGGGCTTCGGGACTGCTAAAGAGGCCGTCACAGGCTCCATGCTGGGGCAAGGTAAGAAATAGGGTAGCTGAAGGTAGGAACCTCTCTTTGGAGGAAAATATGGCCCTAAGGAACCTAGGTCTAGCTGGTGGTTATGACCCCCTTCAAGCTCAGCTTTCTCTGCTCCTTCCTTGCAGCAGCTTATCCATTAGGGAATCCTGGAACACCCTTCCCCCTGAGCCAGCTCCTCACAGAACACCAAATCCCCATTTGATGGGTTTGGAATTGTCCTCTAGAGAAAGGGTGGCTGGCCAAAGCTAGATGGTAGAAGATCAACTAGTGGACAGACCAGCCCAGGTCACCAATGCCCTGTTCTGTACTCTCAGCTGCTCCAATGGGAAAGCCAGAATTCCAGGTCCTTCCTCCAGGAAAAGACCCCAAAATCCATCAAGCATGGCTGCACCCAAAAGAACCATCACCTTGGCTTTTCCACCCTGTTGCTGCCTTGCCAATACTGGGCTCCTCCTGGCAACAGAGAAAGGAAACAAGGCAGCTCTTTCTGATGTCATGAGACAGTTATGAGAAGGATGCTGTTTTCTATCAAGTATCCCAGACAAGTCACTCCTGTGAGTAAGGAGCAAAAAAATTGGGAGCATTCAGTGGGGAACCCCAGGAAAAATGCTGTCCCCTTGACCACAGAACAGACCACAACCTCTCCTGGGTGAGCCCATGAAAACCATTCATCCTTGAAAGCCCTGGTCCATCAGCTTTCCCAAGACTGAACAGCCTCATGAGTGCCTAGCCCTCCCCTGAAGAACTGTGCTTGAAGGCAGACAGTCTTGATCTTTCCTAGGAATCTGTTCAGCACTGACCAGAAGGAAGGCTGCTATGGCTATCAGGATGGGGCTTGGGCTACAGACAAGGATAGGATGTCCCAAGCCAGCGGTCTCAACCTATGGATTGCAACCCATTTGGGGGTCATGTATCAGATATCCTGAATATCAGATATTTACATTACAGTTCACAACAGTTGCAAAATTACAGTTATGAATTAGCTACAAAATAAATTTATGGTTGGTTGGGGATCACCACAATATGAAGAAACTATATTAAAGGGTCACAGCATTAGAAATGTTGAGAATCTCTCTCCTAGACTCCCATACTCCCGTGGGTGGAGCCATTACCCCATGGAAAGGAATCTGGAGAGCTCACTGGGGGAAGAAATAGCCCTCACTCACCCAGGCCATGGACACCACATCAGTGGTTCTCTCTGCTAGGACTCCAGCATCCTGGTTGAGCTTCACCTCCAGCTTAGTTAAAGAACACAAAACTCGTATATCCTAACAATGTAGCTCATCTGCCCTAGCTCATCTGCTTGACCATCCTGCAGTGTCATGCCCCCAGCTTCCCTGGGCATGACCTGAAAAAAGTCCTGCGGTCATAGACCTGCCCTGCTGGAGAGCAACTCAGTTCCTCTGGTTCATCATATGAGGAATTTGAGGCTCTGGGAACCCCAGTAGTTAGCAGAAAGATGGAAGTTTCCTAACTCTTAAATTGTTGGCAAATTGTTGGCTTCCTTTTTTTTTGACACTGTCTCCCTCCAAACCCAGTCTGGATCACATTTGATCCTTACTTGTGCCAATGTTCCAAGTGTATAATAATGGGTAGATGGTTTGAGGCAGCGGCGATGGCAGTGGCAGCAGCATACTGTGTTACCCATCAATCTTTGCTATGCTACACTACAACTTATTCTCTGTAGGTCCCAGTGCTCTTCAGTATTCCCACAGTCCCCTCTGCCAGTTGATCCCTATGTAAAGTCTGTGCTTTCCTAAGGTCCATATGACCAGGGCCACTCACCCTGAGGCATAAACAAGCAAGCATTTGATGACATAGACATTCCATGTGTCATGAGTGGGTTCTGTATGACCTAATTCACCACCCAGAGCAGCCAAAGGTTTACAAGTGCCTGAGGAATTTTCGGAAGAAGAGGCCTTGGGTACTTTTGATGTTGGCTTTGAAGGCACTGTGGAAGGTTCATGTGCCTTCTGCCACGTTGGGTATATGACAGTGGTCGGGAAAGGAAAAGTACCACGTTAAAGACAAGCCCTAGAGCAGATAAGGTCAGCTCCTGAGTCCTGGCTCTAGCGGATGGAACAAGTAACCACACCCACACTCATGGGTAGTGAGAGGAGAGAGGCTGAGTCCTCATCCTGGCCTGGCTATTTACTTGTCTGGTGACCTTGGAGAACCTTTGGGTCCTGAGATTCTTTACTGTGAAGTGAGGTAGCTGGATAGGTGATACATGTGGTACTGTCTGGCTCCAGTGTCACCTGGATGAATGCTCGGGTATAGCAGGCTCTTCCCAAGTACCCAGCAACAGATATCTGCTGACACACTCACCTTCCCCAACAGCTGAACCATATATGAGGGATAGGCCTGTGTGCTTAGTTCTTGTCCTTAGAGTCTGTGCCCAGCAGGCACTGTTCCAGAGATGTCCAGGGAGGGACTGAGGGAGGAAAGCACCCCTGGAAGAGGAGGCACATTCCGATAGAACAGATATAGTCAACTGAACAAACAATTGGTGAAGCATTCCAGCTCCATAGACCAGTGCTTTCCTGCAATAACATAATACAAGCCACATATATAATTTTGAAATTTCTAATAGTCACATGATAAGAATTGCAGGTGAAATTAACTCTAATAATCTATCTTGTTAAACCCAGTATATCTGAAATATTATGATTTTAGCATGTGATTGATAGAAATGCTGTTAACGAGATTGCTTGCATTTTCATAATACAGCTTTGTCATCTATCATGTATTTTATGCTTACAGCTCACATACTTGCCCTGACTATGTTATGAGTAGCCTCTGGCTCCTGGGTATTGGGCAGGGTAGGGTAAAGAGGTGTCTGTAAAAGCCTTTTGTCCACAGTAAGAAGCACATGCGGCAGGCTTGTCCCACGAGCAGCAGTGGATTCCCCTGATGTTGAAATGAGTTAAGATAAACTGGATGTTTGGGATCCAATCCACAGTAAATGTCAGCTATGTCATCTCTGTCATCATCCTCAAATTCACAACCCAAGCCCTAAGCCTATGGCTCTGACTCACTTTGGGGGATCTGCAATTTGTCTTAGCCTTTGTGCTCTGGATCCTTGTAATCTTCTGGCAATTTTTCATGAAGTAATTCATAAAATTCCAAGAAATTGGAAACATCTTCCTTTATAAATTTCTGTGGAAGTAGAAACTTGGCCCTTTCCTTCCTTAGGACACCTAAATGGTGGCTGTCTCCAGACACTCTGCTCCCTTAATAAAGCCAAGGCCCTCTTGGACCCCAAGGGACCTGTGGCCATCTCCGTCTTTGTTTCTGACTGCGTTATGTCATAAGTCTTTGTGTGGCTCCTGCCTGCCTAGGCACTGGCAACTTTTCAAGGAAGATTCTGCCTTCTGAGTCCATAGCCCATGGCTGATGGGTTACAGGTCAAAGCTGCATCTTTGTGGACACTGTGGAAATTTCCTGTCTTGCAAGGCACTGGCTGGGAATATACGGAAGGAAATCATGAGGTCCCTGCCCTAATGGTAGGGGAGACATCTTCAGGGAGTGAGTGCTCAAAGTGGGGTACAGGAATGAAGCACAAACATGGTGAAGTGAGGGCCAGAAAGACTTCTCCAATGGAACGAAGGATGGATTGGTTTCAGTGGGTGGACTGTGGAGGAGTGTGGGCCATGCAGAGGGAGGAGCAATGAACTCCATGATGGAATTTCAGAGTCCTGTGTCTGAGCTGGGAGGAGCCTGAGCTCTCTGGGGCCAAGGTGGGAGGAGTGGGCTGAACTGGAACTTAAGTGGAAGACCTCAAAGTGTAGGGCCTCCAAGATCATTTGCTGCCTGTAGATCATGGACACTGCTTCCTAAGGGCAGTGATAAGCCATTGAAAGCACTTGACATGAATTTAAAACCCCATGGGGAGCTGGGCAGTGGTGGCAGATCCCAGCACTTAGGAGGCAGAGGCAAGTGGATCTCTGAATTCAAGGCCATCCTGATCTTCAGAGTGAGTTCCAGGGCAGCCATGGCTACACAGAGAAACCCTGTCTTGAAAAACCAAAAACCAAACAAACCAAAACAAAACCAACAACTCATGGGGTTTTTATGCAGGGAAGATATCAGAATAGAGCAGAGAGATGGGGCTAAAAGTCACTTGGTCATTAACCACAGGGAAACAATTGTTATGGTTGGGGAAATGGAGGGTGGGAACAAAGCATCCAAATTTGGGGAGATGAGTAAACAGAATGTGATGGGCAGATTGTCTGGGATGAAGAAAGTACCAGAGATGATCTTAGGGTTCCACCAACACCATGTGTTCTATCTAGCAGGTGCCATTTTCTGGTGTGGGGAGAAACAGGCTAGTGAAGATGAAAGAGGCAAGAATAGAGACCCTTCAAGAAAGTCACATGCTTAAAACAGAGAGTGCTGATGTGAGCAGAGGGGCCCAGAGTACCCTTTCTCTCCAGTCTAGGCTCACTCTCACCACCCCACCCCCAGAAAGACAAGTTTCCTGGCACCATCTCCATGCCACAGGCAGCATATCTCCTGTCTGTCCTTCCAGGTCCACTCTCCACCCTTACCATGATGCCCCCTGCCTCAAGGCACAGTTGGGTTTGGCCAACGCAGAACACTAGTGAGAACTGGAGGTGACCAGAGCAGAGAGGCTTAGGCAGTTCCCATGGGCACGATGTCCCTCCATGAAGGGTGACAACTATTTTCTGGGGTCTTCTCCTTTCCACACCCCTCCTAAGTGAGTTCTTGGCTCTTCTCTCACTCTTAGGGGTGTGTCTGAGCCCCAGTATTACTCACCCTGGCTTTTTGACTGTCCTGTGATATACACTCCTTATATCCACCCTTAACTGTATTTTAAAGCACCCCTTTTCTAATTCAGACCTCGTGATTTGTATAGTCTACCTGTTTCCGATGGGGACTTTTACAAGTAGACCCATAGTTACTCCTTTCAGATCCCCAAATGCACAGAATATGGCAGCTGCAGGGTAAATTGGTAGCATCTTCTAGTCTGACCCCGTTTTTGAAGAGAGAAGTCCAGTGATTAGACAGGCTAAATGTATGAGTTACTGTTCACATTCATGTGAGCTGGCAAGAAATAGCTTAAGAAAAAGATGTCGAGGAAGTCATGGTGGCCAGAACATGGGGCAGCTAGTCACATCGCATCCATCTGAAGTCAGGAAGGAAATGGTGGACCGGAAGTGGGACCAGGCCTTCAAACCTCGAAGCTCATTCCCCAGTGACACTTCTCCCAGCAAGGCTCCGAAAGTTTTCATAATCTTTCAAAAACAGCACCACCAGCTGGTGAGCAAGCATTCATGAGCTTCTGGGGAACATTTTACATTCAAAACCATAAGACTATGTGATCTGACCAAGGTCACATGGCACTTTAGCATCGAATTTTATCTGTCTGATTTCCAGGGTCTTTCTTGCAGGTTCCAGGAAGTTTCCTGGATGATTTTATAGCACACATCTTCTTTTCCCTTCCTAGGTATTGGGCCCATCCACCTCAACGAGGTCCAGTGCACGGGGACCGAGAAGTCCATTATAGACTGTAAACTCAACACAGAGTCGCAGGGCTGCAACCATGAGGAAGATGCTGGAGTCCGATGCAACATCCCCATCATGGGCTTCCAGAAAAAGGTGAGGATGTGGAATGTCAAGAGGGATCTGTGATGCCTCGCCTGAAGAATATAGACCAGGTAACCTTACTCTGTAGGACTCTCCAGGGTAAGCAAAAGTGCTCACATATATGGGTACACTGTAACTGTGTTTGGACACACCAGGAGAGGGCATCAGATCCCATTACAGATGGTTGTGAGCCACCATGTGGTTGCTGGGAATTGAACTCAGGACCTCTTGAAGAGCAGTCCATGCTCTTAACCACTGAACCATCTCTCCAGCCCCTAAGATGAACTCTCGGTGCCACCTTTGTCACTGCATGCTCAATGTCATTGCCACCCAACATTTTTAAGTGTGCCAAATGAGCAAACACATAAATGCCACTGTTGGTGTGGCTGATATCTGACCTCTCCCTGTGGGCTATTCTTGCTTTGGGACTAGGCATGTGGTACAGTGGTAGCTCCGAATTTTCTATAAGGGACTCAAGGTCTACCATACCTCTGACACCATTGGCATAGGTTCTCTGGAAGGACTCAGAGGTGCCACATTGATGGATGGCAGGTCTACAGAGCACCGAGTGAGCACAGGGCAGGCAGCAGTATGTAAACAGAAGGAACTAAGAAGTCAGCAGAATCGAAACCAGAGACAGACTCCACCCTTCCTGAAGCAGGGCTTTAAGAGCTTGTTTGACCTTGCTCACTGGGAAGAATCCCCCTACCCCCTGTCCTTCAGGAAGTCTGGTCAATGCTACAAAACACCCAGGATTTCCTACACAACAGTCTTCATTGTGCCTTAAAATTTTCTGGTGCTGTGTGACATATGTCATAGAGCTATTATTGTATGATTATTTAAACAGATACATCATGGCAGCAGATGTGTCAGGCTCTTGCTTAGACAACAGTTCTCGACCTTAGCATCAGAACACCAAGGCACTCCTGATGCAAGTCACTATCCTTAACAAGGCCATAGGTGGGAAGCCAGCATCAGGCAGCTGTGCTATGTATTCCCTTGTGGGTGAGCAGGAATACAAATCCAGGGAAACACCATCTGGAACTGCCAGAAGTGTTTTAAGAGAATCCTGATAAGGTTGCAACCCAATGTGCTGGGCCATTCTCCAGATGAGTCAAAGCTAATGACATGACAGACCTTCAACCAAAGAAATGAGCCTTTCCAGAACCTTCCAATGGTCGGTAGGTAGAGCTGAGCCAGGTCAGTTTCCTGGATGTGATAACAGAAGTGCCAGATCCCCGCTGCCAACAGTTCTCACCTTTCCAAAGACCCAGGTTCAAGGTGATGCTTCTTGGCTGCAACCCCAATGCAGGAGAGTTTATGTTTGCCCCAGTGCATGCATGTGCACTGCATGGCCTGACATGGGCTGGCCTGACATGGGACTCCCAAGTGTGCCAGCCACCATGCTGGGCAGAATCAAAGCATCTGAATTTTATCACCCCAGGTCTGCTGCTACTAACCCCCCCACCACCACCACCACCAAAATGCTTCCATCTTCACCAATGGAATTGATCCCCTCCTGGCTCCGCAAGGCAAATACGCACTGCGGGGCTCCGTGTCTGCTGAGGCTTCTTTGTTCTGACCTGTTTCCAGCCATCTTCTTAGTGTCCTTATGTAACCTCTTCCTGTGCCTGCTGCATCCCTAGAGGCTCCTTTCTCCTTATAAAGACATCATCAGTCTGGCTGAATTATAGCATTCCCATATGGTCTCCTGTGGCCTTAATTGTCCCCTTAGAGACCACACCTCCAGAGTGAATAGCATTGGGGCTTATGCATAAGCATTAGGGAATGGGATCTGGGATGTGGTTTAGTTGGTAGAGTGTTTGACTAGCATGCACAAGGCTCTGCGTTTTGTTTGCCCAGCTACAGTGAAGCTTCACTTCTTCTATCACTGGGAGAAAAGAGCCACAGAGAGGGAGACTCTGCAGGTGGTCAGTGGCACCTAGTATCTATGAGTGAGTGGCCAGATCCAGAAGAATCCAGATGCTATACACATAATTCATGTTACCTCTTGGGAGGAGCTACATTTCCAAAAGGATAGTGCTCAGGAGGTCCAAACACCTGGGTGAGGCCTCACTAAGTTCATACTGGCATAATTTGGCACACAGGGGGCTCCTAAGGATGTTCTGTATCCAAGGGTGGCCTGGTAGGACCCCCTGGCTTGGAACTAATGGCAATATAGAGAGAACCTCCCTTTCGTCCTCATGACCGTGTTTCTTGTTATCCACAGGTGCGCCTGAATGGCGGCCGCAATCCCTATGAGGGCCGAGTGGAGGTACTAACAGAGAGAAATGGGTCCCTTGTGTGGGGGACTGTATGTGGCCAGAACTGGGGCATTGTGGAAGCCATGGTGGTCTGTCGGCAGCTAGGCCTGGGCTTTGCCAGCAATGCCTTCCAGGTAAGTGGTCCTACTCTCCACAGCCTAGCCCACCCTCCATCTAGCCTGGTCTTTCTCATCATCAGTCAGCTCTTCTCTTCAACTAACTTTCCCCAGCCACTAAGAAAGGACACAGTCAAGCAAACCCTAGGCCAAGGCAGAAGACCTCATTTTAACCATAGCTACAGCTCCTTCCTTGACATCCCCAAACTCTGGAGCAAGACTCTCCTATCCCAGTCTCGGTTTCCAGCTACAGAATAAGGGGTTCTGGGTGTGTCCAGCCATTTGACATTGTGACACAATATTGTCAGCTACAGAGTTCATACTATGCCTTCATTCCAGTTGCAAAAACATTACAGAGAAAACTCATACTGGTTTAAGTAAGTTTGCAGTTTTGTGTTATGCGGTATCCATGGTTACGCTGTGCTCCATGAGATTCCATGGGGCTCACTCATTGCATTGTGGGTCACTTACTGCTGTCTGTGGACCACTCCAGTCTGCATGTTTGGGTTCTCCCCAGGCCGAGGGCTGATTCTGAGGTGTCCTGTATGCTGTTTGTAAAGAGAAGGTATTCCGTCTTTGAGAAAAGTGGGAAGGACTCCGCCCCAGGAGCAACACTCTGAATGCTTTGGTTTGCTCCCTTGACAAACTCTTTGGCTGGACCCTTTCCTCCTTGGTGTCTCTGCCTCATTTTTTTTTTTTTTTACTGATATGCTACCAAATCTCCAGGCTGTGCTCTGAACTCCTGTCACATTGGCTACACCTTTGTCCCAGGGCCATTCTCTAATGACATAATGACTCAAGAGAGCTACTAAGCTCACTCTGGTCCTCATTTCTGATTCTCAGGCCTCTGTCACAGACAGCACAGGACTAGATGTCTGGGTTATTCCCAATTCCATCCCTGCATGATAGTCTGTGGCAAAGTACCTACTCCTCCATGCCCTAGGCATCCCACCTGTAATAAGGAACGAGGGGTCCATAATCCTCAGTGTCTCTGCTCTGAGCATTTACAGGAAGCAGGACAAGATTTGTGGTCCATCTTGTCTGCTAACCTGACTCTATTTCCTGGTACCACATAGCCTTTCCTGGGACCTAAGAAAGGAACTTAGCATCCTTGTTGAGCTTATTAGTCTCCCATGGATTGATATGGGCTCAGACAGGAATGCCTGTGTTCTCTGTCTGCAGCTCATCATTCTTGTCTCCAGGAGAGATATGACTCATACCATTTGGGAGCTTAGCCTCCCAGGGTAACACACACACACACACACAGACACACACAGACACACAATCTGATTCTCCATGTAACAGATCTGCTGGCTGGCTAATTTTCTTCTGACAGTTCATTCCCAAGACACCTGGGCCTCAGCTTGGGGTCCTAAACAGCCACCTAAGGCAAGCCCTATCTCTGCTCAGAGCCCTGGGTTTTACTGTGAAGAATTAGAAGGATTTTGAAAAACAGAACCAATAGGATCTAGATACAGCCATCCCTCAGTATCCCGGGGGATTAGTACAGGACCTCCACTGGTGATCCAGTCCTCTCATGAAATGGTACCTTGTTCGTTTAGAATCTACACATCTTCCCCTGAGTTTCCTTGTCTTCAGATGGCTTGCATCTCTAATATAGTGTAAATACTATGCTTATTGTTGTGGCATTGTACTTCTTGAGGGAAAAGTGACCAAAAAAAGTCTATCCATGTTCTGCATAGTCACTATTTTAAAATATTCCTTTTTTCAGCCTAAGGCTTTAAATCAATGGCTATAGAACTCAAGAAGAGAGGGCCAACTCCCCATCTCTATAACTTACCTAAAACTGTGTATCAACCCATCAATCGGTAGACAGAGATTTGTTTGGGTATTATTTATCTAGATAGTGTTGCTGAGCCAAGTTGACACATGAATAATCTTTGGGAACTTCTGGAGCACAGGCACTTATGTCCTCTTGTGTGCCCTTTGCCTGACCTCCCACCCCCACCCCTTCTCTGATTTTCTCTATTGGAAATTTCTTGAAGTGTGAGAGTGTGTGCTAACTGATTTTAAAGTTCTGTAACTAGAAGTGGCCCAGTAAATCTCCGCATCACAAATCTGGGGGCTCCGCAGTCAGCGTTCTATAAAGTACTTTCCCTAGAATTAAACCCAGAAGTTGAATTTTATAGGACAGCTAATTATTGGCATACATGAATGGATTTCTCCTCTCCTGCAAAGCCAGGGTTAGTCCTAGAAGTTCACTCATCCTGTCACCAGCTAACCACATAGCTGGGATAAATGGCTCTCAGTGCCTCTGCCATCTCCATCTGGAAAATGGGATCATAAAACCGTGAGGGTTTTGTGAAGCCAGGAGTTGACAAGGTGACCGACCTGCTAGTGACTTCTTTGGTTGATTTCTCCAGGAAACCTGGTACTGGCATGGAAATATCTTCGCCAACAAAGTGGTCATGAGTGGAGTGAAGTGCTCAGGAACGGAGCTATCCCTGGCCCACTGCCGCCATGATGAGGAGGTGGCCTGCCCTGAGGGTGGGGTGCAGTTCGGTGCTGGAGTCGCCTGCTCGGAAAGTAAGGATGTCTAAGGGCTGCCTCTCACTCTTCCCACTGTTCCAGTCCTAGAGGAGTTCAGGGAAGCGTCCGTTCCTGTTCCAAGACTCTAGGGTTTCACAGTGTGTGCTCAGGGTTGGAAAGCACAGTGGATTCTGGGATGAAAAGGGACACAAACACAGAACCTGGCTGATGACGTGGTAAAGAGGAAACAGGGAAGGACTAGTTTTAAGAACGTGTACCAGTTACTTTTCTCGATTTTAGTACCAAATGCCCGACAAAAGCAGCTTAAGGCAGGAAGGGTTTATTTTGGCTAATAGTTTGAGGATATAGTCCAAGGTGGAGGTGGGGGGGGGAGGAGAAGACAGATGGCCACGTTATATCTGCAGTCTGGAAGCAGAGAGAGATGAAGGCTAGAGTTCTCTTTTCTATGGAGTCCAGCACTCTAGGCCATGGATTAAAGCCACCTGTGTTTAGTGTAGGCCTCCCCACCTATGGTGTTTGGAATAAGAATGGCCCCAGGGCTCATATATTTGGATTCGTGGTTCCTTGGCAGTGGACCCTCACTGGCCTACACAAGCAATCCTCTTCCTCTTTACCTCTCTGCATTTTTAGCTGCACTTCCTTCCACACCACCATTACTGTCCACTTGTCCACCTTTCTTCCATACTGTACAAATTATGCAGACTTGTGTGGGATGCGGGGCACAAGGCTCTGTGATTTTCTTCCCCCAAGTCAGGCGAATGCTGTCTTCACTTCCACTCGCCTGCTCAGTCTCCAGCATTCCCATTGTACTTGAACCCAACATCTATATCTGCTACTAGAATATTTGGTAGCTCCATGTCTGCCTAATTTACCTGTAGGCTACCAAGCTAAGTGTAAACTATGTGTAGTTAACCTACCCTGAGTTCAAGGAAAGCGATCCTCCTCTCAGAAGGAGCAAGCCTAATGGCTAGCTCTCTGTTCAGTTCATCTCAAGAGTACCTAGGGATCCAGGTCCTCAGTGCTAGCCAGGGAATCTACATCTCAGAAGAGTTACACTATGATGCTGAGAAAGTTTGGCTACTGAGCACTGCCACACATGGCATACCCTTGAAGGGAAGGATTTGCCTCCCCATGGCCTTATCCTCAGCCCCTTTTGGCTGAATCATTCACTATATGTGTTTGTGCTTTTCACATTATGCCTTGTAGAGAAGTTTAAATCTTATTATCTTTTAGAGCAATAATTATGAAATTGTTTCTGTGTTAAGATGTAATTTTATTGATTTCAAAGGAGTAATTTATAATCCCTTTAGTATTAGTATTTCTAATAAATAGTATTATCATTTATTGTATTGCTGCAATCAGACTCAGTAGAGTTCAGCTGATCTGATCTCCTGATGGAAGTCTTCTCTCTGCCCACATCCCACCTGGATGCCCTCCTTACCTACCTACATTCTACATCTTATTCAGTTGAATGCATTTGGTTCAACAGAGGCTGCCAGCTCCCGGAAATGCCGGTGAGCTTGGTGTTCACTGAGACCCAGAGATGGGGGCAAGGTCACCAGCAGAGCTGTAGACACCATGCTAGGCTCTCAAGAACTTGCAGGAGCAATATAGGGATAGTTGGGAATTAAACTGGAGCTGTTCCCCATGTGCATGGTTAAGAAAGGCTTCGTTGGGGAAGTTAGTTTTTATTTGTTTCCTCTTTGAACTTGGGGAAGCAAAACTCCAGACCATACTCTCTTGAGACAATTGCTTGTGCTCTAGTTCCATTCCTGTTACTAGGATAAATATCCTGATAAAAAGTGACACAGGAGAAGAGTGTTTATTTCCTAATTCCAGTTTATATGTTATTATCACAGGGAAATCAAGGCAAGAACTTAGAGCATCACAATCATGATCAAGAGGAAAGAAAGGCCAAATTTTCAAGACCCATACATTCACTTACACAGCTTTGTATGGGGGTCTCAACCCACAGTGTGTGGAGCTAGGCTCGGGTGTTGTTGTGACTTATTCTCTGACATGCATACTTTAAGCCCATGTTTTGCAGAAGCCTTGCAGTTCACATTTTTAGAAAGAGCCCCCCAACACACACACACACACACACACACACACACACACCCTGGGCAACGTCCTTTCTGCACAAGCTCTGTGCCATTCTATGATGAAAGGAAATGAGTAAAACTCTGAGAAGCTACCTTGGCAATATGCATCAAAGCCTTTAAATCAGGAAGCTCTTTCTCTTGCTAGAAATTCATCTATGCTAGAGATCTATTCTAAAGAAGAAACACACACACACAATTTAGGTACAGATTGACTATAGGATATTAATCATAGGCTTGTCTTTAATTAAAAAAAAAATTCCAAGCATCCAAGGTATAGCAACCCTAAAAGATAGAAGCTGGTGGTGAATGAAATATTACAGAACCATAAAATAAATATTACAATGTTCAGACATCAACATTTAAAGGGGAATGGCATTAGTAGACCATAAATCTGCATGCATGCTAGAAGAGTTAGAATCAGACCAATGGTGAGCAGTGTCTCCCACCACATCTGTTTTCCTACTCTTTATCATGGAAAGTCTGAGAAGTCTTTGAAAATAGAACGAATGATCTAAGGAGCCCTTGAGTGCCTATCACTGTGTCAGCATTTTGCCCACCTGTACTGGTAACAGAAAGCGAGTGTTAAGAAGACTTCTGACAAAGTGAACGTATAATTGGGGGTGACAAGTAGGCAGCTTGGGGAGCCCTAGGCCACCTCCAGGATATGTAGAATGAGGACACTTTTCTCAGGGGTGCCTTCGGAAGGGGTTTCCTGTCTGACCCATGCCTGTCTTCTGCAGCTGCACCTGACCTGGTGCTTAACGCTGAGATTGTACAGCAGACCGCCTACCTGGAGGACAGACCCATGTCCTTGCTGCAGTGTGCCATGGAAGAGAACTGCCTCTCAGCCTCCGCTGTGCACACTGACCCCACCAGAGGCCACCGTCGCCTTCTACGCTTCTCCTCCCAGATCCACAATAATGGCCAGTCTGACTTCCGCCCCAAGAATGGCCGCCATGCATGGATTTGGCATGACTGCCACAGGTAGGTCATGCCTCCCTTGGTCAGTCAGTTACCCAACCTGTTGTTCCAGACCAGAATCTAGAGTCAGCTTAAGAAGGTGTTGATCCATGATCTAGGCAAAAAAGTAATTTGCACCTCTGAAAGCCATTCTCCACTCCCAGCTCACTGGCTGCCCCTCCCTCTTTTGCTGAGTTCCTGCCTCTTGGCTCCCGTGCTTTTGATCCTACAAGACATGCTGATCTGAGCTCCAGTGCCCTCCAAGGACCTTGTCAGCAGTTTCCAAGTGCATGCACAATACATTTGTGCTCTACAGAGTACATTTGAGTATGCAGCCTTAGACCCTGAGTCCATATAGAAATATATTTTGCATTACTAATAGGAGATTTTTTTTTAAGTTAATGATTAAAGTTAGCCTACAAAGTAATGGGTTCCATTACGGCATTTGTGTTCACATGGTCATACTTTTAATGGTTCCTCTCCCCCACTGCCATTTCAAATCTCCCTTGGTCCTTCTTTTTACTTAGTATTTTTGGTATCTCTAGGAAGACCGGGGGTATAGAGCTAGGAGCTCCAGGACTGAGTCATAAGACCTGGTGTAAGCCTGCTAATCCCCTGACCAGCAGCCTGACAGTAGGCCAACTGGGCCACATTGTCTGGGACTTCTAGGCTCCCTTCCAGCTTGTCTGTGGCTCTGATCCAGGTGCTTGAAGACTGGATCAGGACAGTAGAATAGAGGGAAATCCTACAGCCAATCCCACCATGGCCCATGGAAGCTCCCTGGACCTCCTCCCTCCTGTTTTCCCTTTGTTCTTCTTGACTTGAATCGAATTCAGACATTTTGTTCTTGGACTGGGCAAATAGAAGACACTGTGTGCACATGGTTGGAAAAGCAGCTGCCATTCCTTCCACCAGGAATCTCTCTTCTAGAGGTCCACAAACTTCTAATAGATCTTGTTTTCTGGGCTCAAATAATCCATCTGTGATAGGAAATGTTTGCACTGGATCACTGCTTTTCAAAGCAAGGCCCTTGGACTGCTGTATCTACCATCACAGCGAGATCCAGGGCGTGCTCAGTGCCAGAGCTGGCTGCAGACTGATGAACCCATTTGCATTTCAGTAGGACCCCCAGAGGTCTTGGCGCACATCAGAACCCATCTAGGGTTCTATCCAGCTCCAACACTGTAGTGACGTCAGAGGCAGTTGTGTCCCATTTAGTCATTCCAGGTAACAGGTCATTGAATGCTATATAACTGCCCAAAATAACTTAAGAAGTTCCAGTTCAGAGGTCTCAGGCCGGCCTGCCAGCTCTAAACTGTGCTGCTCTCCCTATTAGCTCTTCCAGAACTTTCACCAGGTGCCTCCTTATGTTTGCTTCTTCTTCATGTTATAAATTATGATCTACTCACATTTAAATCAGTCTGTGGATAGAGTTATACAACCTATTGGAAAAGAAAGCACTATGATCCCATGTAGACTTCTGGGTTTCCTTTGAAAGAACTAGATGACTGTTGTAAATATGTTAAGACCCAAGGAATCACTTGACTTTGCCACGGTCTAAGTTGGAGTATAATTAAAGTCTTGACAGTCTCCATGCCTGGTTTCCCATGAAGTGGGAAGCCAGGACAGCAGGAGGCCGATGCTGCCTATGGGTCTATAAGTGGAAGGTAATTATATCCCAGCCTTGCATATGGTGGCCTACCCAAGATTACATGGTAGGAGCCTCCAAGTGCCATATGCTTACCCTCAGAGCCATCAGTGTGTGCTCTAAGAATAGTCACATGGTGACATCATAACATCGTTGCGATCTGGAGACCCAGGGACATTCACACACACACACACACACACACACACACACACACTACCTCAAACTTTTCCTGTGGTCTCTTTTTCCTTGGCCTACAAATATATTCCTGTCAATGGTTTGGGAGAGGAAGGTGGAGAAGAACACGAGCTAAGCATATGACCCTTCCGGCAACCCTGGTTTCTTGCCAATTGGACGTGGGGGGAGGGGGCTAACACCCTCAAGGTTGTTCCCTCATATGCATTGTGCCCTTGGTCAGTGACCTTGATATAGTCCCTCTTCTGTCCTTGTGCCCAGGGACTGGCCCCATATCTTCTTAACTAACATAGCATGACACAGTTTTGATGTGAACCAGACAATTAGATATAAATATCTAACTATGACCGCAAGATCCAAGGAACTTCATGAGACCCAGCACAAACATATTCTGTCCCCAGAGCTCTAGGCCACTCCTCTAAGCTCACTTGTTTTGCTGCATTTTCTGAGACTATGGTGACCTTGGATATCCTATCTAGCCAAAGCTGTCCTTGAACTCCTGATCCTTCTGCTCCCAATTCCAAAGTGCTTGGATTACAGACATGAGACACTCTGCCAGGTACTCTCCAGGCTCATTAGGAAGACCTTTCAGGGAGCTGCCTTTGGCTCAGTTGGGTTTCTTGCCAAGGAGAGCGGGCCTGCCCTTCCTCAACTCAAGAAACTTGTTTCTAAAAGAATCAGCATTCCATTTCGGCAGGTTTACAAGCATTCTGAAGCCATGAATGGAGCCAAGCAGGAAAACCCTGGTTCAGATTAATGGGAATGGGGAAACTGCCACTCCCACATTAATTAATGCTACAAGGAGGTCTGCTCTTGAGGACCCTAAGCTGAATCACAACGATTAGCGCTCTTGAATATTTATACCATCTGGCCATAGAGGGATGGCATCAGTGGTGTCCTCTTAGATGCATTTATTGTGTCCTTGTGACTTCAGAGCCCTCAATGCAGTCAGCTACATCCCAGAGGCTTGCCCTTCCTTCTGAGAAAATGAGGTGGAATGGAAGGAGTTGGAGGAACAGGGGAGTGGGCCCAGCACAGGTTCTTTCCCCTGGGGTCAGGAATGGCTCAGAGGCTGAAAGAGGAGTGTCAGTCCAGCCAGTCTCCTCCCCATGTGCCTAGTAGACCCCGGTCAGAATCCACAGATGTGATGAGGCCTCTGAACCAGTTGGAGGCCTCTCCGTAGGCCTGACACATGTGCATAGCAAGCTAGATCCCGCAGAAGGACCCCTGCCTTTATGGCAGTCCCTAATAGGATTGGAAAACAGGGAGTCTCTCTGAAGTGAGGACAGGAGTTTTTCTTCAATCTATAGTAACAGTATATCAAAACATGTGCAGTTTCCTCTGAACATACTGTGTCTGTCTTCCATCAACATTTTCATCCAGTATGATGTATTCAGAGAGGAGAGCCAGGTCTCAGGACGCATAGTCCGGGAGTCCTAGAGTAAAGGCCAACTTTCATTTAATCTAGAGTACAAGGACTTCAAAAGCTGTTCATGGTAGCCCATGCCTATAATTCCAGCATTCAGTAGTTAATTCAGGGTAATGAATTTGAGGCTACAGAGTGAGTCCAAGGCCAACTTGAGCTAGTCTGTCCCTGTCAAGGAAAACAAGTGCTGGTGATATAGTTCGGTGGTAGAGCATCTAGTATTCCTAGTGCCACGGGAGGGGAAGTCAAACAAACAAATACAAGAATTCTATCAAGCAGCAGACCACACTCCCCTTTTTAGTATTCTGAGATTTCTTCCCAAGTTTGCAATTTCCAGTGCCCACTCGAGGGCTCAGTCTACCCTTAGACTCTGAGTAGATTGATAAGGGGCCACTGTGGTACCCAAGACTTTTTTCTTGCTTGCCTTCCCAGTACTCATCCAGCGTCTCGTGGCTGGAAGCCTGTGGAAGGTTAGACAACTCCTGTTTCTACCTCAGATCAGCTAGGAGGGACAGGGGGCCTCCAAGGGTGTCCAAGACAAAAAGCAGACACTCTCCCAGACAGATGTCAGCAAGAAGCAGGGGGCCATAAAGCCCATGGTTTCCTCCCCAGGACCCATTCCCAGGAGGAAAACTAAAGCTAAAGAAGACTAAAATCCAGACTGAAGGCAGTCTGACTGCAGGAGGCTGCTTCACAGCAGGCCGTCTGTGGCTCCATCTGAATCCTGTTTAGACAACGGAACATAAACGGACTTCCCTGCAATCTTTCCAGCCGCTCAGCAAGTCACAGAAGCCCCTCTCTGAGGGAGCAGACATTTTTCATTCCATGAGTCACCTCATGTCTCATCTGCTCCCTGCGGAGAGCCAAAATAGACTCTCTCAAAGTCATCATTTCATCTGCTACAAAATACTCCTTGTAAGGGCTGTCCGCTGGCCCTGGCCCAGCACCATTTTACCCACAAACATGAATGACCTGGGGAAGTCCAACTTAGCAACTTCTGACGTTATTTATATAGCACGAACAAACATGGAAGAAAGAAGAGAACCTCTAATTTCCTTTCTGGAAACCCTTTGCAGTGTCTGCTTCTCTCCTCAACACGTGGTGGAGGAAGCTCCGGGCTACTACACCAATAGTCAGGCTGGGTGAAAGGACCCCAGGAACACCGAACACTGTAGCAGTGACTGCAGATGTGGGGTGCAGTCGTCCAATGGCTAATACTGAGAATGATTGAGAATGTCCTTTGGTATGGCCCCATTTGGGCTCTTTTACGTCTGTCTTTTGTTTTCCTACCCAGGGTCCCGTGTACCCAGGTTGGCCTCAAACTCATTTAGGCAACTGAGGAAGACCATGAACTTCTGCTCCTCTTGCCTCCATCTCCTCAGTGCTGGCTTCACAGGCCACCATGCCTGGTTTTTGTGGTACTGGGATCGAACCAAAGGCTTCCTGAATGCTAGGCGAGCATTCCAACAACTAGGCTGCATCTACAGCTCTGTGTCATTTATCTTATTTGGTCCACACCCCAGAAATTGGCAATCATATTCCTGCTTTACCAAAGAGGGAACTTGGGCTGGATAAACGAAGCCAGAGCTTCTGCCTCGCAGTGTCTTGGTCTTAAGGGTCTTCCGTTACTGGCCCTGCAGTTGTGGATGTGGGTATGTTAGCATAGTTGCAGGTATAACAGTCACATGGCAGGTGGAGATGGGGCTAAAGCCAGCCTGAAATCTTCTGTCCTGGGTCTGCATAATGGATGATTCTGGAAACCCCTCAGCTACCCCCAGTAGCACAGTTCCCTTGTTAGTCCTGAACCAGATGTGTCACTCTTCAGGACATCTGTTCCCAATTTCTCTCAAGTGACGGCATGGACCACCGTAAACAATCGGGCGAGGGAACTGCACCCTGCTTGTACAAGTGCCCCTCAGCTAACTCCCTTCTACAAAGAATCCCAGAGATTTGCTTTCCTGAGCTGCCGCCACATCCCTCCCTGAGAACCACCCACTCTCCATCCCAGAAATCGTCCTTATTCATCCCTTTCCTCTTTGGTTTGCTCAATTTGAGGCGTGTGGGCTGCTCCTCTCCCAGGCCAGCATGCACATGCATCACTAGGGTATACATGTGCCCTTCTCTGGGAACATGGACTACTTCTTAGTGACTCTGGTTTTTCTGTAATTGCTACCCCACCCTTCCACTTTTTATCTCCTTCTTTCTTTCTGTATTCATACTTTTTTTAAAAAAATGTGATCTTAAAATTAATCTGTTGTAATATTTTTATGGTAGTAATAATTAAAAAAAAAAAAACAATAACAGAGGAAACTAATCTAGAAAAGTTTATTTAGCTTAAAGATTGGAATGTTCAAAGTCCTGGTGTCCAAGGGCAGCAGGTGGTAGCACATCTGTGTGGGAATACACATAGGGACAAGTATATGTGAAACCAGGAAGCAGAGAAAGAAAGGAAGAGACTATGTTCCTGAAATCCCCTTTGAGGGCGTGTTCCCAGTCACCTAAGACTTTCCTCAAAGGCTGCTCCTCTGAATAGACCATAGTGTCCCAATAGCGCCCCCACAGGAAAGACAATCTTAACACATGGGCACTTGTCAGACCTACAGCAAATCTGAAGGAAGATTCCATGTGCAAGTGGGCTGAGATCCAGTGGGTATTCAGGAAGGCCCCTGTGTATTATAAAGCTTACTTTCTTGGGCTGACTGAATGCCAGACACTGGGCTGTCAGCTGGACTCACTGACACCACAACACCCCACACATTAAGATATGTCATCGCCACACTGCCACAAGAGATCAAGATGGGGTGAAATGCCTGACAGCCCTGCCTGGAAGTTACTGTCTTCAAATTGGCCTTCCCTTTTCCATTTCCTTCCTCACCTCTCTCCCTGTCACGCCTGGCCCCTGCTGCCTTGAGGTTCTCCCAGAAGCAAATCACCAGGTAGGAAGCTGCTTACGGCAGCCATGACATGTGTCTCTGTTTTTGGCTCCCAGGCACTACCACAGCATGGAAGTATTCACTTACTATGACCTGCTGAGCCTCAACGGCACCAAGGTAGCTGAGGGCCACAAGGCCAGCTTCTGCTTGGAGGACACTGAGTGTGAGGGAGGTATGTTTGAAGGGGGAAGGTTTGGGCTTCACAGAACTTTGAGCACTCCTACTGGACTGAACACGGTCCATCTGGATGGGGGCCACACCCAATAACTCTATGTTACTCTGGCCACTACTGGGTGTTCATGTGGTCCTTTTTAGCCAACTCTTGAGGCCTTCTATGGCTACAGATTGGGGCAGAGAGGAAGTGATTCTAAAATGATCTGTTCCCCAGAGCAGTTGTCACTAGCAGGGAGAGGGCTGTGTGGCTTCCAGGTGAGGTCTGTTCACTTGACCATGACTCACATGCCTCCCTGTCTACTTGCCACAGACCATTCTTCCTGGGTTTCCCAATACCAAGCTCTTCTCCTCTTGCAGACTACAGAGCCTTATGATGTACTCAACTTCTCTCCCTGACCCCCTGCACATACTCTGCTTCTACCTCAGCTAGGTCATCACACCTTACTGTAACTGCCTGGCTTGCCGCTCTGACACACCAAGGGACAGACATTTGTCCTCCTCGACCTATTGCCCACATGAGGTTCTAAATGCTGTCATGGGCCCATAAAATCACATAGCAAAAAGGTTTTGAATGCCTACTGTGTGCAGACTATTTGTGAGGGACCAGGAAGGCAGATCAGATATGAGCCCATAGTCCAGTTGCCAGTGGTCTAGAGAAGAAAGATGAGGTAATCTCATATTAAGATAAACAGTAAATACAGATCACCATGACACTCATCCCTACCCCAAGGCTAAGGATTTCACAGAAATGCCAGCATAGTCCAGATTGGTTGGGGAGCACTTTGTGGAAAAAGTCTGACCTTGAGCCAGACTTGGAGGGGATGCTGACAAATAACTAGGGAGTTGAGTGAGGGGTTCTGTTGAAATGAGAAGGTATCAGAAGCCCACATGAGATGGGCAAGAGGCTTTGGGATTAGAAGATGAGGTGGGGACCGTAGTCACATCATGATGCTCTTCTCTGCCCACCTACAGACATTCAGAAGAGTTACGAGTGTGCCAACTTTGGAGAACAAGGCATCACCATGGGCTGCTGGGACATGTACCGTCATGATATTGACTGCCAGTGGGTAGACATCACCGATGTGCCCCCTGGAGACTACCTGTTCCAGGTGAGGTGGGCAGAACTCAGGGCTGCTAGGAGGAGAAGCAGCTTCCCCCAGCCTCCTTCCTGTGGGTGTCCAGAAACAAGACTCATGAGGCCAGGCAGGGTGCTACCCTCAGAGGCCATCCTATCTGTCAAGCAATGTTCATGGGGCACATGGGCCTGAGGGACACTGAGTCTGCAGAGCATGCTGGGAACCCATGGTGCAATCCAAGATATAGAGACAGTCATGCATAACTCAGTTAACCTCGGGAGCCTGAAATCAAAATGTATCAGTGAGCTGATTTAGACTTTGTCAGGAGTTGGTTCTGTGGACTCTGAGGTAAGTCACATCTCCAGCTTCCCCTTCAGCCGCCATCCTGATTTCCTCCAGTCTTCTCACCTTGCTTTGGTCTGTTCTATTGAGGCTGAGAGCAATTGCGTCATCTTGGGACAGTGTGATTTTTCGTTCCTTGGGAGGATCTGCAAAAGGATCGTTCTCCATGCACATAAATGAATCTGTTAGGTTAGAAAGTCAGACTAAGGACAACCTGGCCAGGAGACTATTTTGTGAGGTCTTCCAACAACCCTGGCTAGAGGTAGAGCCAGGGAGCCCTGGCTTCCACCTTCCTGCAGACAGTAGTGGCCATGTGGCAGGAAAGATGCACTGTATCCCAGTGTTTTCCTGGCACAAGGCTGCATTCCTGCCTAGAGAGGACTCACGTCCACATAACCTCACACGTCGCTCTTCCCACATGCCCTGTTCGATGGCAAAGTGTGTGACTAGAAATGGGTCGTTCTGCCTTGAAAGCATCCCTAGCGGGGCATTCAGCCAGCCCATGATATAGCCCACAGTCTCTACTGCTAGACACTCCCCTGAAGAGCCAACACCTGCAGAGAAGTAGCCACAGGGTGCTTTGAAAGGAAGCCTGGGCATCATTGGCTAGAAAAGTAGACAGCCAAGCACTTTCCAACCACAAGTCAAGCCCAGAACCACAGCTGGCCCAGGAGCAGAGCTCTCTTATTTAACAAATGGACATCCATGGCTACGGACATGTTGACAGTGCTTGGTGGCTCATGTTGGCAGCTTGCTGTACCTAGGCAGGTAAATATGTATCGTCATATATGCTGAAAGCACTTAAAGGTCTCTGATAGCCAGGCTGACCTTTGCTCAGGCAGTGAATTGGCCCATTGATTCTGCCAGTGAGGGGACACTGTTAGTATACTCATGTCACAGCCAGGCAAACGCAGGCCACAAGTCTCTATGTGGTGTTCTTGTCCCCTATGCTGTATAGTCAGCAGATGGATGGACCTGGAGGTATGCCCGTGCTTCTAATGACAACAGAGCTATAGGACACAAGAGCTAGCCTCTGTGAAAGACTGTAAGAACTGGAAGAGGACTCCAGAAGAGAAGAAGTGGCCATGGGTACACAGACTCGGAGGCAGGAATGGATGGGGGGATAGGTTTCCAGTGATCCTTGCTTTATCTACTCCAGCTTCAGAGACTTCAATCCACTTCCCTCATATGCTCCTGAGTTTGGGACTTTAGGGCCTGAGTGCAGGGAGGACCATGATAATCACACAGTTCCCCCCAGCCCTTGCTCCTGCATGGGCCACACCCACCCCGAGACCCTGACTTGAGCCCAGGTTGTAATCTGATGTGCTCAAGTACATCCTTCAGGGATGCTAGAATAGACAGGGAGCTGCCTGGATCTCAGTGGGAGGAACTGTTCACCTCATACTGAGTCGGTGGGGCTGAGGGTACAACTTAGGGAGAGGAGATATCAAGGAAAAATCAGGTTGCCTCAGAGAGGGACATTTAACAGTTTGTCTGAATGGATAGTGCCACATGGCATGTACCCTGGGAAAGTTGTGGTTGGCAGGCCAGGCACAGGCTTTCCAGAGTGGCCCCTACCAGGCCAGGATACAGCATCAGACCCAGTTAGCTTCATTTTGCCACAGCCCCTCTTAAGGAAGACCTGTCCAAACTGTTAGGGACACACAGCCTCTACCCTGGAGTGGAGGGCAACCAGAAAGGCAGTTACAGCATTCTCTGTCTTGTTCCTTTCCAGGTTGTCATCAACCCCAACTACGAGGTACCAGAATCCGACTTCTCTAACAACATCATGAAGTGCAGGAGCCGCTATGATGGCTACCGAATCTGGATGTACAATTGTCACGTAGGTAAGTTTCCTCAGCGGCTCCACCCTCCTCAAGAGGCGAGGACGCAGGACACAGCTGCCCTACTTTCTCCGGGGCCAGAGGCAGCTAATGTGGGAGAAGCTGGGAATGGAGCCAGCAGCAAATTCCTAGCTCAGAAAGAAAACCAGAGACACATGAAGGCCTGGGTGGGGATTGGGTGTTCACAGCCAGCCCTGGCCAAGGAGAGAGGGTGGTGCAGAACTGGCTGGCCTAGGAAAAGCAGACCCCAGGTCTATATAAGGGCTGGAGTTAAGGACACCAACCCACCACTCATGTGACAACTATGTGGGCATCAGCAGTTCGTGGGCTCTGAGTATTGGGTTTTGCTGTGAACCACTCTCCTGCCTCATCACCAACAAAGAGGTTTTTCCTTGGGGAACAAGGAGGAAAGCAGCTTTTGTCCCTGTTGGCATATGACAGGCTTCATCCCTGGAGGCAGTGAAAATTGAAGGCACTGTATCTACTTAAGCACCCTCTGAACTCTGGCAAAATACCTGCTGAGTGCTTGGCCTTAGCGCTCACCAGTACCACACTGAGAGGAAGCCACAGCTGAGAATGTACTGAATCCTCTCTCCTTGACCCCTGCTTTCCAGGTGGAGCCTTCAGTGAGGAGACAGAACAGAAGTTCGAACACTTCAGTGGACTTCTAAATAATCAGCTCTCTGTGCAGTAAAGAAGACCCTGGGCCAGGCATGATGGCTCATGCCTGTAATCCCTGCACTCAGGCAGAGGCAGGAGGGTTGCCACAAGATTTCTACTCTGGACATTAGACCAAGCTTCAGTTTCAAAAGAAAGGAAAGAAAGAAGGAAGGAAGGAAGGAAAGAAAGAGAGAGAGAGACAAAAAGAAAGAAAGAAAGAAAGAAAGAAAGAAAGGAAGGAAGAAAGAAAGAAAGAAAGAAAAGAAAAATCTCTTAATGATCACTTACTGACTCCTAGGGGTATACTGATTGACACCTCTTTGCTAGCCAGATCCAGCTGAGAAGAAAGGTGCTCATTCATTTCCCAGGCACTGCCGTGTGTCCCTGCCCTGAGGCCTTAGGGGCAGGGCTCTGGCCCATGGCTATGGGAACTTGATGACAAACTTTGAGCAGCTTATCCCATCCAAGCTTTGGCATACCCCAAGTGTGACATCACCGTGCTCTGCATAGATGGGCCATTTTCTTCTGGGCACGAGGCAGGTATGAACTCAGCAACTGCAGAGGTAGTCAAGCTGAATTCCATTCGTCCTCTTCTTAGGTCATTTCTGGAAAACTTGAATATGAAGACCTCTGTATTACGGTTTGGTTTTTTTTTTTTGTTTTTGTTTTTGTTTTTTTTCTCATTGTACAAACTGCTTGGCAAAATCAACTTGAGGAAGGAAGGCTTCATTTGAGCTTGTGGTTTGAGGAACCAACCGGTAGTGGCAAAGAAGGCATTGCAGCAGGAACATGAGATGTCTGGTTCCAAAACTCATTAGATAGCTGAGGGTGTCCTTGAACCTCTGAGCCTCCAGCTTCCATCTCCAGAGTGCTGGGGATCAAACCCGGGACTTCACACATGTAAGGCAATGTGCTCTTTATCAATTGTAGCTGCTTTCTGAGCACTCACCTTTCTCAGCTGCTTTAAACGTGTACGTGTTCTTTACCTTACCCATCTGCCCATTTTTCTGTATCTCTCTGCTCCACTTGCTCATTTTTACTGTGGACCTGGGTAAGAGCAGCGAACAGAAGCATAGTACCACATGAATGCTATCCTGTCTTAAAATGTCCTCCGCCAAACAAATTAATCCATCACTCTTGAGTTAAGACTCACTAGTGTGCTCAAAACACAGGCAGGATGCAGCTGGATTCTTACCAGGGTGTAACATGATTGGCTTCTAGCTCAGTTCCAGATAGACAGATAGATAGTCGTTGGTACCCACTAAAACCTCAGGTACCAGGCCTCCACTGTCCACCTTCCTCTTGGCATTCTGGTCTTCCAAACTCCCATCAGAATGACCCATTTAGCTCTGTTCTCGGCGCTCTAGGGCTTTCGGGCCCAAAGTTCTAAGTTCTTCCAGATTCTTCCCTCAAGCCTACTCCCAAAGCTCAAGTACTCCAAGAATGTGCTTCTCACCTCAGTGATCAGTCACAGTTCTAATCGTCTGTGTTATACTTGACAAAAGCAGCTTAATGGATGGCTACTTTTGGCTTATAGTTCAAGAGTCCAGTCCCTCACAGTGGGAAAGGCATGACGGCAGGAGCTCTGGTCACTCTGCATCCAGTCAGGAAGTGGAATGATGAATGCAGGTGCTCTGCTTGCTTTCACCTTTACGTTCAGCCTTCAGCCCCAGCCCATGGAGTGGTGCTACTGGTGTCTAGGGTGGGCCTTCCCTCTTCTCGTCTGGAGGCACCCTCATAGACCCACCCAGGGGTGTTTCCATAGTGACCCTAAACCCCATCTAGGTGATAATCAAGGCTATCTAGAACAACCTCTTCCAGTTAAGCCTACGTCTGTAGTCTAGGCAATCAATGATAGCCACAACTTAAAGTATGATAGCCAGGCCTACATCCTGAGGCTCCAAGGGATGACTGAAGACTTGGATGGTTCTGAGACAGGATAGGAAGAGACAATCATGGGGGACATGCAAGGGACACTTCACCTCAGAGTCTGGTTGAAGCTTTTGCCAACTGAGGATCCCACAGATAACATTGTGAATGGTGCTAACATAGGGACAATATTCATTTTGTATGTTTATGTACAATTATAGATACACAAGTATAGATATTAAGAATGTTAAAAAGCAAGGAATCGTGCTTAAGGTCAAAGTATAAATGGCCCTTGTCCCTCCTTTGCTGTAAACATACGATTTCCTACAACTTTGCCAGAAACCCCATTTACAATAAAGGCATCTCTCAAGACCCCTAGGCTACCCTTATGACCTAATGTTTTCATCTTATCTGGGCACAGTCCTGCCTAAAGCACCTCTGGAGCCATCTTATAATCTTACTATCAAAAGGGGGAAGAGATTGGGGGTGGGACTTAGAAACCAATCAAGCAATTCCAAAGGCTTTGGAACTCCTGTGTACAGCTAGTTATTAAGACACTTAAGAACTCTTGTCCTTTGAGAAGCCCACGTCCCAGCTCTCAGGAGTGCCTTTCCCTGAGCACCTCTTAACCCCTGTAACTTAAATTTATATTTAAAATATTTTAAATAAACGTTTAACTCTGCTTCACTCTGGCTCATCTCAAATTTCTTCTTTGTAGCAGAGTCAAAAAGGATCCAGTGGTCCCTAAGGGGAAAGGAGACTTCAGGCTGTTGTCAGTGGTGTTGTGCTGTCTCTTGATGCACTAACAGGTCCAACTTGTGTTACCCTTCTTGTTGCTGAAACCATGTATCCAATAGGAGAAACTTAGAGGAGAAAGGATTTGGGCAGGTGGTTTGAAGGCAGGAACAGCTTGAAGCTATGGCCAAAGGAGCAGAGAGCTGCTTGCTCAAATCTCAATGGACCAGGAAAAGAGGGTGCTGGCACCCACATGACTTTCCCTCTTTCGTTCAGTCCAGGACCCCAACCAGAGGGATGGTGCTCCCTACGTTCAGGGTGGCTCTTCCCTCCTCAGTGGGAAATGTGTCTTCCACCAGATGCTAAATCCAGTCAAGTTGATGACCAGAGTTAGCCATCCCACAACTCTACTGAAATAACTGTTTTTGTCTGTACCTATGTAACTAGTGTGCAAGGGTTTTGTTGTTGTGACAAACATCCTGGAGAAAGTGTACAAGGAGGAAAGTGTTCTTTGGGGCTCATGGGTCAGTCTACTGTCAGCTGGCTCCCATGTACTACGAAGAGACAATATAGACTATAAGCTATCTACTCAGCAGGGCTATCAACTAGGTCCTAGGTCACGCTCACAAATCTACCTCACTGCACATACTTGTATGCTATAGCAAAATGTTCCAGATACATACCTAAGTTTCATTTGAACCACTGCCCCTGGGCCCAGAGCTTCCTACATCTACAAGTAATGCATATTTAGTTTGACACAGGAATGGTCCCAGTGACTTCTAAAGTCCCCTATTCCCTGAAGGGCTGCACCAATGCAAGCTACAGCCCTGAGAAAAAATCAGAGAGACCTGAACAGCAGCAGAGGTCGGCTGGGGCCCTTCAACAGTTGTTCTTTACTGGAACCTGGGTAAGGGCACAGGAGTGTGTCAGAACCAGGCAAGACAGTTAGTCACAGGGCAACTTTCCCAAGGAAGAGGGTGCATATTAGCAGAACAGGCATCTAGCACTCCCTGGGGTCTCCTGTGTAGAGTGTGAGAACCCCAGCAAACCTGAGATGGACAATGACCCCTAAACTCCAGAGTGGCCCACGGTTCCTCCAATACTACACCCAAGACTCAAGTAAGGTGAGCACTGTCCTGTCCTATGCTTGGCACTCAAGTGTCACCTCTCAGCTTTGTTCAAGCTTGCTTTTCAAGGTTCCCTTAAATAATACTCAAGTACCACCACATTCCTCACTTCCACACAGCACTGGATGGCAGGTTGGGGTTCCTGAAATGGGGGAGACTGGGCAGGTGGCATAGAGCAAGTAGCACCTACTCCCCAAACAGGGCCACCTGTGCACAAATGCCCCTGAAGTTAAGAAGGGATCCTCCAGGTTCAGTAACCACAGACCCACAGTAAGAGACAGGACAGCACCCCCTAGTGTCCCTCAAGACCGCACTTGGAAGCAATCAATACACCAACTTTAAATTTTTATTTCTTCTCAATTTCTAGGAGCAGACCAACTAAAGCCTGCTGGGCCCCATAGCAACTCCAGTGAGGGCAAGGGACTGTTCTGGTATCTGTAAAGGCGTGTGGAGTTGGGGTCCAGCCTAGTCCAGACAGCTGGGCCCGGGGCCTCAAGATGACAGGAGATTTGGGGAAGTAGGTAGCTCTTTCTTTCTGTTGTGTTGGAGCCCCAAGGCCCGGGCCACCAGCCTTCGGGCCACTGCTGAATCTGTCTGTGGCCTCTCCTTCGCTAATCGCAGGAACTCTGAAAGGAAGGCCCAGTGAGTAGGATGTGGACTCAAGGCTGGGGTGAGCCCGTGTGTAATGATACGCTGCAGAGGCGAGAGCCCACTTGTGCCCACAGCAGCCAGGTGCTTGTGAGAGGGACCCAGGAGGACTCCAGGCCCATATTTCTGCCTCCCTGTGGAAGCTGACAAAAACCTACCCCTCCTGTCACCCTGGCTCATCTGTGCAGTGGGGATGAAGTGTTCCTCAAGACCCTTTGAGGGGAAACACTTGGGGTGGGACACCTCATCACTGGACATCACGATAGGATATTCCTCTCGCTCTCTCTCTCTCTTCTTGTTTTGGTTTTTGGAGATAGGGTTTCTCTGTGTTGTCCTGGCTGTCCTGGAACTCACTCTGTAGACCAGGCTGGCCTCGAACTCAGAAATCCGCCTGCCTCTGCCTCCCAAATACTGGGATTAAAGGCGTGCACCACCACGGCCTGGCAAGGTAGGATATTTCTTGTTTCTAATAAGTCGAGGACATGGCCATGTCACCATTTGTGGTGGCATGGAGGACTCTGGCAGGCCTCCCCTGGGCCCATTCTGCAGGTTCCATCTTTGCTATCATAAAAACTGACCTCTCAGAGCCCTCACCTGTGCTTTCTGGAAGAGGAAAGGGAAGGGGCAAACATTTGGCATCTAGCTCCTGTACCAGTGACTCACTCAAGGTCAAACAGGTCAGCAACAGAACCAAGGTCCCATCTCCGGTTGACCTAGGCCCAGGCACTTTTGACCCTTACAGAGAAGTCTCCATGGCCCTCTAGAAGGAAGGCTGGGCTTTTCCTAGGTCAGTGACCAGAAGAAGTGTGAGCTGCAAACATAGATGGTAGCTGACCCTGGGCCCTCTCCAGGCTTAGGGGAAGCTGAGCCCCACTAGCTGCTGTAGCCCAGGCTCTTGAAGAGCAGAGGGATGAAGGGAATCAAACCCAACATAAGCATAGGAAGCCTCCCTGCAGAGGGATAGGCTTCGCCTTACTTGGCCTCTGCAAGGCTTTCAGCTTGGACTGCTTGGTTCCCTGCGTGAGCGGTCGGATCTTGAGCATGGAGAAATCCTTGGCCAGTGCCTCAAGAGCTGGAGAAAGGAGGGAAGAGCTTGGGTGATTCTTGTGCAAGGTGAAGCCTCCAGGGGTCTGCAGCACATGCATCACCCAAACTGCCGCAGCCACTCTTACACACCCAGTCCCAGCCGCTCTGATCTAGCTCAGTAAAGCTGAAAGTCTCTCCTCCTGCTCCCCATTCCTACAGAACGGTATGGGGGTGGGAGGCATACTACCATCTGTGCTGTCAGATGATGCCCTAGCCTGGTATGCAGGTTCTCAGAGCAGGAGGGGCAGGTTCTGCCTTCAAAAGCCAGAGCTTAAACCAGACTCTCCTTGTATCCCCCAGGAGCCTCAGGGAACACAGAGCTCCCTGCACCACCCATATTGGGCCAAAGTGCTCCTGACATCAGGACCTAGCAGATACGTTATATGTACAAGGAAACTGAGGCCAGGGCATGACTCACTCTTGCTATCCTGGCCAGAGTTTATCCTTCCATGATCCTCAGTGATGGCTTGGCTTTTTTTTCTCTAATCTCCCTTCCAGGGGCTCCCTCCCCACCTCACTCCCTCTGCCCCTCCCCACCTCCCACTTGTGGCTAAGGACCAGGCCAAACCCAAGTAGGGTGCTCCTAGCTCTGATGCCCAGAAGGCTCTGATATGCACATGTGGTTCAGGATGGGAGGGTCTTATAAATAAATAAGTATTCCCACAGTGACAGTGGAATGGCAGTGACAAGCATGGGTTAGTGGCTGGAGGGGACAAGGAGGACTGGAGTCATAGGAGGTTGCACGGTACTCCAGCTTCCAAAGTGAGAGGTCAGTAATCCAACATAGACTCCAGCCTTCTGGGAACCTCGGCCTTCTGTCTGAGAGGAGGTGATGGCTCTACACATGAGGCTGAGGTGAAAACACCTGTGACCCTGAGCAACAGCACCAGATGCTTGTACCAGCGTCAGTTTTGGGAAGGACCTATGGCTTGGCCTATGCCACCTGTTCAGTAAATGTCACTGATCCTAACACCTCTCCACTGAAGGTGCTGTTACAAACAGAAAAGGCCAAAGACTTCCTGAGCTTCCCAGGCCATAGCCCCCAGCATCCAGACTGTGTTTCAGGCTGGATGAGAGCTGAGCCCAGGGGCTCGAGGTAGCCTACATCTGCACATGGGTGGCCCTCCGCCCAGAGAACACGGGCACCTCTGGCCTCAATGGAGGCCAGAGAAAAAGAGCCCAACAGGAAGCCCCCTTACCTGAGGCAGGGCAGGGAAAGATGCCGATAGCATGGGTATCATCCACCCACTGGATCTTGAACCCTTTCTCTCTGTGTGGGGAGAGGGCACAGTCACCCATAAAAGCCAGTGTTCAAGACCCTCCCCCAACCCCTGGATCCTGCAGACTAGGCCATGGATCCTTTAGGCGAGATCCCTTCCGACTTGAACTCCAAGACAAAGCTACAGCCTCCATTAAAGAGAAAATCATTTGCATGCTCATCAGAGCACTAGGTCAGCTTCAGAACGACCAATGTCACCCTGTAAACAGGTGAGGTGGGTCACCAGTCAGCATCTAGAAAAGAAGGAGCCAATACTGGAAGGCTCATTTAGGTAAAGAGTGAAAAGAGTTTGCCAGATTCTGCCATAGCTAGGCTGGGCATGGGCTCTGAATGAGAAAGCTAAAAGGCTTATGTAGTAGGAGAGGAGATGGGCCCAAACAAGCACAGAGGGAGCATAGATCTGGTTGGCTTCTCCCTGTTGCTCAAGACAGCATCATGGACTCTATGCCTGGAAGAAGCTAGAAGCAGCTTTGGACTAGCCCAGCTCTGCTAGTGGCACTGCCCACTTGGCAAGGGGTCAGTGGTGGCCCTGTGTGGCCATATAGTTAGAGACAAAGTTGAAAAAGTGCCATCCCCTCAACTGTCCCTTAAGCACAGGTGCAGGGGACAAGGATCAGTGGAAGCGGGGGGGGGGCAGGGAGAAGGTAGCTTTCCTTCTCTTTTAATTTGATTTATTTTATTCTCTGTGCATGAGTGTTTTGCGTGCTGCATGTGTAAACGTGCACCACATGAGTGCCTGGTTGCCCGATCTCCTAGAACAGGAGTTACTAGTGATTTTGAGTCACTGTGTGGGTGCTGGGACCCAAGCCCAGCTTGTCTGCAAGAACATCAAGTGCTCTTAACCTCTGAGCCACCTCACCAGCCCCAGAAAGAGGCTTCAGACTGCCCACACAGGCAAAGCAATAATAATGGAAAAAGAAAACAATTCAAATTAGAAAAAAGAATTGGCAGAAGACTGGCTCCATGGGAGTGTGGGGAAGTCAGGAGACCTGGTCTCCAGGTATTATATCCCTCCATGCTATGTCAGACCTGATCAAGCCAGCTACCCCATAGTCATACCAGGACGACCTTCAGGCTGCTGCAGACCAGTGCCCCACTGGTGGATGGACAGCTGTGGCTAAGACTGAAGGAAGGCCTAATGGTCCCAGCAGGGGTGTGCACATGCAGATCTTGGCCGGGGTCTAGGACTTTTGAAAGTGTCAGTGCTCAAACATCAACCCTTCCCTCCCCTCAGTCAGAGCCGTCAGGCGGGGACACACACACACACACACACACACACGCACACACACACACACACCCCACACCCGAGTGAGAAGCCCAGACATCACAGCCTTTCTTTCTGAGGCAAGCAATCATCCCTAGCCCGAAAGGGCTATCTTTGCTTCTCCTAGCCTCTCCCCTCCCCAACCTTTAATACTCACTGGAACTCAGAGAAAGTGGCCAATAGGTCCTCAGTCTTGAGTGTTGGCTTAAAGTCATAGATCTCCACCAGGTGGGTCAAGTCACTCTCCCCTGGTAGCTCTTCTGTGAATGCGGATGTGTCCAGGTGGATCTTCTCTATTTCAATCTTCTTTTCGGTTAGGTTGGCTGTGATCTGGGAGCAAACAAACCTTTTGACAAGGGAGAGCTCTGACACACAGGGCCCCACCTATGCTTTCCAAAATGACAGTTCTGGGAGAGAGTCTGCTTGGTAGGAATCTGGGGTATGGCAGCTTGATTACTCAAATTGTGGATGTTTTAGGGGAGCATATTTGGTTTTATGGAGTCCCCACTAGATGACTGACAACTGTGCCCACTGTGTCCCACCAAATTTTGAAAAGTACATTCTATATACCCTCTTCAGATGGAGACAAGGGGCAGAGAGTTAAGTAGTTTGCTCAAAAGTGCATAGCCTATTTTTAAAAAAGAGTTGGACAAAGCCAATTATCTTCCGTTTCCTTACTAAAAATGTAATATTCTCAAAGACTACATAAAAAACAGCAATCGAAGATGCCCACCCTCCCAACTGATCCAAAGTCAACCTAAGGGGCAGGCACATGGTTCCAAAAAATGCAATTCCTAAGGCAAAGCTCCAGGCAGGAGGCTGATTTTCTCCAACAGAGGAAGCACAGACGGTTTCCAGTATCTTGTGATGTGTATACTACCTTTAAGTTTAAACAGACTTTAAGCTTAGGCATAAGCACCTCCTAAAAGGTTGGGCTGGAACCCAAACACACAGTTCCATCTTCGAACTCCCTTATCAATTCCTATTGCCCAACACCCAGGCCTGAGCTATTCTACACATCCCCATCACCTCTACCCCAAGGCACTTCTCCCATACACCCGAGGCCACACCCACCTCACCTCCGCCCTCCCTTTTCTGGGCTTAAGAGCCTCATCACCTCCTGCAGCAGTTCACTGAAATCGTGGTGGTCTGCATCAGCAGCATCCTCATCTTCTTCCTCCCCATCCACCTTGTCTTCATCTTCATCCATCTTCTCTTCCTCCGCATCCACCTTCCCATTCTGCACATCTGTCTTCTCTTCCTCCTCAGCTACCCTCTCTTTCTGTTTGCCTACAGCCTCTTCCTTCTCATCCACCTTCTCTTTCTCCTCTCCCTCTACCTTTCCCTCTACCTCTTGGTCCACCAGGCTCTGCACCCCATGACTCCTATTTTCCTCCTCCATGGCCAGTTGTGAGCTGGACCTCTGCTGCATGACTGTCTTCACCCCTTGTTCCTTTTCAGGATTCTCAGAGGGCTCGGAGTCACCCAGCTCCGTCTGTGGCTCATTTGCATAGCCTGGGTCAGGGCTCTTCAGGAGCTCGGTTTCTTGAGTCACCAGAATGGGAACTCCCTGATCAATCACAGCATCCCCAGCACCAGCCTCTCTAGGCTCTTCTGAAACTCCACCAGCTGGGTCCTTTTCCTTGAGGCCTGGGACAGAGGGTGCCACGAGTTTATCTTGCCTGCGTAGCACCCGGGGCACATACAGAGGCTGATCCGGCTTCCGTCCACGATGCCAGCGGCCAGCTGGAGCACCTCGAGGACCAGCAGCTGCTCCCTGATGTGAGGTATACCGAGGACTATGGTACTTGCTGGGATGGAAGGCAGGAGGGCGGCAGGGAGCAGAGGGGCCATCTGAACTGGGTACTCTGGAGCAGGAACAGAAGTTTCAGAGCATGTTTGGGTCTACAGCAAAATGGCCTCTAATGGGGCCACCTATCATTCAGGTATGACACTGTCAAGTCAGCATTAAGCAAAAGTCACAACCAAAATGACCCTCAAAACAACACTGTAGCAAAGGCAAATGTCATCCCTGACACACCCAAAGGAATACTACAATCAAATCAGTGGGTGCTGAATCTTCGGTTACATGATAAACAAGGATAATACTTGCATTTAGGATCTGTTATTAGAATCTGAGTCAGTGACAAGATATCCATCCTATGAGATGCACATGGCAATAGGGATGGCTACAGGCCGACATGTTCGTCCCTGGTACCAAGGTCTCTCTGGAGAACATTCTCACAAGGAAGAGAGAGGAACAGACCCACCCTTACTAGTCCAACTGCTTGTGTGCACTCTTTCCTTTGACCCAACATGAACAGCTGATTTAGCCAAGTCAGTTGCATCCTACCAAGCTCTACACTCCTTGGCTAGCCAGCTAGCCCAATCACTCTCACACACACACACACACACACACACACACACACACACACGGAAAAGCAAGAAACTTCTGAGGGTTCTGAGAACCCTCCAAAGCAGTAGGACAAACACACCTGATGTCCAGGTGACAGACGACTGTCCTCCTCTTCCAGCCCTCCCCAACAGAGAAGCTGCTCAAGAGATCAAAATTCTCTGCTGTTCTATGGATCAGGTACCGCAAGCGGCTGGAGACTGGGGGAAAAAGTAGGACCCTGGGGAAGGACCAAATGGAATATTAAGCTGAGACTGCGGGTCCATCCCACACTGATTCCCACCCAGGCCGCTCCTAGGTTTATGGTGGCTTAACACCAAGCTCACTGTGCCCAAGCAGGTCCCTGCCTAATTGCAAAGTGGATCATCACAGAGAGTTACAGTTCCCATCATCTAAAGAGAGTGAGTGCTTCTGCCTAAGTGGGATGATGCTCCGATACAAAGGAAAGGTGTGCCTGGACAAGGCGGCAGGGCCTTGCCTGTGGGCCAGCCAGTTACCTGGGCACAGAACCTGGGGGAAGGGCAAACCTCGCCCTTCCTGGCATTAAAAGCCGCCCCCTCGTTCCCCGTACTTAGATAGCTTCTTCTGCAACAGGAAACGATCGAGCTCCTCCTGGACCCGGTGGACAAAGTCATTTTCGGCCGAGGAGAGGAAGACACCGTCCAAACAGAGAAGGGCCAGGGTGACAGATGGCAGAGCCTGTAGGGGCGGTGGACAAGACAGGGATCAGAATATGAGCCCAGAGGCCGCCCACAGCCCCAAGTATCCCTGCAGCAAGGACTTTGAAGACTTTCGCAACCCTGGCCACTGTGGAGCAGGATGGGAGGCGCGTGAGAGTGGAGCCGAGTGCGCTCACGTACAAAGCCAGGCTGGATCCCCTGCTCCCAGCACCGCCTCGTCTCACCGCGTGCTACCCGGGCTTTTCAGTTCTCGGGCGCAGCCCGCTGAAACCTCTCCACAACATTCAGTCGTCCTTCCCATCCGCGATCCCAAGCGGAAACCCACAACACCCTCAATACTCACCGCGGCAGCCTAGAAAGTTGCCGCCGCGCTCAGGTTCCCCAAGAGCCTGAGCGTCCCCTTCTTCCCAGAGGAATCAGCGCCATCGTGCGGCCGGGAGGAAATATCGCACGTGCCGCAGAGGGGCGTGTTCTTGTAAAGAGCTGGGGCAGGGCCACAGCTGCCTCTTACCCCAAAGAATAGGGCTTCTCTCGCAAAGAAGCAACTAAGGGATTATTCTCTTTGGAAAATGGAGACCCAAAAAGGTGATATGACTTGTCTAGAGTTACACAAGTCAAAAGTTGTTCTGCCAAAGTCAGTTATTTCTTTTGTCTTCTAGAACCAATTAAGTTCAACAGACACGTGTGAACAGCTACTACATGCTAAATAGTGATGGCATTATATATTTCTAATTTTAGACTCCCTTGACAGGGTACCTAATGGAGGAACAAAGAGGGAGGAGAGGGAGGCTGGAGCTGGGGAGATGGTTTAGGAATTAAGAAGGGGAACTGCTCTCTGGTTTCAGGTCCCAGTGACACCAGCACGTGGACACAAATTTGGTGCACATACAAACAAGTAAATCTTTTTTATAGGGCTGAAAAATTGGCTGAGCTGTTAAGAACACTTATTGCGGGGCTGGAGAGATGGCTCAGCGGTTAAGAGCACTGACTCCTCTTCCAGAGGTCCTTGAGTTCAAATCCCAGCAACCACTTGGTGGCTCATAACCACTTGCAATGAGATCTGATGCCCTCTTCTGGTGTGTCTGAAGACAGTTACAGCGTACTTACATATAATAAATAAATAAATCTTTGGGCCAGAGTGAGCGGGGCTGAATCAAGAAGGAAGACAGCAACGGTGTACTCATATACATAAAATAGATAAATCTTAAAAAAAAAAAAAAAAGAACATTTATTGCTCCTGAGGTGACCACAGAGTGGCTTAGAACCGTTAATAATACCAATTCCAAGGAATCCAACACCCTTTTCTGAACTCGGGCAAACAGATGGTGCTTATACATACAAGCAGACAAAATAATCATATACCTTTTTATACATTTCTAAACACTGTATACAGACTCTGGCCCCTATATCATCTCAATGAGAAACTTGCAAAGGTCTCTTGTCACACAGAGACCCAAGCTGGGCCACTAGGTCTAGTAGCCACTAATATGCCGGTTAGAGATGAGTATCAAAATCTAGATCTAGGGTGCTTGCCAAACCAATGTTTATAGATATGCTATGACTAAGATTTATCACCTTTAAAGTATTGATGCAGTGACCAAAAGTCCCGTACAGAAGCTGAAAACTCAGGAAGACTAGATGAATCCAGTCAGTTGGAGAAGCTGGTATATTCTAGAATTTTACCCCAAATAGGAGGCACAGTTGAAAGATTAAGAATTGATCCAAACTACATAGGGTTGTACTCAGCTCCTTGGCTCCCTGCTGGGTGGAGCTCAGGGAAGGAGAAGGCAAAAATAAGGTCCAGGACCTTACCATGTAACACCGAGGAATCATACACCATGGTAAAAGGTCACTAAGAAGACACAGAAGTTCTAAAACTGAAAGCAATAGACAGAAGGCTCACAAAACATACAGTGGATGTTCATATAACAAGAACAACAAAGACAGAAACAAAGTAGCAAAGAAAGAAACCAACTAGCAAAGAAAGAAACAAAGTAGCCGGGCAGTGGTGGCACATGCCAGTACTTGGGAGGCAGAGGCAGGCAGATTTCTGAGTTTGAGGCCAGCCTGGTCTACAGAGTGAGTTCCAGGACAGCCAGGGCTACACAAAGAAACCCTGTCTTGAAAAAAAGAAAAAGAAAAAAGAAAGAAACAAAGTAACAAAGAAAGAAAGGAAAAAAAGTTAATTAACAACCACACATATTCCCCAGCTTACACTGGGGTTATAATAAGCCCACTATAAATTTAAAAATAATAAAAATTAAGATACTGTCAATTATTTAGCTCACAGGAAGATCCTTGGAAGCTCATTGGCCAGTGGGCCCAAGTGGGAAAGTGCCAGGCCAATGAGAGACTCTGTCTCAAACAAATCATAAAACTGGAAGGTGCCTGAGGATGGGCACTTGAGGTTGTCCTCTGGCCACATGCTTGACCTGAATGTGCATACACACTTCTACAAGCACACTCACAGTTGGGAACACACACACACACACACACACACACACACACACTCACTACAAATACAGACCATTACACAGAAATCCATAAATTGATAATTAATATACCTAAGAAAGTATTAAAAAGAAAAAAAAGGCATTCTCTTTAAACAAAAGAAAACATGAATCTACAGATTAAAGTGATGTTCCCGAAAATAAGTAAACAAATGGCTGATGGAGGTAATACTAGAAAAAAAAATTTGTTTCGGTATTGGAGAGATGGTTCAGTGGTTAAGAGCACATACAACACTCGCAAAAGACCTGAGTTCAGGCCCCAGGACCCACATTATGCTGTTCACAACTGCCTGAAATTCCAGTTCCATGGGATCTCTGGTCTTCATAGGCACCTGCACCACACATGTGCACATGTACACATATACATATAATTAAAAATAAGTTTTTAAGGTTGAAAACTCATATGTAACATATATATTAGATAGAAGCCAAGGGAGGGGGGATTGAGTGCCTTGTCCATTTCTCTAGCAATTAATATGACAGAACACGATGGATTAATGTCTGTGCAATGTTTAAGGGAACAAAAAAGGTTAACACCAGAAAATTCTATAAACTGTGTTGTCGCTAGGAAGTCTCAAACCGGCAACCACACAGGAATGAAAGGAGCACTCCTGTTTGGCCTGAGGTAGAAGAGACGAAGTGCTGGAGCTTGGAGACACCTGCAACCTGTCATGCACAGCTGGCCTCTCAAGCTTTTTAGTAAAACCCACAGAAAACTGCAATTTTTCCTTCTGATGGGAAAAATTTTTTCCCTCTCTGTCAAGGACATAGAGCTGACAACTAGTCAGCATGGCAAAAGCAGATTTCTCCCCTCCTGTCCTGGTGCCTTTGAACTTCTTTTTCTTTCATAAACTATTAACCAGTCCCACTTTTTTCTTTATTTATTGATAAGAATGTAATGATGGCCTCCATGGTGGTGTACTCCTAACTTAGCGCTGTGCCTTGAAAATGCTCTATTCCTTCAACTCATGCAGAAAGTGCTTTTGTTGTTTTGTTTTGTTTTGTTTTGTTTTGTTTTGTTTGAGACAGGGTCTCACTATGTAGTCCTGGCTGGCCTGGTACACACTAGGTAGATCAAGCTGGCCTCAAACATGTACAGATCTGTTTGCCTCTGCTTCCTAAAGACATATACCACCACACTCCACCCATGCTGGAGCTTGTTTATTTATTTGCTTGTTTGTTTATTTATTGGCTTTTTTGAGACAGGTTTTCTCTGTGTAGTCCTGGCTATACTGAACTCACTCTGTAGACCAGGTTGGCCTCTTCCTTAAAGGTGTGTGCCACCACCACCCACTTCCTGCAGGAGTTTTAGATTGGTGTCGGACTTTTGTATACGAAGAACCTTCGATTGATCATCAGATCCGTGACGGAATCTTAGAGGCTTTTTTAAAGAGAGGGAGGGGATAGAGAACAGTTCATTTGGTAAAATACTTGCTGGATAAACACAAGAACCTAAACCTGGACCCCCAGAGTCCACATAATAAGATAAGCATGTCTGTAATCCTAGCAGTGGGAGGCAGAGGTGAAGGCAAGAAGATTTTGGGCTCTCACTAGGTGGACAGGCTCTCTGAATCAGTGAGCTAAGTTCAATGGCAGACCTTGTCTCAAAAAAAAATAAGGTAGAAAGGCTGGAGAGAAGGTTCAGCAGGCAAGATCATGGGCTACTCTTTCAGAGTGTCTGTTCTCAGCACCAACATGTCAGCTCATGAACACCCAGGGGATTCTGACACCCTCACACACACATGTAAGCAGGCAGAATACCAATGTACGTAAAATAAAAACAAACAAATCATAAACAAAAACCAAGGTGGAATGATGGAAGAAAAACTTGTTTAACTTGTACACACACAGGGAATAAAAACAGTAAAGTTGACATTTTTGATGAGATCAAATTTGTATGTGTGTGTACCTGTGTATGCGAGGGGGTTTGTGGTATTTGTATAGTGTATCTATGTGGCATGACCAGAAAGTGTGTGTGTGTGTGTGTGTGTGTGTGTGTGTGTGTGTGTGTGCGCGCGCGCATGCGCTCTTCCTTGTATGTGTATGTGCATGTAGATGAAAGTAAATTATCACTGAAGTCTCAAGAGATGACTCAGTAGGTGAAGGTGTTTGCTGCTGAATCTGACAGCCAGAGTTTGATCACTGGGACCCACATCACAAAAGGAAAGAACTGACTCTCCCAAACTGTCTTTTGAACTCTGCCTGTGGGTTGAGGCACATACATACACACAAAACAAAAACATATTTTAAAATCTACTTTAAAAATCCATATTGATAGCAGAATACTTTTAAACATTTAAATCTAAGGAAATCCGTTATGAAATACTTGTAAACAAGAGATGTTCCCCAGAAACAGGGTAGTGACAAAGCAGATTATTAATTATTTTCCATTTGCTGTGATCAAGTGCCTCTGTGCACTTAGCAAGGAGAACCTTAGAGAAAAAGGGTTTGTGTGATGGTTTATATATGCTCAGCTTAGGGAATGGCACTATTAGAAGGTGTGGCCCTGTTGAAGTAGGTGTATCACTGTGAGTGTGAGTAAGACCCTCATTCTAGCTGGGCAGTGGTGGCGCAGCACCACTTTAATCCCAGCACTCGGGAGGCAGAGGCAGGCAGATTTCTGAGTTCGAGGCCAGCCTGGTCTACAGAGTGAGTTCCAGGACAGCCAGGGCTACACAGAGAAACCCTGTCTCGAAAAACAAACAAACAAAAAACAAAACAAAACAAAACAAAAAACAAACAAACAAACAAACAAAAACAAACCCTCATCCTAGCTGCCTGGAAGTCAGTGTTCTGCTAGCAGTCTTCAGATGAAGATGTAGAACTCCCAGCTCCTCTTGCACTGTGCCTGCCTGGATGCTGCCATGTTCCCGCCTTGGTGATAATGGACTGAACAGCTGAACTTTTAAGCCAGCCCCAATTAAATGTTGTCCTTATAAGAGTTGCCTTGGTCATGGTGTCTGTTCACAGCAGTAAAACCCTAACTAAGACAGAAGTTGGTACCAGGGACTGGGGTATTGCTGTGATAGGCCTGACCATGTTTTTGTTTGGAAGAATGTGAATTTTGGGCCTTTGGATTTGGAAAGCAGTGGAAGGCTTTAAGAGAGGTTTAATGGGCTATCCTAGAAGGAATATGGAAGACTTTGTTGCTGTGAGTGACTTGAACTGTGCTGACCTGGCCTAAGAGGTTTCAGTGGAGAAGAATTTCAGTCTGTGGCTTAGACAGTTTTTGTGGTATTTGGGGGGAAATGTGGCTGCTTTTTGCCAATGGCCAGAGAGTCTGCCTGAGGCTAAGGTGAAGAGATTTAGATTAATTGCTTTGAAAACGGAAGTATCAAAACAGCCTGAGGTAAATTCTTTTCTGTGGTTACTGAAGTTCACTCTTACGAAGAGCATTTTAACGAAAGGGGCAAGCTGAGAAAGGAAAAATATAAACTATATGGTTTGATTATTAAAGGGGCCCAGGAAGTGAGATGGAGCTGAATCCAGTGTTCAAGAATAATAAATTGAGTTAAGAGAGTAGTGACTTTGTGGCAAGATCCCACCCAGCTAAATTTAGGTTCAATCATGATAGTACAAGCCCTTAATCCGAGGAGGCAAAGACAAGCAGATCTCTGAGTTCAAGGCCAGCCTAGAACAGAGCAAATTCTAGGTGAAGAAAAACTTAAATCCAGGCTTGGTGGACCACACCTTTAATTCCAGTGTTTGGGAGACAGCATGCAGATCTCTGAGTTCAAAGTCAGTCTATAGAGCAAGTACCAGGACAGCCAAGCTTAGGCAGTGAAGGAGTTGGAAAACAGAAAGCTGGTGATAATGTAATAGAACAAGGGCGCCATGTTCCAGCCCCAGCAAGCTGCAGAACTCAGCAGCTTTAGCCACATGGCTCTGGCTTTAGAGTCCAGAATAGAAGGGACTACAGGGACAACTGATGCTGGTTAGCTGGAGCTAAGAAATTCTTAGTGATTAAGAAGAGACCAGCATCACTTAGGTGAACTCTTCTGGAAAGTGTTTTCTGGAAGCATAAAGAAGCTGCGTTCCAGAGATAGACAAGGCTGTACCTCATGCTGCAGCTGTACTTGGTAATTAAGAGTCACCCAGGTGGTACTGGTTTTGAAGGTGTGAAGGGGTCATGAAGAGCAGCTGAGGCTCATCACTGTGAGAGGCCATGGAAGGCCATTGGTGAAGGTGCACCTCAGTTGCAGTTGATGGCTCAGGACTGAAGGGGCCATGCAAAGGAGTTGAGGCTTGGCACCATGAAGAGAGCCTATGAAGCCTCTTTGCAGCAGAAGACCCTGGTGTATAAGAGATGCCAGTACCATGGGATGACCACCAAGAATAGCAGTGGCAGTGGAGTAGATCAACCTGAGCTTAGAATGCTACAGAGGGCAGAGCTGGAGAAGTGATGCCAGCCCTTCAGAGGAGCCCAGAAGATGATGTGTGGATCCCAGACATTGGAACAAGAAGCTGTAACATTGAAGTTGCCTTGGAGACCCCAAGATGTTCAACATGCCAGAGCCATGGGCTATCTGCTGAGGAAAGCAGCTAACAGGGAGTGGAACCAGGCAAGGAGAAAGAAGTTTGTTACAGTCAACAAAGATGAAAAAGGAATTAGAGATCTGAAGACTGCTTTGACATCAGACATGGAGATGCAGAGTTTGGAGTTTGCCCAGCTGGTTTCCTGTCTTGCTTTGCGGATTACAGTTAAGTGATTGGGTGAATGTCAGAAGAGACTTTGAATTTTGGACTTTAACATTGTTGAGACTGCTATAGACTATGGGGACTTTTGAAGTTGGACTAAATGTATTTTACATTATGCTATGGGTAGGTATGGCCCCCACAGACTCAGATGTTTGAACAAGCCTATGGGGTCAGGGAGTGGAATGTGATGGTTTGCATATGCTCAGCCCAGGGAGTGGCACTATTAGAAGGTGTGACCTTGTTGAGGTAGGTGTGTCACTGTGGGTGTGGGCTTTAAGACCCTCATCCTAGCTGCCTGGAAGTCAGTGTTCTGCTAGCAGTCTTCAGATGAAGATGTAGAACTCCCAGCTCCTCCTGCACTGTGCCTGCCTGGATGCTGCCATGTTCCCGCCTTGGTGATAATGGACTGAACAGCTGAACTTTTAAGCCAGCCCCAATTAAATGTTGTCCTTATAAGAGTTGCCTTGGTTATGGAGTCTGTTCACAGCAGTAAAACCCTAACTAAGACAGTTTGTTTTGGCTTATACTTTAAAAAGGGATACGTCCATCATGGCAGGGAAAGCAGGACAGTATAAGCATGGGAACCCAGTCACTGTAGGAGAGCGGACAGAAAACTGGAAGTGGGACTGAACTATAAAAGCACAAGGCCTGCCCCTAATGACCCGTTGCCTTCTGGAAGACTCCATGTCCCATAGGTTACACAGACTGTCAAACTAGTACTGTTAATTGGGCAACAAGTGTGCAGGTACGAACCTATTCAAAACACAACAGCAGGAATTGGGAAAGGGTAAAGGTAGGAAAGCCAGAGGGGCCGGAGGGAGACGCCAACGCCAAATCACCATTCCCTGCTCTACCTGTCTGCCTTCTGTAGATACCAAAATCACAGATGGCTTGTTATTGTTGTCATCCCTCAGTTCCTAGGAGACCACAGCCCCAGCTTAGCCTGAGTTCTAGACCTTCTTAAAGGACCAGAGTAAACAGTGTGTGGTATTTATTACTTGCCTGTAATCCCAACATTTAGGAGGACAAGGCAGCGGGATCTTCAATTTGAGGCCAGCCACGGACTGTGAACTCATAAACAAAACTATTTTCCTGGCACTCTGTACCGCTGTCTAATTCAGCTCCTATATTCTTGACACAATGTTAGTTAGGGTGGTGTCAAGCAGTTGAAATTGGGTACTGCTCTTGAAATGGACCTGAGTTCAGTGCCCAGCACCCATGTTAGGTGGCTCACAACTCCCTGTAACTCCAGTTTCAGGAGATCAAATGTCTTTGGCCTCAGTGGGCACCTACATGCCTGTGTACATACCCATTCACACATAATTTAAAAGATAAAAAAGAAGCTAAAACACAAAGAAGACAGGCCAGTGTCACACAGTAAATGTCAGCAGAGCCACAAGTCCTCTCATCTTGTTCTAGTTTCACCCCACTGGGGAAAAGTTCAGGCCTAAGGTTCCTCTCCAGGTAGGACATGTCTCTGCAATGGGACACTCTAGCTGAAGTTGTCTATTTCTACCAAAGCCCCAGGAAGGAGACAAGCCTGTCAGGCCTTGCTAAGTCACAGACTATGGGATTGAGAACTAAGTCCCATGGATGCTGGAAATGGTCTCCCTGGCACAGGGTGGGTAGATCCCACAACCCAGGAGCAGGACAGAACTGGAAATGAGGAGGGGCCAGCAGCACACACAGGTTCTTAGTGAACAAGTGAAGTTAATCACATCTTAGTGCTCTGTGGCAGGTGCTAGGTGAGGACTGCTCAGCAGCTCAGACAGCAAGGGACCAAGTGCAATGCAAAACCAGGTAAGGGGCTCACCAAACCTAGGCCCTTCCGGTAGTCCACATCTGACACTTCCATCAGCTCTCCACCCTACCTCTCTGTATCCCTTGGCAATCAGTTCCAGCCTTCCAGACCCACTCTGGGGCTGTAGGTTCTCCTGAGGCTGCTTCTCTTGAATTCTTAAATAGTACAGAACTGCTCCTGAGGCTTCTTGGCTAATGCTCCTTACACCTTTTTCTGGCTGGTTCACATGCTCGCTCCACCGGAGCTTCAGACTCAAGTGTAGCAGACCTGGTCTGCTGACTGCTTCTGAATGCTCTCAGCCACAAAGCCTCCTTCCTCCACAGGCACAGGAGACAGCATGCACAGAGCGGGCAGAGAAATCAGGTGCTAAGCTACAGGGTGGAGCTATCACATGAGCAGAGTCACTCTCAGGTTAAAGAACCTGGGAGACAACAGTACAGCCAATAGCACAGTCCAAGGCTGGAGGGAGAGCTCCAGGCAGGATGCCCTGCAGCTCAGGCTGTTAGCCTGCTACTCCACATTTCTTCAGAGCCCGGGTAGAAAAGACAAGTGCGGATACACATGCGGATTCGGGAAACAAGAAGGAACAAGACACAATGACACAACCCGCTGTGTACAGTGCCACCCAGCTGCAATCTCAGCACTTAAGTGGAAGTCAGAGGATCAAGAATACAAGGCCAGTCTCAGCTACATGAGACCCTAGCTCAAACAAATGGAAAAAAAAATTGACACCAGCTAAAGAATAGACAACAACAAAACCTGATGTTTTTCTCTTTTAATTATTTACCAGATTAAAAAAGAAAAAATAGTGATTGTTTTTCTTCACCCCCAGTATTTCCATTTGCCAAAGCCGAGTGGGAGAGACTCGTTGAACAGTGATTCGTGCTCTTGGCCTGAGGCAAAGTTCTCCCCTCTGCTCCCATCACCTCAAGCAGGAGGGGCAGTGCAAAGAGGTCCAGGCAGTCACCATCCCTAGGCAGCAGACTGGCAGTGTAGCTGTCATGTTTCTTTTCCATGCTACCATCAGAGCATTCAGATCTACTTCTCCTGCCTGTCCTGCAGTTCATGGAAGCACAGATGTGCCTGCAGGGGGCAGGCACAGGGCGGCGCAGGGCAGAGCAGGCCGAGGCAGCACACAGCAGATGCAGCAGGCTAGCGCCACCTCCTCCTATTGCACATCCTGACTCAGGCCCCTGCCCTGAGTGCTGGATACATGATAAGACACTTTCCAGATCCTAACAGGGAGCCTGCCAGTTGAGTGTCAGGCTCAAGAAACAGGTAATGTGGCACTGTGTGGCTTGCTCCAGAAAACACATCATTTATAATGGGGCCAAAGCAAGAACCCAACTTCTTTCATACCCTGGGGCCTGGAATTTACTTGTGTTTTTCCTGCTCAAGTTCAAAAGATAGATTAACCCTTTCCCCCACCCCATCAGCAGATCTGCTTCTGCCTAAGATGGAAGCGGTTGTGGCCCCCAATCACATAAGCCACCCCAGAAACTGCCATGACCCTGAACCATTCAGAGCTACAAATCCCCAGAGACTGTGATGAAGCATGTAGAGAAATGTCTTGTGGACAGTGTTTCTCCAGATATTCTCCGAATAAAACTCATTTGACTTCCATTCCCAATGAAGCACAGGAGAGGGGAGCAGTTTAAAGACCTCGGGAGTGGAAGAGAGGACTGGCTTTGATGGGCAAAGCTGCAAACCTTTCACCTTCACTGGCTAGAATGAAGCTGGTGGGTGAAGACAAACCTAACGGAGCCAATGGCAAGAACTGCAGGCTATGAAGACGACAGGTCAAACACAGAACTGTATAAATTGTGGCACTATAAAGACGAGAAGGTAGGTCCATGGCATCACTGGGAGCACACCTCCATAGCATGGCTTCCAGAAGCTGGATCTGTCCCGGCATGAGCAGCAGCATCCAGATACATCCAAGTGGTTCTTCCCTCCTCTTCCAACAACTCAGTGTTTCTCATTAAATAACTATGTACACACACAAGGCTGCCTCTCTGATACATGAGGGTCCTTCATTGAGTTCCTGCAATGGCTTTAGAGAGTTGGCTCCAATTGCCTTTTTGGAGATTTACTGCTTGGGACCAAACCTGCAAGAGGAAATGATAATATTCAACAGGAAGTCCTACAACCAAAGCATGAACATCACCACCTCCCCCTTGCAGGGTTTCAGGATGCAGGCAATCTGAGTTCTTGGCTCCTCTGTCAGACAGCATCACATGTCTAGGATATGGGAAACAGCTTCGTACCTCCTTCTGATAAGGACAGTTTCTCAAGTTCAGCTTCAAGGTCAGCATCCAAGATCCTAGGCTTAGGCACACTGTTGGTATAAAGCATCTCATGGGGGTTTTCAAGCAGGTCCAAAGGTTCTTTGGTGGTGTCCTGAAGGAGGATGTCCAACTCCTTCTCCAGTTCCTCACTGTCAAAATCTGGGAGAGAGATGGCACGTTAACCCCAGGAAAGAGATGAACCTATGTGCCTAGGACAGCTTGGCTTTCACAGTCCAGCAGCACCTTTGCAGGTCAGCAGTCACATGAGTCATGAGGCAAAGGGTACCCCCAGGCAGATAGATATTCTCTCTCTTTAGGTAGAGCTGGGCTGTCAGATGGGTATGGTCCACTGACCCCAGGAACCTGTCTCTGCCTTCCCTATGCCCTGAGAGAGGACTGCTAGGCAGAAGCTTTGTCAGTGTGGAGATGGGGTACAGAGGGCCATCAGAACAGCTGTCAGGGAGAGGACATTAATTCCCTCCAACTACCCATGCATGTGAGCCCCAGAGAGGGGACAAGTTCACAATCAGACCTGTCCTTGCCCAGGAACTGAGGTCTCTCAGGAAGGAGGGAAGAGTCTCCTTGTCAACTCACCTAAACCATTGGTTACCCCGCCAGCCAGAGTCTGAGAAACTTCATCCTGTGTGTCACACAGCTGTAAGATACAAACACAAAGCTCTGAAGGGAATGGTGGCTCTGGGCAGCTCAGAGCCTTCAGGGGAAATGTTCAGGATTACAGAGACCTGATAGTCAAGGAATGCATCCTTTCAGGTACAAGGCTGAGTCAAGTTTGGAAAAGAGGCTTGAAGTAAGTCAATCATGTTCTTTACAACTTCTTTCTCATGGACCCTCCCAGGCCCCTGTACCTCCTGGATCTGATCCACAAGGCTCTCTGCTTTCTCCACTGTGACATCCTTCATGGATAGTTTCAAGGCTCCTACACCAGCTTGGTAGGCATTAAAAACCTAAAGAGAAGACCAAATTATCTGTGCAATGTTTGTCAAAATAAAACTTCATCTCCAAAGCTGGCTTTGGGCATTGGCCACCCAAGGTAAATTCACCTTACACCCACAGAAGTTAAACTTCCCAACAAGAAAGAGAACCTAGCCACACCCTGGAAGAACCCAGGACTCCCTGAAACAGCAGGCCACAAGGGAGGGAGATGCAGTGTGGGAGACTGGGACCAGAGGGCACGGAGGGGCGTGGCTACCATCTGGTCTGTCTGGGAGGCATAGATGCGATCCAGGATGCCTTGAACAGTGTCCAGCTTGGCGTGCAGGGCCTCAATGCGTTTCTCTGTCCTCTGCTTGGCCTTGAGAGACCTCAGTGCCTGGCGGGTATGGAAACAGATTGGGGTGGGACATGGTAGGCCACAGAGCAGAAGCAAGACAGCCCAGTTCAAACCACAACCACAAGAACATTCCAGGCCTTCTCTCTATAAAGCAAGCTGTGGTGCCTGAGCCACCTGTAGATGCGGCTCTCTGAACCCTAATCAGGCTGTTCTCTGAACTTTTGGGCCCCTGTCCCTGACAGTTGGGGATGCCACTCCAAGGCTGCAGGAGGAGAGAACCTACCAGCTGCTTCTTTCCTGCTCGGCACGCCCGGCGGGCTTCCTCTTTGCACCTGTGGGATGGTCAGATGAAGAGAGCTGGGCTGTAGCAGGGTCTCAAAGAATGCTTAAGAGCACTTAGTGAAATAGTGCTGAAGGTCAACAATTCTCTAAACCCTCAGCCACAGTGATAGCCAACTACCTACTGGCAGTCTCTAGAAGCAAGTCTCAATAGAGGCTTCAGCATCTATATGTGGCAAGGCAAAGTGATCAATCCTGAAGGTGAGAGAATCACACACACATCTTGTCACTGAAGATATGGGACTGATCATATACACTGAAGACCTTGGCCATAGCTCTGAGCCTGCCAACACTCCTGGGTTTCTTGGAGAGATGGAGTGAAGAATTCTAATTCAGTATGCTTGTCTACCACACAGGGAAGCATCTGTGGCTCCTACCAAGGATTCCTGTACAAGAACCCCAAGGAAAATGCAAGAGATCCTTAAACAGGCCCTATGGTGGCACGGAGCCACCTTACTATCTCCTCACAGTAGGACACCAGGCTTTAGAAGAACATTAATAAGATGTTAACAGTTGTAATCGCCAGTTAATTTTCTCCATTACTTTCTGCTTTTAATATGGAGTACCTAGTAACTGTGTAACTAATAAGTAACTTTTTTTTTTTTTCAATGCTGAGGGCAAATCAATGGCTTCATACATACTAGATAAGCACTCTGCAAACGCAGATATACTCCTAATGGTGTTTGTGTGTTGTTCTCTGTTTTGTTTTGTTTTTTAAAAAAAGATCCACTCGTACTGGGGCTCCAGAGTCAGCCAGGTAGAGAAGGAGATTACCTCTCAGACTCTTGGGATAAAGACTCAACCTTTCGAGAGAGGAGCTGTTCACTCTGCATCAGCTGGTAGACCCCAACATCCACGTCGTTGACAGGAGACACCTTGGCATGTGGTCCCCTGGCAAACTTCACAATCTGGGAGATAGGGACAAATTACTGCTGTCCCTACCACACAAGCCAAGAAATTCACAACCAGGCCTGGGTATATGAGTGCAGACCAAATCACTGTGAGTCCATTAAAAAACACACACATGCACACGCATGCACTCACGGACAGGCATGCTTCCACACCTTCTCTCCATTCTGCTCCAAGACAGTGACTCTCTTCTCCTTCTGCAGCTGCAGCAGCACGAGGTAGAAGGTCCTCTCATCTGGGCAGGAGTTGGCGCACAGAGCACTCAGCTCTGACAGAGCCACCACAGGGTGGGAGGAGAGGGGCGAGTTCTGGTACAGGCGATACACCTCCTCGGCCTTTTCCTGCAGGGAAGGCAAAGAGATTCAAGGCCCTGGTTACCACTACAGGACACATAAGCTTCAGAGCCATGAGCCCACAATGTTAAGACCTGCAGAATATTGACCCATCCAAAGTGGCAGCTTTAAAAAGTGGCCAAGGGAGATGGCTCAATTGGTAAAGTGCCTGCCTGGCACATAGAAGACCTGAGTTTGAATGGCCAGAACTCAGGTAAAAGCCAGGCACTGCCACAGCATACATCTGTAACCCAGCACCGGTGCGGACAGTCAGATTCCTAGAGCTCATTGGCTAGCCAGCCTTGCCAAACAGTGAGCTCCAGATTCTGTGAAAGACTGCCTCAAAAACTGAGGTGGGGCCAGTGAGATGACCGAGCAGGTGAGGGCACTTCTCCATGCCTGATAACCGGGACTCACATGGTGGACAGAGAACTGACTCACACAAATTGTCCTCTGACCCCACAGGCAAACCACAGTGCACACACACACACTCTTACTCTCCCTCTCTCTCTGGTGTGCACACACGCAAAAAAATAAATAAATAAGTGTAAAGATAGGTGGAGAACAACCGAAGAAGATATCCAGTGTTAATCTCTGGCCTCCACACACATGCATACACACATGCACATACATGAATATGTGTACTACGAACACACACACACACAGAGGAAAGGATCTGTATAGTTAAACTTTGGGGGAGAGTGGTGACTGCATGAAATAAGAAGATGCACAAAGTGTAGGAAGCTCCATGCATGCTTGATCACCTGGGGCTGCATGTAGCCATGGCTGCCTGGCCTGAGGCTCATTACAGGAGGAATAAGACGGAGGGCAGAGTGGAACCTCCTGTGACCTAAAGCCAAAGCTCACTTCCACCTTAGCCCATGACCCTGCACCTACCAGTCTCCCAGATCCTCAGCTTCTTGAACACAAACTGAGAAGATGATACTAAATCCTCTTTCCATCCAGGCGTCTCCATTTATGAGAAACTGCAGATGTGCATGTTATTATGGCTGTATAAATAGTTGAGAGGAAAGGCATGTGATAGATAGGAGGAATAGGCAGGCTGCACCAGTGAGAAGACTAAGAAACAGAAGTGCCAAAGAGCAGCACCACTCTCCCTCCAACCCGGGAATTCAGAGGGTTCTTAAACACAAATCAAAGGCCATGGGTCACAATGTTGAAGTGAAAGAGGTAGAGGAGGTGTGTAAGAACAGCAAGTCCTGGCACAGAAGTGTGAGCTCACATGGTGTGTGTGTGTGTGTGTGTGTGTGTGTGTGTGTGTCTGTCCCCATCCCCAGAGGGGAAGGCAGGGAGAAGAGCAGCATGTCAATATTGTATAAAACGAACATCACACCTCCCGTTCTTTATTCTGCAGAGGACAGGAAGTCATGGAGAAGCCATGGTTAGACCGTCAGAGAGCAAACAGCTGACAAAGGATGGGATGAAGAGCTGGGATTAGAGGCAGGGAGGCCACTTATGCAACTAGAGATATCACTACTTCTCTGAAGAGGACAACATTTAGGAAACAGGGAGATGTGGTAGATCCGAGCAAAACTTACAAAGACAAAAGTAGCCACCCATGATGTGTAAACAAGGACTGAGGTGAAAGGGGGCTTGCCTACAGCTGGGGTGACTCGTACATAAGACTGCAGGAGAAGCCTGTCTCAAACACAATCAGATGTGCAAGCTTAAAGTTCAAAGGAGACTGTAGGAGATCAAGGAGAGCCGTCAAGCCCTCAGCATACAGAGGGCATCAAGACCACAAGTGTGAGTGAGAGAACACAAGGAGATTCACGGGACAGTGGCAAGCTTAAGGAAGACCAATGTCAAAACAGTGAGCTGACCCACAGAGACCCATAGGACAGCCTGGGGAAACCAAAGAGAACCCACAGTTCACTGTGAACAAAACCAGGGAGAGGAACCATTGTAAGAAGCAAGTGGCCAACCACATTCAAGACAGCAACAAAAATCCAGCAAGACAGAGACTGTGGTTCCCATTAGACCGACTATCCCTCCCAGAAGGACCCACCATTCACAGTGACAATGGCTCAAAGCAGTGTGACAACCACACACAAGACTCAGTATACAGCATTATTAAAAGGGATGGAGAAAGCGGCTGGCTGGCTGGCTAGGGAAAACAGGGCTTTCCCTCACCACACATACACAAATACTCAAGAACTGAAACTTAAATTAAAAAAATAAAAAGCACAAAGTAATTAAGAGGAAAAAAGAAGCTAGAAATATAGCACCCTGGTAGAGTACTGCTTAGCATACGCAAGGCCCTAAGTTCAATCCCCAGTACCAGAGAGAGAGAGAGAGAGAAAGAGAGAGAGAGAGAGAGAGAGAGAGAGAGAGGAGGAATACTTAGTTATACTTGAGGCAAAAGATATATTCATAAGCAGGACCAGCAATTAGAACTCCAAAGGAAAAGCTGGGAGTTCCCATCGCAGAGACATGACAACTTCTGTAAACGACATCATGAGGGTTGGCAAGGTGGCTCACCAGGTAAAAGCACCCACTGCCAAGCATGCTGACCAGGGTTCAGTCTCCAGAACCATAAGGTTGGAGGGGGAAGTGGCTTTTGCAAGTTGTTCTCTGACTTCCATGTTCGCCCTGTAATGAGCAATTCTATACACATGCACACAGATCCAGGCACACACGGACAGATGGATGTAGGGAACAGTATTTCTACTTTTGGGGTGGGGAGGTGGCTCAGTGGGTAAGAACATTTGCTGCTCAAGCATGGGACCTGAGTCTGACCTCCTAGCACCCACAGAGAAAGCAGTCCATGGCTGACCATCTGTAACCCTAGTGCTGTGCAGTGCAGAGACTTGGGCTTGATGGATGCCAGCCTAGCTCTGGGTTCTTTGAGAGACCCTAGCTCAAGAGGACACACACAACACACGCACAAATTTTACATCTTTGATGCCTAATGCATAGGTATCTACCCAACAAAGAACGTCTACAAACTAATAAGAAAGATGGGTAATACAAACAGGTAAAAGAAACAGGCAATTCTCACAAGGGCCATATAAATGGTAGATAAGATAGGTTAAAAAAAAAAGGAAATATAACAAGGTGGTAGAAGGCTGGTTAAGCAAGCCCAAGGCTCAGGGTTTGATCTCCAGCAACACAAAAATATTTTTTAAAAGATGCTAGACATACCGATAGAAGGTAATTTAAGAGGTTGGTATCATCCAGTGCTGACAAGGATTCAAGGAGTTAGCTTTCTAAGACACCCTTGATTAAAGTAAAATTTACACAAACTCCTGAAAACTAACAGTGCTGCAGAATTCATACCTGTGATTCCAGCGCTTGAGAGGCCGAGGCAGGATTGCCACAAATCTGAGACCAACTTAGACTACACTGGAGCCCATCAGGTATATTCTGCAATCACTCTTCACCTGAGATTTTCAAGATGGGTATATCATTCAGCTAGGCTGGCTGGCTGGCAAGCCCCAGCCCTCCTCCCATCTCTGCTTCCTAGCTCTGGAATTTTAGGTGCTAGCCTCTGCCCATGGCTTCTTGTGTGGGTGCTATGGATTCAAACCCAGGTCCATAATTAACCAACTGAGCAGCCCCACTGGCCTCCTAATTGGGCAATTATTTTTGTTAAAAATATAAAAGGCACAGAACTACATAGATGCATATGCCCAGACCTAGCAAAGATGGAAAAGCAAGAGAAACTGTAATGACTTAAAGTCCACTTGTGGGAACCCCTGCATAAATGGGGATAGATAGATCTACAGACTACTGTACACCTGTCAAAAAAGATAAACAAGATTTATATTGCATAGGACCCAGAAAGATGCTCCCATCATATTAAAGTAGAAAGAAAAGCAAGCTATGGAGCAATTTTATTTCTAGAAAAACAGTGGAGTGAATACATATACATGCATGTGTACATTCAGTCAACAAATATTTATTGATTACTACATACTAGACATCTCCCAGGGTCCTGAAGTTCATGGAATTCCTTTTGATAGGACAGTAAGACCATAAACAAGTAAACATGGAAGCTTTTTCAGTTAGCAGTAAACACTAAAAAGAAAATGCCTAGAGAGATGGCTCAGCAGGTTAAAGTGGCTGAGTGCAAGCACGGCAACTGTCAGAACACAAGTAAAAGCCAGATCTGACGGCAAGCACCTGTAATCCCAGCATCCCGTGCAGGGTGGGGAAATGGGCACAGGACAACTGCCTGCAAGTTAATGGGCCAGCCAGCCTGGAGTTCACAGTAAGGCAGAAACAAAAGGACTCTGCCTCAAAACAAGGAGCAAGAAGAGAATCAACTTTCAGAAGTTACCCCCTCTGCCCTCCACACGTGCACGACAGACACGTATCTACACGCACACACCCTCTGCCCTCCACACGTGCACCACGACAGACACGTATCTACACGCACACACAACCATGCATATATGCATCAATAACAAAAAAAGCTGTACATCAAATAACACTATTAAAACAAAATTGAAAGAGCAATAGGTTAGTAAAAGAAACGTGACCCAGGTAGTGGTGGCACACGCCTTTGATCCCAGCACTAGGGAGGCAGGCAGAGGCAGGGCTATGAAGAGAAAAGCTGTTTTGAAAAACCAAAAAGGAAAAAAGGAAAACTGTTTTTGGGTTTTATCCCCTTTGCCTCTGATGGCCTGCCACACTGTATGTATAGCACACCCCTAGAAATGCTTCAGCTTCCCACAGTCCTCCTTCCCCAGGTAAGGCCAGCATCTGGGGCATTTGGTCTTCACCTCACTTAGGTTGTGCCAGACATATGACATCTGGTGCACTTGCTGAGCCTTCATGCAGAAGATATAAGACATTAATGCTAAAGCAATCACAATGGGGCCAAAGTGAAGAAGAGTGATGATGAACAGCCAGAGTCCCAAGTACCCTTACTGTGACTGTTACAGAGCCAACTGACTCAAAGGTGGAAGTATTAGAACTACCTTATCCCAGATGCCTGCCACCTGTGTGTGTGTGTGTGTGTGTGTGTGTGTGTGTGTGTGTGTGTCACAAACCATGGCTGGGCCAGCACCACCAACGCAACCGTGACTAGCATGATGGCATGGCATACTCTCCTGCCAAGGTATGCATGGAGATCAGCAGAGGTACTAATCTGTGAAAATCGGAGAGACATGATGCTGCCTGTTGATATTGCAATTGCACATCTCAAGAAGTCTAAACCTGTGGCAATCCTGAAGAAACTGATCAGGCTGCCAGTGTCTGCAAATGGAGACAAACTGGCAGCAGCATTTTTGATGCAATGAAAAAAGGTTGGAAGGAAAGGTGTCATCACAGTTCAGGGTGGAGAAAACTGAACACAAACTGGAAACTGTTGAAGGCATTCAGTTTGACCAAAGGTAAATTCTCTATACTCTATTCACACATCAAGATGTCAAAATGTGGATTTCAGGACACCTATGTTCTACTGATTGAAAATAAAATTTCTAGCATCCAGCCTATTGTCCCTCTGCTTACCAGAGACTCATGGGCACATTCATTGAAGATGCTATGGAAAGTATCTTTGGCTTTGGCACTTTACATGTGCCAAAAGCTGGCCCCCAGGTTGTAAAGCAGGCACAGTTCTGGCTTTTAGTAACAACTAAAGATCAGCTTTAGGACGTGACTACTGCAGTGTCATGTTTAAAGAGGAGCAGCCGCCCTTAGGACTTAGGAAAGCTGTAAAAGGAAGGATGCAGTGGTGCTCTCTGTAATCTCACCACTGATGTCAGAACAGGGGTGTAAAGACAGCAGAGTCACCTGGAAGCTAGTTTATACAAAATGTAGCAGCAGAACAAGAAAGACCACCTCAAAACAAGGTGAAAGCAGAGAGAACTGGCTCCTGAGAAGTTGGCCTCTTGTTGTCATATGGGCTGTGGTATGCACATAGGCACTCACACATACACAAACACAAATAATAAATCTTTATAAAAAAGAAAATCTAGAAAGGCCATTGACCTCCCCTCCCCTCCAAAGCATTACCATACTTTTGAAAGGAGAAGGTAACAAAGTTCATTGGAAAAAAATCCAAGAAATCACTGAGCAGTTAGGTCTCACAACTTGTGAGTCTAAAGGCAAAGCCAGATAAGCTCTGGTGGGGCTTTCAGACAGCTGGCTGCCCTGGGGGGGTTGGGGGGGGTGGACATGGGACACGGAAGGAAAGGAAAGGACAGCGGGAGGAGCCCACAGTGCTACAGGAAGAGGCAGTTTGGACCCTGGGAGAGGCTGTGCTCTGCTTTGGTGCATTCTAGCCTGCCGAAGGTAAGGCCTGCTGGTGAAGACTGAAAATACTGCGTAGAAATTAGAATATTCAGAATCCGAGAAATGGCCTTATCAAGAATGCAGATAAATGGAGAACTCTGGATCTGTGGTGCTATGCTTGGAGACTTTTGTGAACACAACAGCAAAAGAAATCATGGATCCAATGACATGTAGAAAGCTACTTTACTGAATGGAGCTGGGAAGCCTCTGTTAACAACAGCAGAATCCTTTAAAAGAAAAAAAAAAGAGGAGGACCCTAGAACGGGGACAAGGGATGACGACACAGGAGGTAGAATGGGTGGTAACATGGGAGGGGATACATTCTAAATTCTAGAATCATAATTCACCTTTTTTGTTTGTTTGTTTGCTTTGTTCAGACACGGTTTCTCTGTGTAGCCCTGGCTGTCCTGGAACTCTCACTGTAGACCAGGCTGGCCTCGAACTTAGAGAACTACCTGCCACTGCCTCCTGAGTGCTGGGATTGCATGAGCCACCAATGACCAGCATAAGTCACCATTTCTAATGAATTGGGACAGAAAACTCAAAGCAGGGTTCTTCAGCAATGACTTCAGAGAAGTCAGCTGAAGACAGTGACTGAGGAAAAGGCTGGCGGATGCCCAAGGAAATCACAACAGCCAGATGAAGTCAAGGGGGCCTGTTGTGGAGAGGAAGAATAACTATGTACAAAGGTTGTTACGACTCAGGGCAACCTTTACAGAACAAAACTTGGTGTAACATTTTTTAAAAGGGTTCTTAGGATGACAGAAAGTTTGCTTAGGTTCAATCCTTAGTACTGGAGAAAGAAAAAAAAAAATCATCTGGGCCAATGAGATGACTCAGCAGGTCAAGGATGGAGAGCCAAGCCTGAAGAGCTGAGTTGAGTCTCTGGGACCCCAGGTGGAAGGAGGGAACCGCCCCTGCAAGTTGTCCTCTGACTTCCATTTGCATTAACAGTTCCCATCCCACCCCACCAACAAATAAACATAATAAAAACTTAAAGTAACAAGCGAGGTCTGGAACTCAGTAGAAATGGGAAAGGGACACACCCAAGAGCAGGGGAGGGACCAAGGAAAGAAAATTTCTTTGTATCTTTTTGTTTAAAATAGCAAAATCATGGGCAATTTTGTTTCACTTTTCTTCTTTCCGGTTGATTCCTTTGTCTAGCCTTAGGAAAATCCGTGTTCCTGACATGCTCCTCCCTATGAACACCCTTTTCTTCTCTATCCAACAAGAGAAAACAGGATTCACCAATACATTTGAAATCAGGTGTCACCAAACAGAACATGAAGTAGCTGCTTAGTAACAGGAGGTGGCACAGACTCATGACTGTGCCTGCTGAGCCGGAGGCCGGCTTCTCTATGACACAGGAGTAGACTGACTGCATCGCTTTAGAAAGTGACTATGGTTCCCACCAGCCACGTTAATTCTACCCAACTCCTGTGTGGAACAGGAGAGCTGTTTCATGGCTGCTCGAGGCTCTGAGATCACATTTGTCCTGCAGTTAGCATATGGCCTGGGCTAGGAGGAAAATGTAACAAGTGAAGAAGCTGACTGGGCAGCAGAGAAAGAAGGGATGGCACCTGGTGGCCTCATCCAGGCAGAAGAGAGGGGACACTGATAAACAAGCTACTAGAGAGAGAAGAGTAGTCAGAGGAAACTTAGCAAGAAGGCCGAGCTAGAGCTCAGCAACAGAGCGCTTGCCCAGTGCACACAAGGCCCTAGGTGCAATCCCGAGTACAATAATAAATACATTAATTAATTTAATAATAAATTCCGGGAATTCCTTGCCAGTAAGCTAGAGACAGCAGAGCATAACTAATCGTTAATGCCCCCACCTGTCTGGAAGTAATCAGCTGTCACTGACAATTCCTAGACAAAGCTCACCATGGAAATGTAAAAATAACCCAATGAATATACAACCCTACAAAGTTCAGAGCAAAAGATGTCATGAAGACTCAGTCATTAGCCCCATTACTTGGCAAAGAGACAGTATTTTCCCAGGAACATTGTGGTGACCCTGTCACACCTGTGTCACCCTGGCCCCCTTCTGCACACCCACCTTAAGCAGCTCCACAGCCACCAGCACCTCCTCAGCTGGAACTTTGTTATCCCCCAGCATGTTAGAAAGAGTCCACTTGAGGGGCTTCAGCAAGAAGACTCCAACGCCCCAGGAGATCCAGCTGCTGTCCACACTGGCCATGAAGTCTGATTCTCGCTGCAGCTCGCCTCGACTGCAGAGAGAGAGAGAAAGGCATATAGAGATATGTAATGTGACGGCCTGTCCTGATCCCTTAAACCCTTTGCCCGAAGAGGTATATCATCACCATCATCATCACTATCACCTGTCTCTTCTGTACCAGCAATTAGGAGCAGTGTCACCTGCACTCCGGTGCTCAGCCTAACCACTTTACACAATAGGTGGTATCACCAGCATGTTAACTAAAGAGGAGACTGAGGATCCAAGAAGGCAAAGAAGGCCAGATGGCACCCAGTTTGTCTGGCCTCAAAAAATGCAAGTGTCCCACTAACACAACAGAGGCACAAAAGGCTTCACTGGGGCTATGTGGAGGTTTTCCTTCTAACAAAAGGCCTGGGAATAATCAAATGAAAACCCTGTGCATTGTGCAGACTCCAGGAAGAAGGCCAAAAGCTACACAGATTGGGGTTTTATGCTGTCTCCAAGCTAGGCTGGAAGTGAGATGTATTTCCTGGTGGTAGTAACAGCAGCCAAGTCTACTAATAGCCTGCCATGGACAATTACTGTTAAGGGCTGTATAAAGACCCTCAAGTTTTCACAGTCAACCTATATAATTTGATAAGTGGTCAAACTAAGGCTTACAGGTGGCACCTGTATGCTATGTAGGTCACAGTTCAGAAAATAGTAAAGCCAGGATCTGGCACAACTGTATGACCCTTGAGCAAAGCTGTAGGTGTGTGGCTGTCAAATATGGACAAGTACGAAGGTGTTTCAAGGACCAGGCACCAGAGGAGGTCAAGGTGTCAAAGGTCTCTGGATTTGGACATACTCCATGACTGTCCTGTATTAGGAGGCCCATTTTGGTTTTGTCCCTTGCTGACTAACTGTTTTCCACCTTGGGCATCAGGTAAAATGTTTTCCAAAGGTCATTTTCTCAGAAAGGTTTCTTAGGTCAAGGTCAGGCAATGAAAGGTATTAGGAACAGAAGTAAAGAAGAGTGGCCATTTAATTAGAAAGCATTACTCTAAAACAAACACAAGACCCTTGGCTTTCTCTTTATTCATTGAAAGAGACATGGTGCTAGGCTGGGTTAGGCATAACACGTACAGTGTGAAATACAAATGATTTCTAATTCAAAGGAGGAATCCAGTCCTGGGGTTACTCTAGCTGGGTAACCTGGGATAGGTTACTTGATCTCTCTGAGATTCTATTTCTAAAGATAATACCTGTATAATCTTGCCCTAAATATTAAAAAGGCCAGAGAATGGCGTTTGACAGTATCTGTAACCATGAAGTATTGGTCATCTATTAGATATGTCACCTCTTCAAGCAGGACCTGAACACTGTACCTGTCACACACACTTATCACCTAAAGCCCTTTCAGAGGCCCCCAGCTACACAGTTAAACTCTCTTCTCTGGTCCAAATAATCTCAGTCTTGGACATACCAGGAAAGGCCACTTGTAGGACCTGTACCAGAGTTCTCTTATCAAGATGTCTATAACCCCATGAGTACTCTCTCCTTAGCTCTATTCTTTCTTAGTTCAAAGTAACCATCTCAGAGATCTGCTGCAGAAGTAATTCAAATCTGGAGGTCCTGTTGAAATAACTGCATAACGGGATCCCAGTTCAAGTGTCCCGCTGACACCTCTGCAAGGATGGGTCTCGTTTGGACCATTTTGACTATCCCAGTCACTCCAACCACCCCAGCCCCGCTTTCTCTCTGAGTCCAGACACCCATCCGTGGAGCAACTTCTTCGCCTCCTCCTCCTCCTCCACCACCCACTGAACAAACCCTGGACGCTGAGTCTGGGCTGTCAAGGGGTAGGTCTGATGTCAGCCCTGGGGAGCCGCCCCCCGCCTGGCCCGATCGGCCTCGGTCCTCACCGCAGCAGGTCCTGCAGCACCGTAGCCAGCCCCAGGGGGACACTGCCCTTGCGCTGGAAGGCCTCCTGCAAGTCCCGCAGTCGCAAGCGCACCACCCCTTGGCGGCGGCTGTGGCTCAGCACCAACGGAGCCCAGAAGCCCATCTTGCTGTCCCAGTCGGTGCTGTTCACCTCGCGACTCCTCTTAAAGGCGGAGAACAGAAAAGACATGCGCTCCTCATCTTCCTCCCACTCGGGCGGCAGGAGGCCCGCCGGGTCTCCCCCGGTCGGGGCCTGGGCCTCCCGCTCCGGGGACCACATCGGAACCCCAGCCCCGCCAAGGAACCGAACACAAGCCTGGCCCGGGTCCCCTTCCGCCCCAGGTCCCTCTCGGCTTCCGTCGTTCCTTCACGCCCTCCTCCTCAGCCATCACGTCACCGCCGCCGCCAGTGCGAAAAAAGTCCCGCAAGTCTTCAGGGCGCAGGCGTAGCGCTGCATTCATTTGGCCAGGAGAGGGAGAAGAGGGCGTTCTCGCCGAGAGAGGCAGAACGCAGGCGCAGGACCTTCTATCCGTGGCCTTTGTGCGACGGGAAGGGTTTTGCGCTTGCGCCGCAACCACAGAGTTTTGCGAAGCCCATTAGAGGGGCTATCAATTGCACCTTTCCGGGTGGTTTGGGCTTAACTTAAGGTTAGCCAGACTGGGGCTACGGTGCTGCTGGTGGATCTCAAACCTTGGGTCTGGTTTAGAGCTCTAGCCCAGAAACTTTTAAATTAAACGAACGTCCAAGATACCTTCCTTTCAATAAAATATCAGCCGATTAACAACAATGGTCCGAAAAGCTCCGTGGCAGTGGACACATTTTTAGGGCTACAAATAGGCTTATCACTTTCTTCCCCTCTTCCTCTCTGGGGTGTCCTTTTCTCCTGAAGATTCATATTCTGCCAGGCCCTTTAAAAAGCCAGCATCATTCCGACTCTCCCCTGAAGCTCCGGCTGCCCTGGCTGCAAGTTTAGCATCTGTCTCCGACCTTTCTGCTTTCTCAAAGGAGGGGACCGACAGCAATGCGAGTGTCTTGCAATGACAGCGCTACTGCAGAAAATACTTTACGGACTGAAAGGTACTTAAACCTTACTCTTTAGTTACTTTTCAGTCTTGAAGAGTCTCACAAAATCTATTCAGTGTTGATAATAAATTGTGGTGGTGGTAGTGTTATAGCCGGACTGTTCAAAAGGAGACTGGGACGAGCTCTTTATGAATTTGAAGTTTACACAGACCCGGCCGAGGACACGCACTCCTGTAACTACAAGTCTAGAGAGACGGCCCCGACCGTTAAAGACAGGTTTATAAAGGGGAAACATACTTCCGTTAACTCTATCGCTGTTGGCAAACATGACAGGATATAAACTTTTAACAAAAATGAGACACAGGTATAGTACCGTGGCTTATATGTTTGATCGTGGAGCAGAAAGCCTTCGGGTTACAAAAGCAGAACAATGCAGGTTAGTTATGGTTCCCATGAATACGGTGTATTTAAGTATGTTTTGCTTACTTGTGTGCAAGTGCACCGCGCACGTGCAGTGCCCACGGAGGCCAGAAGAGGGAGTCGGATCCCGCGGAATTGTAGAATTGTAGTTTTAGTTTCGCTCTGCCCTGTAGGTGATGGTAACTACAGACCCATCAAGCAAGCAAGCGAGCAATCTAAAGGGTGAAAGGAACTGTTGGTGTAAAAGTTAAAAGGTAAAGCGAAAGTTAGTTTGGGCTTAGGAAAAAGTAATTTCTGTTACATAGTCGCCTTTATAAACTGGTATTTCCTAAAGGGTTGGCTGAAGGAAATGTGATGTTTCCGGGTTCAGAGTAGTTGAAACAATGTTAAGGTGAGTTTTCATAAGCATTGAATTTTAATGAATTTTAACAAGCATTTTGAAGGAGGAAAAGGGGTGTTTAGTTATATTGTGTGTGTACCAATTAATATCTATGTATTATATTTCTCAAAGTGTGTTCAAAATATCTTACTTAACGGTCTTTTTCAAATACTTTTGCTATAGTTCTCATAGTTTGTAAGGTAAGTTTTCCCACTTTACCTGTTTTTACAGAAAAGGAAGTTGAATCCGGTGGAAAGGAGGAGAGGAGAGCCAGAGAGAAGTGGAGAGGAGGGAGGGAGGGAGGAGGGAGAGAGCTGAGCTACAAATATTAAGTCTAGTGAAACAAATCTGTACCGTGCTACCTGTCAGGCCCAGTAAATTAGCTGTGTCCCAAAAGAAACTAGGTTTTCTCAGCCCAGCTAAGGGTTGAACAATTTACAGGAGAGCAAATTACTGTATCTGGGGCTGCTTGCATCTGAAAATTCCACTTCATTTGACCTTTCCTGGCGGTAAGGTTGGCTTTCACCTTCTGGAGGCTGAAGAGATAACTGGGAACAGAATCAGTGAAGCCAGGGACTATGGGTACAAGTCTCCAAAACTGATCTTTAAGACATGAGTCTGCCACAGGTATTGGAGGAATGATAGGAATCTTTATTCTGAGACTGAAGAACACAGTTTCACTCTACTGTGGAGGGGATATTTATTTACTGATGTCATAGACATTAGATATATCCCATTCCAGTTACATTCTACAAACACCCCCAAGGCTTACACACATCTGCTCTGCTCTAAGGATGCTCCAGGTCACTGCTCCCACTTGCCAGGAGTCCTCTTTATTTCCATAGAAGTATGCAAGCCCTTCAGTCTTGTCCACTTATTTCTAATGTGAGTAACTAAGCCTGGGATTCACAGCCTTTAGGGTTAGCCAAATGAAAAGGTGAGAAATAAAACATTCACTGTCTGTGGGATTTATGGAAACCTCAGACTTATTACTGTCCTCCGCAGGTGCCAGCGTAGAATTCTAGAAGCTTTCCTACCCTTGTTTTGTCATTCATCTCTTGTTCTTCTTCCTCTGTTTCTCTTTCCATAACCCTGAATACCTCTTTACTGTGTATTAAGTGCTACACCACTCTCTAAATCTCTGATAATGTGTGTCTCTGGCTAGCTTATGTGCCTTTGCTAACATGTACTGTGGTCTTAATCATAGTTGCTTTTAGCATCATGCTAGGCACATCCTAGGGACTGTTTGTGGAATGGATAGATGGATAAATTTAATTAAATATTTAGCTTAAAAATCTATGAAAGCGCTGGGCAGTGGTGATGCATGCCTTTAATCCCAGCACTTGGGAGGCAGAGGCAGGTGGATTTCTGAGTTCGAGGCCAGCCTGGTCTACAGAGTGAGGCCTGGTCTACAGAGTGAGTTCCAGGACAGCCAGGGCTACACAGAGAAACCCTGTCTCAAAAAACAAAAACAAAAAAACAAAAAGAAAATCTATGAAAGCCTATAATTTATAGCATAAGAATATTTACTTAGGTATAATATTAGGTAAAATACAACAATTGTATTTTTTTTACATGACTGTATTATTTGTTTCTTAGTCATTTTGAGCCCCAAAGCCTCTAAATTAAATTGTCTTAATGTTTGAACAGTTAGAAAAAGCTTGGAAGAAATTGTCTTGCTTCTTTTTTGCTGTGTCCAAACCATTATCACTGTCCATCCACTTGTGACCATGACTTTCTAGAACAACACAGCAGCCATTTGGGAAGCTGGCTATTCAGTTTACCCACTTGGTATGGGGCTGGGAAGATGACCTGGTGGGCAAAAGCATTTGCCACAAAAGCATGAGGGCTTGAGTTCAAATTCCCACATAAAGCCAGGCAAGGTCAAACATCGTCCTCTGGCGTCCACACTTACGTAGACAAGCGCATGCACGCACGCACACACCACACACACATGCATGCACACCACGAACTCACAATTTAAGATAATTTATCACTGAGAAGTATAATAAAAGATCACTATCTTCCCTCTCCCTCTTCTCCTTCAAGTGATTCTTTAGTGTAAGGGACTTAGACACCATCACTTCATCTTAATAAATTAAAAACTAAACAGCAGGGCTAGAGAGTCGGCTCTGTGGTTAAAAGCACTTGTTGCTCCTGTAGAGGACCTGGGATCAGCCCCCAGCACCCACATGTGGTTCACAGCCATCCATAATTCAAGTTCCATGGGATCTGATATTCTCATCAAACCTTCAAAGGTACCAGTAATACATGTATTGCACATACATACACATGCAGGCAAAACATTCAGACACAAAGTAAGCCTGAAAAAGAATAAACCAAAACAAGTTTTGTAGGGAATAGGGAGACAGCTCAGTTGGTAAAGTGGGTGCCATGCAAGCATGATAATCGGAGTTTGAGTCCCAGAACCCACATAAAAAACCCAGATGCAGAGGCTCAGGCTTACAATCTTACCACCACAGAGACAGAAACATGTAAACTCCCAGGGCTAACTGTAGCTTAGGCAACTTGGTAAGCTCTAAGCTGATGAGAGACCCTTCTCAAAAACAAAAGCCAAGATGGATTGCTCCTAAGAAACAACACCACAATTGGCCTCTGACCTCAATACACATGAACACATATGGAACGTACACACAATCCCATACATACATGGATCCACATGAACACTAACCCACAAACTCACATATGTAAAACACCTGCCAATAAAAATAAATAAATAAATACCCAAACAATTCACAACTCTCCATGGGCATTTTTAGGAAGGAAACTAAACACTTACGATGGCTATAGGCCCTGGACCCACCGTGCTTTTATTCCTAATGTTCTCGGGTGGTTTCTATACACAGAGACCCACGGAGAGGTGGGAAGAATGGAAGAACCAGGGGATGAGGAAGAAGCCCGTGAAATGCTGTCTGCGGGACAAAATGTGTTGGCTGCATTCATGGACTCTCTGCAGCTGTGGCTCCCTGCACAAATCCAAGTCAGTGCCGGGCAGTGGTGGCACACGCCTTTAATCCCAGCACTCAGGAAGCAGAGGTAGGCGGATTTCTGAGTTCGAGGCCAGCCTGGTCTACAGAGTGAGTTCCAGGACAGCCAGGGCTATACAGAGAAACTCTGTCACGAAAAACCAAAACCAAAAACAAATTCAAGTCAGCATTCCAACAGGTAGTGCTAATTGAACTCGGTGGGCCATTAGCCAAAAGAGGAGAGGGCATTAAGCAGGAAGGAGGTGTGTGTTGGAGGTGGCTTACAGGAGAAGGGAAAAGGAGTTAGGGCACATATGATCAAGCTGCATTGCTTACATGCAAGAAATTGTCAAACAGAATAAAAGATATTCTATTTTCTTAAAAAGAAATGATTATTTGGAATCACTGTTGGTATATAAGGAATTATTGGTTCTTTTATTTTCACTGTTAGTATATAAGGAATTATTGGTTCTTTTTTATAAACATTGAATCCTGAGACTTCGTTATTACTCATTATTGGTACCAGTTTTGTACTGACAATGCTGAGTCTTGGAGTTTTCTTTGTATGTATGTGTGTGTACATGTCTGTATGCGCACATGTGAAGGTATGCATACGTGTATGTATGCATGCACATGTATAAGGCCAGAGGTTGACACTGAATGACTTCTTCAACAGCTCTCCACCTCATTTTTTTTCTACTTTTCCAGTGAACTTTCATTTGCAGTTTCATCATGATTATCAGGGTCCCTGGGTAGGAGCCATCATATACCTGGCATATTACTTAGGCTTCTCTAGGGTAATAGGAATTATAGAATGAATACATATATGGTATTATAAGAATACAGGCTGTGGTTTGGCTAATCCACAATGGGTGGTTATGAACAGAAAGTCTAAGAATCTAGTAGTTTCTCAGTCCATGAGGCTGGATGCCTCAGATGGTCTGCAGTGTGTGCTGGAATCCTGAGGAAATAGGCTCCAATGCCAGTGAGGGAATGGACTTGCTGGCAGGACAAGAGCAAGCAAAGAACATAAGCCTCCCTTTTCCATGTCCTTACATAGGCTTCCAGCAGAAGCCATGGCCCAGATTAGACCTGGATTAAAGCTCTGAACTAAAGGTGTGTGTTGTTACCTCAACAATCTGAATTAGAGGTAGATCTTCCCCTTTCAAATTAAGCAGAAATCCCACACAGGTGTGCCCTTCATTTTCATTAATTCCAGATGGAGTCAAGTTGACAACCCAAAATAACCACCACAATTCCACGCCCTGTCAGCTTAACATACAATCTTATCTGCTTATGTCGTGATTAATTTACAAATGAAAACAATAACCAGGCCCTAATAATGACTAAACATTATAACTATCCCACGTACGGCTGCAAATGCATTGTATATTTAACTAGGCCATAACTGCACCTGCCATGATGTAACCAGCTCTTGTACTACCACAAGCACATTATAAATTTACAATAGGTGGCAACATCCTGGGAGACATTCTTTTAGTATCTCAGACTTAAGTATGACAACCGTTGATATTCTCTTAATTGATGTTACATCACATGATAAAGAAATTGAGGAAAGAAAACATAAATATTTGTATAAATACATCCTTAACAATTTATGACAGAAGCACTTGTAGAGAGAATATCTTTTGTCTGTATGGATGTGGTACCTGTCAATAATAAATATGATGGCCTATGGCTTAGGCAGAAAATAGGAGGAGGAACATCCAGGAGGAGAAAGAATTCTGGGATAGAGCCAGGCAAGAGATTCACCCAGGAAGATGTGGTGAGATGGACACATGGTACCTGAGCACAGGTAACCAGCCTCATGGCAGAATATAAATTAATTGGGTTACCTAAGTTATGATCTAGTCAGAGAAGAGCCTAGCTATATGACCAAGATATTTGTGTATTTTGAGTCTGAGTCTTATTTCTGGGAGCATGGGGCTAGGAGGAAGAACCAGACCGTACTTCTAAAATATTCGTGTCAATTATAATCTTCTTTCTTGCAGCTGGTCACATGGCATTAGCTGGTATTTATAATCACCTTCCTTCACTACCCATTCTGTATTTCCTCCACCTCAAGCAAGCGCCTCAGCAGGTCTTGGCTCTTTTCCTGGAGAAGTGACTCATACCTTCATTCCTGATGGGTCTATCACTCCTTCTAGCACTGTTATTCCTTTCTTAGCCTGTTGGCTTAAGGGCTTCAGAAGACTGAAGTGCCCAGGGGGAAGTCTGGGCTTCTAGTTCAATGGAATGTTTGTTGTGGCTCCTGGCAGGTGGCATTCCCCACCTCTGGAACTAAAATTTCTAGGCTAGCAGAACTTAAGGTTGCAGGAACAGGAAACAAGAATTTTCCTAGTGGGTCACTAGGGATGATAGTGAGTGTAACTATTTCTTTCTGCACCCCTTGATTCCTAGACCCAGGGATCCTGGCTATGGGAGAAACTGTACCATATATTGGATGCTAATTCGAGCATATACTGCCTTCTGGAATCCTGTTCCAGTCCTACAAGCTGTGCACCTAATTGGAGCGCAGTTACTGCCTCTTCAAAAAAGCCATTCCATCTTTCTATAAGGCCTGCTGCTTCGGGATAGTGGGGAACATGGGAAGACCAGTGGATTCCATGATTGTGGGCCCACTGTTGCACTTCTCTGGCTGTGGGCCAGAAGCAATACTGTGTGGAATAACATAACAGTGGATAAGGCATTCTAGAAGTCCATAGATAGTGGTCTTGGCAGAAGCATTACATGCAGGAAAGGCAAATCCATAACCAGAAAAAGTATCACTCCAGTAAGGACAAAGTATTGTCCTTTCTATGGAGGAAGTGGTACAACCTGCCACCAGGTTGCTGGCTGGTTACCCCAGGGAATGGTGCCATATCTGGGGCTCAGTGTTGGTCTCTGCTGTTGGCATTCAGCAGCAGCTGCAGACAGGTGAGCCTTGGTGAGTGGATGTCTGTGTTGTAGAGCCCATGCATAACTCCCATCCTGGCCACCATGGTCAGTTTGTTTATGGGCCCATTGAGCAATGACAGGAATTGCTGGGGAAAGAGGCTGACTGTCCACAGAATGTACCATCCTATCAACTCGATTATTGAACTCGTCCTCAGCTGAAATTGTCTTTCGATGAACATTTGCATAGGACATAAGTATCTTCACATCCTTTGCCCATTTGGAGAGACCTATCCACATACTTTTCTCTCAGATGTCTTTTGCACCAGTTTTCCAATCATGTTTTTTTCCAAGTCCCTGACCATACAGCCAATTCATTGGCTACTGCCCATGAATCAGTGAACATCTGGCCATTTCTCCTTTGGAATAAAATACATGGCCATGTGTACTTCCCAGGGTCTTTCAGGGTTGTCCCAGAGGGGAGCTGTAACGCTGCAAGTGTCCACTTCTGGGTGGTGCCTGCATAGTGTAAAGAACCACCGGTAAGCCAACCCTAGTCTGCTCTTCCCCAGCCAGCCAATCCCAGGGCACATCCATAAGGCTCGAGATGCATGCCCTGCGCTGGCGTTATAACAGGGGTAGAACACTGGCGTTATAACAGGGGTAGA